>JAGPOW010000261.1:138566527-138703028 GCA_030014935.1 Caiman crocodilus
CTCTCCCTCTCCTCTGGTGTCCCCACCTCAGCCCACAGTTTGGTGTCGTCAGCAAACTTGGACAGCTTGCTTTCCACCCCCTCGTCCAAGTCAGCAATGCAGATGTTAACTCTTTTCCTTCCTCTCAATTTAACAGACAATAAAGCCTGCAGACATAGCCACTGTCCGTACGCTGGGTCGACCTCCACACCTCATCATGCGTATCATGGATTGCGTGCTACTGCTGTTCCACAGGAAAGTGAACAGTGTGAAAGTGGATCAAGAGAGAAACTGTACTATCCCATCCTGGCAGGAATCCCTGAAACTTATGACAGCAGGCAACTTCTTACAGAATCTGCAGGTAGAGAAGTACTTTATTTAATAAACGCACCACAAAAATTGTAGTAGAGAAAGCAGGTCATGGATTTGATCTTTATTACAAGCTTACCACTAAGAAACATGGGCACAGTCCCACAGTTACTCAGGCAAGAACCCCGACAGTAAATCAAAAGTGGTTTCCTCTAAGGCTACAATTGCAAGATGAGATTCATAGTTTAAAAACTGGATAGCTGCTTGGTCACATTAGCCATTTAGAAGCCCTTTCTACTGTAACATGGCTATATTCCTTTTTAAGATGGCCATGTAACAGCTATTACTTGGAGCACGTCATATTAATTAACGTCTGTATGGCATTTTCTTTGCTTGTGGGTGTATATCAGAAAACCATAAATCTGTCTTATGCATGACAGGATTTTTATAAGACGTTGGATTAACTTCTCTTGTATTTTTGCTATCGCTAGTTCTGCTGCTGACTTCTGAATGATTTTATATATTTTTTCTTTGATCTATGAGAGATATATTTATTAATATTAATTAATTATGAATATTTGAGTGTCTGGGATTGGAATACCATTTTTAACCTAAGATACAAAAAGATTTGCAAAACTTAAATTTCCTTTTTTTTTTTGAAGCCTATTTGTAACCCTTAGTGAAATTGAGCTGTACTTTACTTGACAAGTAGGCTTATTTGTGGCAGACTTGGCTAGTTCTTAGAGTTCATGATATTACAACCACCGTGCATTAATGATGAGGGGTTTTTGAACTAGTATTGATTATAGCACTTGAAGGAATGATAATGTAGTAAGCTATTACGTGAACAGATGATATCTGTTGTACTTCATGGGGAATTGTTCCTAGTATTGCCATCAACAGTTGAAGAGTAAAATTAAAAATTGTTTCGATGTAGAACAAAAAGATGAGGATGAAAAACGTATCAGGGGTGTAATGGGAGGTAGGTGTTAATGGGGAGAGAACTTTCTTTACAGGAGAGAGATGAAATGCAACAAATGTTATGAGAGCAAGTTCCAATAGCCAGTTATTCTGTGTATGGTCAAAAAATAGTTTGATTTTACAAGTTGATTTTTCTACGATTCCCTGTTTTGTCATGTACAAAAGATTCTTAGTCTAGATCTAGAAGGGTTTCTTTTTGCCCTTTCTCTCATGAACCCACGTACAATGGATTATATGTTACTGGGAAGTTTAAAGATGGTACAAAACTTAAATAAACTATGAGTAAAATTCCAGCCTCTGAACATTAATTACTAAATTGCAGTAGTAAAGGTCACTAGTTAAGAAATATTGAGTCAATTTAAGATAAGCATGTTGTTGATGACTGTTACTGATGTCTCAAAAATATGTACAACAAAGGACCTCTGTATGAATGCCTTTAAAGTTATTCCGGAGAATCTGGTACATGTGTGGTGATACAGCGTGACTAAAGTATTACCTGCCTGATTTTTCTAGCAATTTCCAAAAGATACAATCAATGAAGAGGTGGTAGAGCTTTTAAACCCCTACTTTGAAATGATAGACTACAACATTGAAACTGCAAAGCGAGTGTGTGGGAATGTGGCTGGCCTCTGCTCATGGACCAAAGCTATGGCAGCATTTTTTGCTATCAACAAGGAAGTATTACCCTTAAAAGTAAGTCTCTATATTTTTGGCTAGTGGGAGCTTCTCTCTGGGGAAAGACATTGTAGCATGCTCCCTGGACTTGCTTACTACAAAAACAAGAAATCCATAAGCAGGCTTACCAATTGAAGTGTGGGTTTTTAAACGGGCGGCATATGTGTAAGTCAGTTCTTAAGTAGTAGAGCTTTAAATCACTTCTTTAAATGAAATGAAGTTTGAGATCCTTTTCATTAAGAATTTATTGCCTAAAGAAGGAAAGAGTCTTAGTCAAGCTATCTACTTTCTTTGTATGTTTTGTTATGTTTTTTCAGTATGAAATGAAAAACTTGTTAAACAATATTTTAGTCTTTGAAACTGTCATGGTCTACAGAAGTGCTAGCCAGCCTTCTTGGCTAGAGTGCCACACATTAAGTCCTGACCTTCCCTGAGTGCCATCCTGAATCCTGGCTCAAAAGGAGCATCTGGGGCATTGGAGTGGAGATTTGTCTGCCCCACACAGAAGCTTTTTGGTGCCACTTGTGGCATGCATGCCACAGCTTGGCCACCCCATGTCTAGGGAACTGAACTCTTGTGCATCTGTTGGGAGGGTAGGAATAGAATTAGTCTGGGGGAACCCTACCCTGCAGTGAAGCCTACCCTGAATTCACTAATTCAGGTAAGATACCTGAATTATCTGTAAGAGACTTAGCTCGGGAACTAAGCAGTTAAGTCACGGTAGTTTAGCATTTGGTGCAGATTAATTTATCTTCACAAGTATGAAAGAATACAGGGACATTTCTTGATGTGTGGTTTAATTTTCCAGGCTAGAAATTTTAAAATATATAAACCAGTCTGAAACTGTTGACTTGAATTCAAAGTGTTAATAGCCATTTCTACATGGTCAAAGTATTTACTTGCCATTCATCAGTGCCATTATTTATTTATTTTTACTACTGTGGAAGAACTGAAGTCTAAACTTTCAAAAGTAACATTAGTTGCTTACCAGTGAGTCTTGTAGTTGCAGACTTTTTGTGCAAGAGTAAATGAATCCTTTTTTGAATGGCTTGGCAGATGTTTCAAGAATTTGTAAAACATATTTAAAAAAAATGGAGAAATCTGGAAATTTTTTTGAGGAGGATCTTTGTTTAGGACTCATTGAGCCACCAGTGTAAATGCAGCTTGAGAGTAACTTTCTCTAACACAAGCTGGAGTGACACCTTGGAAAAAGTTTTAGTACCTGTTGGCAACAATATTTTATACTCCATCATCCGTCTCATCTAAAGTCACTATGCCAAGAAAAGTTCGGAACAACTAGAGTAGAGTTAACTTGTAGCTTAAGACCGTGGGGAATCTGTCTGAACCTTGTCTGCCTACGTCCTTAGGTCAACATGGCTACACCCTGTACCCCTGCAGCTGCCCGACAGTTATTTTTCATATTAACTTACTGTGAAATATGTTTAACTTTTAATGTGTTTGAATTCAGAAATGTTTTCCCACTACGAGTTTTATCTGAGGTAACATTGAGGGATATGGATTTAATTCTTTACCCTCACTTGTGAATTTCCCATATAATTATTGAGAATTGTAGCAGAATTTAGTCTGTCATAAAATTGAATGAATAGGCATGATGGATCCAATTACATGGAACATTTATTCATCATTGGGTGGAAGCTACAAATGAGATGCCTTACACAAAATGCTTTAAAAGGCTCAGTGAAAGTGTTTGCTTTGTATTTGTATACTTTGTAGGCTAATTTGGCAGTTCAGGAGAATCGCCTTGCTACTGCCATGGTGGATCTGCAGAAAGCCCAAGCAGAGTTGGATGCCAAGCAAGCTGAACTCGATATTGTGCAGGCAGAGTATGAAAAAGCCATGAGGGAAAAACAGGTTGAGTATTTGTTACAGAAAGAATATATGATTGCTTTACTGACTTTGATACTGTTTGCACAAACACAGGACACTGCATCTTAAACTCCACTGAAATACACGATGTATGTAGCACAATGCTTTGGTCAGAAACCTGTATTTTCTTTGCATCTGAAGTAAAGATGGTTTCAGTGAAGTCCTACTTGACACGTTAGGCCTTAGGCTCTTAGTGTCAGGTATCAGTCACCTTTTTACCACATTTTTAACCTACAAGACCAGAATGAAAATTGAAAACATCTATTAAACATTGGGTGTACATTTTTATTTTTGAAGGACAAAATCTAGGTGTGTATGCCTCCATTCTTGGGACATAGTGACGAGCAGTGACAGAGTATTTCATCCGAACATTTTATGTCAAGTGTTTTATCCTTCTCAATGGATGCAATAAGTGTTAATTGTGGCATTTGTGAACATTCTTCCCTCATGGGTTTAGATTTATATGTTCACTTGTAAACAATTGTTTCTGCAACTGGTTTCCTGTAGACTTTGATTGAAGATGCAGAACGTTGCAGACATAAGATGCAAAAAGCCTCCAGTCTTATAAGTGATCTAGCAGGTGAAAAAGAGAGATGGACTGAACAGAGTAAAGAATTTGCTGCAGAAACCAAAAGGCTTGTGGGTATGTATATTTTATTTTACAGCAAACTGTGTTAAATTACTTAAGCAACGTAGCATTAAGAGTTCATTGGATTGATGCTGAGCACATTGGATTAAATTTCTGCCTTGCACCTGTGTTCCTTGGGTGAGTACTTTACCTCATCTATATCTTATGCCAGATGCAGGTGCTCAATTTCTATTAGGAAAGTCACTGTTTTTTCAGTAGAAACCACAAGCATACAGACATTAAGGCCTTATTTTCCCAGTGCAAAAATGGCTTCTCTGGGAGAAAATAACCCAGCAACAACCAGGGTTAAATGGCTCTTGGCAAAGTTTTTCCCTGAAGACTGAACATCTATACATCTGAACATCAGAGGTGAAAGAACAGGTTAGGGACTACTGGATGTGTACAAGTCCATGGGGCCAAGTGAGATGAACCCAAAGGTGCTGAGGGAGTTGGCTGATGTGACTGCAGAGCAATTGGCCATCATTTTGAAAACTCATGGTGACCAGGAGAGGTTCTGGTTGGCTGAAAAAGAGCAAACATAGTGCCCATCTTTAAGAAAGGGAAGGAGGAGGATCCAGGGAACTATAGACCAGTCAGCCTCACTTTTTCAGTCCCTTGAAAAATCATGGAGCAGATTCTCAAGAAATCCACTTCTAAGTACTTGAAGGAGAAAAAGGTGATTAGGAACAACTAGCATGAATTTACCAGGGGAAGGTCATACCTGACCAACCTGATTGTTTTCTATGATGAGATGACTGGCTCTGTGGATGCAGTGAGACCAGTGGATGTGGTGTACCTTGATTTTAGCAAGGCTTTTGATACAGTCTCTCACAACATGATTGCAGGCAAGCTAAGGAAGTATGGGCTGGATGAATGGACTGCAAGGTGGATAGAAAACTTGTTGGAGCATCAGGCTTAAAGAGTAATAATCAATGGCTCAATATCTAGTTGGCAGCCAATATCAAGTGGAGTGCCCCACATCTTGGTCCTGGAGCCAGTTTTGTTCAATATCTTCATCAACAACTTGGAAGATGGCATAGAGTACACCATTAGCAAGTTTGCAGATGACACCAAGCTGGTGTGTATAGTAGATGTACGAGAAGGTAGGGCTAGGATTCAGAATGACCTAGACAAATTGGAGGATTGGACCAATAGGAATCTCATTAGGTTCAACAAAGACAAGATCCAAGTCCTCCAGTTAGGGCAGAACAATCCCAGGCACCAGTGCAGGCTGGGGGCTGACTGTATGGGCAGCAGCCCTGCAGAAAAGGACCTGGGGGTTAGAGTGGACAATAAGCTGAATGTGAGCCAGTAGTGTGCCCTTGTTGCCAAGCAGGTTAATGGCATACTGGGCTGCATTGGTAGGTGTGTTGCCAGTAGGTCAAGGGAAGTGATTATTCCCCTCTTCAGCATTGATGAGGCCACATCTGGAGTGCTGTGTTCAGCTCCTCCCCCGCGAAAGGATATGGACATACTGGAGAGTCCAGCAGAAGTAAACAAAAATGGTGAAAGGGTTGTGGGACATGACTTCTGAGGGAACTGGGCTTATTTAGTCTAGAGAAAAGGAGACTGAGGAGAGATGTCATTTCAGCCTTCAGCTACCTGAAGGGGGGGTTCAAAACATGATGGAGTTAGACTGTTCTCAGTGGTGGTAGATGACAAAACAAGGAGCAATGGTCTTGAGTTGCAGCAAGGGAAGTTTAGGTTAGATATTAGGAAGAATTTTATCACTAGGAGGGTAGTAAAACACTGAAACAGGTTACCCAGATGGGGGTGAAAGCTCCATCCTTGGAGGTTTTCAAAACCTGGCTAGACAAAGATTTGGCTGGGATGAACTAGTTGAGGCTGAATCTACTTTGAGCAGGGGGTTGGACTAGATGATCTCCTGAGATCCCTTCCAACCCCTAACTATGATTCTATATAGTTTCTCCTGGCTTAACTCCTACAGGGAACAAGGAGTGGAGCTAGAGAAAGGTTTCCTGCTTTCTTGAGATAAGGGTCACCTCAATCTTGAAGGTGTCAGGGGAGCTGCTCACCCCCTTCCATAGACTTGGAGGTGAAGGGAGCAGAAGCCACTGCTGCTTGACTTTCTCAAACCCTGGTTTCAGGAAGAGTCAGGGGGCTTTATTAGTTCACATCAGCTTTCTGAACAATAGGATACTGATTTTTAAAAGCCAGTGGCTGGGAACAGGGCTGCTTATTGGTGCCAGCTTTGAAATTTCCACCCTTCTACTCAGCAGGGTTATGGGCAGCAAGAGGAATCCTGGAATCAGGCCGGGGAAAGCCTTTGGATGTTGATTTCCTATCCCTTTTTCTGTGGGGGAGAACTGGGAGCATTCCTACCATGAGAAAATGCCTACCTCCTGCCAGCCGGCTCATTGGCAAGATGAAGGGGCATTGTTCCAGGGCAAGGACCCGGTCTGGCTATCTGTGGCAGCTGCTGCTTTTCAGCAATTGCCATTTGAAAGCTTGCTCCATTCCCAGGCAGGAGAAAGTGCAGTCTCCCTTAACAAATTAATGGGCTTTCTTAAAGGCAGGGATGACCCAGGGAGCAGCCCTCTAGTGGCCTTTGGCTGGAAAGCTTATCTGTGAAGTTTTCCAAATATGGGACTGGAGAAAAGAGTGCATAATACAGTTCCTGTGATACTTTTCTTCCAAAAGACATTTTCTTCCAGTAGAAATGAACATATGTACTCAGTTTCTTAGGGGGTGTGTAGATGACATGGGCATGAATGTAGAGCACCTGAAAATTTTAACATGGCTTTTTTTTGGTGTGGTGCATTTGTGTTTGCACAACAGGATGTTTGTGTTTGCATGAACAGTGTTTTCAAACGAGTTAAGCCTTGTGTGTCATTCCCCACAGATTTCTGCAGGGGGATTCAAATACCAATTTACCCTCTGCAAGGTCTTTCCTAATGTATTGCAGCAGGATATGCATGTAAATCAACCAGTCTCTCCAGTCCCCACCCCTGGACTCTCACTGGACAGCTCAGACTCTCACTGGGAGTCTCCCCTGGGCAGTGTCACCCCCAAATCCTTGTCACTTGCACCCACCTATGCTTGGTCAATCTGGTCTCTCTCCATCAGTACGTGATCCCAAAGACCCTATTGCAATTCAAAAGATGAGCCCCATGAATCCTCCCCTCCTGTTCCTTTCTTTTCCCTTCCCATCCCATCACACCATGTTACAAATACATGTTTTTTTTTTTCTTTATTTACTATAACTGCCGTGACAACTATGATGTCATAAAATGTTCAAGGTTTAGAGTAGCGGGTGGGTGGGTGTTTGTTGCCACCTGGTTGATTGCTGTCATTGGTGGTGGTAGTGGCCAGCTCTTCTAGCTGGCTTCTTTTGTAGTTTTCTTTGGACTACATTTCCCAGCATCCCAGAATTCATTGATTTTCATACAATTTCCAAAGGGGGCTCCCACTGGAACCCTCCCATTCCCTGCCCAGGATTCACTGTCAGTCTGTTTGTGTAGTGCCACATACGGCTTGTGGAAGTCATAGATTCATAGATGTTAGGGTTGGAAGGGACCTCAGTAGATTGATTCCGACCCCCTGCATAGTCAGGAAAGAGTGCTGGGTCTAGATGACCCCAGCTAGATGCCTATCTAACCTCCTCTTGAAGACCCCGAGGTTGGGGAGAACACCACCTCCCTTGGGAGCCCATTCCAGATTTTGGGCACTCTAACTGTGAAGAAGTTCTCCCTAATGTCTAGTCTAAATCTGCTCTCTGCTAGCCTATGGCCATTATTACTTGTAACCCCCAGGACCGCCTTGGTAAGTAAAGCCTCACCAATTCCCTTCTGTGTCCCCATGATGAACTTATAGACAGCCACAAAGTCGCCTCTCAACCTTCTCTTGCAGAGGCTGAAGAGGTCCAGGTGCCCTAGTCTCTCCTCATAGGGCTTGGCCTGCAAGCCCTTAACCATACGAGCGGCCCTTCTCTGGACACATTTAAAGTATAAATGAATTTATTTTAACATAACCAAGAGAGAACAAAGCACTCCTAGGTGGTGTTGTCAGCAATATATACTACAGACAATCATGCACAAGGGCCACCTGATTAGCCCTTCCTTGAGGATTTCTCCTCAGTCCGTGAGCTGCTGCCCAGAGATCTCTGTTGTCTGGCAACTGCCTGTTGCACATTTTCTTCCCACGATGCCAGATGCAAACATCTCTGTGGCTCTCACAGATATTGTGCAGCACACAGGCTGCCACTACAGAGGCCGTGATATTTTCTTGTTCCATCTCGAGCCAGCACGTAAGTGCCCTCCATCATCCTTTCAGTTGGCCAATGCACATTCCATGGCCATCCTGCAACTGCTCAGATGCTTGTTAAAAACCGACTTCTGCAGGTTGGTGACGTTCCCTCCATAACACTTTATGAGCCAGGGCTTTAGTGGGTTGGCAATTGTCTGCTAATGTAATCAGGGGAGCTGCAATGCTACAGATCACTGTTTCTTCCATGCTGGATACGTAATGTCCTTTCTCCATGATGCCAGGCAGAGGGGAGTTTCTAAACATGCGTGCAATCATGTGTGCTGTCAGTCCACGTGGTATAAATGTTTGTGAATCAGCCCTGGTGGTCTATCACAGCTTACAGACTCACAGAGGTGTATTCTTTCCTGTTTGTGAAATCCTTCCCGCTCCCCACAGGTCACAGCACTGGGATGCCAGTGCTGTCTAAAGCCCCCATGCAGTTTGGGTACCCCTTCTCATTAAAGCCATCTATGACCTGCTGTGGGCAGATAATTTTGTTTGATCTGCCTTTACCAGATGGCATACCTCATGAGTTGCCAACCTAGCTGTGCGTGCTGAACTGGTTCACAATGTAACGGAGGCTGGATGGGCTTGCCAGTTTCTCATGATGGCCATTGTAGCTCTGTTGTCTGGCAGGATGGCCCAATGTATGTTAGTGTCCTGCCTGGCAATGTGGAGTGCTAGCTTCAAGACAATATGATAGAACATTTCCATTTTCGTCTGGAACATTTTCAACCACTGCTAGTCATTCTAGGTGGGCAGCATGATTTAGCTCCCACCAGTCTTAGCTGCTCTCATGGGCCTACACCATGCAGATGCTAGTCCCCAGGTTTCTCAAGAGATCCCAGTTATCCTCTGTTTCCTTGCGTCCCTCTGGGTATTCAACCTCCTCTCAGTATCTGTATCATCTTTTTATTGCTGTTGTTCTTCCTGTGAAGCCAGTAACACACCTTGCCACTGTCATCATTATTCTTCTCAAGTGGTGCAGCTGAAATCTCCAGGTAAGCAGCATTTGCAGAAGCAGTACTGCTTCCACTGTCTTCTGCTCACCCATGTCCACTATATTCTTCACATCAGAGGACTCTTCACTGTGGTGTTCTCTATCATGCATTTTGTCTTCAGTTTTCATTTTGCCCCTCTGTGTCAGCAGCTGCGACTTCTCAACTCCATGTGTGCCAAGTGTGGGGCAGGGACTGTAAAGTGTTCTGTGGTCTGGAGCGTGATGTAGCTGCTTTTTCAACAAGTCACCCCACGATGATGGGGCATTTGCACATCTATTTAATCCTGAGATTAGCAGCCACTGGTATTCTGATGTGATGAAGCTTGTAAACAGAAAAGGTTTTGCCTGCTCATCTCCTGGTAATGTAGACTACTCAAAACTTTTGCTACTTCAGGGAAATCAGGCGATAAAATGGGGAAAACAGGCAATAAAATTATTTTGCACAAGCAGGCCAGGTAGGTTTCATCAGTTTTTGCAACATTCTGCGTCACTGACCAGCCATTCCCAAGGACAGTGGTCTTATTTAGCCCATTCTAAACCCCATCACCAGGTCTTTGTTGGTAAATGGGATGCTTCATCACCTCTGGGTGTTTTGACACTTACAAGGAATGACTACTTACAGGTAATGACTTCACAATCCTTGGAATTTTCCACGACCCTCATGCAAGCATAGTCTGAGTATAAAGGAGACCCTCTTCTTTCCCCCCACTTCCAAAAAAATATCACCAGCCACCTCTCACAAATAGCTTGTGCTGTTGACCACGAACTGCTTTGCCATGTCTCAGAAAACCAAGGCCAGAAATATGGAGCTGATGGCCTAGGAGGTTGATACCTCCAATGCCCATGGACCCAACTGGACCCAGGAAAAACTGGAGGACTTAATCGACATTTGGTTGGAGCAAAGGATCATAGGCTGGAAAGTAGGATGAATAAGCCTGTTTATGTTGAGATTGCAAAAGACATGCAGGCGTGAGGGCATAATCATGACTGGACACAGGTCCAGTGCAAGATCAAGTCCCTCAAATCAGTCTTTTACTGAGCCAAAGTGTCAAAATTAGTGAACACTGTAAAGTGGTGTGCCACTATGGCAGGTAAAGAAAAAAACCAATATAACATGGCCTTACTAAGAATAGAACATAAATGGCAAAGCTTCACCGCGGAAGCCAAGACCTGTGATCACCAATCAACACCCGACCAGGGAAAAAGCCCCCGAAAGCTTTTCTCGCGAGCACAAAAGAACTCCTCGCATTAATCCCTAGTATAAAAGAAAGCTCCCGCTCTGAAGGGGGAGAATGACTCCAGGACCTTGCCACTAGTCGGACGTGAGCTTGATCACCTTGCGTGTCCCATACCTGTAAACCCCGATATTTGTGAACCCGCTAGTGAAAACCCGCCGCCAAAGCATCCTTCCGCCCCCTTTTGCTTAAACTTCTGCTTGTGCCCTGCTTTGTTCCTGCGACCTGTCGCAGCTTGTAGAGGCAGCGCGGACCCGACCTGCTGGTAAAGCATTTACCCCTCCTGCTTTGTTCCTGTGACCCGTAGCAGTTTGTAAAGACACTGCGGCCGCGACCTGTCAGTAAAGCATCCTTCTGCCCCCCTTCTGCTTAATCTCCTGCTTTGTTCCTGCGGCTGGCAACTTCACAAGACAGCAGCTTGTAGAGAAGCAGGGTCACAACTCGCCACTAGAGCTTTCACCTCTCCTTGCTTAGACTACTACTTCTTCGCTTGGCCAGCCCTTTGCTGGTCGAGTGTCTGTGAGTATATAACCAATAAAATGCCCTAAAATTAATTACCTGTCTCATTTTTGAGTCCCTGAGCATCCGAACCCAGTAATACCCCGTGCTGACACAAAGATGTGAACTTTTATTCTGGGGCAGGTTGCACAATTACTCCCTTCTACAATTGAGGAGAATCATGGGCAGCCAAGGATGTGGGCGACATCCTGGGTATGGAGACTTTCAACACCAGGGCTGGGGTTGAGGGAGGAGAAGGGGCAGGGGCCCTCCTGAGGGTGAAACTGTGAGCATGTCTCAGCTGTATGGAGACTGCTCCCTGCTCCATGATGACCCTGACTGTCAGGAAGATTTGTCAGTCACAGTACGTTTCAAATAATAAAACCTAATGGTTTCCTGGCTTCTTGTCTACCTCTATATTCCACTCGGTGGGGATGGTGGATTTCCTTCATTGTTTCAGTTAATTTCTCTGTTAGTTTTTCCTGCCGCTGGCTGCATGGGATGAGGTGGAGGGGAGAAATTGGCAATCTCTCTTGCACCAAGTACATAGGAGGGCTCCAAAGGTAAACAGTGGGGCTGCCTGGGTGGGTCACAACACGAATGCTGGCTTACACACCATCATTTTGCAAACTCAGCACTCTGCAAAGTCACTTCAGAAGTCATATTGCTTCTGATTTCACCTCCCTTAGTTGGAAGAAGGGGAGTGGTGTGTCAGCAGCCTGGCTTGCTTTTTGGCAGGCCATCAGCCACTTTGCACAGTCACGCATAGGGCTGATGCCTTCCCAGTCTCGTTTGCCTATGGTGTGTGGTGGGAAGGCTCTTTGCTTCATCCTTTACAATCCTTGCATTTTCCCAGGACCTGAACTTTGTAAACGTGCTTTTTTTAGCATTAATTTTGTGTTCTTTTCAACCTAGGTGCCAGGCACTGTCACGTTTGTTTTGGTGAGGTGGTGGGGGAGTGACTTGCTTTGCACACTTTCCCACCTTCTTTTCATGCTCTTTTCCAGCCTGGCACCAGACTGGTTTTTTTTTTTTTGCTTCATTTTTTTTAACACCAAAATGAGGCTGCTGAGAGGGGTGGGGGGGCATGACTATGAATTGGGGGAGCAGAGGTTGTGGTGCATGTTCACCATATCAATGAGGGAGGTTTGAGGCAGGTGAGGGATGACAGCACACTGGAGGCAGAGAAGGACTCAGCCCAGTGATGAGACTTGCCCATGGGGGCACTGCACTCTGAATCCAGGATTTGAGAAGACTGCAGGCTGATCAAGTGGGGTGCAGTGAAGCTTTGAATGTAATTTGATACCTGCACCTCTGTGAAGTGCGACTTGAGAGGACATGGTGATGTGCTCCACATCTTCGGTAAGTGATACCTGACACCTGTCTGTGCCCTAAGGGTGGCAGGCTTGTCCCTAGGGGGGTGCAAATAGAAGTGACTGCCCCAGGCACAGCACTATGGGGGCCCTGCAGAGATGGGTGGAGTGGGTGCAGTGCCTTGCATCTGGGTGGTCGCCAGCTGCTGCTCTTAAACCACCTCTCACCAGCCACTGCCGCAGTGCACAGGAGCCAGAAACTGTGGGAGGAGGGGGTGTAGGTAATTTGCCCACAGCCCTTCACCCTGATAGCATCACCCTGATATGGTCATCTCTTTCATGGGAGATGCATTGTTTAGTTCACATTTATTGTAAATAGGGCTGGTGGAATTTTACGGGTGTGAAAGAAGGTATGCTAGGTGCAAATGAGACAACAAACCAAATTCTGATGCTGTTTCAATCCTCCTTCCCTCCTGTTTACATTTCCCCTTGCACTGCTAGCTGCAGGCTGATTGATCCCTGTGGGTGTGACAAGAGGCAGAAGAGAAAATGCAGAAAGAGAAGATGAAGAGGATGACAACACTTTCCTTCAGGATGTTCTCAACAACTGAAGTACTATATATATATTATACTGTGCATTTATAGTTAATGTTAACTTTCATCTTATAGACCTGTCCTGTGTAGACAGGTAGTTCTAATAATAGGAGTCAATAATAATATTAACTCCATTAGTTATATATTAGTATGAACTTGTAATAATATCAATATTACTGATATTAGATTATAATATAACTATATTACAATATTAGTGTAATTATATCTATACTATAACCTTAAGTAATATGATATTTGTTAATGGATTAATATAATATTAATGATTTATATAAATAATATTGACTTTGGTCATATACACTTACAATAACTTTTCTACTCCTTATGATGACACAGCAGCTACTGAGCATAAGGCAGATTATTATGCACCCCCCTTCCCTGCCTCTTTCCCAATGATGGTGGTGGTGGGGGGGGTGTTTGTCTTTCACTGCCCACCTCCTGGTTGCTGGCCATAATAATGGTGAAGCTTCTCCCCAGGTCCCCCTATTTGCGTGGCTGGACCTTCTGACTTGGGAAAAAGTACCTCATGCGATGCCAAGCACTCCTGAAAATTACTTCCTGGGGTCCCTGTTTTATTTTGCCTGAATCTCCCTCCCACCCACACCCAGACCCATCTGTGCTACATAAAAACATGCCTCCCTTACACGTGCATGGTAATTTTTTAATTCTTGCTGGCGACAAATGCAGCTGAGGCTATTTTCTATAAGAAACTATGCTGTATGAAGCACAGCACTTAGGGGACTCATTCATTGAACAACAGTCCCTTCAATCAAGTGCCTACTATCAAGTGACTGTTGCTGTAAATAAGTACATAAACAAATGCATCATAAGTATATTATGAAATAATTATATAGAAACATAAATAGATGCATACTTTTCCTCTCCGTCTCCCTCTAGCACCCACACCCTGCTGCTTGCTTAGAAAAAAGACGCCTGACTTTACGCACTGTAACTTCTGAATTCTTGCTGGCCACCGCTGCAGCTGAGGGTTCTGCCTCCGTGAGTTTCTTCTCTGAATTGGGGAGGCCTTGTTCTCTGGTGCTGGCTGAGCCTTCTTCCAAGTTACCTCCTAGGGTCTTGTAGTAGGACCAGGCCGGTGAGCTCATTGCAGAAAGTCTTATAAAAGAAGGGGGAATTTTCCTCCCCAGCACCTTGACAATATAAAATGTTGTAGAACCTTCCCTCCTCCCTGCTAACATTTGGGTGATGCTGCTCAGGCCTTACACACCACCCACCTGTCTGCTTGCGGACTATTCTTCATGTTTATGACATGGAATGCATAGTTCAGGAAGGTTTTCAATAGTGAAGGAGGTCATGTAGTCATTCACTCCAAAGTTTCAAAATACTTGAAAAAATGTTACCATTCAGGTGATGCTGTTGATGCTCAAGCTGCCTTCAGGAAACCCTACTGGCCCCTTTAGGACCATGCCTGGGGCCTTATTCTTCAGCCCGAGAGACTCAGACATCCCAACCTTCATGACTTCCTGCCTAAGCTTTATGGCCAGCAAAAATTTGACACTTGCTAGAGGGAAGGGGTAATGCAGAGTAGGTAGGCTGTACTTGGGCCTTGTCCCCCCTGGCCCAAAAGACCCAGCCATTACTCACTCACTCACTCCTCCTCTGCCCTCTCCCTCCCCCCACAAGTAACTTGATAGTAGTAATACTGAGGGAAATATGAAAGGAGTATTAAAGGGACAGTTTGAGTGTAATGAACGGGGCCGCTTAAAAGTTTTTCCAAAGTCCCTGTTTGCTGGTAATCACTGTAATGTCTTTAGAAAAAATGTATTCACCTCTTGTGTACCAATGGCATTGCTGATTAAAACAAAATTGTGTACACTGTTTAAGCTGTATTATGATTTTGTTGAATTTACTGTGGGGGAAAAAAAGATTAACAAAAATTGCTGAGTTGTAATTGTGCCTGCTTGATTTTAGGGCATGGACCTGGGACTGGGGGGTGGCTTTGAGCTGTCTGCCAGGAAAGGGGGTGGGGGTGGGGGTGGGGCAGGGGGCTGTAGGTTTCCAGGCAGCACACACACAGCTGCTCAGGGCCCATGTTTCAGATTGGTTGTCATCTCTTCTAGGTCTGTCGATAATGTATTTGGATCGTCTTTAAAAGAGCTACTGCTGAGCTGTGGTAGCCATCTGCTGGATAAGACTTCTGGGCTCTCTCATTCGGGAGCAGAGTCCTTTTTGAAACCCTGACCTTGGCAAATTGCCAGCTGATTTTAATCAGGCTCCCTGAGGTTGCTGATGAGGACATCCCAATACCCTGTGTAGAGCCCTGGCAGGACCTCTGTCAAGAAAGCATTGAAAAACACCCGTTTTTGCATTGAACCCCCATAGCAGTCAGTAGAATCTGCAATGAAAAAGGCTATTTTGGAGTAGTGGCAGCAGACGATAAACTTTCCCTCCCTTTCACGTATATGAAATGCATTGTAATGCAAAGGCTTGCTAAAGTTTAAGACTTTCTGAGGGAGGTTCATGCCTGGAGAAGTTTTGCAGATTGTTGCTTTATCTTTCCTACCTGCTTGCTGCTGTGGGTGGGTGCAGGTTTGTTTTTTTTTACAAGTATGGACCCATACGCTCAAGCCCTGATTTTGCCTATCATAGGAAACATCACACATTTTAGGGAGCAAAAACTAAACATTTTATTCATTAGAAAAGGTGGGTGTGGTGCATTTTTTTTGTATAAAATAAAGGTGTAGTTGAAAAAGGAATTAAATTATTCAATGCTTATTATTTAAAATAAAAATAAAATAATGACAAATAATATATGAGTGGGGATTTTTCCTCCCTCAGCACCTTTACAATATAAAATAAAAATATATTTATACAGAAATACATAAAGACAAAAACAAATAAAATGTAAACAATTGTAAAAAAACCCCCTACTATAAAATAGTACTGTGAAAAATATGTAAAAACTATGTACAACTCTGGGCAGAGCTGAAAATTTTCTTTACTGTTCTTTTATTTTGGTTAATCAATGCTTATCCCCATCCCTGGAGATTTCTGCCTATGAAAGTATTTCTGCAGGGAGAAAGGAGAAGAGGAAGGGGGGTTGGAGCAATCAAAAATATAGACTCTTGGCCCCTCAACCCTCCTCACCAAGGTCTTTGGGACATATTACCTAAATTTGACCCAAGATGTGACATATACTGGCTGGTGGGTCTGGCAGCCAAAATCCTGCTTTCAATGTGGTTCTGAAATGGAATGTGAAGCCCAGAACGTTTGAAATATTGAAGTAAGTCCTGTGGCCACTGACTCCAAAGTTTCAAATCAGTTGGAAAACACTTGCCCGTCCAGGGATCCTGCTGGTGTTGTCCTTTGAAGCTGTGCCCGCTGTAGTGGGTGCACATGCTGGGGTGCATGGGTGGAGGGGGTGGTGGGTGGAGGGTACATGGGCAGGGTGCAGGACGACTATAGGTTGGGGGGAAGACAAATAAATTAAGAGCATGTAGTATACTACTTAGGGTTTCAGTTGCGTTGCATAATATCCCTCCTCTGGGGGTACATAACCATCTTCTGCCATTCTGTAGCTACAGCTCACCTGTCTGTAGCCCCTGTGTGTGTGTATGGTGGGGGGGGGAGTAATGAGTGAACGCCCCCCCCCCAAAAAAAATCCCAAACAAATCGAAAAACAAAACCAACAACCCACAGTGGCACCTACTGGGTAGAGGCAGGAACACAACACCACTTGCTGGTGAAGGGGATTAATTACAGGTCTTTGAGTCAATGGCTGTGTGCATGAAACAATTCCATAACCAGGGCAGCTTAGCTATAGAGCACTGCAAAATAACACATCTCTGGGTAGTGTTAGTTTTAAGGCACTAAACAGAATTTAGAGCAGTGGGAAATCCCATATCATGCAAACTCAAATGCTGTTGCATCAGCATGAATGGGAAATATTGTGTCATCTACATACATCCTTAATTGCCAAACAGGATAATAAATTTACTTCAGAACATACTCCATTCTTGGTAAAAGGTACTGTAAAGCAAAGTAAACTTAGTACAATTACAAAATATATGGTAGAGTATATAAGATAGTAACTCACCCCTGTATCATCCCTGCTGAGGAAGGTGAGGGAGTATAGTATATTGCTAAGGCTTGTGGGCAGCAGCAGCTGACAAGATAACAATGATTCTAAAAAGGGCAGCAAAGTTATCACTGCTGAAGTTGTGTGAAGTCTTGTGCTTGAAGAAGAGAGAGATCATGGATATGAATGTAATCTCCCCATGCCTGTAGTGTGTGTTTATTTTTTGGATACAGTGTTTTTGTATTATTCACTAATACTTTGTTTAAGTTAAGCTACAGTAAGTAACATTTCAGGTATAATTTAAAAATGCTTAATTTTTGCAATGATGAAAATTACTTCTAAGGTGTAACAAAATGTAAAGAATAAGTCCATTTGGAAGTTTAGAAATATTTTTATTTATGAAACCTATACATAGCTTTTATTTGTAGTGTTGACCATTGAAAGAATGTTACAGATAATTATCACAGCATTAATAGTAATTAATTGATTAACATTAAAAGCTTAGCCATGGAAATATAATAATAAAACATTGAAATATCTAATCACACATTTGTTATAGCATTAATATGAATTAATTAATAGATATTAAAACATAAGCATGCATTTGAAAATAGTTACCTCTTGCTGTTTCTCATATTTGTAAAATGGTAGTGCCTGAATAAGCTGGATAGCTGTCTTGGGCGGTAGTGTTCTTAAATTTGTGTTGTATGTATGATGACCTATCTCATTTTGTTTTCCTAGAATTTGTACTGGTAGGAAGAAATAAATATAGCAATAGTTAACAGGAAATTATTGTTTAATGTTCATTGAGCCTTTAAACTATCAACATTCTTTCTCTAAGAATGGAAAAATCTCCTTCAAAAATTCAGTGTTTGTAAAGTTTTGATTTTTCTTCTATGCTTATTTTAGGGGATGTGTTATTGGCTACAGCTTTCCTATCCTACTCTGGCCCTTTCAATCAACAGTTTCGCAACCTGTTACTAAATGACTGGCAAAAGGAAATGAAAACCCGGAAAATCCCATTTGGCAACATCCTGAACCTTACAGGGATGTTAATTGATGCTCCGACTGTCAGTGAATGGAACCTGCAAGGATTGCCAAATGATGACTTGTCCATACAGAATGGGATTATTGTAACTAAAGCATCTCGATATCCTTTGTTAATTGATCCACAAATTCAGGGCAAAATCTGGATTAGGAATAAGGAAACCAAAAATGAACTTCAGGTAAATTAGAAG
Source organism: Caiman crocodilus (assembly GCA_030014935.1). NCBI lineage: Eukaryota > Metazoa > Chordata > Crocodylia > Alligatoridae > Caiman > Caiman crocodilus. Next base: position 138,585,188 of record JAGPOW010000261.1, read on the forward strand.
CACCTGTTACTTTAGAAAAATAAACCTGTGAAGGACTTCAGGAGGTTATCTAGTCCAAGCCCTGCTCAGGGCAAGTTAGTCCCTGTCTAAATGATTCCAAACAAGTGTTGACTCTTAGTAAGTCTTACTTAGCTGCCAAAATATTTGGCTAGATAATGGGTTTATTGTGCTTTTTGCCTAATCTGATGTATTCTGCCACCATAAGTTAATTATGTTTGGGACTGAATGGATGAATCTAAATGTTCATTAACGTGCCATAATTATGATGCATGAAGCTTAGTACTTGTAATAACAGATACTATCTTAATGTACTGTAATCAATGCTATTGTGCAGTAGTAGCACTAGTGCACACTTTTTTTGTGGCATGAATGCACAGTAGACTAATTTTACTGCACTAGCACACTTTTTGCCTGCTGCGCTAATGCACAGTACATTTAGTCTACTGTGCTTCTAGTGTCTTGTGTCGGTGTGCCCAGTGGGATCTAAATTCTCCCTGGGAGTTCTGAATGCTGGTAAGTTCTCAGTTGTTTGTTGACAAAAGTTGTTTCCAGTGTACTTACTCAGAAGTAGAAGTCAGTTAAAAGAAAAAAAAATGGCCATTAGTGTTAAGATAACAGGCCTCTGCTAAAGGATGTGGGGAAGCTACCTAATCCTTCTGGATGCCATGAAAGAAGGCCTTCAGCACAGCATGCAAACTACTTCTTCATATTAAGGGAGGCAGCAGACAGCAATGTTATTCAGTCTCCTCTTGAAGATTAAGTGAACAGTTAATATGTTTTTGTTTTACCTTCTCAGCCCTACTCAGGGGCTGATGTCCCCTTCTTTACAAACACAGGATGGCCCCAACCCCAAAGAACTTATGGTATCTTAGTGTAAGACAAGAATCTACATAAGACAGATGAAAAAAACAGAAAATGAAGAATATTGCCAGGAAGAGAGATGTGAAGTGGGATCTTTAAAGGAGAGTAATGAATTGAGTTTTTAGTTTTTCATGGAAAAATGCAGTAAAACCCTGATTTGCTCAATTTTAGGAGAAAAGTGCAGGAAAAAATGGCTTTCCCTTTGCAGGCTGCAGAGTTTCAGCCTGCAAGGAGCTGGGGGGAGCAGGTGGAGGGCATTCAGGTAGGTGTCACTATGTGCATGTACACATGCACATGGCTGCCAGGCAGCCTGGAGAGCAGCTTCCACTGGTGAGTCTGGTATATGGATAGGGGGAGAAACCTGAGGCCCCCATAGTGAGGGAGGGAGTTGGGTAGGGCTGAGATTGTTTGTCCAGCCTGGGTGCTGTGTAGGGCTTGGGGCCTAGGGCCAGAATGCACTGCTATAGGGTTCTTGGTGGGGAGAGCCATGGTGGTGGTACTGAGCTTCCCTGCCCAACCCTGCTCTCACCTCCCAGGGTGGGTCCCGATCACTGGGCTGCAGGCCCCAGGGGGATGGCAATGGGATGGGGATCCTGAGCCTGCACCTGTCTCCCACCATGGGCTCCATACTAGCTGTGCTGTCTGCGGGGGAGGGGAGGCCAGGCTCTGCGCTCTGCTCTGCTGCAGCAGCTGCTACCTCTTTGCAAACAGCAGCCCGGACTTGGGTACTGCTGGGGAGAGGGGAGGGGAAGCACAGGTCTGTGGACCTGGGTCCCTGGCCCTATAGCCCTGTCAGCTGGAGACCCCCTCTGGCAGGTTTGATGGGGATAGGGGGGCTACAGATGTGGTATGAAGGGCACTAGCAGGGCTGTGGGGCTGTGGTTGGGGAGTGAGGGGCACCAGCAGGATCAGGGGACTGTGGGTGGGGAATAAGGGGCACCAGCAGGGCTTGGGGGGCTGTGGATCAGGAGTGAGCTGCAATGGTATGGACTGGGCACTAGCATATCAGGGCTGCTCAGCACCACAAAACAGTGGTGGTGATGGCGGGGGGAGGCAGTCGCAGCTAGACCCACACCCTGGTAAGAAAAGGAGGCAGGGGGAGCTCTAATTTTCCATGATAAAAAAACCCAAAATCAAATGCAAAAATATATGGGTATTTAGAATTTATTTTATTATAATGATCAAGGCACTGGTGGGCTTCCAAATTGCTTTAAAATTGTAAATATATCAATTAACCATTGTGTTCAACTGATACTTATATATATGTGGCATTTCATTTTAATCGTGGAAAAAAAACTGGATTTGGGAGTTTTTAATCGGAGAATTTGCAACTTTTAAACAGAAAAAACCAAGATCCCTGGTAATGAAGTAGCTGTCAAGATGTTTAAGGAGAGATCCTTCTGAGCATAATTGATGTACAGTAACTGGTACCTGAAGTCTTTGATTCTCATGCTTTCATAACAATTGCATCAGAACTTGTACTTTACCAAAAGCACAGCTAGTCGCATTAACAAAGTGTTATTGAATTGATTAGGTAGGCATGAAAAGTTGCTGCCATGTGGTCTCTGCTATGAAAAACGCTTCTTTTAGACAAAGTTGGTATCAAATGCAGTATTGTTGCAATAAAGTTAGTATCAAATGCAGAGCGCTGTTACATGTCACAATTAGTCCCCATTGATGTACACAGAAGTTGTACCAATGCCTTCAATGGAGTCAGTTGTGCTAGTGCTCAGCTGCTCTGGAGATCATCCTTTTCTTTTAATTCTGAAATCCTGCTAATGCCTCCTTTAGTAACATAATGTAATAGCAAATGTGCCAAAAGAGTATGGTCTAAAATCTAGTGCAGATCACTAAATATAACATAATGACCTGGCTTTGTGGTTACATTTTTAGATCACATCCCTGAATCACAAGTACTTCAGAAACCACTTAGAAGACAGCCTATCTCTTGGAAGGCCACTGCTGATTGAAGATGTTGGGGAAGAGCTTGATCCAGCATTAGATAATGTTTTGGAGAAAAGCTTCATCAAAACAGGTTCTACATACAAGGTAAAAGGTGTTTGCCGTGGAAACCTGCAAAGGAATGCTGTCTAGTGCAGAAATACTGCCACTTCTGTGCAGTTCTAATGGTCACAAATCCAAACAAGTCTATCTAAGATACTAAGCCTGTATATTTCCTCTTTTATTAGCCTGGCATGCTATCATTATAAAATGAAAACAAAAATCTCCCATTCCTGTTCTCCTGTTGTGCAATGTTGCATGCATAATTAGTCAGCAGTTACCCAGAATCAGACAAGTTGTGAATGAGTACTTAGAAATATTGCTGGGATGTTGCCTTTGCATCATTCTCTAATTAATGTTAGTGTTAATTGTTACTCGGTTACATAGGGTAGGAAAAAGGTTAATAGAAACATTTTTAAACATCTATCAGGAATATGATCCTTGCCATTTGCACGTGCCAGGGGGCATTGGGGATTATAATCATAGATATTTGTAACATTAATATTGTTATTCCCATTAAGGTAAAAGTTGGTGATAAAGAAATAGATATCATGAATGGCTTCAGACTTTACATCACCACCAAGCTACCGAATCCAGCATACACTCCTGAAATATGTGCTCGCACCTCCATCATTGATTTTACTGTGACTATGAAAGGTCTTGAAGATCAGCTCCTGGGCCGAGTCATTCTCATGGAGAAACAGGTAGGACAAAATCACTTATGTTTATTTCTAGGAGTTTTAAAGTGGCAAGATTCACCTGGACTTAATCAATTTATTACTTTCTCCCTTCCTACAGGCTCTCTCAGCAACCCTGGTTATGCCCATCTTTGATACAACATATATTGGATAGTTCTTCCAAACATTATCAAGACAATAAGACAAAGTTGTCACACTTCAGTAAAAATAGTTGCAGCTCTTGGACTCTATCCCAGTGTTTTTAGGGCTAGGCTGTTTTTTTTTGTCTCAGACTTGCAGAAACTAGAACTAGGAAATATGTAAAAACATTCTACTGTTTGTCTTCCAGCACATGGTAAAGAGTTGACTTTTACATTTAAAACTGGGTGTCCATGTTCAGACTACTCCTACACTTGCTAGTGTTAAAGGAAAATATCTTCATTTAGTTTGCCTCTGTTTTGGCAGGACCTTAGGCAACACAGAACCTTGCAGTTTAGCCTGTACAATTCAGCTATAGAAACCTTTCATACCACATATTAAAAATAGCTTACTTTGGGATTGTATTTGGTCTTTCTCTGTCCATGCCTGTAGTTAGTGAATAAAGAGGGGGACACAGAATCCAACGTTTGGATGTTCTGTGGGGGCTGCCCAATGGGGACTGTCGCAGATAAGGTAATGTTGGTTTGCTTGGCCTCTTACCTCAGAAGATCAACATTATGGTGGAGGCATTCATTGCCCAGTCTGTGTTATACATTTCTTTTCCTAACTGGCTCGCCAGTGGCTTACACAGATGCAGGCCAAGGTGGGCTACTGCTACTTGAGTGCAACCCAACAGGAACGGTGAGGGAATCCATTTAAGATTCATCCCTAAGACTGTGGAAGTGAAGTAGGCATTTTCTGAGTCATGCTAAGCTCAGATATTTGGATCCCTGATTAGGAACTGGGGAATTTAACTGGTGAGATGTACTAAAAACAGGTTACAGTTGTTTCCACTTAAGATAAAAGAAGTAGGGAAGGCCTCCTCAGATAATGAAAAACTAAGCAGCTGGAGCTCATGTGTGCCTGGAAGGAAATCCTAGGGACAGACAAGCTCAGGAGTGAAATTTCAGCAGATGTTCATTTTATATTGAGTTACTTTTAAAGCTAAACACCAAGAAAGGGTCTGTATAGTTTGCTGAAGCCTTCAAAGGCATTCAGAGCCTTTCAGTTTTATTATATCTGACAATGGGTGAATTGTCTTTCTGAATCTCCCATGCTCCTGTCCAGCCATAAGTCTTTCTAACTCGATAATTATATTAACTTTTTGCATAGTTAAGGGGAAAAAAATCTCTATGTATTTTAAGTGAGGTTTAAATTTTAGAGAGAATGTTATAGCCTCTATGGAAAGCTTGACTTGAAACATTGCCCTGTAGTATACTATAGATTCATTTCATACACAAAAGAAACTCAGAAGAAATAAACCCCGTTGAGTAATCTAAACCAAGTGTAAGCTGTAAGACATGAGTGAACTGCAGCAGGCCCAGAGGGATTTAGTCTATTTATCTAAGAGCAGCTCAGCCATTTTTCTTGAGTGGATAAGGGAGTCAGACTCTGAATATACTACAGTCTTTATAGTTCAAGCCATGAATCTGTCCATTTAATATGACATTTTCTGTCACAAAAATAGTTGTTGATAAGTACTCATTCCACAAAACCATAGGTTATTAATCAAATGACTGAATGCATAGGGCAAGTATGGATTGGTAATATATGGCAACGATATTTATGTGGCTGTCTTTTTTAAAACTTTTATCCCCATATCTCATGTTAACATGGGCATACAAATTTTGTCTGTTTTGTAGAGGTCCCCATCAGTTCAGTTTCTTATTTGGTTAATGTTGACAAGTCCCTTTAGGATCAGAATCATATGGACAACTTAACACTTTTCATCTATGTTTAGTCAGTGCTTGTATAGCTATTCCAACTCTTGCACAGACATGTGAGCAGCACTAGAATTCAAACATTAGTTCTTGCTTCTGAGTTTACTACACACATCAGTAAAACCAATATACAAGTAAAGCTACTTGCATATTATCCTTACTACAACATTTCCCCAAACTTGATATTTTGGCTGGAAATAACCCCTCTATATGTAAAAGATTTCCTTTGGAAAGAACTTTGTTTCAAGGTGCATTGGATATTGCCCACAACTTAGCTGTTAAAAATATTAAATTACTTCAATTCTAATTACAACTTGATCATTTTACCAATTACACAATTTTTAGATTTCTTCTCTGTGAGGTAAATGTTAATTTTATCAAAAAATGTTAATCTCTTAAACTGGTTTCTGCAAAACATAGAAATCTCAAATGTGCTCAAACTGATTTTTCAGTGGTGTTACTTTTAGGGTGCAGACAGAAGTGACAATTTTTGCCTGATCTTGCCACAGAGTGGTCAATAGTCATGACCAAACACAGGTGCACAGCTGCAGACTGCTTCAAAAAATGGCCGATAAAGTGAAAACCAGAACATCACATTAAAGGTCAGATGAAGCTGTTTAAAAAAAATGGCAACTTCTGTAACTTGTCTGCACTGCCTCCCAACCTGTCACTGCTTTCAGAATAGGAGTGGGGAAAGGAGTGGAGGGAGTTCAGTCTGGGGTTTTTCAAGCCCATGCTAGAAGGTGGAGTGGGTATATTGCAGCTCCCCAGAGGTGTGCGTGTATGTGTGTGTGTGTGTGTGTGGGGGGGGGGGGGGGGCTCCAATTCACCCACCCCACCTCCAGCACTATGGGAAACCCCATAGTGAGCTCCCTTCTCCCACTCCTATTCTGAAAACTTTACAGCCTCACAGGGAGGAGGGTCTATTCCTCGGGGAAACCAGATGCCAGTTTGCAGCCAGCAGCTAGGTTCTACTCTGTCCCCCTCCACAACCCTGGAACCAGCAGTGAACTTCTGTTTGTTCCAGAGGATTGTTGTAACTCAGAATATTTCCTGCAAAGTATTCTGAGGTACAGCAGGAAGCTGTACTTCTGTCTGTGCCCTTAAGCTAGGGACAGACTGTGGCAGAAGGCCACCTCTATTTCTCCCCAAAAACCCTGTTCTGTGACAACTTGGTTAGTATGGGCCCTGCAGAGAGTACACACCTTACCCTGGCTCTTTAGGTAACCTGAGCTGAGCTGGATACATTCCTAAGGGAGGGGGAAACCTGCTCCCTCTGCTGATGTGACTGGCATCACGTACCTGGGTGAGGGGCTTGGGCTGTCTGGTGGGCTAGAGACTGCGAGTCTGCCCAGCAACCAGTGATGCATTTAAAATCGGTTGGCTGACAGCCAACAGGTGCTGACCTCCATTGAACCAGGTAAATGAGGTCATAAGGGCTATATAAGTTAAGGACTGCCAAGGAGGAAGGGGCAGCAGCCATGAGGAAAACTCAGAAAGAGAGAGGAGCTGGACCATCTGAATCTGTGTGTGTGTGTGTGTGTGTGTGTGTGTGTGTGTGTGTGTGTGTGTGTCTGTCTCTGTGTGTGTGTGTGTGTCTCTCTCTCTCTCTGTGTCTGTCTGTCTGTGTGTGTGTCTCTCTCTCTCTCTCTCTCTCTCTCTCTCTCTCTCTCTGTGTGTGTCTCTCTCTCTCTGTGCATGTCTCTCTGTGTCTCTTCATGATCAAGGAACTACCTGCCTCCAGAGGGAATCTCCACCTGCCTCTGGATGATACTTGTAAGTAAGCTACCTGAGATCTAACTAGATATGTAGCTTGCAGTAACTCAGATGAATGATCAAAGGTTACTCCAGCCATCCTGTTTGCTCTATGGGATTTCTCTGATACTAAACTCTGTACCTTATTCCAACCCTACTCCTTGTAACCAATAAAGTTCTCCTTTGTACCTAGAGTGGGAGACTTATTGGGAGTGGGTCTAGATTATGTCTTGGGGTTCCCTTGGTTCAGCTGACTAAGGGAGACCACTACTTGTGCTTCCAACTGAGGGAAGCACCCCAAGTTCTTGAAGTGAGTCAAGTACCCTTGAGGGCTACTAGGTCTGTTTCCCAGGGGACGCAGAGCCAGAATCCAGCCCATCCCTGGGTGGTGACAGCTGTACCTCCAGACTAGTGGGTGTGTTCCAGGAAGGGGGTTGGCCAGATGTGGGGCGCCCCCAGGGACCCACTTGGAGCCTGGAAGCCGGTCAGGCACAGTGAGGTGGGTGGCTCAATGCAGGAGCACCCCCTAGTGGCCCACCACACAGGCATTAAAAAGCCTGAGCCTGAACTGATTCACTCTTTGCAGGTTAGTTTAAGCTGTGCAGCTTAAACTGATTAATAACTGGACAGACATTCGCTGTTAAATCAGGAAATGCAGAAACATGCTTGCACTTCCTCAAGTCAGAAGCTGGGAAATGCTACAGCATGCCTGCCAGCCACTGCCAAAAGGGGTGGGAAGAGAGACTCCCGCCCAGGTTCTTGCCCCTCCCTGCTGGAGTGGAGAGGGTGTGGCCAGGCACCAGCTGGCAACACAGGATGCTAGCTAGCCACCAGCCTGAGGCTGGAGGGGGGAGCTGCTGCCAAAGTGAGGTGTGGGGATGGGGAAAAAAGTCCTTTTTCTGAAGCAAGCATGTATTGAAGACAGCAATTTGCAAGGCTACAGCAGGGACCTACCAAAAATACCGCATACACAACTTAGTCTAACTTAAAGTGTAAAGCAGGAAGACAAGTGAAAACTTTACATTTGCCTTACTAATCCTGAGGGCAGAGTGTCTCCTTACAGCCAAGTATTCAGAAAGACTTTTTAAAAGTTTTACAGGTTCCACTTTATAATGTAAATGTAGCTCTCTGTTTACTTTGGTATGCAACTTTCATCTAGAAGCTGTCTGCAACTTCCCCTAACTCCATCTGCAGTACATGTGTGATGATTGTCAGGTATTTACAGGGCACTAGCTTGCCTCTCTCCCCCACTCTGGGATCAGTGTGGAGTTAATCACCTCCCTGGCTGCAGACAAGCTAGACAGAGGGATGAATTAACTCTATCTCTGCCTTGCTGCAAGCTGCAGGAACACTGTGGAGGTGTGGTGGGGGCTGGTAAACCCCAGCTGCAGTTCACAGGATTTGCCAGTTGAGCGGCAGGGGATAGAGGGAAGAATTTGCCTCAGGAGCCATGGCAGGCCAGCATCTGGCTGTGTCTCACCTCTGCTCTGGCTAGAGAGCAGACTGGAGGGGCCAACCCAGCTCTCTGGAGCAGAGCCTAGCCCACAGAGCATGCTGGGATGCTGAGGGTCTCTGATTGAATTTAAACCAGCAAGGGGTCTGGGGCAGACATTGCATAGACTGGTTTGAGCCAAATCAGTTAGGTCTGATACTACATTCAACCACGTTTATCTCAGACTGGTTTATGTGTACTGAATCGGGTTTAAACCAGTTTCTGATCACTTACATCAGTTTGTGTGTAACTTCTGTCCCTAGCCTTAATAATCTATCCCTTTAATTTCATCCTCTTCACCAGACCTAAAGATTTCATATTCCACAGATTTTTCTCCTTCTCCTCTAGTCACATTAAGCATTCTTGACTTCATTGAAGCTAACCTTGGCTTCATTGCCAGATGTTCAGCAAGATCTCAATAACAAGTACTTTTTGCCCTAGGAGATTCTCATTATTTGAGGTATTGCTGCATTATTCTTCAACAGAAATCTACCAAATTGGCTCTGCTGATGCAAGTTTGTTTCATCATAGTATGGAGAGAAGGATGAGCTATAAAACTAAAGCTTGACATATTTTTTAGTTCCTTTGGGTAACAAGAGATAAAAATTGGCAGTCTTATGCCCTGGGAAGCAATGGTGCACAGGGAAGTGTCTGCAGCAGGGTTGCTAGCAGGAGCAGCAACACCTGTCTGGCAGCAGCAGTGACAGATTTCTGAGCCTCAGCACCCCTCTCACCCCAAGTTGGTGCCTGGGGCTAGTGCCTTACTTATGCTGCTGCATAAAATGGACCTTTTCTGTTGAACTCCATAGATTGGCCTTCCTAGTAGACAATTGGGTAGAACTAACATTACTCTTGAAGTTACTGATCCTAATTACAAATGCCTTATATTTTTTGTTGTTGTTGCTTCTCTGCATATTTAAAAGTTGGAAAGAGCAACTGAAGCAAAAGATAAGATGACTTCTGTAGATCTATTACTTCAATTATGTTGGGCATATTCAAATATTACTTCATCTAAACTTTGACAAATGAGATTACCCAGGGGCAGTTAATATTCTTTTTCTTGTCCTGATTCTTGTCCTGTATTAATTAAAATACATGCAGTCCTGGATTATTGCAGGACATGATGTTTTTTTTCAATGAAAATTCATTACTCATTATTTGAAATAGTTTGGACTTCTATATCGTTCTAAGTCAGCAGTTAATGTTTTCTTTTTCTGTATGATCCAACTGATGGAATGCATTCTTACAAATATTACACTATTTTTATTGGCATGGGGGAAATCAGAAGTGAAAGCCAGTAACTCAAATATTTCAAGTAGCGCACCTTAACTTCCTGAGTTTACTATACTTCTTGGCAGGCAAATATGAGCCTACCTAGTGATACAGAGTAATGTCCAGTTTGTTAGATGGACTCGTTTGTTGAATGTAACTGGGAGAAGAGATGCTGTATATTTGTCTTCAGAGTGTTAATTATTATTATAACTGTACTTTCTAGAAATTTAGTGGTATAAGTTTGCTGGGTATCATAAGTACCATAACCATAACGCTAACTGAATACCATTGCTCAAATCACATTTTTGTACTGCTGCTATTCGCATTATCTACAATTTAAGGTTCTGCTGAAACAAGTAAAAACACTTTAAACAACTGCTTGAAAGTAGTTTCATGTACATCTTGGAAACAAAGATACCTGACTGATACCTGTTTGAGCTGTCCTGTCTCCTGGTACTACACATAATTAAAAATCCTCCCTTTTCTGAGGGAGAATTTTAAACTTTGTATAAGGGAGAGACTCATGCAGACAGCTGAATCTATGCAAGGTTTTCTGTTCAGTTGAGCAAAGGTATATCATCACCTATATAAATGATGTCCTGTAGCAGTGACTATAGACTTACTTACCTGCTTATTTCAGCTGCCTTTTAAATCATAGGTTACTGGCAAATGTTTCACTTGAGACATAATTAACCAGCTTCTCATATCTTAAATAGTAACCTGGCCACATGTTAATGCAATTAATGGTGTGATAAAGTGGGAAATCAGCCACAAAATGATTCCACAAAATATTCCAAAATAATATTGCAAAATAATTATTCCAATTTTTTTTTTTTTTTTTTTTTGTGGCTGATTTCCATCATGCCTTAATTGAACATGTGGAATGGTCCGCCCCATGTAGCCTGATGACAACTGCCTGGTTGGGCTCTGGGACCAGTCTCAATATAGTCTTGAGGCTGAAACCCACTATCAGTTGATTTGTCAATCAGAAGGGGGTCTAAAATTTATGTGGTGGTTTTATTGGTGGCTACACATTGCATTTTATTAATAGATGTTAAGAATCATGAACCAAAAAGATAACAAAGCCATACGGGAAATACAGAGTATCTGAGTGCGGAACTAACATAAGAGAGATGGGGGTGAGGAGGAGAACACAACTAGGTTACAGAAAATACAGCGTGTCCTGGGGAAGAATGGAGAAAAGAATGTCAAACAATAAGTGGGGACCCCCTGGGGCAGGGAGCACATGGCAAAAAGGGAAAAAATATAAAAATAATGCAAAGAGATTACTTACCGGCAGCAACAGGACCTGTGATGCAGCTGGAGGGAGAAATCAAATCTGTGCGAGTCATAAGCCGTGTCTTTATCCAGCTGAAACCAGCCGGTGACATCATTGGTTATCACCGGCCAGCAGGAATAAAGCAAACTGCTGGGGAAGCAGGAGGGAGGAGCAGAGCAGAGATGGGGAAGTCTCTGACACCCGGCACTGCCCAGAATACACAGGAGAGGAGAGTTGGAGAAGACTCTCAAGCCAGGCACTGTGAGGGATACTCCAGGAGAGAGAGCTGGCAGGGGTTCTCCATGCCAGCAAAGATCAGCATGGCGAGGAGGCAGAGGAGCCAGAGGCGGCTGTCTGCACTGGCAAAGGCGGAAGCTTCGAAGGAACGGGAGAGCCAGAGGAGGCTCTCTGCACTAACAAAGGTTGGTGTGTCAGGGGGACGAGAGAGCCAGAGAAGGCTCTCCCTCTGGGCAGGAATGGCCATGAGCAGCAAAAGAGGCTGCAGAGCAGGACAGCTGGAGGCTGGGCACCAGCACACAGTACAGGAGTTGGCCAGTCACTTGAGAAGGTACCGCAGGACGTCGGAAGCGTAACGTCTACAACAGCATTTGAGGAGAGCAGCACTGCATAATGCACTCAGCAGGGTGAGGGGGGAAAAATGACCCAGGACAAGGGGCGGCAGTCAACTCTGACCAGATGATGGGTCAGTCTCCAGTGGGATCCTATGGGTGAAAAGACACCCTGTTATCCTAGCAGTAGGGCTGGGGAGGAAACCAGATGGGTCCTTCCCAACTTATAGTTTGTTTTGGTTCCTTTCATTTTCCCCCTTTTTGAGGGGTTGAGAGGTAGGGCGAGGTGATGCAGGCAAGACCTCTCTGCACAGTCTTTCTTTTCCTTCCTTGTTTGTTTGATTGTTGGTTAAATTTGGAGTCCCAGGTCTGAGATCGCTTAGGGCAGGCAGAGGCCCTTCTGAAACTAAACAGCTAAGTGAGTGAGTCATCTGAGGAGGAGGTGTTGCGAGTGTAATAGGGTTACAGAGGTCGTCAAGCTCAAGAAACACAACATCATCAGGGGTATGGCACAAGATCTGATGACTTGCCGGAGATTGGCATAAGGTTAGGGTGTAGGGGAGGTGGAGCCCCATAGACTACAGCTGGGTGGTCTTCCCACTGCAACTGAACCCTGAGTGGTTGCCCCTCCCCCACCCGGCATAACACTCAAAGTCATGGCAGGTGAGGTTGGGGAAGCCACTCTGGGGATAGACGGCAGCTCACGGGCCTAGAGGAGACTGTAGAATGCCCTCTACTGGCTGCATGAGACCAGAAGTTCGAGGCCCGGTGGGTACACAGTGTTAGCCATCTAAGCCTGGGCATAGGGGGAGGAGATGGCAGGAAGGAGAGGGAGGAGGGTCACGATGCTGAGAGAGAAAGAAGATAGATCCATACAGTGGTCTGCAATGGTGGGGGGGTAGGTTGAAGTAAGCTTCTTGGTCTATAGTCTTATCATGGGGGTCCTCTTTGTGTGGATTGGAGTGGTCCGTTGTTGAAGATTCCTCTCGGAGTCCATCAGGTGCAGAGCAGGGTTCAGGCGGTCCCCTTTGGGTCCAGTCTGGTGCTGTTTGGTCTGGTGTACTGGTGGTGGCTTGTGATGTGCTCAACGTAGATGTCACAGGACCAATGGATGGTGTCAGACACCATAAGGCAGTGCATCAACTTGGTGTAATGGCAGGAGATGCAGCAGGCACGCGGGATGCTTTCGTCGCTGGGGTCCCAGGCTCCAAGCATTACCACAATAAGTGCATCAACTGTCATGTCTTAGCTGTGGCCCCTCAAGATGTCGGCCAGTGGAGTGTACTTCTGCTTGTGATCCCAGGTGTTGGTGAAATCTTGGAGCTGGTTCTCGCATCTTGTACCTGTACAAGTATGCTTTAACTTGCATCTTACCAAGCTAAACTGACTTTATTAAGTGGACAATTATTTTTAAAGGTACTGCTTTATCTCCTATTTTCCTTCTGGTCCACAGCTGTGGAGAGGTCAGGAAAGCCTTTGAGTGTGAACACACGCTTCATGCTTTACAGTTCTGTCTGTACTGGCCGGTTATTGACTTAATTTATTCCATAATTATGGTAAAAAAATTGAGCAGTGCTCAATTGAGGACTGTAGAGTGTCGGGCAAGACATCCTTAGGTGGCTGGTTCGTGTCCGGCTCGGAGGAGAGCCTCTCTTTGCCAGCCGGAGTAGCTCAGTCAGGAGAGCGTTAGACTGAAGATCTAAAGGTCCCTGGATCAATGCCGGACTTTGGCAGCTCTCAAGTCTTACTGCTGAGGGGTGATCAGCAGGAAATGGGGCAGGCTCTTTTTTTCCCAGGCACCATCAGGGGTAACTAGGACCAATGGTCACAAGTTACTGGATGGCAGGTTTAGGTTGGACATTAGGAAACACTACTTCACAGTTAGGGTGGCTAGGACGTGGAACCGGCTTCCTGGGGAAGTGGTTCTTGCTCCTATCTTGGGCACCTTCAAGAGTAGATTAGATAGCCGGGGTCCTGTGATCCTGGCACTCGTTCCTGCCATTGGTGGGGGGTCAGACTAGGTGGCCTGCTCTAGGCCCCTTCTGACCCTAGATACTATGATGCTATAAAATTCTTGGGATTTAGTTAGATGAAACTATTTATGTTAAAGAGTAATATATCTAAGGTATGTCTCTGTACTTGTACACAGTTTGAGACAACAGTTTGTTGTCTCACAAAATAGCAGGTCCCATTTTAGAGCAGTTGAATAAAACAAATTGGAATTAAAAAAAATGTTTAAAAAATAATATTTTACCTAGATGTTCTCTTCCCCATCTATTGGACTCATGCTCAGTTGACTTTTCCTCACTAACTGACTCTTCTGCAGCATAGAGCCAGGGGTCCTGCAAGGACCTTACACAGAAACTTGTTTAACGATTGGTATTTTATTTGGTGATACATTTGACCTAGCAAAATTTGTTCTTTCCTCTCACTACTGGCTCAGTATGAACCCAATCCTAGCGCACAATTTTTCAACCATTATTGCATGGTAGATGAAGCATTGCTAAAAAGAGGAATAGAAATTGGGTCAAATCTGTTTTCAGAGGTACCAGTATAAATCTGTGTTAGTCTCAATGAGACTGGTGGGATTACTCCCAGGTTTGAACTAGTTCAGCAAGGATAAATGGTATTTTTGACAATTTTTATACCCTTGGTTGTTCGAAGAAAAAATGTGCTCTTAATTGCACACTGGCTTCTCACATGTTTTGCTTTACTCTGCAACAGGAACTAGAAAAAGAGAGAACAGGTCTTATGGAAGATGTGACTGCCAACAAGAGGAAGATGAAGGAGCTGGAAGATAATCTGCTGTACAGATTGACCAGCACACAGGGATCTCTGGTAGAAGATGAGAATTTGATTATAGTATTGAGTAACACTAAGAAGACTGCTGAGGAGGTTACACGCAAACTGCAGATTTCTGCTGAGACAGAAATCCAGGTCAACTTGGCCCGTGAGGAGTACAGACCTGGTGAGCTATGATTCTGGATCATAATGAAAGATGCATGTTGTAAATGTTTAAGGAAAGGAGCCATGATGGAACTGGAGAAATGAAGATGGGAGATTACAAAGGCAAAAGGATTATGTAAGGAGCAGGAAATTGCTTATGGAAGCCTTATTTGGTTCTGCTTGCTTTTATTTTGGGTTGATATACTTTTCTCAAGGAAGAAAATATCCCTTCTGGATTGAAATGTCTCAGTTGCAAGTCAGCTGACATTTCCCTGCATTTTGAGAGGTGAAGGAAACCTTACTTTTTACCTAAAATAATTCAGCAGAATGACAAATACCCAGCTGCTTATGAGCTCTTGATTTAGGCTATAATGTATAGGTTACTATGATTTAAGTTACAATGTAGTGCAAACAGTTCTTGTATATCTGTAATAACTGGACACTGAAGACCTTCATCTGAAAGCTAGAATGGCACTTAAATATGGCGTACAATATTTTGTACATATAAGTGATGATTTGAGCAGTTAGATGCAATGCTTAGTTTCCCACAGAAGGTAACCATATTGCAGTAATGGCTTTGCATTACATTTCTTATTTGTAAAAAACATTCTTCTGCTAATGGATAAATGTGAAGAAAATTACAGAGTTATAAATCTGATTTAAAATGAATGATACTGCTATTAAAAGTTCTTTCCAATCTCAATATTAACCTTGTTGTATGCCTTGTGCTTAATTTAGTTATAGGGTTTTTTTCCCCCTTTTTGCATGCTCTGCTTTGAGTACTGCCTTCTTTCTCTTACTCTTTCAGTTGCAACAAGAGGAAGCATCCTGTATTTCCTTATAACAGAGATGAGCATGGTCAATGTCATGTATCAGACTTCACTTCGGCAATTTTTGGGGCTCTTTGACCGTTCCCTAGCTAGGTAACAAAATCTGAAAGATCAGCTGAAACTTTATCCTTTTTCTCTTCCTCCATATAAAGGTTTCTTTAAAATGGATTCTACAAGCGAGGCCTTTCCATTTAGATGCTTTATTTGAAAAGTGAAATGTAAGCTTGAATAGACTTTTATTTCTTTGTTAGCACTGAGGTAAAAAGCTGTCCAAAATACTAATATTCTTCTAGCCTCGTCTTCTCCTGAGCGATATTTTTAGTGCATTACTGTCGGGTTCTTCTCTGCAGAGAGCAAAGTGACCGAGGTTGAGGTGAAGCCACTCATGTATTGACTATATTTCTTTGCCCGCTTTTTTCCTACTGAGATATCTCCCTTGATTTATTCAGAATAGTAAACTAGGGTTTTCTGTGAGTTCTCCTTTAATTCTTTCTACAGTAGCTGACCTCCTCTTTCTTTTTTATCAGGTCTGTCAGAAGCCCCATAACAAGCAAGAGAATTGTTAACATCATTGAACATATGACCTATGAAGTGTATAAATATGCTGCCCGAGGACTTTACGAGGAGCACAAGTTTCTATTCACCCTACTACTTACCTTGAAGATAGACATACAGAGAAACAGGGTGAAGCATGAAGAGTTCTTGACACTTATTAAAGGTCAGAACAAGTGCACTATTAGAGACTGGGCAAGAACCTTCCTGTGTAAAATTTGAGTTGTTCTTCTTTGGTCAGGTATCTTTCCCAGGTTTGACAGTTGTTTCTGCATCTGAAAATCATCTGGGTTAAAGAACCTTCAACAAACTTTCACTTTTTTTAAGATGATATATTTTGTGTTTTGATTTAGGGCAACAACGATTTGAAATCCAAAATATGATAATTTAGATATTTAAAGAGTGAGGAGACTCTCGCCTCTCTGTCAGTAGTTCTCAAAAAATTCCTTAGCACAATTTTAGTCCACTGACATTACAGAAAAAAAAATGTTAACAAACAAACAAAAATAACATACGTCCATCTTGAAAAAGGATGAGGAGCTCCATAGAAGTTCCACGGCAGAACTGAAATGAAGAACAGTGTAAAGCAGTTCTTACAGTGATCATAAAAACTTCTCTTGGTATAAGAAGTCATTACAGTTTCAAGCTTATGCCCTCCTACTGCAAAGCCAGGGAAAAGTGTCCTTGCCCTCGCTATGGAAGTAGGACAGAGGACGAATTTAACAGCTTTTTTTAAGTTAGTACCTATCATGCGGAAATGGTTATAATTGGGGAAAAGAAGATTGGCTGACAGTTGCTGGAGGCTCTTCCAGGTATCTATAGGTTAAATAAGTCTTCAGGTGATGAGTTGATCAGTACAGATGAAGTGAGGTAAGGAAAGTTGCTTTATAAATGTATTTATTACAAAACTATGAGCTGAAATTTATTTCTCCAAGACCGGGTAGTGGAAAGTGTGCAGAAGTTGATGGATAGTACAGCTCATCCCTGCCTGTTCCTCCTGAGGAAGGAAAAAACTTAGGTAGCTCACTTTTTCCTTCCACTTTTGTTTAGTTTGGATTGAACTTCAGGGTCACAAATAGCTAGATTTTTGAGTGTGAAAATTTTTTTTGGACTGTAGTAATTATGGACAGAAATTTCTGTAAAAACTAGCAGACCAGCTTTTGTTGTTTTTTTACTGACAACAGCTAAGATGTATCACTTCATGTGAGTTGAGGAGCTGCCGTATTTTTCAAAATGTAGCTTTCCAGCATTTGTTTAATGTATAGTATCATATCAGATTAGGTCAAGCTTTTCCACATTTTACTTGGAAAAAGCTTAAATGTTGAATTGGCTTTCAAAAGATTTTCAGGATTTTTTTTACTCATTCTAGAATGGTATGGTATCTTACGAGTATGTGGATAAGCTATGCAAAAATGACTTTTTAGGAAAGCTTTAACTTTTCTTTTTTTAAGGTAAGACTGACTATGTTTGTAACTGTCTTGCAGGTGGTGCTTCTCTAGATCTTAAAGTTTGCCCTCCTAAACCATCAAAATGGATTCTGGATATGACTTGGCTAAACTTAGTGGAACTCAGCAAGCTTAAACAGTTCTCTGGCATTCTTGATCAAGTAAGTAACAATTTCTATAAAAGTTATATGATGATTGCAACACACCCTGTGGTTCACATACCTTCAGGGATGTCCTTCACCCCCAAAACCCTCTCTGCCATCTGCTGCTTGATGACTGGGGACATGATGAAATGTGCCAGGGGTCATTTCCTTGGCCCAGGGCATCTCAGTTTCACCTGTCTCTCTCAAGTCTTGACAGCTGTTGTCAGGCCACACTTTGCCAGCTAAAGAATTATATCCTTTTGTCTGGCTATGCTAGAAATTACAGACCCCGTCCTGTGCAGGAGAGACCCACCTGCATGATCTAAAGCTCTTAAATTGCACTTACAACTGACAATAAGTAAGTTATAAGAAATATTTTAAATGTTTATTACAGAAACAAGAGATTTAATTAAGAAGTTAGCAATCATTTGTTGTGATACACAAATGGAGATATAAAAATAGAAAAAGAAAAGAATATATGAATAATATTTAATTTTACCCCTGCAATTTTTATCCCTCAAAATTCAGCTTCCTCTGACCCTCTGTCAGTTGACAGCTTGGCTTGCAGGAATGCAGTTGCAAATTTTTCAGCTGGGGGATGAAGCTATCAAAAGCTTCATGGATTTTCATACATTTGCCTATCAAGGCATATCTTAAGTACTCAGTACTTAATTATTTAAATTTTTTCCTTGAATGATCAAGAAATGTGTTAATACTGTAATAATCATATACCTTCCTGTTATATGCTTCCTGTACCTTGGATCACATCTACAAGGGCCTGTTGGGATGCAAACTCTCAGTGATTACTCCTCTAGGCTTTGATGCTTGTAGGTGCAAACCTTAGTCTTGTGAATAATACCTGACCATGTTATATAAAGTATTCTAATTCACACAAACAAACATAAACAAGGTAAGATTAAACACAGCTTAATATTAATTATCCATAGAGACGACACACCAGATAGATAAGTAGGTGAGTAGAGACTAGAGCACAGTTTGGGAGGAAGTCAGCAGCCCTCACTGGTGAAAGAACAGGTTAGGGACTATTTAGAAAACTTGGATGTGCATTGAGGCTGGATTCCATGCATCTGAGTTGACTGATGTGACTGCAGAGCTGATGGCCATTATCTTTGAAAATTCATGGTAATTGGGGGAGGTCCCAGATGATTGGAAAGGGGAAATATAGTGCCCTTCTTTAAGAAAGACAATAAGGAAGATCCAGGGAACTACAGGCCAGTCAGCCTCACCTCAATTTCCAGAAAAATCATGGAGATGGTCCTCAAAGAATCCATTTGTAAGCACTTGGACGAGAAAAAAAGTGATTAGGAACAGTCTGCATGGATTCACCAAAGGCAAGTCATACCTGACCAATCTGATTGCTTTCTATGATAAGATAACTGGCTCTGTGGATGCAGGGAAAGAAGTGCACATAATACACCTTGCCTTTAGCAAGGTTTTTGATACCATCTCCTACAGCATTCTTGCAAGCAAGCTCAGGAAACATGGATTGGATTAATAGACTGTAAGGTGGATATAAACTGGGGGATTGCTGGGGTCAATAGGTAGTAATCTAAGGCTCAATGTCTAGCCAGGAGCTGGTATCAGGTGGAGTGCCCCAAGGGTCTGTCCTGGGGCTGGTTTGGTTCCATATCTTCATTAACAATTTGGAACATAGGATGGATTACATCCTTAGCAAGTTTGCGGATGACCCCAAGCTAGGGAATGTAGTAGATACACTGGAGGGTAGGGCTAGTATTCAGAGTGACCTAGACAGATGGGAAGATTGGGCCAAAAGGATTCGTGCACTTAAGACAGAACAATCCCATGCACCAGTACAGGCTGGGGGCTGATTGGCTGGGCAGCAGCTCTACAGAAAAGGACCTGGGGATTAATAGTAACCTGAATATGAGCCAATGGTGTGCCCTTGTTACCAAGAAGGCTAACAACATACTGGGCTGTATTAGCAGAAGTGTTGCCAGCAGATTGAGGCACGTAATTATTCCCCTCTATTCAGCACTAGTGAGGACACATTTCGAGTACTGCATCTGCTTTTGGGCCCCCGCTGCTACAGAAAGGTTGTGGACAAATTGGAGAGAGTCCAGCAGAAGGTAGCGAAAAGGATTAGCAGGCTGGGGCACATGACTTCTAATGAGAGGCTGAGGGAACTGGGCATATTTACCCTGGAGAAGAGAAGACTGAGGGGGATTTAATAGCAGCCTTCAACTACCTGAAGGGTGATTCCAAGGAGCATGGAGCAAGACTGTTCTCAATGGTTGCGGATGACAGAACAAGAAGCAATGGTGCCAAGTTGCAGCAAGGGAGGTTCAGGTTGGATATTAGGAACAAGTGTTTCATTAGGAGGGTGGTAAAACCCTGGAACAAGTTACCTAGAGAGATGGTGGAATCTCTCTCCTCAGAGGCTTTTAAGACCAGGTTTTACAAAGCACTGGCAGGAATGATGTGGTTGGGGGTGGTCTTGGTTTGAGCAGGGGATTGGACTAGATGACCTCCTAAGGTCCCTTCCAACCCTAATTTTGTATGATTTTATGATTATATACCATTATAGCAGCAAACCCAATTTAGGAAACTATTTATGCATGATACTCCATGAACACCCCGAATTATTGCTAATTTTGGAGTGAGTTTATGGCAAGGATTATGAATATATATGCCTTTAACAATGGATATTTTTGGGAGTAGTTTGGTTTTATAGTGGCTCATTTTTTTGGGGGGGGACCTTGTATAATTGTTTTTCTCTCTAAATCTGAAAGCTTAGTTTTTTTGCTTTTTGTTTCCTCCTTGTAGTTTCAGTAACCCTGTACAAACAAAGTGAAGGTTGTGAACTAAATTTCATGTGTGTTGTGTAAATAAAGTCATACCTGAGAGAGATGTGCTTTTCTGCCCTTATGCCTGCAGATTTCAAGAACTGAAAAACAATGGAAAATTTGGTTTGATAAGGAGTATCCTGAGGAAGAACTTGTTCCTAGTGGCTACGATCAGTCTCTAGATTGTTTCAGGCATCTTCTCCTTATTAGGTCCTGGTGTCCTGATAGAACCATAGCTCAGGTATGTTAACCTCTTAGCATGATGCTGTACATGGATAGATTGCAATAATTTTCCATATTAGCTATATAACAGTTGAATTTGGAATCTTCTTATGGAATATGCCATATTCTTAGAGGTAAATTCTACTTGAAAATAATACTAAGATTATTTTATAATAATCTTTATTTCTTAAATGGTAATTAAAATGTTTTCTGAGTGCTTTACACATGCATGTTAATTAATTCCCCCATCACAAAGGTGTCTGAATGTGTTCCCTTGCAGACAGAGGAACTAATTCTCTGATAGTCAAAACCCAAAGTGAGGGTTGGAGGACGTAACTCTCCCTATCCTCCTGTGGGTGTAGAAGAAATGTTCTTGCTGGCCTGGGTAATATTAGTGAGAGAATTGCTTGTAATTTTATATCTAACCTAAAGTTCAGTTTAAGTATATCTCTTGCTAGCCATAAACATATCACCCTAGAAAGTTGAACTAGAAAATGAAAATGAAACTGTAGAAACAATTTGATTAAATATCCAGTTCTTGTACAACAAAGTTATTAAGATTAAACCTACCATAAGAAAGTTTACAGCAGTGCTAATTTTTTTTCTCTTCAGTTTTTCTTTGTATAAAAAGTATCAAGCTGGACCTAGGCAAATAATGAAAAAGCTACAATATTAATTGTGGTCATGTGTTCATGACTTTTTTAGAAGGCACTATTTCTGTAATTCTTTCATTACTGTGGGGAAGTGGAATCGTTCTCTATCTGTCAAGAAAGTTATTTGTGATAAAAAGCAAATTACCTAAGCCAAACTTTTCATAGGTTTTCATAGGCTAACTAGGCATTTGTGGCATATACATAGCCATTTTTTATTGAGTCACTCTGTCTTTCAGCTTAACTAGGCTTTCTACCCCGCTTAATTTTGCCACTTCCGTGTATTCATATTCCATGGTTTTACCATTTGTTTCTTTTGTACAGAGCATTTTCTTTTGCCACACTCATATCTCCACTAGAAATGCCTTGTCTGATATATCTTAAGGGTAGCAATTACTCTTTTCCCCAAACCTAATGTCAGGCCTACAACTGGGGTATAAGCAATCACCAGGCTAGGCCAGGAGCTGGGAAGGTAATTGGGGGCAGAGAGGTAGATGGGTAGGGAACATGAACTCAGGAAGTGGGAGCCAGAACAATAAGCAGGACTTAGCATATCAGGACCAGAATCAGGGGTTTACCACAATTTAGGTAGCCTAGATCAAGCCAGATATCTGTCTGGTTGCCTAAGTGTCAAGCCAAGGGTCAAGACAAGGCCTTGATTAGGGCAGCAGTTGATCAAGGCCAAGAGGTCTGAGACAGGAAGACAGCATGAGGCTCCAAGGCAGGGATGCCTGGCAACGCTATTGTTGGGACAAGGCTTTGGAGGAAGTGGGAGGGTTTTATAGCCCTTTCTTCAAAGACTTGTCACTTCCATTGTTTTCCCTGCCCCCCTCCCCCATGTCACCTGCTTCCCCAGTGGGGATCTCATTGGAGGCCCAGGCTGGGCTGGGACTGGAATTTATGCTGCAACCCAGGCTTCTGCCTATATGTGCAAAAGATTCAGATTTGAATGTTTGGGATCATAACATCCTATCACATACGTGATTTTGGGTCACTAGTTAATCCTTATGGGTACATCCCTACATGCAGGAGCATGTACCTGCAGGTGCAAGAACAGTAGCAGCACAAATTTGTGCTGCTACTTTTTGTTTCAGCACATGCCCCTGCACATGTGCTTTGGTGTGGGGCAAATTGCCTTGCTTCAGGCAAACTGCCCTTTCCCTGCTCCTCCTGGCTCCTGACAGGCTAGGAGGTGGGTCCAGAAAAGCGTGCACATGTGGTTTGTGGTGCCACTAATTGCATGCATTGGCCATACTGCTAATTTGCAGCATGGTGTTTTTTTGACACTGTGGTTTTTCAGTGTCAAAAAAAACCCAACCTGAGCCAGAAAAAGGTGTGGGGGTACACAATGTGCCTGTGTATACTGCCTGAAACTAGAACTTGGCTGGCCAGAACCATGCTCTGACTGCCAGCCAGGCTCTGTGTGCCCAGATCACTGCTGCAGCCCTGGAAGGCCCCCAGAATGCCAGGTAAGGCTAAGATAACCTTAAAGACAGGGATAGTTACCATCAGTGATGTCTTCAGAAAATCCTCCATATCAACTGGAAGGATAGAAGAACAAATGTTAGTATTTTGGCTCAAGCAAATACCACTAGCATCAAAGCCATGGTCATAGTGCACCAACTCTATTGGACAGGACATGTCATAAGCAGGGATCCTGGTTTTCCCTGATTAAAAAAAAAAATGACAAATTCTATGACTTAACCTCAAATCTGTGATTAAAATGAAAGGCCAATATATACATAGGTATCAGTTGACTACAATGTTGTATTGTTTTATTGATATATTTACACTTCTGCTCCCGTCAGCCCCATGCAGGCTGGAACTCCTCCAACCTGCAGAGAGCTCTTTGAAAATGTGCCAAATCCATGTATTTCTCTGTTAAAATGAAACACCTGTTGTTTTTTTTCCTCTAGTAAACAGGGAAATCTGCATTTTTTTCCCCTGTTTTCTGTGGGAGATGGAAAACCTAGATCCCTGGTCATAAGGATGCCTGACAACTGGCTTCCAAAACAGGCCTTGTATTCCCAATTTGCTGACACAGTTTCCCAATCCTCATGCCTCATAGTTTATCAATAATTAAATTTGTTTGTAGTGCTTTAGCACATTACTGTCACAATCCCATTATTATTACATGCTAATCTTATTCAGAAATGTTTTTCATTCATACTGATTATGCCTTATCTTGGCCACCATTTTAAATTCCATTTTTTAATAACTCCAACATGTATTACCCATAACCTACACATCTTTTCACATCTTTCACAGAGTTGCTTTATTGGAAAGCATGTGCCTTTCCATACTCGTTGCATTCATAATGATTATTCTATGATGCGTCTATTAACTTATTCCATCATTCCATCTATTTCAACCTTCTATAGTCTATGTTCTGAATTTCATGTTATATTCAATTCCATTGTCCATTACATTTCTATTAACCCTATAGTATTTTGTTTCAGGTCTTAAACTAGTAGTTTTAGTTCTTTCATTTCATTGTTTGAGATTGTTCTAGATTAGTAAAGCATCTATTAGACCTTGCCTACTTTGGCTACAAAATTGGATAAGGTCCTTTGACTGTAGTGCTTGCATTGTGGTTGGTACATTCTTTTTCCCTGCCTTCTGGGGGTCCTTTTCTTTTCCGTCACTATATTCTTTGTTCAGCTGATTTTCATTATCTTCTGTCTTAAAAACAGATTGGGAATTTAGCATGCTTTCCCAGTATTTTCTTCAGTCTTTTAGAAAGTCAATGAAATAGCTTTCCTTAATTGAGCACTACCATCCTATGCTCTCAGCAATGTAGGAATCCCATAGGACTTGCATTAACTTTTTGTCTGCACTGGCTCAACTGACTGTTGTCAAGAATGAAGACTATCATGCATGCTTCAGATTGGGGCCTGGGATAGAAAGAAGCGTAAAAAAGATGGGTGCCACCAGGGAGTCTTCACTGCTATAATTCTGGGTCCAGAGCATGGGAAGTAAAAGCATGTGGGTGAGGATCAATTATTAGTGGCAGCCTCTTACAAGTGGCATACAGGGCATGCCATAGTTGGCTGGGTGACTAATTTAAGCATGATGACATGTCTTTCTTGAGCAGTGGCAAATGAGCCTTTTCAGAGTTCTCTACTGCTGTGGCTAGAGAGCTACTAGTATCCACTTTAATAAGTTTAAAGCAGACTTGTTAACTAGCAATGTGTTTAACTTAACTGGTTTGTGGGCATGTTTGATATATAAGGAGAAGGGCCATGAAGGGTTAGGGAGAGAAAAAAGACTATGCAATGCATATTGTATATGCTTCTTATAGTTAAAAAAGAATCACAAATTTTCCCTTTTAGCCTCAGACCATTACTTCCTAGATGTATTCTTTTATAGTTAAGGTAGAGGTAGGTTTGGAAGAGAAGGTTGTAACCTCCCAGATGTGCTCAAGAAGAACACTGCATGAATGAGGGAGAACATGAAGGAAAGCGTAGAAGTGCTTGTGTGTTTGGTGGGAAGTATGATGTCACTAAAAGCATAGCATGCAGCAGAGCTGTAAAAAGTGGTGAGTCCTAAATGGTCTTTTAAAAGTGGATTTAGGGAATAAATAGGATGAGGTTACCTCAATCTTTGGAGCAAGGCGAGGTGTCAAGTCAAAGCTGACTGTTATCCTTATTGATTCATGGGATATGACAGAACTGGCAAGAGAACAAATTTGTTGTGTGTGGGGCACCTGGAGTGTATTCAGTTTGGACTGTCAAACCCTAATAGATTAAAGATATCCAGAAAGCTATATCAGATATCATGGAATAGAGGGAATCCATGAATTTGCAGAGAAGATCAAAAATGAGGAGAGAGGACTGTTGTAGGGGAAGGTTAGATGGGAAATGTTGAAAAATTACTTAGTCTGAAAGGCAACCTAGAAAGTTGATTTGTCCCACAGGGATGGAAATAAAACCTGAATGATTTTTGATATCCTTTTGAATAAATAGCTATATAATAGGGCTATGTGAAATTTCACTGGCTGTTTTGTTTCAACACTGTTTTGACTTGCTTTGAGCTCAAAACAAAGAAATTAAAATGAAATGAAGGGCTTTGAAACAGCCTCAAAATGAAATGAGGGCAGTTGAAATGTTTCGAAATGTTCAAAACGTTACAAGTTTAAAAGCAGTCTAGCACTCTCCAGCACTGTGATCGAGCTGGGCTGAGTCCAATCCTAGCACTGGGAAGGGCACTCAAAACATCAAAATAGCATCAAAACAGCTCAATGGTTTTGTCAGATTGGAATGGAACAGTGTTTTCAAATCAAAACAAAACCCTGTTCCGTTGAAACGGATATCAAAGTGCAATGTTGCTGTTTCACACAACCCTACTATGTAATTCCTTAAGAAAGTGGCAACTGGGTACTGCTACTATTGACAAAGTGTAATGTAGCAAATCTGTGTAACAAATCAGATACGTGAAGCTAAACAGGAATCTTCTACTGACTGTCAGAGAGAAAAAAGCAAGGTATGTGAGAAGCTGATTGACTGAAATCCCCCCGTGAAATCCCCTTCCAAGCTAAAAAAGGTTATCATTGAAAGTTACCTTGGGTAATTTAAATTTGTTCCTACTTAATCTTTCTTCTTGCCATTGTTGATGAATAATCTTGAATACTAAGGTCTCTGAGAAGTAGCTCATTCCTTTTAACTTTATACATCTGTAGACGCTATCTTAGCTTCATTAACTCAGTTACTAAAAGAGGTTTAGAACAGATTTCCTCAGGCTCCAAGAAAAATCTTGGATATATTTTGGATGATGAAATGTTCATTTATAAATATGTCATAATGTTAGAAATAGTTCTGTTGTTCATCCCACTTTAGTCTACAACACCAACATATATTTGTTTTTAGTTTATTAAATGTATATCATTACACTAAGAGTTTGCTTCACAAGTTAGGTATGCATTCATAGTCATAGCTTGTAGAGCACAACATGCAATGTTAATATCACAGATTGAATTTCACTATCTTTAATACAGGCCAGAAAGTATATAATTGATGCTATGGGTGAGAAATATGCAGAAGGTGTCATTCTGGACTTGGAGAAGACTTGGGAAGAATCTGATCCACAAACACCTCTTATCTGCTTTCTTTCTATGGGATCTGACCCTACTGACTCAATCATTGCTTTGGGGAAAAGATTGAAGACAGAGACACGTTGCGTTTCAATGGGCCAAGGGCAAGAGGTCCATGCACGCAAACTGCTTCAGCAGATGATGGCACATGTGAGGCAATATTTGAATTGTTTGTGGTTCTTCAGTACAGAGTTGAATGAAAGATCAGAATGTGTTAGAACCCTGGTTAGGAATAAGGCTTACTTTCAGGTAACTGATGCATAGAGGGAACTGTATTTTACACAAAATTCAAAACAATGACCTGTGTCCTCACAAAGATTGATTTTTAAGGGCAAAAAAGCTATAAAATACCCAAACCCAAAGTCCTTTAGTAAATAATTATTGCTTCAAAAAGAGTTCCACTAAGAATTTATTTCATTAATATGACACAACTAGATTATCTGACTACAGTTAATACAGATTATTAGTAGAAAGACCTTTCATATGAATGATTACTAATTAATTTGCCCATTTGATACAAACCTAGATACAGTTTGTTAAATGGAGGATAAATTCCACATTTAATTTTATTGAGAGCTTTTTGTGTCGTGCTGCTGTTCATAAATTGCAACAATACAAAATCCTACAATCTAAATGCATAATCAGGAAATTCTGTAATCCACTTGGGAGGAAGGAGAATGGAGTGTGAAGCAAGACATTGAAGTTTACACGTGGAATAGGACTAATGCATTTCATAGGGGAAAATTACTGAACCAATTCTATGATAAAGTGAAATTGCCAATTTGTTGTGAAGTGATTATTGCTAGGGCTGCGTAGGGCTCCAGATCCAGAGAAGCTTTGGATGCTTTGGCATCCAAAGCAGCACGTCTGGATTGAAGCGCTGGCTTCGTTAGGCTTTCTGAAGTGGTTCAGAGCTTTTGAAGTGCTTCAGAAAAGCTTTCGAGATCCAGCCATACGGTATAATGGGGAAACAATTAAATATCTATAACTTTGTTGTTTTTTGTCTGATTTAGATGAAATTTATAGGAATTGTAGCCTCTGCTGAGAGTATGAAGCCTAGCAAGTTTCAAGAAGATTGGTGCGGGGGCTCGGGAAACTGCACTCCAAATTCTTGAAAGCAAAACTCATGTCACATCTTACACCACAGGGGGGTCAAAACTGCAGGGGTTGTGGCTCCTGGTGAAGCCACAAAGCGTGCTAAGTTTCAAGAAGATTGGTGTAGGGGTTTGGGGGAGCTGCACCTCAAGCTGTGGACAAGCAAAACTCATGACATGGGTGACACTGCGTGTTAAGGTGCAGTAGGATGAAAGCTGCAGGGATGGTAGCTCCTCATGTGGCCACAAAGCCTGCCAGCTGTCAAGGAGATAGGTGCAGGGGCACTGCCCCTGTAGCTGCTGTCAGACCAAACTCATGCCATGGGTCAGACAAACAACAACAAAGTTATAGATATTTTATTGATTCCCCATTATACCATGTGGCCAGGTCTCTGAGGTGGCTCCAAAGCTTCGGAGCTGCTTCAGCTGGATTGAAGCAGAAAACTGGTCCTGAGCTCCAGATCAGATCCCTGGCATCCAAAGCAGTCGGATCTGAAGCTGGATTAGATCGCTGTCAACCCGCACAGGCCTAATTATTGCATCCGTGGTGATGTAATCTGCTAAGAAAGATGGTACAGATAAAGAAAACTAAAGAAATCTTTGTCCTCATCGCTAAAGGCAACCAAGTCTGTAAAAAAACAAAACAAAACAAAAAAATTTATATATAATATACACACACTTCTTACTTCTTATTATATATATATATTATATATAATATACACACACCCCCCTTCACACCTTCTACTCCTCAAAACTGTACCTCACACATACTTCTCCTTGTGAGTAAGACTGTTGCCTTTCCAGACGTGGGATGGGGAATTTGTTGGCAGGGTCTTGCTTTCCTGAAAAAAGTGAGAAGGGGAAAAGCCAGAGAACAAACATTTTTATACAACAAAAGAGAATGGTGGGGGAGAATTGCACATAATTTTCTCACATCCTTCCAGCTAATGGTGTGAAGTGGTTGAGCCCTAAGGAGTCTTGAACTGGGTGCCAGTTACCTAACCAGAGGTGTAGCAAGCTATTCAGTACCCAGGGCTGAGGGCAAGTAGTGGTGTGCTGACCAGTGTAGAAAGGCTGCAGAGAAAGGGAAGTCTTATCTGTCCAGAATCTCTACCCAGGGAAGGCAACTGCTATTGTTGTAACCCATGCTGCTATAGTAGCAGCTGTGGAGAGAGAGAGTGAGTCGTGTGGCAGTGGCCATATGCACGTGGGAAAACCTCTCTTGGGTGTAGGGCGGGGGGTGGAGAGAATCATTCCACTTGTACCCTGCTGCCTAGATATACTGTGTGGGGTGCAGGACTAACCTGCACAGCTCCTATAGCTGGGTAGCACAGGGCTCCCTCTGATGTAGTAAAGGTGGATGAATGGATTCTGGTGTCCCCCCATAGTCAACACCTGTGGCTGATGTCCTACTTGCCCCCTTCTCCCCCCTCCCAGTTATGTTGCTGTACCTAACTGTTCTCCACTTAGGTAAATAGGAATTCATTAGAAACTGAGGTTTAACAGACAGAGCAAGAAGAATAAGAAGTCCTGCAATTTGAATAGGGGAAATATTTACTTTATCTCTAGAAAAAAGGGATCTGTAATTCAACATAGTGCACTGTTTAACCCTTTCTTGACATCAGCAACTTGCTGCTGTTATCACATTACATGGTTTGGCTACTGATCTGCTAATATCTTAGTAACCTTGATATGTGAGCTGGTGTCAAGGCAGAGGGCTCCTATGATGTCTCCAGTTCAGTAGCTTTATGTTGAATTGCACATTTCTGAGCTCAGTTGGCTAACATATCTGGCCCCTGGGTCTGAAAGGAATACTTCTGTACAGAAAAAGAATGGTTGCTTTTACCAGTTGAGAACAGCAGGGTTATGAAACTGCTTGTCTGGGCCAAGCAAAGTCCATGGCCCCACAAAATGGATGACAAAACCTGTATAATAGACACGTATTCAGAGACCAGGTTTGTTGGCCTAAGTAGCCTGTAATTTACTGAGAAGAGTGCATATGTAAAAAACCAAAACAATAACAAACAAACAAAAAAACATGAAAGGTTCATCTCACCTATCAACTGATCTCAGCTTTTTTTTGAAAATAGGAAATGTTTTTGCAGTTGCATATATGCTGTTCTGTTAACTGGTTGCCAGCGTTTGAGCTTTACATGGTAAAGGAAATTGCTAAAAACATGTGCCGTAAATAGGTCACTGTTTTGTGCAGAATTGCAGTGCTGAGAAATAGAATATGCTGGATCAAACTTCTCTGCCCGCTTCACTACTCATACTCAGTCGAGTACAATTGACTATGTTATAGTTAAGTAAATAAAGTTAAACTTGATAAAAATGCAAATCATAACATGTAATCTGTTGTATTAGGGAGGATGGGCACTACTGCAAAACTGTCACCTGGGACTTGACTTTTTGGATGAGTTGATGGATACTATTATTGAAACAGAGATTGTCCATGAGGGTTTCCGTTTGTGGATGACCACTGAAGTTCATAAGCAGTTCCCCATTAGCCTTCTTCAGATGTCCATTAAATTCACCAATGAACCTCCTCAGGGGCTCAAACCTGGGCTGAAGAGAACCTATGGTGGTAGGTGAAAGGAACTGACAGGCAGCACAATTATAAAGTGTAACAATAAACAGTCAAACATGTGCTTTCTTCCACACTTGTCTCTGGTACCATTTTTCTGTCTTGTAGTTGTTTTTAGTTTAAGAAAGACATTTTACGCTGCCTTCAGTAATCATCCTTTGAAGCTGCTAACAGGAGATTTTGTAAATGCATCACTGCATTTGCAAATGATGGTAAAATTGAGAGAATAATTGGGCAACATAGCCGCAACAGACATCCAAGATTATTAGATACAAAAACAATAGTTTTTCATATTTTAACTTATAATGTCTTTGTTAAAAAAATGTTTCATATTCTGAAGACAAAAGGAAGATCACTTGATTTTTTTTAATTACATTTTCCCTGACCCCCCCAAAAAAAACCCCAAAAACCCAACCCCAAGAAAACCAAAACAAAACAAGAAGAGGCAGTTCAGCACAAAGGATTTCATATGATAACATAAGATGCACTGTAACAAATGCTATAGAATTAACCTGCTTTGTTTCTGCATTGAAATTAACTTGTGTTGCATATAAGCAGACAGTATACTACTCCCGTGTTGGGATACTATGTGATGTCGTTAGATTCTAATTACCAGCAGGAGAGTCATTTTGGTAATGAGTCTTGTTCTTTCTTAAAACGGGTGTTCACCAATACCTTATGGTATCTGTCTATATGAACAGGTGTAAGTCAGGACCTCCTGGATGTCAGTAACATGGTGCAGTGGAAACCCATGTTGTATGCTGTTGGTTTCCTACACTCCACTGTTCAAGAAAGGCGCAAATTTGGACCTCTGGGTTGGAACATCCCCTATGAGTTCAATCAAGCTGACTTCAATGCCACTGTGCAGTTTATCCAGAACCATTTAGATGATATGGACATAAAGAAGGTATGTGGCATCATTTCAGTGGCAGTTAGCACAGAATGGTTGGTACTTTGGTTACTTAGGATTGCATGGATCGTCCCAAACAACTGAAATGCTAACAAGAATTATTCACTGTTTTTCTATAAAGTTGTCATAATCTGTGTTGAGTATTCCTCTGAATGAGAAAAGCCAAAAATCATTTAGTCCAGCAGAGACAGCTCTGTGTCAAACTTAACTTCAGCCTCCACCTTGAGTGACATTAGGGATGGGCCCTGCAGATTTCCCCAATTGCCAGATTAGTTCTTGTGTGAGGTTTAGGCTGGTATCAGGATCAGGGAAACACGAAGGCAGCATAGAGTCATTTTTGCTTTGTACAACAGTTGAAATGGAAAAAGGAGGACAGGTAAATATTATTGGTGATCTAAAAACATGCCTGCAGATGTTGATAGATGTCTGTGTCAAACTAGAAGAAGATTAGTCTGCTAACTGAAACCCTTGATTTTTAGGGAGTCTCCTGGAACACTGTCCGCTACATGATAGGGGAGATCCAGTATGGAGGCAGAGTGACAGACGATTATGATAAAAGATTGCTCAACACACTTGCTAAAGTCTGGTTCAGTGAGAACATGTTCAGCCAAGACTTCT
Source organism: Caiman crocodilus (assembly GCA_030014935.1). NCBI lineage: Eukaryota > Metazoa > Chordata > Crocodylia > Alligatoridae > Caiman > Caiman crocodilus. The sequence goes on from JAGPOW010000261.1 coordinate 138,616,921, forward strand.
GCTTTTACAAAGGGTATAGTATACCCAAATGTACTACCGTTGATCAGTACCTTCAGTACATACAGGTTGGTAAATTACTAGATTCTTGCTAAATAAATTGTTAATTTACCCAAGGACTTCTCACTTTTAAGCATCCTTCTTTCATTACAATCATTTATACAGGATAGCCTTTTCCCTCCATAATTCCCTGAATATCTGTTAGTGGCAATGTGAAGATGCTGAAGATATGACAGCTCTAACCTCTTCTTTTCTTGCTGTTTCCTTGAGAGATGCATCTTTGAGGGCAGTAGAGGTCAAACTCTTTGGCAGGCATGCCATAAAGCACCATACCCACCCTGGGTGGGGCCTCTGGAGTATCATAAGGTGCTTCCCTTGCTTGATCTTCTGTTATGCTTTCTGCTCCCTGGCCTATTTGTCATTGTGCTGCCTTTCACCACCTCAGTTTTCTGCATCCCATACTCAGGGGCTGCCTGTGCCACAATTGGCACATGTGCTGCGGGTTGGTGGTCCTTGTTCTAGCATGACCATTATGGAACAAATACACCCTGCCTCTCAGAATGTGAAATGAGATGGAAGTGGAAAGAAACATTGTTTCATTTATGTTCTCAGTGGTTGGAGTCAGGGTTTGTACTGTAGTGCTAGCTTTAGCTTCTCTTCTTTGAGGATGGTTGACTTTCTGAGGTTCACATGGTAAAACAGTCTCTTCAAACTTCCATACAAGAGTAACAACTTCTAGTGTTCAAGCCTTTTTTATGCTATGTTTGTGTCAATTATCTCTCATTTACAATTCTTCATCTTTGACTACATAGAGCCTCCCTGCTTATGATACTCCAGAGGTGTTTGGTCTGCATCCCAATGCCGATATCACTTACCAAAGCAAGCTCGCCAAGGATGTATTGGACACTATCCTCAGCATTCAGCCAAAAGACAGCTCTAGTAATGGAGGAGGTGAAACCAGGGAGGCGGTGGTGGCAAGACTGGCTAATGATATGCTGATGAAGCTTCCTGCTGATTATGCACCATTTGAAGTAAGTTAACAAAAAACATAACCCCCCCCCCCCCCAAAAAAAAGCTACATCTGTTCTATCTTGCCTTATGTGCGTATGAAAAAGCAAACAAAACCATATGTAATGGTATTAATCTTTCTAAAAGTTTTAGTGAATACTTTTATGCTGACAGATGCCTTAAAACATATAGTGAAGAAGCATGACTGGGATGTTAATATTCCTAATAAAGTTGCTAAGTGTGTACTGATGAGTTATAATTGCTTTTCTAAACTATTAAATCTCTACTTTTAAAGTTGTCATTTTCATCAGTTTTTCAGCCAAGTTGGATAACATTGTGAAAGAATAGTTGTGCTGTATTACAAATAAACCTAAATATTTAAGATCTTCCTTAATTCAAGTTTCAGTTTAGATTCTCTGAGACTTAAGTAAGTTTATTTCCCTAAGCTCCCAATGCTCTTTCACTGTGGACTGACTGACTGTGTAAGTATAGGTGATGAAATGTTGAATCTCTTTTTGGTGGTTCATATCTAGTAAAACAAAACTGCCTCTAAAACGAGGCTCAATTGCCTATTTGGATGACCATTGTGATGTGGACATGTGATGTGGGCATGTCTCCACATCACATTAACAACCATCTAGTGTAATATCAGTTACTTTCCTCTTTTTGGTGTTCTAACAAGACATGGTGATAAAAGAGGAGGAGTGTAGATTAGATCTTACTATTGGAGGTTATTTCTCTGATGGAGTTGATGGTTGTTGGAAGGGACAGGCTGAACTACCACTGCTATTTTAATTTATACTCTGATGGAGAACAGCTAAGCATGTATTTTACAGTAGATGGTTTCCTTCACTTGAAGCATAGTTTTCACAAATGCATCCTTGATGTTTCTTTTACATGATGTTGTGTGAAGGCTCTATACTTCTTATGGCTCTCTCATAGTTTGCTTCTTACAGAAATAATGCTGATTGTAAATATAAAAAAGAAAGAAGCATATAAAACAGTGTGTGGCTGAGGAACACCCATGTGGCTGAAGAACAACCCCATGTTAGGGGTTATTCTCGTCCTACTATGTACAATGCAGTATCACTTCTCAAGTTGCCTGAAACTATGAGGACAAAAACTTCAATACGACTAACTGCCCATCCTTATTTCCTGACAATAATTCTGCAACAGCCTGTGTATTGCTATGATCTTAGCTTCCTCGAAGTCTTGCAGAAAGACTGAGATTTATCCTTGCCTCAAAAAGACACAGGAGGCTAGAGAGGAAAAGTTTCAGGGTTCCACAATGGCTTGTGTTTTAGGCCCTGTCTCCAGAACTAGACATTTTATAAGTCTGTCTATAGTTATCAGAAGAAAGAAATAAAAGTCAAGATTGGCAGCTGGACACTTTAACATTGTCACGCTGTCACTTGTCTAGCAGTCAAGTTGGACTGGTCCCTTACCTACCATCAACATTTGGAAGGGATCCACAGTAAGGTTAATAGCAGAGGAACTCTTATTTGTCACCTTGCTGGTACCACCTGGGATTCAAGTTTCCAAGTTCTTCCCAACTCCACTACAACTCCGCTTTGGCACTTGTGTCTGTCCTTGCTGACTAGTGTGCATCAGTATGGGACTGGAGCATGCACACTAAGTTAGTAGATTCCACACTTAAGTGTCATGAAGACTGTCACTGTGGATGCCTTATGCCAATGCTGGATTATGATATGCTGAGGCCCTAAGCTATTTCCATTTTAAGAGGCCCCATATGATAAAAAAATAATCCACAAAAATGAATTTTCATGACATTTTAACACAAATTATTGTTATTTCTGCACAAATTTATGAACTCACCAATTGTGGAGCCATATATATGTATATTTTTGTCGTATTAAAATAAAAATGTCCAGTTCTTTATTTATTTAGAGGCCCTAAACTGTATCTTAAGTAGGTTGAGCTTAAATCTAGCACTGCCTTCTGCCAGCTCCAGTTGACTGCTTACCAGTTCTCTCATGCATTCCCTTCCTGGCATCTGGCGACCAGCTGCTACCCTGGCCCTAGGCGTTAAAGCCCAAGATCTGGACCATTCTTTGCATGTCAGCCTAGTAGGCACAAGCCAGAAAACCAACCACTGCCCAAAGGGAGCAAAGGGGGCAAGAGGGCACAAAAGCCCCCATGGCTCACCAAAAGCATCTGGAAACATCTCCAAGCTAAAAAGGAGGCGTACACCCATTGGAAGGGAGGGGCCATCACCAGAGATGACTCTGTTGCTTGGGACTGTTGGGGGCTGGTCAGGAAGGCTAAGGCAGAGATGGAACTGGGACTAGCTACCCAGATCAAGAACAACAAGAAGTCCTTTTTTAAATACATACGGGGTAAAAAGAAAGTACTGAGTAATGTGTGACCTCTGCAGGACACGCTATGAAATCTGGTCATCGCACCAGACAGCGAGGGGGCAGGCCCAGGGGCCATTGGCGGGGGCGGTGGGCTGCTCCTGCGGGGGAGCCGAGGCACGCTGGGCCCCGGGAGGGCAGACCAGGGTCGACCTGGCTCCCGAGCTCAGGCCCTGGAAGTCTGTATGAGGTTTTTGAAACAGGCCTTGCCCGGCCCGTCGCTCCAGGCAGGCAGACACTTTCGGCGGTTGGTCCCGGTGCCTGGGCTGGGTACCGCATCTGCAATACTGCCAGGAAAGGTCTGCGGAGATTTTCGGGCATGCGCTTTTCGGGTCCCTAAATGCCCATCTTTGGTTCCAGGAGGATGGGCAGCACATCCTCCGTGGCAGGAGCGTGCTGCAGGGGGGAGTCAAACCCCATTTTGACTCCATGTTGACTGGCGCTCCCACTGGGGAGCAAGCCGGTGGCCAGGCTGGGCGGGAGTTCCAGGAGCCTGGCTGCGATTCCGGGTTCAACCCGGTCAACTGCTCGGAGGGTGGGCAGGCGGGGGCCAGTGCCCGGGGCCCTGGCAGTGATGTGGGGCCTGCGGTCAGAGCCCGGCGACCCCGGCAAGGGGGCGGAAGGACTGGGCCGGCTGGTGGGAGCCCCTGCCAGCCTCCGCGGGTCAGGCCGGGTGGGTGTTCCAGGAGCCCGGCCACGATTCTGGGTTCGCCTCGGTGCCCTGTCTGGATGCCGGGCGGGCCTTCCACCCCCTTGTCACCACAGAGTGGTGGTGGATGGGTCTTTTTTGACCTGGAGGCATGTGGGAAGTGGGGTTCTGCAGGGCTTGATCCTCGGGCCTGAACTGTTCAACATCTTCATCAGTGACTTGGACAAATGGGTAAAATGTACCCTGTTCAAATTTTCAGATGACACTAAGATGTGGGGAGAAGTGGGCACTCTAGAAGGAAGAAACAGGCTGAAATTGGATCTGGACAGGCTACAGGGGTGGACAGAATAGAAAAGGATAGGTTTCAACACTGACAAATGCAGGGTACTGCATCTGGGAGGAAGAACAAGCAGCAGACCTGCACACTGGGGAAGTCCCTTCTCATCAGTGCAGAGGCAGAGAAAGATCTTGGAGTCCTTATTGATGCCAATATGAATGTGGGCAGACAGTGTGGGGATGTGGTCAGGAAGACCAACTGTACCTTATCATGGATCCATAGATGCATCTGAAGCAGGTCCAAGGAGGTAATCTTCCCCCTCTATGTGACTGGTTAGGCTGCAGTTGGAGTACTGCATCCAGTTCTGGCACTTCAGGAAGGATGTTGATAGCATAGAGAGGGTCCAGAGCAGGGCCATCTGCATAATCAGGGGTCAGCATGGTAGGCCCTACAAGGGGAGGCTAAGGGACCTGAACCTGTTCAGGCTGAACCTGTTCAGCCTCCATGAGAGAGAGCTGAGGGGGGATCTAGTGGCCATTTACAAACTAGTTGGGGGGTGGGGGAGGACCAGTAGGCATTGGGGGAGTCTCTGTTCCCCTGAGCACTACCAGGAGTGACCAGGAATAATGGTCACAAGCTGGCAGAGGGCAGATTCAGGCTAAATATTAGGAGGTGCTACTTCACTGTCAGGGCGGCTAGGATCTGGAACCAAGTTCCAAGAGAAGTGGTGCTGGCTTCTACCCTGGGGGTCTTTAAAATGAGGCTGGATGAACACCTGGCTGGGGTCATTTGCCCGCAGTACTCTTTCCTGCCATGGTAGGGGGTTGGACTTGATGATCTGCTCACGTCCTTTCCAACCCTACCAACTATGAAACTATGAAGTCCCAGAACTCATTTTCCACCAGGCCAATAAGCTCACTGAATCTGCATTTGGCATGTCACTTACAGCATAGGCCTCCCATCAGCGGAGCAGGCAATATGTTGCACAACAACTACAGCTAAAGAACTTCCTTACCAACACCAGCTTTCAGCCCTTAGCCTGGCAGTTGCCCTGCAGGGCCTGGACTTCCTTTAACCATCTCAGAACAGGCATTGGATGGTTCAAGATGAGCATGCACTCTTGGACCCTCTCCAATGATGCTGGCTGCAGCTGTGCTGCTCAAACTCGGATAGCTGACCACATCATCTATGGCCCTTATGGCCCTCCTTCGTGTGTCCAAAGACTTATTGATACTGACTTCTACCTGTTACTGGCTTTCTGGCCCTTATGCTTCTGACGTATGACTGTGGCAGCACTCGCAGCATCTTGACAAGGTGCAAATGTTGGGAGGAGGTTAAGGTAAAGAATAGTGTGGGTGAATGCAGCTGCCTTTCTTGGGATAGTCAAAAGGAGAGATCCGTCTTGGCTTCATCTACTGCACATGGGACTATTCGTCTCTATTATATCACTTAGGCTGTTAACAGATGTTGCATTTCTCCTGGAGAAAGACTTTTGGATCAGAGTCCTACAAACATTCATCCATTGTCCTGCTTCAAGTACCTCTGAAGTATATTGTATAAACTATGCTAAAGCTGTTGCTTGGGGCATTGCTATCTGCCTCTCTAACTTATCATTTTTACTTGAATCTAAGTTAAACCTGAATGTAAGATGACTCCCCCCCAATAATTAGATTTTGTATATGAAAAATGTAGACATTTTTTTTTTGTAATTTTTCAGGTACTGGAAAGTTGTCTTAAATTCACCCACTACCTACTGCTACAGCAGAAAAAGCAGAGGCTGGAGGTGGGGGGGGGGCAGGCAGGGGCAGGTGGGTCCTTTGCCCTTTCTTCTCTCCCATTTGTTTCCCTTGCAGCTTTCTTGTCCCTCCCCCCCCACCATTGGCACCTCTCAACCCCCAGCTCCCCACAGCCTCTGTTCCTCCTCTCCCGTTATCCACAATCTCAGCCCCTTTTCCTATTCCCTAGTCTCTGCCTCTTCCCATCCCCCTTCCTCTCCTTACTGTCAGGTGCTTTCCCCCCTGGGCACAGAGCATGGGGACACAGCCTCTGCTGGCCCTGCAGCCGTGTTGGGGTTTCTGATTTCACCCAGCAAAGAGTAGAGATGCCATATGCTGCATGCCTGGAAGAGAACCCAGCTTGGGCCAGAACTGAGCTGCACCTGACAGTAAGTGGGGGGAAAGAGGCAGAAGTGGAGGAGAAGCTGTAGAGGGCAAGTGGAGGGGGCGTGCAGGAGGCTGCTGTACATCTGACTCTGGCTGTGACTGGGGTTCAGGACCTAAGTCAAAGCTGTAGCAGCTCTCTTCCCTCCCTAGCCTTTGCTTTGTATGCAAATGTACAACAAGGACCTTCTTCCCACTGCTGATTGGGGAAAAATAACCTTTTCTTACATTCTAGTACATATAGTATTTGTGGCTCATTTAACAAGGACCAGCCAGTCAGGCTGTATGTTCTCCCAGGCCAACTACTGCAGAGGGGCACTGCTGAAGCTTGGAAGGACTACATGTGAAACCAGCTGACCCCAGTCAAAGCCCAGGACGATTAGGACCACCTTGAATGAGATGTCTGTTTATATCCTCAAATTCTTCCTGAGTTTTCAAAGGGAGGTGATCTAGAAACACACAGGATGGATGAAGTAAAGAAAAGAAAATATGGGCTTTACATTTCTAAAATGTTGAAGACAGTTCAGTCCATTTGCTTGCATTGAAATGAAAAAGAAAAATTATAGCAATTTCCTATATAATTCTGAAAACAGGTGGCATTGCACATGAATGCTGTGTTCCTAAAAAGGGTTGTCTAACGCATGGTTTAACGTGTTTTTTTTCTTTCCCAATGTAAAAAACACCACCACCATAGAGACAAAAAACAAAAATTTAAAAACCTAAATTTGAATTATTTGTTTAATCTCTTCAGTTTTTGTTAGGTTTCATTATACATCAGAAATACACCCCCATCTTTCCATTAGGTATCTAACCCTGCTGTATAATTCACTTAGGTTTTCATTATTTTGTTTTAATTTTAAGTAACTTATTTCACTTGAATTTCTTCTGGCAGGTGAAAGAGAGACTGCAGAAGATGGGACCTTTTCAACCTATGAACATCTTCTTGCAGCAGGAGATAGATCAAATGCAGAAAGTGATCACCTTGGTGCGAAGCACTCTGACCGATCTAAACTTGGCCATCGATGGAACAATCATAATGAGTGAAAATCTGAGGGATGCCCTGGATTGCATCTATGATGCAAGGATTCCTGCCCGTTGGAAGAAGGCAGGTGTTGAATTAATAGAATCCAATGTTCAGCAGTAAAGAACACATTGCTTCCCTCTCCCCCTGCTCCTGGCAAGATGGAGGTTAAGCACTAGACCAGAAGACCTAGAAAGATGGTGGAATCTCCCTCATGGGAAGATTAAGTGTAGGGTTAACTCTAAACAGGTTTGCGCAAAATGCTAGAACTCTAAATTTTCCACCCCTCTATTTTCTATTCCTATTTTTTTTCTATTTCTATTTTTCTATTTTTGAATTGGAATGCCATTTAATTGTATAAATCTAATAACCAAGAGCCTAATGGCTTTTCAGTCTTATTAGGTGTTGACCAGTAACCTGAGGGGGGAGACGAGGAGGAAAAACCCAACCTGTAGTTTAGTATGATGAGTTTTCAACTGTCACTAGTGTTGAACTAATGAATGCTTTTCTCTGTGTCTGTATTCAGACTGCATCCCATGTTCTTTATTCATCACTAATAATTTTGTTGGTTTTTTTTTTCACTGAATTTAAATTATAATATTATCATTTCTGACTCCAGGGTTAGATTGCTTCCATCAGAAGTGTAACTTTGAATCTGGGACAAATGTGAACATAAAATCACATAACAAATTAATAGTTTGAGTAAGAAAATAAAAATTAGGTTCTGGTTTAATGTTCCAAATGGGGTGAAAGAACTAGCCAATTGTTCAGTAATGTTTTTATGGCAATGATAATAGTAACCACATTTTTATTTTTAAACTACTTGAGAGAAACAGACAGTAGTTCAAATGTTATGACCTCTTTCTTTATTGGATAACAAAACTGTCAGCCTGTACATAGAAAAGTGATCAGAAGACTAGGGTATTGCAATTTCAGTTATTTAATTGAAGTAGGTTAATTTTCTTGATGTGTGTTGTGCTCTAATTGGTATATACCTGTACAGCCCTGTAGATTTTAGTAGGACTGCCCGCATATAATTGAGAACATAATTGAGCCACTTGGCTTATATTTTCTTAAGGATAGTTGGCTTAAAAAATAAACCGTTATTGTTACCATCTGCCCATATTTGCTAGTGAGTGAACTAACAGATGTTTTTATAGGATTGTGTATGTAACACTACAGAGTCCCATAAAGCAAAAAACCTTATCCCTGTTTTTAGGCATCCTGGGCATCCAGCACTTTGGGTTTCTGGTTTACTGAACTTCTGGAAAGAAACCGCCAGTTTTACTGCTGGATTTTTGAGGGTCGACCAAACTGCTTCTGGATGACAGGGTTTTTTAATCCTCAAGGATTTTTGACAGCAATGAGACAGGTAGGTAACTTTTCATGCAATTGCTATTGGTTGCATCTTGTGCTAGGGTAAATGCCTCTTTCATTGCAACTTGGATGGGGAAGCTGTGTGGTTAGGTCTTGCAGGATGTTAGGAGAGGTTCTTTGGGTAGATGTGATATTTTTTTTATTACACAAGCTAAACAGGTGGGAAAATTGGTCTTTGCAAGCTTTATGGCACAAGAACCCTTCTTCAGGCATTGGGAGACTGCTATTCTGAGATCTCCAAGGTAGAAAAGAAACTAAAAGTGTGACAAGAAGTCTGTGAAAATGTAAATGGGTAAAAATTTGGAAGACAATGGGTAAAGATGAGGGGGATGGGGGGTCATAAAAACCTATGGAAGAAAACCCAGAGTAGCACACACATGGGGAGTATGCCCTTGCAGAATGGAGAACCCCTGACTGTGTGGTGCTGCAGATGTGTTTGCAGCGCCACATGCCTCACGGCTGTGCTCAGCTGGACGCACCCTAAAAGCACAGCCAAGCAGCGGGCAGAGCTGGCTCTGTGCTCCAATTGGCTTCGTCAGCCCCACGGAGTGCAGCCCGGCAGCGGTCAGTGGGGAGAGCCAGGACTGCGCTCCTTGCTGGGCTGAGCCATGTGAGGCTGCGGAGGCACTCGGAGCGCAGCCCTGGCTCTCCCCTGCCTTCCACCGCCTGGCTGCAGTGCAGGCTTTGCCTGGGCTTCCCAAAGGCGTTCTAGCAAGGCTGTCTAGAATCCCTCAGTGTATGTTAGCAGCTGCTAGTCCCAGCAAACAACAGTGGTAATAAAGAGTCTAAGTGGAAGAGTGAACTTTAAAACAAAATGAAACAAAACAAAAAAAACCCAACAGAAAAGGAAAGAAATAAACCTGGCTGGCAGGGTCCCAGAAGTAGGGTCAGCTTAAGACAACCTGCCAAAGGGAGCACAGTTTGAATCCCAGCATCTTCTTTGGAGGCAGGGTCTCAGCAAATGCAGGGAAAGTTGCCTCTTATCGTCTGTGGTTAGAAGCTGATACATGCAGTGCACAACTCTGCAGAAAGGTGAGTGGTGCTTTTATCATGGAAGTGCGCACACACGGGTACCTGCCTTCATCTGAGTTGTGTGCCATCCTTAGCCTCAGCTGGGCTAAGATCACAGCTCTGTGGAACTGAGCCTGGTTGGGGGAAGCGGAGCACAGCATCCTCACTGACCTCTGCCTCCCTCCACCGGGCTCAGCTCCCAGTGGCTCTCAGCTATGTGGAACTGAGCCTCGTGGGAGGAATCGGAGTGTAGCAACGGGGCTGTGCTCTGCCTCCCTTCACCAGGCTCAGCTCCTGGCAGCTTGCAGCTCCATGGAACTGAGCATGGTGGAGGGAAGCGGAGCACAGCACTGGGGCTGTGCTCTGCCTCCTGCCCCTGGGCTCAGCTCCCAGCAGCTTGTAGCCTTGTGGAACTCAGCCCAGCGGTGGGAGGTGGAGCGCAGCACCTGCTCTGCCTGCCTTCTGCCACGGGGCTGAGCTCAATGGGGCTGGTGGAGCTGGTAGGAGTACAGCCCAAAGGCGGGAGGGCAGAGCTAGTGCTGCACTCCGATCGGCTCTGCCAGCCACACGGAGCGCAGCGAGAAGATCCAGGGCTGCGTTCCCTGCCAGGATGAGCCACTTGGAGTGCAGCCCTGGATCTCTCCTGCCTCCCACCACGTGGCTGCTCCAAATTTGAAAATTTTCAAAACTTTTGAAATGTTTCAACTGCCCTCATTTCATTTTGAGGCTGCTTTGAAGCCCTTCATTTCATTTTAATTTTGGTGTTTCAAGCTCGAAATTAGTCGAAACAGTGTCAAAATGAAACGGCCAGTGAAGCTTCGCACAGACCTGTATAGTAGCTGGTTTCTCAAGGCAGAACTATTACCTGTTCCCTTGCTTCTTAATGATGAGGTGTGGTAATAGTGATCAAAGACTTGCAGTTGCTTTGAAATAACTGCTTCTGTTTTTGATCCCAATTTCAATGAAATATACAATAGTTTGTTAAGCCAAGATATGCTGCTGTAAATATGGATACGGGTTGTGACTCGCGTGATTTTTTGAGGCTTACTTCTAGGAATGTAGAATTGGTTTCTGGATTGTTTTGGTGCACATATTGCCAAATGGATGAAGGATTAATGATGACATGACAGTTCCCTCTTTTTTGAGGGGAAGTAAATTCTCCATCCTGACCTCCAAAGGGTTTTTCAGGGGAAACTGAAATATTTTGTGTGAAAGCAGTTAAAATGCTGATGCTTGGACAGGGATGAAAGTCGGTGTCTGCAGATGAAGTGTATAATACTATGCTGAGATACTAGGATAGATGGGGTCCTATATGAACTTGCATGGGATATCCAAAGCAAAATACTTGTGTATATATTTTTGTTCTTTTAACTTTTTTCCATATACTTGTGATGCTGTTTTGATAGATGAATCATAACAGTTCTGAAAAAGCTATCTTAAGTCTTTTGTACTAGACACCCAAGGTTCCCAGAGTGAATTAGGGCTTAGTTACACATTGCACTTTAAGTTCCCGAAATGTTGATCATTGTTAGTGCTAACTTGCGTATAAAGCAACCACTTCTTAAGGCTTAAAAACCTTCTCTGACTGCACCCCACCTGCACAACTGTGACTTGCCACTAAAGGGCTGGCAAGCAGGGGTCTGACTAGGAGCTACATCTGGGAGTTGCCCTAGGTGGTGGGGTGTGAGAGATGGGTTGGGGGAGGAGTTGGGAACATGAAGCTAGGAGGCAGAGAGTTAACGGGATGGCATAATGAAATGGAAGGTGAAAAGGAAATGGGGATGGGGAAGGGTGGTGAAATGATAGAAGACAACCACAAGGATAAAATAAAAAGAAGTAAAACAAAAATAATTTAAAAAGGAGAAAAGAGAAAGTAAATTTAAAGAAGGTCTCAGTTTTTAATAGATTGGGATTGGGATATGGGGGGTGCTGGTCATACTGCCCGGAGTGCCTGGGAGGTAGCAGTGGTATGGGAAGGCAGGTTTGGGGGAACTACTGCCCTGTCCTTGGCAGGAAGCTGAGCTCCTGGACCTGATCCAGCCCCCTGCCTTGTTCCCCCTTCCTCCTATCCCTCCTAGAACCCACTCCTGGATCTGTCCATGCCTGGTGTCCTGGCTAGCTGGCATGAGCTCTGCAGGCTATTTGAATAGGGTTGCACCCGTGGGGTTGGGAAGGACATCTCCCTGGGGGTTGAAAGGGGAGTTGGCTTTGCGGCAGAACCACTCCCTGGGCAGTAGAGTTCATAGGATGGAAATCTTGTTCCCACAGGCCAAGAAGATGTAGGAGGGGACACTGCTTTCTGGGGTGCTGGAGGATTGGCCATATATTAACACCTAAAACTATTTTACGTCACTGGGGCACCACCAGATTCCTTGAAAGGTCCCTGAGCTATGAGGAGATAAGACAGGCTGAGGCATATCCATGCCTGTTTCCCCAGCCCCCTTGCCTGTCCCCTTTGCAATGAGATAAACACTGTAATACATAAACTAGTTTTTGAAACTGGGTACCACTCCATGTACAAAAGTTATGGAGGAATGCCTTGAGTAGGCCTCGGCAAATAGGAGAATATTTGATTTGGATTTGGATTTGGCCAATTCGGAGGACAGTAATTTGATTCAGTGATTTGAATCACTGTCCCCATTCAATTCAGCCAAATCGGAATTGTAGATTTGGTGCTGATTCAGACATTCAGACCCGTGGAGGAGAGGCAGGCACAGCCAGGCAGCTGCTTTTCTGGTTGTGCCCGTCTCTCCCTGGGTGGGGAGAGCTGTGGGAGAAGTCCCCATTGCTGCTCTGTCTGGCCCCATCCCCTGCCCAGCCCAGCCCAGCCTCCTGGCAATTTAAAAAAAAGAAAAAAAGTCCCTGCACTCGCGCAGTGTGCGGTGCCCTGCTGAGCCATGATGCACCCACACCATAGGGCAGCTGTTGCATTGGTGCCATGTGCAGGGTGATTGTCGCTGCTCCCCTCTGCCCCACGCTGCAAGGGGGGGGTTCTGCCATGAGCCCCCAGAGGCCCTGATCCCCAGTGCTGCAGCCAGTGAGTATGGGTTTTTTTTCTTAATTTCTGGGAGGCTAGGGCTTGGTAGGGCAGCCATCCAGGGGTGGGGCTGGGTGGAGGGGGGAGATCAGAGAGTGGGGGCTGCATGGAGGGGCTCTGCCAGGAGGCCCCAGCGCCCTCACTGCCCCTGCCTTAACTCATGGTGAGTGCGGCATTTTTTTTTTTTTTAAGTGCTGGGATTATGTGGGGGGTGGGGTTGGGCAGGGCTGGGCAACCATGGGCGCTTCTCCCATGGATACCGTGCCTGGGGAGAGGCGGGTACACCTGGAAGAGCTGTGGGAGAACATGCTGCTGCTGCCCAGCTGTGTACGCCTCTCCCAGGCTGATCCGAATCTTTTCCAAATTGATTTGAAGTCTTCGGATTCTATTCAGACCTTTTACTGGGTCTCCTGATTCGATTCAGATTTGGAGATTTGGCCATTGAATTAGGCCAAATCTTCTCTGAATTGAATTGGTAACCAAAGCTTTGCACAGCTCTAGCCTTGGGCCTAGTGAAGGTCACCTTACAACCAAAACTTGTGAACTACTGTTCTAACTGACCACACGTAAACAGTGAGAGAGCGTACCTTGCACCCCCACCCCATAAAAATACAGTTTAGTCAGTAGAGTATTTGCAAAGACTATGCAACAGCTTGGTTTGAGTATTAAGGGCCACTTAAATGAAAAGAGCATTCATTGACTTAATGTTCCATGTATGCCAAAAACCAGCACTTTATACTTATATCCATTTGACCTTACTCTTGGCATCTACTGCCCTCTCCTCTTAAGCCTTAGTACTTAATAAAAATTGAAAACCATACCTATAGATTAATGAATTAAGGCCTTCCTTGGAGCAGAGATTTCCTAGCACTTGAAGGAAAACTCAACCTAAGTGGATGAATTGTTCATGAGGCATTTTGATGTTAAAAGGCAGATTTACTAAAATCTTGACCCTTCTTGTGTACATAGTATTTATTTTTTAAACACAATAATCTTAAAATAACTTGTATGTAAAATGTGGAAAGGATTTCATGAAGAAAATAGAAGAAAATAATGTGGTGTTAATAGATGGAAATGCATTAAGGTAAATACTTGTTTTTTAATATGATTTAAGGTAGTGGTTACATAACAAAGTGTACTGAAATGATAGCTCCTAAAGTAAATGCTATTTTTCTTTTTAAAAAATTATGTACAATGTGCGTTACTGGTATTTTCAAACAGGAAATAACTCGAGCCAACAAGGGATGGGCATTGGACAGTGTAGCCCTGTGCAATGAAGTCACCAAGTGGATGAAAGATGATGTTACATCCCCTCCTTCTGAGGGTGTCTATGTATATGGTCTGTATTTGGAAGGTGCTGGTTGGGACAGGAGAAGCTTAAAACTAGTTGAATCCAAGCCCAAGGTGCTCTTTGAAATAATGCCTGTCATAAGGATATATGCAGGGAATAACAGTAAGTAACTACTGTCCTACATAAATGACAATTTAAATTTGCTTTACATATCTGAATAAGTTGTTATTGATTCATTTGGGTATTAAATAATCAATATGCATTAATGCATAACTAATAATTTGGGAAGGGCTCTCAAGGTTTACCATAATAACATCAGGATGTAGGCTCCCACTCTGAAAGGTAAGTGCTCTGTTATCACTAATAGAAGATCCCTCCCTCAAAAATACAAATTCTCTAATTTGGTCATAATGCTCTTCATGTCTTGTTGTAGAAAGTTTCTGTTCTACATTACCTTCACCAGACCCTTTATATTCAGACCTCATTGCCATAATTAATAATGCATTTTCTCAATACGAACAGAATTCTTGTCCATCACAGTGGCCACGGTATTGAACCTTAATGTAAGAGCAGTCCTGTTTTTTCCAGTAAGTTTTCTGAGAGCGCCTCAGGTATTACAGGACACTTCAAAATAGGAATTAATTTTCCCACTCATTTCATATTTGCTGGAGTTCCAAAACATCAGAGTTACCATTTTGCTCTAGGACCGGTAACACTACCTGTACACTGCTAGTTACCTTGGTGTTAAGGGCCTATATAAAGTTCACTGGGACCTGGAGCTGACAAGGTATCTGAATTATGGTACTCACTATTACATTTTGCCACGGGGTTTGAGAGAACAGGCCAATGTTTGCCATGAGTAAATAGGTACCCTGAAATGTATGGAATACACGAGATGCAGGGTTTGGACATATGATGTAGTTGTATCCCTGATGTTTCTTGAGATCATTCTGTACTGGATTAGTTAAGTTACACCAGCATGTGGCTTGATGTAGTTCATCCACTCCTCCTATATACTGGTATAAATGGCCTATGTTCAAGACCTGAAACTTATTCACAAGGGAGGCTTTCTAAAGAGGAAGCCCCAGGCCTGTAATTGTGCCATGGTACTGTAAGAAAACGTGATTAATTGCTGTTGGTATAAACAAACACAGAAAGAGCTTAAAAAAAAATGAGCAGAAACTCCACTTTGTAGCTATGCACTGTCTGGACATGCATGTAGCAGCATTGAAGTCAGGGAGGGCTTTTGCTTGAGGAAACAGTAGCCAAGTGAAAACAGAGCTGCTGTAGGACACGTGGGCTCCTGAAGGAGGACAGGACCTGTCAGAACAGTTTCAGCTAGGGACTTGCAGGACAGAAGTCAAGACCATTCTGGGTTCTAGGATACTATTTTTAAAATATATTTTTATGAACAAAAGGAAAGGAAACTCCACAGAAAGTAGTTGAATACATGTAATACCCTTTCACTGTTTAAGACAAATATCTGCTTGAAATCTATTTTTTCTGTCTTTTAATGTAAAAATCTCTGTGTACTGCACTTTCATTTTTGAGAGGTAAGCGAATGATCATATACATACATTTGCTGTGCTGTTTGTCAGCATTTTCAGCATCAACTATTTTTTCAGGAGCCTATAACTGAACCATACACACGGTGTCAGCCTGTAGAAATTTTTAGTTAATTGAATGAGTCTGCAGCTTTGTTTGAAAGATGCAAGTGTTAAAAGAAGAAAGAGGTTTTATATTTCCAACACTGGCTAAAAATAATACAGTAAGCCATTACCTCTCTGGTCCTGCAGCAGTGTGAAGCATTCTGCCAACAAAAGACATGTGCTTAAAGTCATTGGCTTCTGCAGGACTACTTATGTGCTTAAGGTGTAGCAGGGTGTTAAGTGATTTCCTTTATCAGCAGGGATAACAAAAATCCCTGATTAAAAGAAGAAAAATCCCCAATTTTTGGATTATAAAAAGTAACCCCAAATCTACATTTTTCCACGAGTAAAATGAAACGCAACTAAATACAGTATAACCTTGTAAACTGGATACCAAAAATCCTGAATTATCAAAAATCTGGCACTCCCCCCCCCCCAACTGATCTGGGACTGGCCAATGCTCCTTCCCATCCTCCTGGACACAAAAGGGGAAACTTGCATGCAACAGCTGCCACCGCCGTTCACCACCCTGTGCTGCTGCTCTGCGTGTGGCCACTGCTACCCCTCATCCTCCCTCTAGCTCTGTGACCAGCCACCATGCCAGTTTAAAATGAAACATCACTGAGAGAGAGAGAGAGAGAGAGAACTTGTGTTCTCTATATCTACTCACTCACTCACTCTAAATCTGACATGCTTGGGACCAAGCAGTTGCCAGAAATTTGAAAATGTTGGATATTTTAATCACAGAAAAATGTACATTTCAGCTTACTTTTTTAATCCAAAATTTGGGGATTTTTTTTAAATCGGAGAAAACTAGGATCCCTGTTTATCAGTGCCAGCCAGAATGTGAACAGGATCACGTCCAGAGTCTGTTATAAAATCTGCACTGTTAGAATTAAAAAAAAAAAAAGGAGAAAAACAACTAACCAACCAAAGCAATCTCCACCTAGGTACTGAATTATAAATACTTGCATGTTAATCAAGGTTAGAATATTTTGTCCTAGTTGTAGCATGGAGAATGTCTTTTGATATTGCACACACTAGTTCACTTGCAGAAGTTCCTAATTCTTTCAAAAGTTTCAATCTGACATGTTGACTTGAGACATTGAAAAGAAGAAAAGTTCAGAAGAAGAGTGAAATACCAGTTTCTTCATCTTTGTAGGGTGTCTTTATAAATTTCTTATTCTATTAGAATACTTTAGTTTTAAAATAAAATCTGAAACCTACAAGAGATGCAGGCAGCATGAAAATATTTTCCTAATGCTGGCACAGAGGTGAGTAGTGTGTGGTGAACTGAGACGCTTTTTCCTTTGGTTGAAAGGAGCCATTTGCTACTGAATTTTGACTTTGAGTTTACTTTTCCATTTGGGTTGTGCAACTTGAATGCCCTTTCTGTCCAGACTCATTTCACAGATTGTCTTCTAATGGTTTATTCCTCTCTTTTCAGCTTCAAAAGATCCACGTCTGTACTCCTGTCCAGTCTACAAAAAAACACTTCGAACAGATCTGAATTACATTGCTGCTGTGGATCTTAGGAGCTTCCAGCCCCCGGAACACTGGATACTGCGTGGGGTCGCACTTGTATGTGATGTCAAGTAACTTCAAAAGAAGTTACACATTTGATTCTATGTTTATCTCCAAAAGGTTATATTCCTCAAGAAAGTGTATTTTTCTGTATGTAACTAAGCATTTGTGACAAATTAATTGTATCATAAATGTATGGGCTTCTTTTTATAGTCATGCTTTTTGATTTCATTCTGTTTGTATATCTCTCTAACTCTGTGGGCTAAAAAATGTATGGTGGGATACTAAAAGATAAGCCTGATAGGACTGGATGGCCTAAGGGATAGAGATCATTCCCCATTTTCACCTCTGAGACTTGTTTTCTCTATCAAGCTAAGATCTTGTTATTGAGTACTGTTGCATGTATGTCACTTTGCCCTAATTGGAAAGCATAGATGGCTATATTATTCTCCATGAGTATAACTGAGTAGAACGCATATAATTTGAACCAGCTGATAGTGCTGAAGTTTCGTTCATGAGTGCTAGCAATATACCACAGTTAACTTTCTTCACCAAATCAAAATCATATACTCATGTGTAACAGGTTTGCAATATAACTAGATTCTACACCAATAATTGGTTATTGCAGTGCAAGTATAATGGATTGTTGCGAGTCCAAATATACCTTGATTCAGCATATGTAAATGCAGTGCAATTTTTTTTTGCCCCCTCATCACCCCCCCACCTCCATATCCCCGGCTCTTCTGAAGAAAGAAAGGCTAACATTAGAACAATATGGTACCTAGGAATTCTCTTTAGTAAAGAAGTCTTAATATCTCCTCTGCCACATGTATTTCACAAGGGCTTAAAGGGAAATGTTATGCGGCTAACACTATAAGGGCCTCCAATAGTTTTGCATACCATTTGTTAAGTTTCACCTGGATTCACCGTCCATGTTTGTCTTTCTCTCTTTCTTCAGCTAAAGCACCATGGTCTTTTCAAAGGTTTAACCTTTAATCTACTTTAGAAACTATTCACATTGAGAGGTGGCTGCACAAAGAAATGTGGACTATGCCATCCAGTTGTATTTTGCTGATTTCGTGTGTTGAACACTTCTGTTCATTAGCACAGAATTCCTAGACATTTGCTTCTGAAGTGGGTAGGCTGTGTCAGGGAACCTGCCAATAGTTCAAGATTGCAGGCAGCAGACTGTTGCTATAGAAATGCAGCTTCAGCTCTTAGAATATCAGGAGATCAATACGGCATGGTGGATCTGCTGCATGGAAGCACTAAGGGGGCAGAAAAAATGTTACTTACTTCAGGGCAAATAAATTGTTTATAGGATTTTTGTTCTTATTTTTGTTCCAGTAAATCAGTTGTTGGATTAATAAAATATAGATATAAATAATTGCATTCTTTGTTTACTGATAGTTTAAGGGCACTCATATGAACTAATTAATAAATTAAAAAAATACACTTTGGAGTAGCTGGCTATCTTTGGCATTCCAATCATTGTAATATAGTTGGAGATGGTAACATTTAATATAATGGCAAAAATTAACCTTCTGGTTTTTCAGTGTGTTGAACTTCTGCTAAAAGAGCTGTGTGGGCCACAACATGAGGATGACACCCAGTAACTGAAGTAGCTCTTCTAGTAAAACCCACAATGTACTTAAATGATGTTTTATTTACAGTTGGTGTTTGCAGCTGTTTTGTAACTTCCATGATGGAGCCTGAAAGCTTGCTATTTTGGTACTTTGTCCAAGGACAAATGACTGCAAAACCTGGAAGCGACGTTAAGATTGTAAGCGATTTGCTTCTGTGCACCACAGCACATCACTGCTGCTTTGTGAAAAATGCAATATTTAGTTAAAACAGTTAGAAAATGTTTTTGGAAGTAATTGTTAGTTTGAAATCAGTATGAACTGCAGACTTAGCAAATTGTTCAGTCACATTTTTAAACTCATTTTTAAAAAAAGTTTTTGAATTTTGCTCATAATTCTAGTTAAATATTATTTTGGGTTCAAATCATAAATACTCTTTCAAACAATCTGTATGTTTAATAAATAGTTTTTCGTACATTTATACTGTTCTCACTGGTTCCATTTTGTTCATGCAGGTGAAGTAACAAGTTACCCCATGAGACCAACAATGTTTATGGTTTCATGAGAATGGATGAGGGTTAAATATCTTTTGGAATGTAAATTATTAATATATAAATTAATACATTGCTCTACTTGCTGTAAAAATTAATTTAATTACAGAATTGTAATTGTCTAAAAAATATCAACAAAGAAACAAATGACATGAGCAATCTTAAAATGCAACAATGAAATAGTGATATGTGCTGAATCATATATAAGCTTTACATTTTTTAATTTCATTACAAATTGTGACAAACCTTTATAAAATGAAGTGAATTTGATTTTTGCAGACAGCTTTAAAGATGTTTCAAGGACTCTAAAAATCCCAAAATAATCTTTTCTGAAATGCAACAATTACTCAGGAACCATCAGGGTTTGACTGTTGGATATTTAAACTGATGGCATAATTCCTCTCGGCTGGAAGTTGGAGTTTGGAATCTAAGCTGTTAAATGAACCATATAACAGCATGCTAGCAATTACACCAAAAATGGATTTTTTCCAGTTCTTCAGTTTCATAGATTTCATAGACATTAGGGCTGGAAAGGGACCTCAGAAGATCATTGAGTCCAGCCTCCTGCCAGAAGGGCAGGAAATCAGCTGGGGTCATAGGATCCTAGCAAGATAAGCATCCAATTTTCTCTTGAAGGTGTTCAATGTATGTGCTTGAACCACCTCTGATGGCAGGCTGTTCCAGACCTTTGGGGATCAGATAGTAAAGAAATTCTTCCTTATGTCCAGCCTGAAACAGTCTTGCAGTAGTTTATAACTGTTCAACCCCATAATCCTTTGAAGCGCTCTGGTGAACAAACGTTCTCCCAGATACTGATGATCATCCCTGATAAACTTATAGGTGGCCATCAGATCACCCCTGAGCCTGCACTTTTCCAGGCTAAAGAGCCCCATGGCTCTCAGCCTGTTGTAAGAGATGTTTTCCTGACCTCTGATCATGCATGTGTCTCTCCTCTGCACTCTCTCAAGCTTCTCCACATCCTTTTTGAATGGTGGGGCCCAAAACTGGATGCAGTACTCCAGCTACGGCCTCACCAAGGCCGAGTACAATGGGAGAATGATGTCCTGGGATTTGCTTGAGAAGCATCTATGGATGCAAGCCAGCGTTTTGGTCACTTTTACTAGTTGCAGCATCACGTTGAAGGCTCATGTTCATCTTGTGGTCAATGATGACCCCCACAAGTCTCTTTCTTCTGTAGTGCTAGCCAGGGTAGCCCTGCTGAGCCTGTAAGCATGCTGCAGGTTTTTCCTCCCAAGGTGGAGAACTTTGCATTTTTCAGTGTTGAACACTATCAAGGTTCTCATCCGCCCGTTTGCTGAGCCTGTCCAGGTCAGCCTGGATCACCCTCCTGTCTTCTGGTGTGGATGCTTTACCCCAGAGTTTGGTGTCATTGGCGAACTTGGCCAGTCTGCTTCTGACTTCAATGTCCACATCATTAATTAAGATATTGAACAATATGGGTCCAAGGACAGAGTCTTGGGTGACTCCACTGGTCACTGGGCACCATGACGATTGACTTGTGTCTATTAACACACTCTGGGTCTGACCACAGAGCCAATTTCCCAGGCAGCAGATCATGGTGAACCCAAGGCCACAATTGGCCAATTTCAACAAGAGGTGATCATAGGATGCCAGATCAAAGGCTTTTTTGAAGTCAAGATATATGACATCAATCTCTTCTCCCTTGTTGAGGTGACGGGTCACCTGGTCGTAAAAGGAAATGAGATTGGTCAAGCAAGACCTACTGGCAACAAACCCATGCTGACTATCCCTCAAGATGTTGGCATCGTCCAGTCTATTAAGGATGGCCCTCTTTAATGAACTTTTCTAAGACCTTCCCCAGTATAGGAGTCAGGGTGATGGGCCTATAGTTTACCAGATCCACTTTCCTCCCTTTCTTGAAGATGAGTGTTAGGATGGTGAACCCTCGCTTTTTCCTACCCTTTTTGCTGCTGATTTCTTGTAGCTGCTGCATTGCTTACTTATGCTTGCTTTTTCTTGCCTTTTTTGCAATCTGTTCTTTCTCCCGCTCCATTCCCTTGTCCATTTGAGCTGAGCCTAAACACTGAAGGGTCTTGGTTTCAAATTAGAGACTTAACCAAGCATTGTTTACTTATGGGCTTTAAATGGTTAAGTGTTTGTCTAATTGTTTGACTGTTTGGTTAATTGTAAAGTAGAGGAACTTAAAAACAGGGAAGGGAAAACAATGGTATATGAAAATATAAAAGGAGGCTTTTGAGAACTGTAAGTGACCAAAGACAGGTGATGACTTCATGTAGGCACAGAGTGGAAGTTTCATGATAATGACCTAATACATAGGCCATTTCATGTAAATGCAGGGGGCGCTGTGGGCATAACAGGAGGGAACTGGGCATGGTTAAGTGCTAATGAGTGTGGATTGGAAAGTATAAATGTATGAACCCAATGCTCTGCATGGTGTTCGTGGTGTTCTGTGCGGTGTGTGCATGTTGGCCACTCCTCTGTTTGATGGGGACCCATTCGAAGTTGCTTCCACTCCAATAAAGCTGTTGAATGCCATATGTGCTTGTGTTTGCCCCCTGCTCTGCTCTGGCTAATGAGTATCAGGGTCCCATGGTTCATCAGATTCCCTATTTGTTGGGCTTTGTGTAGGGTTGAGATTTAACAACAGGCACCACATTGGCCTTCTTCCAGTCTTTGGGCACTACACTGGAGTACCAGGAGTTCTTACAGATCCATGCCAGAGACTGGGCTATGATGCTCGCCAGCTCCTTGAGTACCCTGGGGTGTAGATTGTCAGGGCCAGCTGACTTGAAGGTATCCAGCCTCTCAAGGTGTTCCTTTATGAGATCAGCATTGATAATGGGTAGGGCATCTCCTTCACCCTGACCGCCCTATCCCATAATGGGCATGAGTGTCCCATGGGCCTGATGAAAGACTGACGCAAAGTACCCATTTAATAAGTTGGCTTTTTCCTGGGTGTCACTTGCTTTTCCTCCAGCTCACCACATATCTGAAAAAGGACTTTTTATTGTACTTGATACTCGAAGCTAGTTGGAGTTCAGTTGCAGTCTTGGCTTTCCTGGTTTGCTCCCTGCAGGACTGGACCGGTGCAGAATATTCCTCTTTGGAGGTAAATCCTCTCCTCCATCCTTTTATAGGTCTTTATTTTTAGCCTCAGGAGGTCTGCTAGGTTCCTGGAGAGGCGGGGAGGGAGACTGTTGTACCCTCTTGCTGCCTTTCTTCTAAGATGGGAGTTTAGTTTAGTTTAAAGCCCAATGGAGTAGGTCAGTCAGTCTGGCTGAGAAGAACCTCCTCTTCAGGGGAGAGAGGTGGAAGCCATCTCTTCTCAGCAGCTCACTGTGTCTCCTGCCAAAGTGCGGGCTGTGGTCATGGAAGCCAAAGCCTTCCCGATGGCACCAGAGCCTCAGTCTTTGGTTAACTACCTGGCTCCTCCTCTCCCTCCTTAGCCCATACCTCAAGACTGGGAGGATAAAGAGAACACCACCTGTGCCCCAGATCCCTTAGCTCCACTCTCAAATCCCTGTAGCACCTCATGACCCAGCTGGGAGTGCTCTGAGCCATGTAATTGGTGCCCATATGAATAAGGAGCATGGGATAGTGGTCTGTGGGCTGGAGAAGCTTATAGATCTTCTCTGTAATGTCTTGGATGCAGGCCTCTGGGAAGCAGCAGACTTCCTGGGCTAAGGGTTCAGGGCAGCAGATTACCCCTTCAGTCCCCCTCAGGATGGAGACTCCCATGACAAATGCTTTGCATTTTGTCTGGGGAGAGCAGGGGCAGTAGCTGCAGTTGAGCCTGTGTTGCCTGTAGGAGCTGGCAACTCAGCAGGCTCTGCTGGGGCTGCAAGAGTTTCATACCTGTTGCTAAGCTCCAGCAGGGCAGGGGCCTTGGTGTGGTGGGCTTCAGGGCCCTTGACCACCTTGGTCCATCCCCTTGACTGGACAGAATTGGAGGTCCCAGAGTCCTCCCTTGTCCTGGAAGGAGACCATGGTCTACCCTTTGGCTCCTGGGGGAGAAGGGCTTGGCAGTGGGAGTCTATCTTCTACTCACAGTCCCTAATGGCATGCAGTCTCTGGACTGTAGCGTGGAGCTCCTCCAGCTGGGTCACCAGGGACCCCAAAAGGGAGCAGACCCCACAACAAGAGGTAGCCATGCTCCCAGGTCCCACATCCTGAAAAAGGGACAGGCAGCCCCTGCAGCTGAGAGCGAGGAACTCTGTCTGTGTGGAGCCTGGAACCATGGGCTCCATCTGGTTGGCTGTCCCTGAGGTGCCGGGCGGGGGGGCACAGAGCCCGAGGGGACCCTTGGGGTGTGGTGAGTGCCCATCCATGGCATGCCACTGGTAGGCAGGCTGGGCCTGAGTCTACCTACCTTAGGGGGCTTGCAGGCAGGGCCTTGGGCCCTCCCCTGCTCCCTCCTGTGTGAACTCTGCACTAATTCATGCACCGGCAGACAAGCGTGCCTGTTTTCACTGACTGTTCACACAGTTCTGGTCACATGGCTCCCTGGGGGGCTGGGCAGAGTAGGGGCCTGAGCAGGGCGAGACCAGGCCCAGCTCCCACTCAGCCACCACCCTCCCCATCTCTAGGGGTTAACTCCCTGCACCACAGGCCCTACTTACCCTTGGCTGTGGTGGGGGCTGGTGGGAGCTCCATGGCTCTGGGGAGCTTTGGGGGAGGGGAACGCAGCAGGCTTTCACCCACATGTCTCTTGCCACTTCCAGAGCCTAACTGAGGCTTTTTTGCTGCTGTTGTTCCAGTATCTCTATGTAAAGGGGTTATTCCTTAGCCAACAGGAGATGAAGAGGAAACTCTGGAGGTAGGGAGTTGTAACTAGCTTTCGATTAGGGAGAAGGACATGCAGTTGCTCATGGTAAAAAAAAAAAACAACAAAAAAAAAAACAACCCTCAACCAACAACCAAACAACCCCCCCCCCCAATTTTTGGATTAAAAAAAAATAACCCAAATCACCTCTTTTCTGTGATTAAAATGAAATGCCACTAATATATATAGTGGTGTTTCATTTAAATCATGAAAAATGTAGATTTTCAGTTACTTTTTTAAAAATCTGAAAATTGAGTTTGTTTTTTTTTAATCGGAGAAAACCAGGATCCCTGTTGATTAGAAGTGGGAAAGGCAGGGTAGTTAAGCAGTAGAAGAACTCTGGGACAGCTAGAGGGTCTTAAATGAGGAAGAACTAAAAAGGCAAATCCAGCTCTGCAAGCAGCATGTGCAGGAACAAAAAAGTTCCCCGCAGGAACAAAATTAGACCCCTGGATATCCAGGGGTCAGAAGCAACCAGAGGCTCAGGTCTTCCACAGAGGCACTCTGGTAGACATCCAGAGCATCTATATGGTTGGCCCTTGCCCCAGTGCTGAAGCACGCTGCCTGCCCATGTAGGGTAGGCAGCATGCCAGCTGCAGAGAGCTGGACCCAGGCTCTGTGCTGGTAAGTAAGGGGTGGAGAGGTTGGAGGAGGGGGGAGCAGACCATGGGGAGATGCCTGCTGGCTCCACCTGCCCCCATGTTTGTTCCATCTATCCCCATCCCCTGCTCACTCCCTCAGCTCCCCAAATGGCTGCATGCCTGACCCCAGACACCTGGCACTTAAAAAAACAAAACAAAAAACCCCTGCACTCACCAGATGTAGTTGGAGAACATCCAGCTGCAGGTCTGGGGGGGGACAGGGTGGTCTGCAAGAAGTGGCCAAGAGGTGACTAAAAAAGACCCTGCCTCTACTCTAGCTGCCAATTAGGCTCATTGGCCAGAGTTGC
The DNA here is from genome assembly GCA_030014935.1 of Caiman crocodilus. Classification (NCBI taxonomy): domain Eukaryota; kingdom Metazoa; phylum Chordata; order Crocodylia; family Alligatoridae; genus Caiman; species Caiman crocodilus. The sequence goes on from JAGPOW010000261.1 coordinate 138,642,204, forward strand.
CAGGGTCTTCTGCAATAATACCACAGGGTATCACCCCCCCCCCCGAGGGAAGGAGAGCACCTGATACCTCCAGAGACCTTCCTGCAGTCATGTACATTGAGGGGTATGATCTTAAATGACCTTATGGCTAGAGGGGCTGGAGTAGATGGTTCAGCAGGAGTCTCGTGCATCTCAATGCCCAATGTGGGGTCTGCTGGTTCACGTAGCACCCTCCCATGCTATAGAGGGTGTCTATGAAACTGCAGGCTTGTCTATAGGTCCAGGTGTTGCAGCTTTCGGGCCCCTTGCATTCCCCCATCAGTGCCTCACTGATGATGCTGAGGGTGCTGTCAAAATCTGTCCAGCAGTGCAAGGCCAGCTGTACCTAGCTGGTGGACCGTTGGGTGCAGTCATGGTCACGAAATGCAAGTAGCTCATCCCTGGGGACCGCTGGGACTGAGAGGTCTGCAAGCTGCATGGAGCTTACTGGTTCTTGGGTGTGATGCAAATAAGAAAAGTTAAATGGCAAGTTATATGGCTTTGTCCCTGTACAAATTCAAAAGTATGGGTGCAAGATCATTGGTGGTACTAGTAGGTGTGTGTGTGAGATGCAAATAAGAAATGTTAAACAAAACAGCAAGTATATGGTTCAACACCTGTATAAATTCAAAACTGTGGGTGCAAGAGCATAGGTAGGTATGTGATGCAAAAAGATGTATAAAACCAAAAAGAAATATGAATTTGTCCCTATATACATTCTATAATGTATGCTGCAAACCTTAAATGTATAGAAATAAAATATCACTGTATTTTGGCTCCTATATAACTTAAATTCTACAGTAATCCTATCCAATATAATTATGGAATTCAAAAGAATGACTCAATGAATATAATAAAATAAAAGAGCCTTGAAGAAAAAGGTTTTCTGAATTTGAGATCCCCCTGGCTAGCAGGTAGGGAATCCTTTAGATTAGTGCTGCTAGCCGTAGTTGTCTGACACTGAGCTGCTGGAACACAAACTGACCCAGGCAGAAAGCAGGGCAGTTCAAACAAGGCTGCCATGCAGGTTTTCCATCCCTCCCCCAGAGCACTGGGATTGGAAGGGACCTGGGGGAAGAATGGCAGTCACTGGTCAGCTACACAGTCAATAATGAGAGCACTCCTTCCCCCCCTTTCCCCCTCCCTCTCCTTTAGTTCCTGTTTCCTTGCAGGCAAGCCCAGCTTCAGCTTTGAAACTCAAAACATTAAACATTTTTAAAAATGTTTTGAGTTGCTTTGTCTTGTTTCGAGGCTGTTTCAAAGCTCTCTGTTTCATTTAGATTTTGCTGTTTTGAGCTCAAAATGTAACTGCTGGCAAAATTTTGCACAGCCCTAATACATAAAGTTTCTTAAAGAGAAGGTATGAAACATCATGAGGTAAAATTAATTAAGTTGTTGGGTTTTTTTGGGTTTTTTGTACACTGCATTTTCTATGTTAGAAGATGCTTTCTTGGAAGTGCCTCATAGCTCTGTTCACTTTGTAAATAGGAGGTTGCTATGGGAGAATTAGGCTTGACACAAATTGAATCTTAGCTGTAGGCATGTAACAGGGAGGACAAAGCAGGTAATTCAAATATGTCCCGTTGTGCTAGGGAACTTTTCCCTGAATTTCAATTACTATATATTCAGCTTTTGCTAGAAGCTGTTGCTTAAATGCATCAGAAAAGTCTTCATCTGCCTGCTTCTTCAACCTTAACCACTACTGGCTGGTCATACTCTATTTTAAAAGTATTTCCAAGTGCTCTAAATTGTGTTTAAATGCAGCAAAAAAAGGTAGTTGCTTAAAAAACACAATGAAAGAGAAAAAAAATAGTTAACATATTTTTTTCCTTTTGAAAAAGCTGATAACACTTACATGACTGCTCGATCTTAGATGTTTATTAAGTGTTAACAGTTCAGTTCAGTATTTTTCAGCATCATGGATATGGACGCTTGTATGCAGATCCACGATTAGTTATTTTTACCAACTATCCAAAAGTCATTTTACCATTGAAATACCCTGGGTGTCTTGTTCTTAGATTCTCTATGCTTTATGGATATAATGGGAGATGGATGGTCCCATGGCCTAAGAACCAGACTTGACAACAGGATACCTTTGTTCTCTTCTTGAATGTTCCTCACACTGTGAATATAATCTCTGCTTGAATTGCCTATTTTAAAGTGTGTTCAATGGGGATACTTACTTCCCTCAAAGGTGTGTTGCAAGGATTAAAGTCTTAGTAGTCACAAAAAGGCTGTGGAGGCAATAAGCATTAAATAATACAAATATCTTTATCAGACAGCTTAGGGCCTTTTGTTGTCCGTAGTATTGTATTACCTTTTATCTGGCGTGTTTTACAAGGCAGGCTGTAGCAAGTGGGCAGTTGCTAAACCACCTTCATCTTTTCAGGTTTTCTTTCTGGCAAAGGCAGTATTAGTTGAATTAAACTGAGGTAAGACAAATCTAGAAGTACTCAAGATAATTAACATGTGTGCTGAAAAAGTGTAGCATTAGCCATTTATCTGAGCAGGGTGGACTGGAAGTTCTTAAATGATGAGAAGCTACATTACCACACTGCTCTCAAAACCTTCTTTTCTCCTGTTCCACTCTTCAGTAGGAATCTGTTTTTACCACTGATACCAAACACATCTTCCATTCACAGTAGATAAATTTAATTTAGAATAGTGTAGTAAGGGTGGAACATTTTCAGAAGTGAATAGCTATTTTGAATGCCTCCATCACTTGCATAGTTTAAGACCCCTTAAATAGGCCTGGTAATTCAGAGACTGCCCCCACATCCCCTAAAGTTGTCTAAAATTAGATACCTAACAATGAAGGCATGTAGGGTAGTGATTTCAGAAAATCTTAGGCATTGTTAATCTCAACTGATGGGAGGTTCTGTCAACTTTTCCACCTCTCAGCATTAAGATTTAGGTGTAGCTATTGCCAGTGTACACAACGAGACATTTGAAAATATTATTAATAATGAATGAATTAATAAATAAAATAGGGGCAGATGGTTTAAGGGGCAGCAACCTGAAATGCAATCAGTGCAATGCAGTCAATTAAAAGACAATTATTTAAATATCACTTTAGGAACTATACCTGCCTTTGAATTCCTTTACCAATATTTCAACTTTGCAATCACTCTGACTGAAGTGGTTCTCCTTCACTGTTGAGTAACAAGCAGAAGTGGGGGAAACTGACTGATTAAGTGGGAGAAGTACAGCAAATTAGATTGTATTTCACATGGAGTTGGTGAATAAAAGACAAAGGATTTGATATTTTGGGTAATAATGATAACCCATAATAAGAAAAGAGAATCAATGCATGACTTTTTAGTAGTTTCCTTTCAAATATGGGCTGCATATTCAATAAAACTGGTAAGAGTATTTATCTTTTCCCAACGAACTAAGGGATTGTAAAGCTTCTGTTTCTCAGCTTTTAAATTGATTTTTATTTTTGTGATTATTATCAAGGAAAGGGATTTTGTAGCATTTCTTGATGGGTAGTGAGAGGGGGAATTCTTAAAACCACTTTGATATGGGAAGGGGAAGGGAAGAAATAATTACTCTCTTACTGTCCAGTTCTGTCAGTATGTACTGAAGTGCATAGCCACTTTACAGAACCAACCATTTCATATGGATAACACAGCAGCTAGAAATAGACTAGGTGCAAAAAATGGCATTCCGTGCACAAGCCTAATGGGATCAATAAGTAAAACTGCAATATGTTTCAGTAACATGCCATATCACTTCAAACAAATTGTGAGCTTCCTAAAGCTCTTTTGAGCCACGTTTGTGTCTGATTGCAGAAGCACATAACTTCTAATATGGGTTCAGAATTGAGTGATATTTTAAGAAGACATGTAAACAACTAAATCTTAGTAGTGATTTTTTTGAAGTATTTTGGCTATGGTCTACTTGTCTCAAAGGGTTAGCAGCAAAAGATTAGAAAAGTAGTCATCTTTCCTCTCTGAGGACCATAGAAATGTCACATCTCCTCTGAATAAATGATTGGAAGTTTTTCTTTCGGTCACTGTGTAAACTGGAGTCCTTTGGGTCTGCCCTTTGACAAGCCTGATAGACAATCTTACACTGTGGGCACATCTACATGTACAATTAATGCGAAGCAATAAACTTTGGAGTGTATTGCTTCAGAGTTTATTACTCCCCGGCGTGCCCTTTGAACACATACCAGGGAGCAATAAACTCCAGAGGAATAAGCTTTGGGTTTTTTTGCCATTTGAACACTCACTTGGGCTCACAGCACATCGAACTGGGTCAGAGCAGCCCTGGCTGGCAGGGCGCATGGAAGGTCAGCCTGCCAGTCTGGGGCTGCTTCCTCCAGCTCAATGGACTGCAGAAGGACTGGCTGAGGCATAAGGGTGCTTCAGTGTGTGGCTAGCTTCCAGGCAGCCCCTGCAGTGAAGCACCCTTGTGCTATATATATTGTTATATGTATTGTATATATACCCTTGTGCATATAATATATATGTCAACCAGTTGGGACAATATCTCCATGTGCGTTTCTGTGCACTAAAGAACTCTGCAGCAGGATAGTACTTGTATTTACAAGTACTTACCTGATGTGGGGTAAATTAGTTTCCTGTCGCCTAATGGGGGACAAATGTAAACACCAATATTCTTACTGCACTACTAATTAGTCTAGTGTACAGTAAACAACTTGTGTCAACGTGCCTTGTGAGATTAAAATACGGTTAAACTTTGGTGTAGTCAAGGCTTGTGTACCTCTTATGGTTCTTGTTAAGGTGACAGTATTTGGATCTTGTGGAACATTGAATTTGCAGCTGAATAAAAGGCTACAGCCTGTGGCCTAGCAAAGCTGCTAACCACAAGGCAGAATGATTTATTAAAAGTCACATTGCGAGATGCTTAGGCAACCATTTTCCTAACTAGTAGTGTTGTAAGATATATAGCTCATTGTGCTAGAAAAATAGGATGCAGCCCACCAGCTATCATTAGGAGACAAGCAGAAGCAAGACCTTGGAGACGGTGAAGAAATCAGCAAGAAACCACAAGTGACGAAAAAAAGCCAGGGTCCTAGATTTAGGCATGCACTCCTAGCAAAAAGATGTGTAAATAAGTAAAATGCATAGGTAATTCCATGCTAATGAAACAAACAGTAAACAGAGGCAGAGCTTGAAATAGGAGGAAATATGGGTGGAACAAAGGAGGGACAAAGGTGGAGTAAATGTTAATGAGCATGGACCGAGGTGTATAAATGTGCAAAGAACTGAAGTTCATGGCAGCTCCCCGATTTTGTTGGAGCTGGCTGGAAGTTTATCTCCATTTTGAATAAAGCTGTTGATGAGCAATGTGTGCATGTGATGTATGATGCCATCGATCCATTGTCTCCCTAGTTGTTGCAGGAAGTCGAGGCCTAACAATTCCTTCCAGAAGCAGGCCTCATTGAGGTTATGTCCTCTTTTATAGAACTGTGGCTGAGGATGAAAAAAATGTAGTGGTATATGGCGCACAAAGAATGAATACCATAAGGTTTAGCTGAATAACAGATTGCTAGCCTGGAACAACTTTACCTTGCAATTGTATTATTTCTTTTGATTATTCTTCCTGGAACAGGTGCAGGTCAGCTCAAATGATGAACTTTTATTCTTAGAAGAAATGGTGGATAGAGGTAATACATAGTAAAAGTCAGAGGTATTGGGTTAGGGAGAAGACCAGGTAAGAGGAAAGTAAAATTAACTATACTAGAATGTTTTCAGCCTTGTATAACTCCTTAGATAGAAGAAATAGTGCTGCTTCCTTTATGCCTTAAAGAAACATAACACTATCCATTTGAATTTTATCAGTGGCAGTATTCTCTGAAGTTCTGGCCACTCTCTTAAACTAGGCTGACAGCTTTTTCTTGCCTTTTGTGGGGTTAGTGGAGGGGCACTTGTTTCCATTGACTTAAAATGAAAATGTACATAATAAAATCTTAGAGAAATTGTAGCTTAGAGATGAACCATATTGAAACACTCATTATCCTTTATAAAATTCTAAGTGAAATCAGTGCTTACGAGACATTCCAGACTGACAGATTTGAAAAGTACAGTTCCATCTGTACATATGATATAACTAGTGCTGACCAGCTTCCTATCGACAAATTGAACCCCCATCTCCCACGTGACAGGTGGGGATACTGACAAGATTTCTTCCGCTACTTGATTGAAATGGCCAAATCTGACCTGGAGTTACTGTTTGCTGAAGGATGCAAGCTCAGCATATTCACTGTGGATGACACAGATAGCTGGTACTTAGATTCATGCCCTTAATTTCCATTTTCAGTAGTGAGAAATAATTATTTGAATATTCATATACATACACCTTGTAAGCTGCAGAATGGTAGAAGACTTGCATACACTTTGACCTGCAAAAGATGGGAGATCTTAGCCAGCCGTATATTAGCTAGGATCTGGTGCACAGCATATAGCAAAAGTGACTGACTCCTGAAGTGAACGGAGTCAATTGACTATTTAATGTCAATGTCACTATTATGAGACTAGTAGTGGATTGAAAGAAGGGTTGGAACCATGGTATGGTGCTAGTTTTAACATACAACCTTTATTTAAAAAAAACCCAAACACACCCTTTAACTGAATGTTTTACAAACCCCAAGGTGCTGTGATTTTTGAACTACAAAAAAAGAAAAGCAGAAAGGCATAACTGCTAGTGGGTTTCCTTGTGACCAGGAACTGAAATTCTTCTAGAAAACCTAACTGACACTGTTCCTACTATTTCTGCCTCTTGTGTTCCTCCTTTACTTTTCTTCTCCCTTCCCCCTCTCCACTTCCTTCATCTTTCTTGGGCTTGACATGAGCTCTTCAATATATTAGAAAGAAAGAATATATTTTTATATACAGGTTTCCCTCAATTTATGTGATAGAAGTGTTTCCAGAAAACTGCACATAAACTGAATTTGCATAAAATTGAATTTTCTTACATTTATAATGTAAGAAATAGGGATACGTTCCCTCTGTGGTGAGGGAGGGAGTGAGGCTGCGGCTAGGGGAGGGGAGGGGAGAGGGGTGCGGTGCAGCCCAGCGGCTACAAGCAGGCGGCATCAGCTGCTCCTGGGACTGCATCGGGGTGGCACCGGGCTCCTTCCAGTGCTTGAGGCAGGTGGCAGCCTTCTCCCATCCTGTTGGAGGTTGGGGCTGGCAGCCACAGCAGGCTGGGCCAGTGGCAGCACCTGGCTCTTCCTGGTGCTTGGGGCTGATGGCAGCCTACTCTCGTGCTGCTGCAGGATGGGGCCAGCAGCGGCACTAGGATCTTCCTGGTGCTCAGTGGTGGTGCTGGGAGGGCAGGTTGGGGGTGCTTTAGTGAATTTTGGGGTGGCAGCATCCTCCTCCTGATCGCTGTGGCCCAACCCAAGTGCCAGAAAGAGTCTGGTGCTGCCACTGGCCCGAGCCTGCAGTGGGATGAGAGCAGACTGCCGCCACCCCTGAGCACTGGGAAGAGCCTGGTGCTGCTGCTGGCCCCACTAGTCCTGTGTGCAGAAGCTACAGAACCTGGGGAAGCCCCCCAGCCCACAGCCCTCCTGGATGCAGGCAGCTGGTGCCCACTGCTCCAGGGGCCACTGCAGCAGGGGTGAGTGGGGAGAAGCACAGCCCCAGGGGGTTTGGGGCACGGCGCAGCCCAGTGGCTATGAGCCACTGGCATTGGCTGCTCCCAGAGCAGCTGCAGCAGGGGCTGGGGTAGTTGGGGCCTCAACCCCATGGCCTTTCCCTTTCCCTTCCCCTTCCCCTCACCTGCTTGAAGGAAGAGGGAGTCGCACCTATGCTGATTGCATAAGAGTAAATTTACCTCTGATGTAACGAATTTGGGGTATAAAAAGTGTTATCGCCTAAGAGCAAATCTGCATATGCAGAACCCCATAAATCAAGGGAAGCCTGTATAAGTAAACCAAAGCCATTAAATGTGATGAAGTTGATGCAACTTCAGTATCATGTGAGTCAATATGTGAGCCAGTATGATTCAGCCATCTGCAAATGAATGACATGTGGGCTTTTCTAAAAGCGCCTTTTAAAATGGATTAAAACACACACATTTACTTCACTTCTAAAATGTGATTTTGAAGTTTTTTTAGTTACTGAACGCTAGGTGTCAGCAGTGTAATTTGGAAAAGTTGCACTTTGGAGAGAGACTGTAGAAAAGCAAGTCATGGTTGTCACTTTCAGATGTGTAACAAACATCTTTCCACAGAGGAGGTAATTGTTTCAGATGAGGTTAGCCTGAAAACAAGGCAGTGCTGCTGTGCTTCCTATGTGGAGATCAACTTTCAGTTAATAATTCATCTTCTTTCTTTTTCTGTAATAAAAGATCTATGCTTTGATACGTGATATAAAAATGCTTTAGCAGACTCCATTGTATTGGCAAAGTCACCAGCTGGGAAAAGGCAAATAAGCACTTAAATATAGACGATAGTGAGAACAGGGCATATAATAGAGGTCCTATCTTTTTTTTCCCTACTTTCAGAAGTCACTATTCTATTGTCCCAATAATTGGGCTTGCTGAGCTATTTCTCTCTCATGCTTGGGTTCCTGTCAGATACTGCAAGGTCTTCTAGAATATGTTCCAAAATCACTCTGGCTGTATTAGTGACTTTATTTGCATTCTGCTACTGATGATAGAGATTCTATCCTTTTTTTCTACTCATCTATCATACTTCTTTTCAAATCACTTCTCTATTTTCATTTGACCAAAGCCATGCTCAGTTATATTCCTTTTTACTAGAATACTCTTATATAATATCTTAGTACACTTAGTAAACTTCTCGATTGGTCTCCTTCTATTCTCTGCATCTTTCTGGATGTTCCACTGGATTTCAGTCTTCTTCCTTCTCCTTGGAATCCATCTTTCCCTGCTTCCCTGGATGCAGCAAATCATTCTGTGACTTAAACAAGATAACATCAACTTGTCCTTGAAATAGCTCCTGATGCATCATGTCTATAGGGGAATGCTTCTTGAGCAGGGACCATTTCCTTATTTCTTGGTATGTAAATGGGGATGTTGTCAGAGTGTGTGGGGGTGGGGGTGTGTGTAAATAAATCAAGCCAGCACAGAAGATGATGTGTCAAAGAAGCAGAAAATTGCCTTTAGTTCTACAAATTTTTCCATTATTAAATCATTCGGTGAAATGCAACCTGAGGTGAACATTGCTTGTGTCAGTAAATAAAGATCAGTTTTCAATATTTTGAAATATGTTGCAAGCAGCTAGCTCCCTTCTTCCCCCCCCAATTACATTCTTAATTTCATATCAAACTCTTCATACCAATCAGGTGAAAAGACTTTGTGGAAGTAATTGATAAGCAGCTTGGGGAACTATTGGAAAAACATGTACAGAAGGTGAAGGTAATTGCTGTATTTGTTTATGCAACTGAAGACAAGTTTGTATCTGATCAAGAGTAGATGTATACAAATGCTTTTTAGGTGCTTTTTAAGGAAAGGCTTTGTCTTTTCTGGTTGATAAAATATTTAGTGAAAAATGGTTCTAGATATAGAAGAAATGATAGCCCTGGGGATCTAGGTATAAGAGTTCCAGTGAAATCCGGTTGACCTAAATATAGGAGGTCACATCATGTTTGAAGCTTCTCATCTGAGAAGATAGTTGGGAAGAAACTCATAGAGGACATAATTCATATGAAACACAGTGGAAGTGTTGATCATGCTTTTACTAGCCACATGATTATGATTAAAAAAACCTTTTGAATTTTTTTTGGAAGGTATTCATTTGAATTTTACAGTATTGGTCAGTTCCATAAGACCAATGTGATTGTCAAGTTCTACTAAATTATTTCAAGGGTATTTATTTTGTAAGCTTTGTTGCTGGGGAGTCTGATAATACTGAAATGTTTCCATGTTATCACTTGTCTTTTTAACATATTTGGCATATTACTGAAAACACTGACTCATGCTAATGAATCCCAGGTAGAGTTGTTTCCCAAAGGATGTAACAATAGGGAAATTTGAGGGCATGCTCTCTGTTAGGGTGACAATATTTGGATAATAGTAAGCACTGAAACTGCAGCTGAATACAAGGCATGACTGAATAAAAGGCAAGTCCACCCATTGACCCAAGAAGAGGAGTCAAGGTCTTAGATATGCGCACATACCGAGAAGTCATGTAAATAAATGAAATGTTTGTGTCATGCATGCATTGGGCGCTGCATGGAGTTGGTGTCTAAAACTCTTTATTCTTTTTCATATAGCTAACCATTCTTGTACCGTAAGTCTGCTTCTTTTCAGAGAGAGGCTTTTTAAAGCTTTGTGAAGATAAAAAGTAAGTATGCTAAATCTGCTAAAAATAAACTATTTTGCAGGGAAACTTACTTGGAGGGGTGAGATGTGAGGATTTCAACATAGCTTAAATCTGAGAGGCAAAACTGGAGATTTAATTAGTATAGCCTATGTACTATATGCTATCACTGTAACTGTGAGATACCTTATACTAACTTGATTTTGTAGCTTAAACTACAAACAGTAAGTAAAAGCTGAAGAGGAAGGCCAACATAATCTGCCAATCACCATGGACTTGATGCATTTTAATATAGTAATTACACTGTATGCAGTTTTAGAAGGTAATATTAAGGATATTGAGAGGTTATTAATGCTGTTTTTTCTTCTCCAGTCTGGGTCAGCACAATGTTGCAAACCCCTGCTCTAGGGCAAGGGTCATTCATCATGCATAAATAAAGCACAGTAAAAGTTCTGTTATATGGCATGTTACAAGCTGGCATGCTCTGCTAACCGGCATGCCAACTTGTAATTTAAAGTGAAACTGGTAGTGCCCACTGTGGCACTTCCAGTTTCTTTGAGACTGAATTGCTTGGGGCAAATCAGCCTGTGCTGCCAAGCTCCTGCAGCCCAGGGGCATAACAGGCTGTGCAGGACCCGTCTCCCTGTCCTGGGGGGCCTGCAGGGGCAGTGATACCATGGGAGGGATGGAGGGGGATACCCCAGACATGGCATGAGAAGCAGCAGCTGGGGCTACTCCATTATTTGGCATATTTTGTTATCCGGCATTCCCCCATTCCCAGGGGATGCTAGATAACAGAGCTTTTACTGTGCATTTGTGTATTTTCCAAAGTCCCTTCAGTAGCATGAACTGCATGAGTATGAGTGATGAAATTTAAGAACACCCTTGTTGGGCAATGTCAATTATATAAATAGATATGCAAATTCTTGTTTTAATTTTAAATAAGTCTCAGTTCAGGTTTATTCCTACTCAGATGAGGGCAAAATTTAACATAATTCTATGAAAGGAGGCAGGGTTTATATATGGGGATGAACAGAGAAACACTGCACAGTGGCACAAGGTAAATACAATTGTTTTTCATGGTGGGCAGAGGCCTCTGTGACAACAGAGAAGAAATGATAGGAAAGAGAATGATAATCTGTATCTTTAGTTGATCACTGTGGTCACAGTCATAAATGGAAGTGGGCTGATCGAGGGAACCAAAACTCAGTACCATGGCGGCATAACACTTTTGAAGGTGGTGGCCAATCAATTCCAGAATTTCAGGGAATATTCAAGGCAGATAAAGTTCTTTAGATAAATCTGATGTATTTTATTAGACCAACTCAAATATTTGGAAAAAAAATCTTTACAAGCTTGTGGGTATAAATACCCTTCATTAGGCTATTTATTCATAGATTGTAAAGTCAGAAGGGACCCTGAAGGATCGTCGTGTCCAATACTCTGCCCCAGGCAGGAAAAGGACCGAGGTCAGGCGACCCCAGTCAGAAGCCTATCTAGCTTCTACTTGAAGACCTCCAAGTTAGGTGATAGTAACACCTCTCTTGGCAGCCCGTTCTGGATTCTGGCCACCCTGACTGTGAAAAACTTCTTCCTAATATCTAACCTGTATCTGCTCTCCACTAGTTTGTACCCCTTATTCCTAGTTACTTCTAGGGGTGCCCTGGTAAATAGCACATCTCCAACTCTCGTCCTCCCTTGATAAACTTATAGGCTGCTACAAGGTCTCCCTTCAGAAGTCTCTTGTGAAGGCTGAAGAGATCCAGATCTTTCAACCTCCCCTCATAGGGTTCTGTACGGAGGCCACTAATCATATGAGTGGCCCTCCTATGGACTCTCTCCAGATACTCCGCATCCCTCTTGAAGTGCAGCACCCAAAATTGGACACAGTACTACAACTGCAGCCTGACTAGTGCCATGTAGAGGGGGGAGCATCACCTCCCTTGACCTGTAGGTAATGCATCTGCTAATGTACAATAAGGTGTGATTGACTTTGTTACACTGTCAGCTCATGTTTGTCTTGGAGTCAACTATGACTGCTGTCAGAGCTAAATGGTTAAAAATAAAATGCCTTGGCAGAGCTGTGTGTTAGCACATTGAGAGTACCCGGTGTAGGGATTTCCCTTGCGGTGGGAAAGAGTCCTTGGTGCAAAATCAGCTCCTGCCAAAAACTTGCAGCTGCACCATTGAGTGCATGCTTTTGATTGGGCTTAGTGTAAATTATGCATACGTGGCAGCTAGCAATTGGCTCGCTAGCCGTACAAAAGGTTGGGAGGGTACCCGCCTAAGTTGGAGGAGAGTCCAGATGCATGGAGGAGAGTTTTGCATGCTCGAAGAGATCCTTACGTGTACCCCGGAGCCACATTGGGGCCTGATCAACCACCAACGACTCCCCGTCGATGTATTCCCAACATACCCTGTACCCTACTGTGCCACACAGAGTTTTGTTTTCTGTTTGAAACTCTTCTAAACGCACCTACACTGCATACCTCAATGCAAGTCCCTGTATCACAGCTTGTAAGTAAAGTTTTTTTTTCTTTGCAACCACTACGCGTGCGGTGCCTAATTGCACTTCATTGGTGGCCCCATTCTGGCCCATCTCTCAGCCCCCACATGGCGTCACGGACAGGATCGGTATGCCGGAAAGAAGCAATAGAGTTGGAATTAGTTGAGAGTTGTCCCTGGCACAATGGAAAATGCCACGTGCTGAACGCCGTGGAGTTAGGCGCGCACATTGCCTACCATCAAGAGGGTGAAAAGGGTGGAAGACTTGTGAGTGGTTACATCTTGCTCGAGGGAGAAGGGGAACCTGCGAAAGAGTGGAAGGTGTATCTCCACCCCGGAGCATTCGGATGTGTGATGGGAAGTGAGCGGATTCTATTCAGACTCCGAGAGGAAGGGGGCATCGAATCCTCCCCTGGACCAGAGCTAGATGAGGAGACTATCTCCCTCAGCTGAGAGTTTGCTTACTGCGTGCGCTGTGTGTGGGAGAGCAAAGAGACAGCGCTCATTGATTTGGATATGGTGCTTGAGCTAAGAGAATTGGAGCATCTTTCTGAGCTCCGTGGAGGAGTGGAGATGGAGGGTTACTCCACAATTGAAGGGACTGGCTCGGAATATGGGAAGGGGAGAATGCTGCGCATGATGTTCCGCACGGTTGCGACTTTGATGAGGGAGAGGGCAGAATTGGAGGCCCGACTGCGTGCCATTCGCACGGCCGAACAGCCAGCAGCTAAGGAGAAAAGCCTAGATCCCCCATCATCACAAGATGGTGACAAAAAGGAGAGGAGCCACCACTGAGGGGCAGAGGAGAAGGGCGGAGCTATTGGCAGGCAGACGGAGGAGAAAGGTGGAGATATTGGCGGGCGGGCGGAAGTAGCGACTCCACCCCACAAGATGACGTCTATCCCCACAGGTCCCTTCCCGGGCCTTGGAGAGGAGACAGCGGGAAACACTGCGTTCGAGTTCCCCATCGGATGCAGTGATGACTCAGATGGCCACACACCCCGTGGCAGTAAGAAACCAAGTGATGGGAGCACAGATTACGGCCTGCACCACTGCTGATGTCTATCACACCAGAACCTGGACCAAATTGCAAGCCTTGTGCAAGAGGTCCAAGATAAAAGCAGATGAAACCCTAGCTATGTGGATGGGACGCCTGGTTGTGGAGTTCGGGTTTGACCTAGTGGACTGAGATGAGGCAAGCTCTTTAACCAAACATGTCTCATGGAGTGGAGGACAAGCCACTGACATCAACATGGTGACGTGCATCATTCACTGGCCCATCCCACTACCAGCGCTTGTTGTGGGTCAAGCTAGCCAGAGATCACATGCATGGCACGAAGGAAGTCCACCAAAGGTCAGCGTGGAACAGATCTTGTTAGCGATCATCGGTATCTCGCACTGCACGTGGAATCCTAGATTGCACGCCCTGGGATTGACCCCAGCCCAGCAGCGAGGACTGTGGCCTCAGCGCTATTTGCAAGATCCTGGAGCTGTTCCAATAATGCTAACTGGCATTGAGACCTGCATTGAAGCATACGGAGGAAGAGTTGTCATCGCCCTCCAAATCCTGCTAAATCCACTAGCTGGACAACCCACAGGTGACCTGCTGCATCAACTGTCGTGACTGCAAGCTCTCATGAAGCCAGACCAGAGGGAGTCCAGGGAATCGGAGCATCGACTGTATGAGTCTAGCCTGCAATGATCACAACCAACATAGAGGGCGCCGCAGTAGCGGACCATGTTTGGATTCCTCCTGTGCTACTCCAGACTCTCCAAGAAGCAGTTGCGAATTTTAGGAGATGAGGGCCAATGGAATCTGGCTTATGAGCTGGGATTCCGGTGTCTGGAGGAACCAGAAGAAGAATCATATTGTGAAAATGATTATTAATTTTGTAACATGAGTTGACTAATTTTTTTCTGAGTGCTTCTTTCTCTGCAGGTCTGATGAGATGTGTGCAGACCAGACCAAAGAGAGAGACAATATTTTGAGAGACCAGGATGCGATGACACCCACCGAAGTCCTGATGATTGAACTGTTCATAATGAATGTAGTTATGTGTATTTGTGTATTCATAGGTATTGTTTGGTTCGATAAATAGAGAGTGAACTTGTTTCATTGTCCATGTTTATTTATACTTACCTACCGTGTGAACCCATTGGGCAACGTGACGATTTAGCTGACTTGCATGTGCTCTGGCTACAACTGTGCCGTTGGCAAGGGAGCACGTCAGAACTAAACGGTTAAAAAAATGCCTCAGTACAGCTGCATGTTAGCACATTGCGAGTACCCGGTGCAGGGATTTCCCCTGCGGTGGGAAAGAGTCCTTGGTGCAAAATCAGCTCCCGCCAAAAGCTTGCAGCTGCACCATTGAGTGCATGCTTTCAATTGGGCTTAGTGTAAATTATGCAAATGTGGTGGCTAGCAATTGGCTTGCTAGCTGTACAAAAGGCTTGGGAGGTCCCGCCCAAGTTGGAGGAAAGCCCGGATGCATGGAGGAGAGTTTTGCATGCTCGAAGAGATCCTTACGTGTACCCCGGAGCCACATTGGGGCCTGATCAACCACCAACGACTCCCTGTCAACATATTCTCAACGTACCCCATACCCTACTGTGCCACACAGAGTTTTGTTTTCTGTTTGCAACTCTTCTAAGCATGCCTACACTGCATACCTTGATGCAAGTCCCTGTATCGCAGCTTGTAAGTAAAGTTTTTTTTTTTTCTTTGCAACCACTACGCGTGCTGTGCCTAATTCCTCTCCATTGGCAGCCCCATTCTGGCCCATTTCTCGGCCCTCCACAACTGCAAGATCCCTTTCAGGCTTTGAGCTGCTGAGGAAGTTATCCTCCAACCTATACGTGGGCTAGGGATTCCTCCTTTCTAGGTGGAGTACCTTGCATTTGTCTTTGTTGAACTTCATCCTGTTTCGTTCTGCCCATTGACCCAACCTGTCCAGCTTGGCTTGAATCTGCTCCCTGCCCTCCAGTGTGTTAACTTTATCCCATAACTTGGTGTCATCTGTGAACTTGGACAGGGTGATCTCCACACCCTTGTCCAAATCGCTGATGAAGATATTAAATAATACCGGTCCAAGGATTGACCCTTGTGGGACACCACTGCTCACCTCCTTCCAGGTTGAAAATGACCCATCCACCACTATTCTCTGGGTGTGGTCCCTAAGCCAATTTGCCACCCACCTGACTGTGTAAGACTCTACTCCACAGCCTGCTAACTTCCTTATGAGAATAGGATGCAAAACAGTATCAAAGGCCTTGTTAAAATTCAAGTAGATGACATCTGCCTCACTTCAGTGTTGAGGCAGTGAGTTACCTGGTTGTAAAAGGGTATAAGTCTTCTTAGGCAGGATCTACCTGTGATGAGCTCGTGCTGGTTACTTTTCAGCATTGTTTCTCCTGCTGGTCCTTCACAAATGAACTCTTTAATGATTTTTTTCCAATATTTTCCCAAAGATAGAGGTAAAACTGACTGGCTTGAAGTTACCCAGCTCATCTCTTCTCTCCCCTTCTTATCAGCTGTGACACTGGCCAATTCCTTCAGCATCCGTGGATGGAGGTCATCTGGGCCTGCTGACTTGTACCCATCCAGCCCCTACAAGTGCTGCTTAGCTAAGTAAGCACTAACATTGGCAGTCTTGTGCCTTCCAGACATCTATCTATGTTCAAATTGGGGGAATTGTCTTGGCTAGTACTCAGGAATACTGAAGGAAAGAACTCATTGAAGAGCTCTGCCTCTTTCCCTGCCGGCCACCAACTGACTTGATTTATCCTGCAGGTGCGTTCTGTTACTCTGCACCTTCCTTTTGCCGACTATGCATCTGTAGAAGGACTCTTTATTTTCCTTGATTGTTGGAGCCAGCCTAAACTACAGCCCTGCCTTGGCCTGCCTAACTGATTTCCTGCAATAGTGTGCCAGGGAGGTATATTCCTCCCATATTCATCAGGGTATTTATACCCAAACGCTTGCTATAGTCTTCTGTTGTCTCTCTCCTGTGCATCATGGATGGGGATTCCTCTCAAGCCTCACCATTATTCTGAGGGATGAACAGCTTTGTTATTGGAATGACTTTGGGTTGGTTCACCAGGGGGCCTTTCCTGCCACATCTTTGATGATTATTACCTTCAGCTTGGGAAGATGATATTTGGTCCTGACTCACCTCAGCTGTTCCTGCTGTTCCTCCTTTGTGGGGCTCTGCCTCCCCTACACCCCACCTAACATCCACCTAACATCCTTCATCCTGTGTTGTTGAAGCTGATGTCCTGTGCCTTCTCGGTGCTTGGGTTCCTGGAATATGATGGCCGGGTAAGGGTGATTGTTACTATCCTGAGCATTTCCCATGGCCTTCCTCCTTTCTGATTATACATTATCCGGCTTTGGTACCTGTCCATCCCCCAACATGTCATCTCTGCCCCCAGGCTTGGTACTGGCTGTCCATCAGTTTTGTCTATATTCTGGTTCTGCTGAGCCCTAGCAGGCTCCAGTCTCTGCTGACGACTTCCTCGGTCCATGTCAGCCCTCTAAGCAAATCCTTTGGCCCTCTCTGGCCCTGTGCTCTCATGGAGACCCCTTCCTGGGGTAACCACCAGCTCTTCTCACTGGGATTGCTTGTATTCTCTGGCCCCTCTGGGCTGGGGTTCTGGCCACCCAATTGGTCCTGGCATGTTGTTATAAAGCATGCCCATGCTGATAGGGGTGCTGATCCCAGCTCCTTTAGGGTTGGCCATTTTTTTTCCTCTTTGTTTTTTTCCCTGCAGCAGCTCCTACTACTGGGGTTTCACTTTCACCGCTTTCATATTCCAGTGGGGCGTCCTGCCACCTCCATTCCTTATCAGGTAACTCTTTTCCACACTTGCAAAGAATAATTTTTCCAACTACGGTAAAACCTCTTAAATATGGCATGCTCAGGATCTAGCACCTGCTGGAAATGTGAAAATTCCAGTTTTTTGAAACCAGAGTGGTAGATGGTTGCAGAGTTGGGGGTGGTGGGTAGCGGTGGCCGGTCCCAGAGCAGTGGCAACATGCAGACCATGGTGGTGGATGGCAGAGATACCTGCCTCATGTAGACTTCCCCCTCCATGTCCAGTGGGGAGGGGAGGACAGCCAGTCCCAGAGCAGCAGCCTCACATGGAGTGGCAGTGTGGGGTTGTGAATGGCATTTGCAGCCACCGCATGCAAGTTTCTCCCTCTGTGTCTGGGAGATAGGAGGGGAACTGGAAAATGTGATGGATTTTTGAGAATTCCAGATTTTTTTATATCCAGATTTATGAGGTTATACTATATTTAAGTTGGTCTAATAAAAGATATAATATTTACCCCCAAAACTTTGTCTGCTTATGTCCGTAGATCAACATGGCTACCATGTATACCCCTGTAACAGGGAATATTCAAGGCACCTGTCTGATGCATCAGATTTTTTTTTTTTCTTTTAGTATTTGAAAACTGGAAGACCAGAAAAACTTGATTTTTATGTGCAGGATTGCCTGTTTGGGTGTGGAGGCATAAGAAGTAACTCAATGAAAGCCACCATTTGTGTAGCGGAGGTAAAGAAAGGGTTAAGAGAAGTCATGCTATTTGCAGTATGCACTAAAGGCAGCACTTGCTGCTGAAGTCAGGTGTGCTTAGGGTAGTGGCAATCCTGGAATGACCAAAAGTTGCATGAGGAGTCTTATGTTTCTATCTGAGGATGCAACTAGAGGAGGGGAAATGTGTGCTTGCAGCACCTCAAAGGCTGTTTCATGGGAACAAGTGTCCCATGCAGAACAAGTGACTTATTGTTCAGGTGAGTGACTTGCTACTTTTTCAGACAATTTTTATCAAAGAGAACCAGAGGGGCAGTTAGCAACTCTGTGTAAAATACCAGGGTAGTATGGAAAAGGTGAGATGGGGAAGCCGCCATAAACTGCGGGCAGCGAGCAGCTGTTTTTTTAGACTTCTAAATGCCAGTTGAGTGTGTGTTCAATTTGACATCTAATATATTTAGAATGTGCCTACAACAGTGAAAGGAAATTGAAGAGTTGGGGAAGTCAGCAGGCAGTGTGCTTTTGGCAGTGTTAGAACAAAAATCTGTCTGTAGTTGTGCTCCATGCTGATGTCTGTTCATAATAACTTTATTAAGATTGTTTCTTCCAAGAGAGTGAAAAATTAAAGCCAATGAGATATTTCCTAGTATAATTGCATGCATGTGTAGCATGCATGTGTTTCCTAGTATAATTGGTACTTTGGATTAAAGTGTGCTGGAGGAAGATGTATTGAACTGCCCTTTATAACCCCAAGTTATTCATTCATCATAACAAAGGCTTGAAAACATGCGTTATGGCTTTAAGCTGTGCATAACAAATCACTGGGTAGCTTCTGGAGTAGAGTTCAAGACAAGCCAATTTCTATGTTGGCTTTGAATGACATGTTGTTACCTGCACTTTGGTTGCAGACAGGTAATAATCCAGTTCCATCACTACAAACTCAATATGCCTTCATCTTCAGGGATGATGATGTTTTAAACTGGTTGTAGTAGGACCCAGGCTGAAGGGTCACATAGGAATGGAGCCTGGGTGCTGTGATCTCAACAGCTACTTAGCTCCCTTACCTATATCCTGCCTGCTGTGATTTTTTGTTAAGGAAAACGATATCAGGAAGTGGTACCTGACAGTACTGGGGTACTTGAAGATGGGTGCAGGTCTTGGTGCCCAGGTGTGTTCTGTGGGGCTCTGTCTCCCCTATAGCCCATCCCTTTCCACTTAGGTGTTCCTATGATGGTACCAAGGTAGGCACCTGGTCCCCTAGGCACTTGCCTTCATGTGAAGGAAGAAAAGTCCAATGTGGGAAGAAAAAAACAGAATGATCTGGGACTGATAGCTGGCTAAGTCCTGTTATTCTGGCAAGGGTCTATCACAAACGATGTCTGTACTGCATAGAAATCAATAAAGCAATGTAACATTGTGAGAGTTAAGCTATGCCCGCAATATAAATCAAAATCTCTCATTTTAATATGAGCTGGTTATTTTTCTTTATTTCTTACTTGCCACAACTTTGATGGAATAAGGTAGGGAAATAAACACAGTCCTGAGAGACGAAGAAGATATCGTATTCAGCAAACATAACCCTTCTGCATAGCTATTATGTCTCTCTTAGACAGCTAACATCTGAGATATATTTAGTTCCCTCTCTATTTGGGAGCTCTCTATTTCTTGGTTGCTTGCCCTGTTTTTCTCCACATGGGTTCCAAGAAAATGGTAATCCTCTGCCACCTTGTATTTTCTACTTATATTAAAATGTGGAGTTCTCTTCTCTTTGTTAATCTTCATCCACTCTTATTTCCTTCTATTTTTTAGGTCCCTGGGATGGTACCACAAATCCTCAGGTATCAGACTCAACCAGTCAGAGGTCTCCATCATCATCTCATTTCAGCTTCCCAGGTAAGTCTCTCTCCAGGACTCTTCTTCTTTTTCTCTGCTGTCTGTCAGCTCTCTCTTGTAGTATTTCCACATTTCTTCTGGGTTTCTTTCTTCTCTTTTCAGGAACTAATTCTGGGCTGCATTCCCCTTTAAATCCTTCTGGCTGTCTCCTGCTTCTCTCCTAGCTGGCATTCTTCCCTTGCTCCCTCCACACATGCTGCCTCTTTGTTTTTGTTTTCATCTGGGTCCCTCTCTCCTCCATCCAGGTATCCCTGCCCCTTTCTCTCCTCAGACTTATTGCTAATGTAAGTTCTTTGTTTCCTTTCACTCCCCTGGAGTTCTGTGATGGAACAGACTTGTTACCCTGTCACAAATATAAACAGTCACGTCCATCATATATTCACAGGCCTAACTTCAGCCTTGAAGTGTGCATCCATCTTCTCAGGTGGCTAAGACTCTTTGAGGTTTGCCCATAGTTGCAAGCCTGATTCGCAGGGCTGGCTTGTTTCTGGCCAACCCCTATGGGTAATTTGGGGCTACAGGTACTATAAATCCCCAAGATGCTTTTGCAGGTACCTGACATACAAGACCTGTAAGGTGGTCAGGTTCCTTTTGTAGGAGCCAGGATTGGGCTAGTCCCCAGCAGTATGTCTTTGGCTCTGATGGAAGCAAACAGTGCAGTCCAGTGGCTATGCCAGTGCGTTCCATTTCTTGGGACTGGTGCTGCTCTATAAGAGAAGTTCGGGGTTTGCCTGAGCCAACTCATACCCCTGCAGGCCCCTATGTGCCCTGCAGCCACTGCTAGCTGCTGTGAGAGCCCCTGTGGGGCTCATTATTCCCCACATCTGTGGCCTCCAAGGTCTAGGTGGCACCAGGCATGCCAGCTGCCTACTCTCGACCCTGCCTCAGCTCCAGTGTTTAAAAAAATGGAGGGAGTTTAAAGGTTTAAAAAATGGAGGGATGGAGAAAGAGGTGTGAGAGAAGCTCCAGAACTTCTTAGAGCAGAAACTCTAAGATCCTGAAAAACTCTGGCTGGCACATGTACAGATGGTTTTTAGAGACTGCCAGACTTCATATATGAAGATGTAACCTAGGCGGTACTCCAAGAGGTACTCCCTCTCCAATTGAAGGGATCAAAGCAGATGCACAAGCGCTGTGGGAGGTGCAGGGACTCTCCTCCCCATATAGAGCAGAGCCAGACCACCAATGGGGACTTAACCATACACCTTTTAATGAGGGAACAATACTAGGAACATAACCAGTATAAACCAGGGGGTATAAGGGACACTACAATGCCATGAAAGGGCAGGATGCAACAAAGGTTAAACACTTACAATCATAGACATGTTCATCCACTTGACAAAAGACAGGGTTAACCAAAATGTAAAACACAAAGAGCAGAACAAACCATACTAGTTGGTATTACTGGAAATACAAAAGGCACAAAATACAAAATGTCAAATTACAAGGAATATAGGGCCTAGGTACTTGAAGGGGGAGGAAAAATACAATGGCTCCTTTCTACTGCAAGAGGAATTTTTTCTTGTTAGTTCACTCACCACAAGTTACCAAAGCTGGGATTTGAACTCAGATCTCCCACAAGGTAGGCAAAAACTCTTGCCACACAGTCACCAATCCTAGTACTGTTTCAAGCTGCTAGGGGTCTTGACCTTCCTGGAGCCTCAGACTCGCATCGAGTTGCCTGGCCTGTGATTGGAAGATCTGGAAGCAGAGCTGGGAACCTCTCAGGTTGCTGCTCAGATCTTGCTGGAACTGGGGAGCCTCTCCTGCTGGCCCCAGCCTCTTGTAGGGGATCCTGGAACCCAGTGGGGAGCCTCTTCTGCTGGCTGCATGCTGTGCTCCTGAGGACCCCAGTGCTGCCTGCAGCACCCACTCCTTCAAGCTCTTCTGGGGCAATTACTCCTGCCCCGCTGGCTCAGCTCTTGCCAGCTCCTTGAAGCTCCTTCCTTGTGGTCCCTC
The DNA here is from genome assembly GCA_030014935.1 of Caiman crocodilus. Lineage (NCBI taxonomy): Eukaryota > Metazoa > Chordata > Crocodylia > Alligatoridae > Caiman > Caiman crocodilus. The sequence continues at coordinate 138,664,375 of JAGPOW010000261.1, forward strand.
CCTGGTCTCTTCTCTGAGTCAGCTACACTGCCCCTTTTATCTCCCTCCATGTGACCCACAGGGCCAATCAGGGGACATGGAGGGTGAGTCTCTGGGTCCTGATTGGTGAGGAAAGGGAATCCCAAGTCCTTCAATCATCTTTTATCCCTTCAAAACCGCTGGGCCAAATCATTACCAGATTGGTGAAAAAATCCCAAGTCCTTCAATCATCTTATGCCCTTTCAACATCTCTGGGCTAAGTCAATACCAGCCAGCCCATCACAAAGATATGCTCTGAACATACTTAGTGCCCTCACTTCTTTTATTTGCTATCCTCCTGGTAAACGGTAAGTTTGTACATAATTCTACTCTAGTCCTTGGCTAGTTTTTCTGCTCTAGCTGCCAGAGGCTTCTGTGGCAATAGGCACCAGCAATGAGAACAGGGAGAGTCCTTTCTGTCTGGTATTCTCTCACTAGGGCCCAGAAAGTACTGGGGAAGAGGAACACGTTGGAGTGAAAGGAAGTGGAATGATGTTCATGGAGGAAATGCATGCAGGAGAGAGGAATAAAGACAGCACTGATTGAAAAGATCAATGAAGCATGGGACAGAATAGGCATGATAAGGCATGGTAGTAAAATGCTGGAGCTGTGGTTGCTGGAGCAAGAGCAGATGGCAGGGGTATAGGTAGAAAGAGTACAGAGGCTAGAAGCTAACGGGGAGAGGAGAAGACAGATATTGGGGGATATTGAAAGAGCTGAAAGAAGGATACAACAAGGAAGACTAAGTTCAGAAGGATTTGTACCTAAGACAGCATTAGTATCCAGAACCTGGGGTCAACTTTCCTTTAGCTTTCCGAGGATCTGGTTGAAGATACTCTAATGTGACCAGTGCAGAAAAGCCTGTGAGAAAATGAATTGGAACTAATGGTGGAGGTGTGATATCTTTTATTAGTCCAATTAGATTTTGCCATAACAGTTTCTTTAATTGCCAATTTTTTTGGCTAAAATCTAGTTGGTCTAATAAAAGATATCTACCTCTACCATGAGTTCTGATTTCTTTTGCCTCTAGGCCAATACAGCTACAACCTGGATACCTGACACATGAAAAAATGAATAATTCTGTATTTGGTGAGAGTATTAGAGGATGTGCTGGGGCCACACACAAAATCTGAAGAAAAAACCTGCTGAATGGTGACTTGATGAGTGACTACTACCCATCTTGCAGACTGAATGAGGCAGAGGTCCAACTGAAATGATACTACATGGTCATGTGCTTATGTGCTCTCATGTTCAAAGGGATTGAATCGAGGGAGTTCAGACTCTAGCATTTCTTAGCTTCTGGACTCTCTTGATTTTAGCAACTTTAATTTTCTTTGAGTGTGTATTTTGTATGTATGTAATTCTGTATATAGCATTTTAGTAGCTTCTATTTCTGTAGGCTATTAGGTTTTTATGATAAAAATGTGTGTGTATGTACATTTAAGGTAGTCGTCTGATCTTTCTTTTGCTTCAAAGCCACAGTTTCTGTTGAGAAGTTGTTGCTGGGTGGCCTTTTTCTTTCTGATGATGTTTGGAAGAACATGACTAGCTAAGTCAAAATAGTAATGCTGTTAGTGAAGGTGTTTGTGTGGGCAATGATGAGAAATCCTTTTGATTGGAAGAATGTTTTCAGAAGTACCTTTTTGAGTTAAAAAAAATTCCCAACTGAGTAAAAATTTCTCTGCGCCTAAGACATCAATAAGAGCAATTAACTAAACAAAGCAGAGATAATGATAATAAGGTAATATATTTTTAATTTAGAAAATCAGGTAACAGTTTAGCAGTATTGCATATTTGTATTGAATTGAACATAGAATTCTTACTGCATGAATACAAGCCTAAAACATGCAACTCATGTCAATCCAGTGCTATGTACTAAGAGAGGTAAATAGCAATCTAGCCAGAAGACCAGTTAAGTAACTTATAATACATTTCCCATGAGAAAATTCTCATCAGGCATTCACCCCTTTTTAAGAAGAAAACCAAATCTGAAAGGTGCATGACAACCACAGCCTATTGGGGGAAGCCCTTTAAGACATATTGCTGACTTGAGTAGGTAGCTAATAAACATCTCTGGTTTTGACAGATTACAGATATAAGCAAAGGATGGGATTCGGGTAAAATTGGGTGCATTTCCTCCTGTTGGCTACAAAGGACCAACTCACAGGATTGTAATAAATTCTAATTTATTGTATGGGATGTGAAGTTTCCAATAAAATCATAAATGCAAACTTTGAGTTATGAGGGGTACTGGCCACTTTAATATGCACTGACACATGCATACACACACTCGCACACACAATTGCTGCAATAGTAGTGTAGCACTGACGTTGGTTTTTACCTATCTGGGACGCTGGAGTCTGTTGTTGATGGTTGGCTTCCTCCAGGATGATGTCTTCTCCAGAAGGGGTTCAGCTGCATGTCCTTCTGTGTCAGTAGGTCAGGTGCTGGATGAGAGGACACACTTAACTGCCTTTTATCCCTTTCTGGCAGACTTGCATGATCCCTCAGCATCATCTTGGCTGCCCGATCCAAAGGTTGCTGTCTCACATAGGTCTTGAGTAGTGCATGGCAGCTGTTAGTTACAGTCACTGCGGGTTCCACCCAATCATGCAGTTTTGGGAGTCCACCCTTGACTTGATTGATTCAGTGACTGTGTCCTTTCAGGTTTCAGGTGGCTTGATTAGGTTAAAATGGCTTGTAGAGTTTTCCAGTGGTAAGTTCCTCTGGCTAGGCTATTGTCAATTAACAGACAGAGGCTCTTGCTTTGTCATTCAATTATCTACTGATTCATAGATAGGTACTTGGCTATTGTACAATGGCACTCATTCCTGCCATTGGCAGGGGGTCAGACTTGATGGCCTGCTCTAGGCCCCTTCTGACCCTAGATACTATGATACATACATTCATGCATTCACTCAGGGGGACCAGCGCAATACAATTCCAGTGATTACAATTCCAATGTATTCTTATAATAATAATTTTAGTAATACAAGGTATGACTTACTGTAAAGAATGCATTCGTTAAAAGGTATAAAAATGCAAAATATCAGGGATGGATGAGAAAGATGAAATATAAAAATGTACTGTGAGAAATATATAAAAATGCAATGTGAGGTAGTGAGGATGACAGGCCACTGAGGATAGTAAATGAGTTAGGTTAGATGCAGTCATGTAGACTGATTTAGCAGAAAATTTTAGACAGATATAGGAAATTTGCTTTGGGAAATAAGTTTTAATCAAAGGGGGAATGTGTTCACCCATATATATTTACAGTCATGTTTTCAATACTCCTTGACTTTTCTTGTCTTTTACAGGCTTTGCTTTGAGGTGGATATTTTAGTTCTTTTGTTTTCTTTAGTGACACTTAAGTCAACTGATATGTAGATGTAATTTGTAGGTTTCTCCTACAGAAAGCCTCGTCAGCTTTCTGGCTTGCTCCGAGCTTTGCCAGATCCATGCAATGAGTGTGCTAGGTCTCTGCCATTACTTAGAAGAAAAAAGAAATGCACAAAATGGTGGGGAAGGGGGTGGGGAGGGTGCAGGTAAGAAGGGTTTCTTGTTACACTCCTTGTGTCCAATATTTTCTCTGCTGTATTTTGAGACCACTAATTCAGCTAACCTTATCTTGGGTATTGCCACAGTGTAAATATCAATAGTTTAAAATTGTCCTACCTGTCATCTTTGCAGGTTGCTCAACTCCTAAGCCTACCTGTCCCTTAAGCCCTAACAAACATGTAGCTGATTTGTGCTCTAAACTAAAATGAGTCCAGTCAGCAGGATGCTATAAATGTCTGTCTTCTCTCATTGGATATCATGTTGCCAGAGAGAGGGGCACCAGAGAGGCATTCCTCATGTAGCTTAGGCAGACCACTAAGCTTAGACAAACTCACATTTGTCAAAGAGTGCTGGCTGCGGTTGTCTGTTTGTTATGTTGCTGAATTCTGCAATTTGGCAGGGACACCAATACAAGTGATTAACTCAATCCTATTCATTTCAGGGATTTGACATGTCTGCTATTTCAAGTGAGAATTCATGCTCTAGAATCTCTGTATTAAGGGAGGGCTCCAGAAATATATATGGTCCCAAACTTGAATCTAAGGATGAAACCAGTTCTAAAGCACTGCAATAAAAAAAACATTAACTAACACTTTACGGAGAGGTTTGTCAACAGCAGGGAAACATAGGTACAATGGAAGTTAATCCTCCTCTAGCTTTGTCATATCACAGGTATTTTGGTGCTGACAGGAAGTGAAAAAAAGAGTGTTAGTTTTCTGAACAGAAGCCTGTGTCCTCATAGAAATCAAACACCATACGAAGGAAGTAACAAGAATATAAAGGTTGAAAAGTCAAAGGAAAGGAAACAAACAAGAAAACAAAAGTTTTAATTCAGACTTTCTTATAGCTTGTACCAGTCCTCCTGAGATGGTTATAGCAGAAAAATAATTTATGGGGGATGGGGAACCCCCAGAAGACCATCAGTAAGGACAGACCAGTCAAATAAGTTGTATCAAATACCTAAAAACAAATAATGTAACTGCAGAAATAGGTCAGAATCAGCAACTTGCATGGTATGCTACTTAATAGCTTACTGTGGAGTTGCCTAATTAGCTCTGCAGTAAAGCATCACCATCTAATCCACCATAGGACACTGTTGCTCAACACAAGTACTGTTCTACAGCCAGCCCCTCCGCAGTACATTGAGCCAGGCAGGAGAAGCCCCAGGATGACAGGCTGACCACCCAGACCTCTTGCCAGCTGGGGCTGTTCCACTGTGGCTCAACATGCCTTGGTCCTGGGCATTCATGTAAATGTTGTGCCCGGGAGCAATAAAGTATGCTATAGTATGTGCAGGAGTTTATTGCATCAAATGAATGTCATGTGTACATGTACCCAGCTCTTTTTGTAGTGTTCCTTATCTTCTTCCAGCCTATGGCTCTGAGGTACCATCTACAACAGACAGGCACATCATAAATTATTGACCAAATATTGACTTACTTGGTCAACCTTATGAACATTTTCATTAGCTAGTTGTCATGGAATCTGTGGCTTCCTTGTAACAATTGTGTTAGTCTTTAATTTTTACCCTATGTTGTTCAAAAATATCTTGCTTTTGATTTGTACTTAAGCCAATTCTACATTTCATAGCTGAAGTTTATGCTTTGGCCAAATACTATCAGAAAATTAAGTTAAACTAAGCTTGTCCCTATGTTTCATGATTATAGCAAAAGTTATAATAAAAAAGTGTTAATACCTTATTTTTCTATAGTTATAATAAGCATTAAATTACAGCTTCATGTTGAACTGAGGGTTGTCTGACATCTAGTAAATAATGAACTAGATAAATAATGAACTATAAATGATAGACTCTTAGCAGTAATACCTAGGTCTAAAAGAACATCTAAATTATAAGGATTTACAAAGTGAACAGTCACATAAGTGTATCATTACTAAGCCACTTATATTGCATGTTTGTTTTATTTGCCTTTGGCTGACAGGCTCATAAACTTGTATCAACTTCAGTGGCATGTGCCACTCACTTCACTGTCTTGCTTTTTTGTTGTATGTCCAGAAAACAAGTCAAAGCTGATTAAGAAGGAGGGTAAAGATATGGTGGACATTAGCAAAACTGATGCTAAAAATTAGTTTGAAACTATGCTATGGTTTTGTGGGGCACAATTAAGAAAACAATCTGCCAAGGGATGGCAAATAATTGGGTGGAAAGTTGAAGTATCTTTGAAGGTGCAACACAACTTAAAAACAAAAAACAAAGCAGCAGCTAGTCATATGATAACAGAATGCTTGGACACACTACAAGAAAGAAGGAAATACTTTTTTCACTTTATAAAGGTTTATTTAGGGAGAAAATAGGGTAACAATCCAGCAAAAAAATAAAACACTGCCCAGGTAGGGGCCTAGATATAACAAACAGGCCTACTCTCACAGTCTAAAAATAAAAATATCCGGTACATCAGCTTGCTGAGACCTCTGCCTCTACCCCAGGAAAGGGCTGGCAGTATGACAGTGCAAGGACTAAACAGCCACCCTCAGCACTGAAAAGCACCCCCTGAATTGCCCAATGTGCCTAGAATGTGGACACCTTCTGCTGGAGGACTGCATGCCCAAACTCCAGTGACAGGTGTGCCTGCCCCAAAAACTGGAAGAGCTGCAGGGCGATGTCTGAGCTGGCCTCGGCAAACCAGTTTCTGTGGCTCTTGGGAATGGCCATCTTAACCTGGCTGAATAAGAAGTTGGCTAGACAGATGACACGCTTACGAGCTGCCCAGTAGGGGAGTGAGAACAAGTGAGTTGCCTCTAAGAAGGCCAAGCTTAGTGCCTCAAGTAAGGTACTTAATAAGGCAGCAAATAGCAGTGACATCCATGTACATATGAAGAAGGCATGATGAACATCCTCCTCTATGTTTGTGGCAGATGAGAGTGCTGGTGGCCAGTATCCCATGTAGCAACTGTCACTGGAGGTCACCGGTCTTTTTGGAGATGGGGGGCTTATAAAATGTGCACCAGGCAGCACCAGCTGGCATAAGCACCAGTACTGCTATGTGTCTCCACCACACCATGTCGAGGCAAGTGGCAAGGATGTGGGTGTGGTAAACCTGAATCACTCACAAATACAGGGCCTTCCAGGGAAGCGCATCAAAGTGGATCCCAGTACCACTCTCAGGAGACATGGGGAGAGCCAGTAAGGTGCCAGGCCCACCACGCAGGTTACTATTCACAACTGGGACAATGGGCAGTAGTGAAAAGGGCTCACCCAGGATATCTCCAGCAGGGAGGGCTCTCTGTGCTTGAAGGTGTTCCTCCAGGGCAGCTGCCACGCTCTCTGGGAGAATGGCCTGCACATCCCTTAGGAAGTGGGCAGCACAGTGGACTGTGCATGCCCAAGTAGGTGGCCAGAGCCTCAGCTGACAACCAGTCTGACTGGGTCATTTTGAGGAGCTGTCCTATCCAGGTGGTATGTGACCAGATGAAGGAGTTGACAAGGCTGCTAGAAGTAAGGCTTGGTAGCCTGCTCTGCAGGGTTGGGTTATGGACCAGGGGCTCTTGCAGTAACTGTGGAAACTGCAGATGCCTGACTTGGGGCAGAAGGCAGATCACCAGGACCACACCATGCTTTGATAGAAGGGTGGGAGGACATCCCAATCCAGGAGGGTGGGGTCCAGAAGGAAAAGCTCCCAGTCGAAACTGATGCCCCCCCCCCGGTGCAAAAACAACTTAGCTGGCAGCCACCAGGGGAGGGGGGTCCTCACAGTACAGGAGCCTTTGGGGGACCTGCAGGTGGAAGGCTGCCACCCTGCCAACCAGATCAACTAAGCCCTTGCCCAACTAAAGAATGGCTCTGGGGAGCCAGTGACGCCCGTACCAAAAGAAGTCCCCAAGCAGTTGCAGCAGCTTCTCAAGTACGTCCAGCTTCTTAAGCAGGTCAGGACATTCAAAATGTACTGATACAGGACCTGGAGGGCAGAGATGAAGATGGACCCAAAGCCAAAGGTCTTAAGGGTCTAAAATGGCTAACCTGATCAAATGCTTTCTCCTTGTCCAAGGAGACAAGCCCAGTGATGAGGCTGAAGAGGTTTGCAGTCATCAGCAGGTCTCAAAGTAGGAACAAATTGTCCTGGATGCTCCTATCCAGCATGTAGTAGCTCTGCTCAGGGCTGATGATGGAAGTCATAACAGTGCACAGCTGGCTAGCCAAAGCCTTGGCCAGGATCTTGTAACTGGTACACAAGAGTGACACACTGGTCACCAGTTCTTTATGCAGACAAGGTCTCCTTTCTTAGGCAGCAGGGTGAGGACCACTCGGTGACAGCTGGTTGGCATTGTCAGGTCTGCAAGACTCTCATGGAAGTCATGCAGGAGAGGCCAGATGGTCTTATAAAACTCAGCAGGCAACACATCAGTGCCAGGGGCTTTGCCTGAAGTGAGGTCTCTGAAAGCAGCTGTGAGTTCCTCCAAAGACAGTTCTCACTCAAGATGATCAGCCTCCGATGAGCAAGGCCTAGGAAGGCCATCATGTAAGTGCCTAGCAGACTCTAGGCAGGATGGTTCAACTGCAAACAGTTCCTGGTAGAAGGTGATAGCGTGGGTTCAGATCTCAACAGGATCTGTAAGCATTTGGTCATCTGGGGTCTTGAGATGATCAATGACCTTCTGTGTGGCTCATCATTTCTCACATTTCTCATTTGTTCACTGTCTGTTTCTTTACATTGTTATTTAGAATAATGTAATTCATTGCCTCTGTTCTGTATCCTGCTTTTTTACTTGTTAAAAGTTAGGTATGGCTGGGCAGTTTAGGAAATGCTTCCTTTTATTTTTGAATGGAGGCATCATAAACGCTGTACCTTCATCCCAGCCTGCAGGATTCTTGTTTGAGACTTGGCGCATTTTCAAATTAAACAAGAATGCCAAGGTGAGTCTCAGAAAGCTGCTTTTGTGGCCTGTTGGTATCCATGGCTACTGACTGGTAGGCAGGTATCCATTGTGATGTGTGCACAATTCTATTCCTCAGGGTAATATTTTATAGTAATTATATGAATATTCAATACTTTAGCAGCACAATTGTATCAACCTGTGTATTAATCCTATATAATTCCTTAGCTCCTGAGACAGATGTTCTGTTGGCCAGCTACATGCTGAATGGGTTTTTGGGGGGGGGGGGGTGAGAAGTAAGCAAGTCGTATAATACAGCAAGGTGCAATTCAGTATTGTATCTGGAAGGCATTATTTCCTCTTATGGGTGGAAGTGAATAGCCTCGTGGTACTATTGGCTTGCATTTGAAACTGGAGCATGCCACTGATTAGTTTATCACTATGGTGTCGTCCATCATTCCTTTTAAAAGAAAATATAAAGGTCAGAGAACAGTGCTGGGCTCCAGTACTACCCATGTGCTGACTGATATTTCAAAGTTCCTTTTTACCTCCTTTTCAGCTGACTGGTGACATTATAGTTAAGGTGCCATTGTAGAAGAAAACTATAAATGGAAAAACAGAAGGGATATTTACCACAACAAGGATGTAAGTGACGCTTATAGGAAGAATCAAACATTTGCAATAAGTCGCTTTAGAATGAATGAAAAAAATCTATTTTTTGTTATTGTCAAATTAGTGCCTTATTGTTTGCCTTTTGTCCTTAACAACCAGGTAGCAAAATGTTTAGAATCGGTTCAAAAGTGTGTTTATTCCTAATTCTAAATTTGACTTAAAGCATAAGAAAAAATAATTAAAAATACTGTATATCATGGACATTAATATTGTAGCATTTAAATTTGCTGGTTGACTGAAGAGAAACTGGTTGTATTACTTCTGCTTATCTTAATCTTGTCACTTACCATTAGACAGGGGTGGTCAAACCATGTCATGGACAGTTTCTGTGTGGCATGCAGAAGATCAGGGAGGGAGCAGGGAACACAGCAACAGATACAGCAAGGGAGCAGAATGCAGAGCAATGGATCAGGCATGGCGCACAGGGAAGGAAGCAGAAAGCAGAGCAACAGATTGGGCAGAGGATGGGGATGGAATGGTACTTGGGGAAGGGTGTAGGGCTTATCTTGTGGCTCATCTGCCAAAACAGTTGTCCGCTACTACATTAGAGTATTCCCAGCTATTTTCATACAACTAGATTTGAGCTTTTTATTTTTTTAAACTGTGTTGATATTTTTTTCAGTGAAACAGTCTATCCAAAAGCAATAATGCCTAACAGAATATACATTGCTGATGTTTAAGCTTTTGTTGATGCTTCAAAAAGTCTTTGAAATACAATGCATGAAAAATGGACAGGGATGTAATGTTTAACTTCCAGGCCTTGGTAACACATCAGATCACAAGCTTTTTGTTCCTGGTGAACTGCTTCAGATTCCAGCATTTGTATTACACTCTTCTTTCTCTAAGATGTACTTGTTTATATTAACTTAGAATAGTTAATGCACCTTCTCTGAAATGAAGCAAAGGTCATGTATATGGTCCAAATTAAACGTGTTTTGTGATTTTCAAATTCATCCACATATATACTAAAGTTCAATCATTAGCAAGGCAAACAGAAGACATGATAACCTTTTGTTAGAGGTGCCTCTTAGATGTCTATTCATAGGTCCAATAGTGAGCATAACTTTACCCCATTAAAGCAGATGAAGGTATGGTTTATTTATTCATCACTGGTGCAAAACCTATGAGTACTGGCTGCATTTTATAAACGGTCTTCCTGCCATGAATACTTAATAGCTTTCTTGTCATTTGGATTTGCAATGACACTTTGTGGTGTTCACATAATCGCTGATTTTACAGCTCATGTATTAGTCTGGTACTATAATTGAAAAGGAGATGGGCATATCTTCGTGCATGTTAGTGTTCTAGGAAGCAAATTATAATTACTTATTTGCCAGGAATTGTTGTGGATGAGAAGAGTTCATAACTGCATGGTAACAGAATCTTTCAGGGGAAGTAAATACCTTGTTAATCAGTCAAGAGAGTGGTGATTAGCAGGCTGGGTTCTATACTAGCTTGTCACTGGCTGACCCTTTGTCTTTGCTTAATTCATGTAATTTGGCTGAGCCCAGCTGTGTTGATTTGTGTGACTACAGTATTGGGATTGTACTGTAAGTTTAAGAAGCCCTATTTCAAATACTTGAGGTGTGCATCCCTCCTGGTGGGATCACAGCAGATACGATTGAAATATGTTAAATGAATTTGAATGAAAAATTGTGAAACAAGAAAACATACATAGGTGGATTGTGTTAAATATGATCTCAACAGGGATTATAGATTTTTATCCCATGACTTGGACTACCTTTTAACTCCATCTGTTTATTCCTGTGTTTCTTTGTGCTATGATGTTTGTCCTTACTGACCTTTTGCCTACCTTTTGCCTCTCTTAGAAGAGCTATCTCCTAATGTTTTCCTTTGCATTTAAATTGTGCTCTATTAAACTTATTCTTTCTGCAAGTACATTCATAACATCTGATAAATTAGGCTTTTGCCTATGAAAGCTCATGCTACTTTGGACCAGTTGGTCTTTAAGGTGCCACCCCACCCTACCTCCTTCTAGCAGAAGTGACAGAAATGTGTTCCCTGGGTCTGTAGGTCCAGCTCATAAGCTGGCAGAGGCATGATCTGTTTAGAAAGAAATAACATATAGTCATTTAATGCAACTATTACAATGTATTCAGACAAGGAGGCAGCATTTATGGTTGTACAGGCAATCTTAATTGCATCGCTTGCTAACTCCCGAGTGCTTGACTTTACATCTTAAGACTGTTGATTTATATGTGATATACACAGGAAATATTTTTTCTAAGAATATACAAACTAAAGTACTGTGAAATGGGCATATAATTGGTTGGCTCGTGCTGAAAGAGTAGTCAACAATGATTTGATGTCTCAATGGGAGGAGGTATGGCGCAGGATTTATCAGGGGTCTGTCCTGGGTCCAGTATTATTCAACATATTCAGTAATGATTTTGACTGGTGATTCTCATCCAGGGTCCAGTGGCAAACATGTTAGTTGTTCAAGCATGATTCACAAGACAAACCTAAAAATGTCAAATAGGAATTCATAGAATTGAAAACATTCTGACCTGTTGTAATCTTTCTGAGGTTTTTGCAACAGAAGAATTTCTGTATTGTTCTTCTGTAGTCAAAACATGAGTAAAGACTTAGAACTGTAATTTTCTGAGGGGTTCCTTAAGTTTTATGATGTGTGCCTTGAGTCTTATAAAATTGAAAACCACTGATTTGGATAATGGGATTGAGTGCATGCTTATCAAATTTGTGGATAATATCAAGTTAGGTGGAGTTGCAGAACTCAGATGGGTAGAGTTAGAATCCAATAGACTGGAAAAATAGCCTACAATTCAAGAAAGACAATGCAAAGTCCTGCATTTGGGACAGAATAATTGCTTGCATAAATACAGACTGGGGAAGGACTCTGTAGGCTACAGTACTACAGAGAAGGACAGAAAGTTACAGTGTACCCCAAGCTGAATATAAGCCAACAGTGTGCTCTTGTTGCAAAAAAGAACACCAGAAAACTTGGTTATATTAAGAGGAGTATTACTTGAAAACCAGGGGAAGTGATTCAGCACTGGTGAGATCTCCCCTTGAGTAGTGTCTGGCTTTGTGCCCTGAACTTTGAGAAAGATATAGAAGGATTCTACATAAATTCAACAAAAATGTTTAGAAGTTTGGAAAACATGAATGATGGTGAAAGGCTGAAAGAATGAAGACTATTTATTCTGGAGAAGAGGAGACTGAGGGGGATTTGACAACAGTCTTCAAATACCTGAACCATGATTACAGAGGAGATCAGTGGTGTCCAACCTTTCACCCTGTGGGCTGAATCAGACACGCCACGTCTATTTGTGGGGTGGCTCTGGCCAGTGAGCCCAGTCCAACAAGCCAGGTGGGTATAACAGGGGCCCAATCCAGCTGTGGGAAGGAGGGGAAGGGAGTATAGCTCACTCCAGGCACACAGGGTAGATTGGGTAATGCAGCTCAGCTTTGATCTGGATGTGTGGGGGGACAAGGGCAGAATAGCCTGTCCCTGAGGCTGATGTGGTAGGGGGCAGGGAGAGTAAGGATAGAGTGACCCAATATGGTTGTATGGGTGTAGGCCTGGGCCTGATCCAGTTGTAAGTTAATGGCTCAGGCAGGGCTGTGTCCAGTCATTACACTGCCACCAAATTTCTTGACCCCTGTGCAGCCCCACAGGCCAGATACCTTGGCTTTGTGGTCTGGATTTAGTCTGCGGGCCATGAGATAAGCCTCCCTGGGATAGACTTTTCTCTGAACTTGTAGGGGACAGAACAAAACCAATGGTCTTGCATGGCAGCAAGGGAAATTTATTATGAAGAAGTTTCTCTCGATGAGTATGGTTAAGCATTGCAACAGGCTACCTAGAGAGGTTGTAGAATCTCCCTCCTTTCTAATAACAGGTTAGACAGATGCTTGACTAGTATGGTTTAATCAGGGATGACCCTACTTGTATCACAGGGCTGGACTGGATCATGTGGTCCCTTCCAGCCCTACTTTTCTATGATTCTACGTGTGTGAGAAGGAGCAGCATTTTAAGAGTTTGTACTTCAGACATATTCTCTGTGGAGAAATAGAACTTAAGTACTTGGTATTATTATTACCATAGTACCTATGTCCTCAGTCTTTAATATTATTATACTCACAAAATTCTGTTCGTTTACAGAGAATTTGTCAGCATTATAGATCAAAAGGATAAGTACAGTAAGACTTTAGCTGAGTTGATAAGTGAACTGGGATCCTGGAGTCCACATCTATTGTCCAGTATTGTCATTGCTTTCCTTAACTCTTCCACGCTTGATTAAAATCTGAAGAAAAATATTAACTCACTTTCCTGCTGTTTGTTTTTTTTACCTACAGTCCTTTACACACAGCAAAATGTATCCAGTGATGGACTGATGTTTCACTGCAAAGAAAATACAACATCATAATATTGCAACTTCTAGGGACACTTCTCCAGTCCCACTGCCGCTGGTTTGCCAGCGAGTAAAATAAGCCAAGTAGATTGACTTCTATTAGTAAATGTTTAGAACTGTGAATCCAAAAAAGATGACAAAGCCGGTAGGGAAATGCATATCACCCAAGTGAGGGACTAACATTAGAGGGATGGGGGTGAGGAGAAGAACACAACTAGGTTACAGAAAATACAATGTTAGCCAACTAAGCCTGGAGGCGGGGGGAGGGGAGATGGGGGAAGTGGAGGGGGGTGGTTTGCAATGCTGAGAGAGAAAGAAGATAAAAGAAGATGCATGCAAACCCGTTACAATGGTCCATAATGGTGGAGGAAATGGTTCGAAGAACGTGTCTCAGTCCATGTAGAGTATCATCGTAGGTGTCCTCTTTGGGTAGAGCGGAGTCATCTGCTGCTGAAGAATCCTCTTGAAGTGAAGTCCATCTGGTGCAGAGGTAGGGTTCAGGTGGTCCCCTCTGGGTCCCGTCTGGTGGCAGTTCATCTGGTGGGGTCGGAGTACTGGTGATTTTATTAGTCAAATTAGCTTTTATTTCCTGTAAATGGGCTGATCAGCCCAACTGGCAGAGGGGAAATACGCTAGATGACACATCCAAAGCTGTCTTGAAAACGTTCATTCTCCTTTAAACCATCCAGTTATAAGTTAACAGATAGGTGCACACAGCTAGATATTATTCCTTTCTCATGAAAGTCAGTTGTTTACTATGTCAATTCGTTTTCCGCATTCCTTGGTTCTCTGTCAACTTCTAAGTCACTCAGGAAGCCACACCTTGTTTGAGATGGACCACTGTGACAGTTTAAGCTACTCCCATAAAACAAATCACCATCTCTTGTTTTAATATGAACTAGTTAATTTGGTTTATTGTTCACCCACCACTACTTTGATGAAATAAGGTATGGAAATAAACACAGTCTTGAGAGATGAAGAACATATTGTGTCTCCGGTTCAAAAAAATGAACTCTCCTGCACAACTATTATGTGTCTCTTAGATAACTAACATTATAGATATTCTCTCTCTCTCTTTGAGAATTCTCAATTTCTCGGTTGCTTGTCCCATTCTCTTCCACACGGATCCCACGAAAATGGCAATTCTATGCCACCTTGTATTTACTACTGATATTAAAGTGTGGGGTTCTCTTCTCTTTGTTAATCTTCATCCACTCTTATTTTTTTCCTCTTTCTTAGGTCCCTGGGATGGTACCAGACATCCTCAGGTGTCAGATGCATGCACTCAGAGGTCTCCATCATCACCTCACTTCAGCTTCCCAGGTATGTGGGTTCACTTCCCTTTGTTAATCTTCATACACTCTCGTTCCTTTCTCTTAATTTTAAGTCTGTGGGATGTTACCTGATGTCTTCAGGTATCAGACTCACCAACTCAGAGGTCTCCTTTGTTACTTCACTTCAGCTTCTCAGGTAAGTCTTTCTCCAGGATGCTTCTTACATTTCCTTCTCTCTGTCAGCTGTTGTCTCTCTCTTGTAGTCTCTCCCTGTTTCTTCTGGGTTGCTTTCTTCTCTTTTCCAGAGCTAATTCTAGTTTACTTCCCCTTTAAATCCTTCCAGCTATCTTCTGCCTCTCTCAGCCAGCACTCTCCCCCCACTCCCTCAGCATATGCTGCTCTTTCTTTATGTTTTCATCTGGGTCTCTCTCTCCTCCATCTGGGTATCTTCTCCCCTTTCTCTCCTGGGACTGATTGCTAAGGTAAGGTTTCTGTTTTCCTTCACTCCCTCGGAGGTCTGTGATGGAGCAGACTTGGTGCCCCATCACAACCACTTTGGACAATTACACAACCACTTACAGGACAATCAGGCAGCTCCTAAGGGACCTTCATATCATCCTAATAGCCAACACATAACATGTCCTTTATACTTGGGACATTATTGGTCTTTGTAATCATTGTACTCTAAAGAAAAATCCTTCAGATAAAAGCATTTTTGCCTTGGACTCTGATATGTGAAAACACTAATTCCTCTGAAAGAAACATCTGAGAAATGCATCCTTAAAACTGAAGAAAGCCTTCTTTATTAGTTGGTAGCACTTCATTAAAAAGAAACTAATCAGAACATTTTTCTTGGAATCTTGCAGTTGAAACATCTCATGTTCTAACATTGACTCTAATTGCTCATTTGCAGTAGAAACTGAGGAGTAAATATTACACAACGGGTTAATTTGTGGGGGATTGAAGTGGCACTTGCCTGTAGTGTACAAAAATAATCTGACAACTCTGCTCTTAATATTGAAAAGAGGATTTTCAGTTTTGGTGGTGTACTCATAGAGGATAGCTTCTTTCCAGGAAGCTCTGTTGGAGCTCACCAGACCATGAATTAAAGCAAGTCTAGACAGATGCAGGGGGATGATGGGTGATTTTGCATGACCATAAATAACTGAATAAATTAATTACCTTTGCATTATATTAAGCCTTTCTGAATAAAACACAAGGAAGAAGGTAAAGGAGAGTTGTCATGTTAATTAATGTGTTGGCCTTTTTAATAATGGTTAGAGCAGTAAGTAGCAAGTCTAAGCAGTAGGATCAGGTTCTAAATGTTTTTTTCACTGAATTGAGAATATCCAGATTCATAGGAAAGGGTAATTTTGTGTTAAAGAAGCCTAAGCAGAGCCTCTAAGTAGCTAATGAACTGAGCTCCTACTGTAGATGGTAGGAGGGGGTGGAATGAAGGCAACTCAGTGAGTTTTTAATGAAGCCTGTTTATGATACTGGGAGGGAATGGTATGGAATACAATAGGCTCATCTATACATGTAGGCATGTGTGCTTGCAATAGCTCAAATAGAAGTGGTGCAAATTTGAGCTGGGGCTTTTTGCTTCAGCACATGTGCGCAGACATGCACTTTGTTGTGGAGCAAATTGTGTAACTTGGGGCACAATAACCCTGCCTGGCTCTTCCCAGATCTTCAGCGAGGGGGAGTTAGAGCCCGGGGCCAGCACCTGTGCTGTCCCCAGCAGTATTAAAAGCTGCTAGATCCTGGCCTCAGCAGTATAAAAAGCCACCTGGCAAGTAGCTTCTGGGGCCCAGTCAAATGGTGCCTGGAGACACTACCTCTTGTGCCAGCTGGACTGCTGAAGCAGCCCTGAGAATTCCCTGCACCCTCTACCCACTGCAGCAGTCTGGCAGTGGGGGGTTGCTGCCTGGCTGTGACCTGCTGTGCACTTTCCAGACTCGGTGGGGACTGCACAGCCAGTAGAAGCATCTGCCTCTCTGATCCAGCTGCCAGTGGACTGCACTTGCAGAGTTGGCCTTTGTGCAGCACTGCTGCCATTTGTGTCCCCTGTCCGGCCATCTGGGCAGCTATCACCTGGAAGATGTTTCAGATGTGGTGCCCTGCTTTGAACTGTCAAAGCATGTCCTTCTGGCCTCATTTGTCCAGGAGGTCAGCCACAGCCAGATGGGTCCAAGGTGCCAGCTCTGAGCAAGCAGGGTCCTGCCACTGGCCTCCCTAGCTGGAATTCTGGTGTTCCCTATTGGAAAACTGAAAAATCCCTGATTTAAAAAAAAAATCACTCTCTAAAATACCCCCAAATCCATATTCCTCCACAAGTAAAACAAAAGACCACTATAAAGATGGAGAGAGAGAGACACACACACAGAGACAGTGATCACTTGGACAAAGTTTTATTGATATAGCTACAGTGTTAAAGCAAGTTTCTTATCATAATAATAAAGTGAACTCTAAATACAGGTTCCATGAATTCATGAATACATATTTTGTTGCCCTTCCACAGTGTAGTAACTCCCACACAAGGGGTTCATCCCCCATACAAGGGCTATGGCCCCCCAAAAGGGGGATCAACTTCTCTACAATAGATTTGATCCCCACACAAGGGGCTCAGCCCCCCAACAGAGGGTTCATCCACTGCACAAGGGCTACAGCCCCCCCAAAAGGGGGTTCAGCCCCCACACAAGGGGTTTGGCTCCCCAACAGGGGATTTGTCCCCCACACAAAATAGTCATCCCCCCAACAGGGAGTTCAGCCCCCCAACAGGGGCCAAATAGTCCCTGCAGGGGCCACATGCCCCACCCCAGCCCCTCAATTACTGTCCCACCTGGCCCCATCCCCCACCAGCTGCTGCAACACCCCCAATGGCTGCCCCACCCAATCCCACCCTTTGCTCCCCCAGAGGCCCCTGATGTGTGCTTCACTCAGACCTGTCCCCCAACTTGTACCCCCAGGCCCCCAAATCTACCCCCACAACCCCAGGCACCATCACTTAACCCCCCCCCCCCCAAAAAAAAAGAACAGAAAAAAGGAAAAAAACCTCAAAACCTCTGCTTACCTTAGGAGCATGGGTAGGTGGGGGGCTCCTGGGCC
The DNA here is from genome assembly GCA_030014935.1 of Caiman crocodilus. Taxonomy (NCBI): domain Eukaryota; kingdom Metazoa; phylum Chordata; order Crocodylia; family Alligatoridae; genus Caiman; species Caiman crocodilus. Next base: position 138,682,232 of record JAGPOW010000261.1, read on the forward strand.
TCCTGGCAAAGCCCCACAGACAGCACATGACAGCAAAGGGGCAGGAGGGCCCAGGCTGGGGCCACTGGGCTGCCACTCTGCCCTGCACTCTACAGGCCGGGCCCCAGTCAGCCACACGGCAGCTCCAACTGCTGGTAAGTTCCGAGGTGTTTGTTTTTCTGTTTAAAGTATGGGATGGTGGGGCCTGGTTGGGGTGGGCTTGGGGGGATGAGGCTGGCCGGGAGTCAGGAGCCTTGGGGAGCTGGCAGGGGGAGGGGCTGGCTGCAGTGGGGTCAAGGGCTTCGGGGGGGCTAGGGGAGTGGGCGGAGTCATTGGGGTCCCCCCATGGTCCCCTCCCCCTCCCCCTTCTCCTGCCCCCCAACCCCTTACTCAGCAGCACAGAAGCCCTGGTACTGAAACATGTTGCCTGGCCCACCACAGGTTTCAGCACTAGGGTGAGGGCCAACCATAGAGATGCTCTGGCAGCCAGAGCATCTCCAGGGAGGACCCAGCCTCCAGTTGCCTCAGGGCATGGTCCTACACCATGCCTTGCAACACTTTTTAAAGCTTCGATGTTTTTAGACACCTGGATATCCGGGAGTCTAATTTTCTCCCCGTGCTGCAAACTTGAAGCACGGGGAACATTTTTTCATTCCCACACGTGCCTGTTGCCCCATCTCAAAGCGGTTTGAGGTGGGGCAAGAGGCACGTGCACGCTTGTGTGGATGTGCCCCATGGGGGAAAGAAGTATGGTATTGTATATAGTGGCCAAATGAACACAGTATTTACTTAAACCATGCTGTCGCTCAAGCCAGAATGGTTTTGAGAGAACAGTGTGTATAGAGGTAGCAGGAGGGATTTAAAACAACCTGGACCTTGTCCAACTTCTCTAAATTGAGAAATGTATTTTGAGGTAAAGCATATCTCCAATGGGTTTCTTTTTTCCATTAAACTTCCTCCCTTGGAGGATCCCTTCATTGAAACTTGCTTTCTCTGCTGGGGGAGAGGAGGCATTTTGAAGACAATATTTTTTTACTTCCAAGGAACTTTTAAAGCTAGGCAAATAGCCCCCAAGATGCAGTAGAATCTGGCTTGGGATAGGAGTTGGGGGGTGGGGAAGAGAGAGAATAAGAAAACATCAAGCCCCAATGTAAGAATAGTTTATCAACTACTATTGTTTTTGTCTTATTTATCTCATTTGATTCAACAAGATGGGAATTGTCCAATTACATATGTGAGAAAAAACATTAGAGCTTCCTATTAGTGCTAAAGTGGCTATCTATTCCATTGATGACTTATAAAAAGCCAACAAATTACAAAGGAGGAAATTGATTTTTTCCATTAAGCTCACAAAATATTTGAATGCTCAAAGCAAGTATTAAATCCAGATGCATATGAAGGCAAACTATGATAATAATGGTCAGTGAAGACATAAAGAAACATGTCATGAAAATGAAGTTTGTTTGCCTCCTGATCCTTTCTTCTGATCAGTTCCAGATTAATAATACTGATTTAATGCTTCAGAAAACAGACACCTTTCCTACTTATCCATGAAAAATGTACCTTTGCTTTGTAGTTTTCATCACCTTGTTGTCCTGTAGGGTGAGGCCAACTCTTGGGATCTCAAAATTTGCTGTTAGATGGGAGAGTGTGACACAATTGCAATACGCACACACAAAAATCAATTAGGTGCATATACACACGTGCTGTGCATACATGCACATCCAAGATTACCAGTCTAAGCACATGAACACCTATTGCCATTTCAAGCACGTACACACAGGTGAGTTCCTAACTTGGGTGGTGTGGTATGTGTGTGCTTGGGGTACTTAGGATACCTAGGGTGCTTGATGGGAGGGGGAGTCAAGGTTCAAACATTTCTATGAGGAGGGAGATGGAAGGGGGGTTAAGATGGGAGAGGGAAAAATAAGAGAGTGAAAGTTGTTGGGGCCAGGATTAGAACCAGCAGACTGGAAGGGGAGCTGGGGTTACTTAAGGTCAGGTGATCTTTGGGGTTACTCAAGGTCAATGTACCCCAGGGTCACTTGAGAATAGAGTTAATTAAGGTTAAAGTGGTCCCTGGGGTTACTTAAGGTCATTGTGCCCTGGGGTTACTTGGGAGGCAAGTCCAGGGTTTGGTGAGCGGATAGCTGGAAGACACAGAGATGGAGCCAAGATATGAGACAGAGAGATGGGAGGAAGATCAGAGGGCAGAAGGCAGAGATTGGAGTAGGGCTGGGAGGTCACTAAGACAAAACCCAACTCAGGGTTTCAAAATAACAGGTTTATTAAACAGACAACACACTACACAGCTCCATGAAGTTATTGGTTACTACACGCAAGCAATCGCATACACATCTATGCAGTAGTAGCAGGGGAGGAAAAGGCTTGGTGGAGAGATTTAAGTTGAGATGTGTAGGGATAGAGTTCAGATCCTGTATTTGGGGGAAGGAGGTAAGTGATGGCTACCTATCGTGGGCTGTGAGTTGATTCTTGATGGCCTGTTGTGGTCTTCTCCAGCAAAGTGTTGTCCAGAGGGGGTTGCTGGCAGGGCCTCTGGGTGGCGTGGTGCAGTGCTGGTCCAGATGGAAAGGGTGTCCCAAGAAATTCACACTCTACCACCCCTTTTATGGGGTGGGCTATCTGTGTCTCCTATGGGAGGGACATACCCAGGCAAGGGCATTCCTGGTGTACTGAGCATGTGAACTCCAGGCAATGATGTGCAGTTCCAGGTGTCTGTGTTGCAATAGTGGGTTGGCTGATTTCTGTAGGGCCTTTGTCTTTCAAATGATGGGTTTGTGTTCTGTCCCTGGGTGAGGTCCATGGTTCCTGGGTGAGTCAATGCAAGGCAATGGTCCAGTCATTGAGTTGAATATTCAGTAGAGGTCTGGTACCATAGTATCTGAAGCACCCTCATTCATCCCCATTCATTCAGGAACGAATTTACATGAGACTGGTTAGGTATGAGTCATAGGTTACACCTGGAGAGAGGACACAAGATGGAGGCTTGACATACACAATGGAAACTTGATGTTACTTGAAATTACTTTACAGGTACAGGCCTAAACCATAAAGTATTAAAATGAAACAATAAAACTCAATGCAAAAATGATAGGAATATAATATAATACATTATAAAACATTATAAGACAGTAAAACATAAAATACAAAAATAACAGAACACTATTATATAAAAAGGGATTTATTATAATAACAGCATACAAGACCTTATCTTAGCTTACCCAATACTATTTGTAATCACTTGTAAGGGATAGAGAGGGCAGATAGAAAGTCAGAAATGGTTGGGGAAGAAGGGGAGGGAGTGTATTTTTAGATAAAAAAGAAAAACGAAAAACTGGGGGTTTTGCTACAACCTTATCCTATCCAGATCCATTAGGTAATTACAACTTTGGGCAAGGTTAATGTTTTAGCTAGGATCTAGCAAATCATTTTTAGAACCCATCATAAATTTAAATAGTTTTCTTGCTGTATTTTTTACTAATTGGAATTAATCTTTTTTTTTTTTTTAAGTTATATATAAACAAGGGTTAGGCCAACATATTTGGGCTTATGGGGGATTTGGGGCAGAGTGGAGGGAAGGAGTTGTCAGTATTTGCAGTTTCCACTGTGTTTTTTGGGGTGGACTGTACTCCTAGCTCAAAGCACGTGTATTTCTTTGCTCTTGGAATTGGGCTTTAGGATTTAATACTGGTGTTGTCTTCCACATTGTGTCAAAATCATGTTTAAACACTAGAGATGCCTGCTTCTCTACTTCCATATTTTTGGAACTGTAAAGACAGCAGGCTGAAGGAGGAGGTTAAGCATGTTAGGAAAGGTTTAGGTATAGAAGGTATTTAACATACTTAGCTATATCCTTACTCACTTCAGACCCTTTCAGATAAATTCCCTGGTTTCCAGCATTTTAATGTTTTTATTCCCCTGTTTTGCTTGTAATTATTCAGCTTGCCCTTTTAGGAACCTCATGATGCATGTGTGCTAAGTAAGATTAAACCCAGAAAAGAAGCAGAAATTGTTCTATTTCAAAGGAATGTTTCTTGTAATGTATGTTTGGCTCTTCAGGACTTTGCACGGGGTAGAGTTGTACAGTTGAGGTTGCAGTAGAGTCCAGTTAGCGAGCAGTCTATGCATGATGGCTGCACAAGAGTTTATAGTTGATGTAGAACTGGCATTCCATGGCCAAGGAACATCTTGATGTCCCTTTTACTACCTGGTATATTTGACTGCTATAGAACAGTCTCTTGTTCAAAATGGCTAATCATTTGAGCAATGGTGAATCATCTAATTAATTGTAGGGTCTTAAAGAATGCTGTTTTTTTTTGCCTGTGCTTCAGTAGAAATCACTGTGTATAGCGAAACCCTGTTGATTAGGAAATAAGATGTAAACAGAGGTTTTATGCATAATGGTCCCAGACTTGATTCTATTTCAAGTTTGATTTTTAAAAACCTCTCAATATGCAGAGAGAAGCCATCACTTTGGCTGAGTATAACTTAAAATAAGATTGCAGTTGTCTATAATTTGCCCCGATTTTCCTACATAATGTAATAGGTCTGGTCATTCACCATGAAACTGGTGGTTTTTCACAATTAAAATACGCTTAGTTGTACTGACACATGAATAATAACCTATTTAAATACAAATAGAAACAATTTACACTATTAGGGACATATACAAAACAAAGGTTTTGGGTTAACCGCTTCATAAATTACAAGCTAGAGGATCTGTGCTGTTGCTGCAGCTGAAGGCTGATTCTATTGATTTTTTAGCAGTTAAAATTAATTAATATATAAGGGAAGTTTATAAAAAGTCACCAGAGGAAATAGTTTGTGCTTTACAGGATGCACAAAAGAAGTGTTGAAACATACTTGGGAGCTTTTAAAATAAATGCAAACTCCTAGAGATGTATTATGACATATTTAGTACATGTATTCATGCTTGCTACACATATTTTGTAAGGTAGAAATATAAAGGAGGCATGAAAGGTTTTGTTTTCATTTGATAGTTAACCTTAAAAATGGAATCAGTGTATATCAAAAACCAGGTTTCCAAACGGTCCAACAGGTCTCAGTTCTTTCTATAACATACATCTTTGAAATGTGGGCCACAATTTTTATTTAACTACTAAGTAATGTGTTCCTTGCCTTGAACTAAAGGCCGACAAATATTTTGAGAAATTTACGTCTGACTATTCCAAAGCTGCAGCTGAAGTTACCATTACTCATAGGCTCTGGAAAAGCAAGGCTGTAAACATATCTCATTTCAAACAGTCCTGATTGATCCATCACAGCCCTTTCTTTATACTTAAAGCTTTTTATGTGAAATAGCCTTCCACAGGTCAGTGTGCTAGCATTGATTCTTATTAACATATATATCAACAACCAACCCATATAGAACAATATGAGGAGCTTCATATATACTGATGATCTGTGGATCACATTGTAAGAGGAGGACTTTGCCACTGTTGAGAGCAGACTGACATGTTGTTGCGGTGCACCTTGCTGCCCCAAGGGGAAAGCCCCAGCAGTTGGATTGGGCAGCACAGCTGAGGGTTGCTGAGGCAACTGATGAGGGTCAGCTGACTGACGGGGCAGGGCTTGGCCCTTATAAAGCCTAGCGCTGAGGTCAGGCTGGCAGTCCTCAGCCAGCAGCCGGAGGGGCAGGAGCTCCAGGGAAACAGAAATGTGAGTGCAGCTCAAGAGCGCTCCAGAGGCTGGAGCAATGACGTTAAGTAGGAGCCAGGCAGCTTGTGTGGATATGGCCGGTGCCTTATGTTCAGTTACAGCCAGGAGGCTTGTGTTTTGTTTTATTAGTGTTTGGATCACACCAGTGGTTTGGGCGAGGCTGTAGGGGTTGGAGGAGGCCTCGTAGGGACCCACAGGGTGTGGGATCCTGGCACCCAGGAGGGCGCAATCTAGAGCCAGAGAGGGCGCAGCAACACGGGGGTTGCGGAAACCCCAAGCCCAAGACAGGCAGTATTGAGAAGCCCAAGAAGGGGCAGCGTTTGAGAAGCCCTAGAAGGGTGCAGTATTTTAAGGAGCCCATGAGGGGCAGCATTATTGAGAGGCCCTGTGGGGGCACGGCAAGCCCTAGAGAAGGGAGCGCCATTTTGAGAAGCCCAGGACGGGCACCGTGAGACCAGTCGGAGGCTAATACGGCATTAGACCCTGGCCAGGGGCTGGACGCCGCGGTGGACGCCGGGAGACGGGTTAGCAGCATAGCACCCCCTAGAGAAGGGCAAGTGCTGTGGTGGTCCCTGGTTAGAGGGGATAGCAGTACAGTACGCCTGGCCTTGAAAGAGGGTAGCCATGTGGTGGGCCGAGAAGACCGGTGGCTCGCTAAGAGAAGCCCCTAGAGAGGGGGGCACTGACACGTAGCCCTAGGGCTAGGGTGCCTAGGAGCACCCATCAGACAGTCCGGAAGGCCACGGGGACAGAGGTCCCGATACGCCGTGTCCAAGGTGTTATAAGGCAGCCTCCCATATATATTTAAGATCAAGACGTGGCGGACGAGAATTTAAGGGTGCCTTGGGCCGGCCTAGACGCAGCGAGTGGGACCTCGGGGAGATCACGGCCCTCCCTGTAGGAGCCCGCTGTGACACATGTGCACCGAGTAACCTCTTAGATTATTACAATAAGAAACAGCTTCGCATCAACCTAAGAAACAGGTTACAGCTTGTCACCTATGTCATAGAGAAGCTGAAAGGAAATTAAACATCACCTGGAATGGAGTCTTATGGACTAATCACCCAGACCCTGTGTAAATGGATGTTACACTGAACTGAACATTTACCTTCAAAGCACATGCAGAGATGACAAAAGGGAAGGTCAGCACCTGCAACAACATACTTTGAAAGTTGGTTATTTCAAAGTGGGGAATGAACCTAGTTCTGTTACGAACCACTGCTATAGCCTTGTGTTACTCTGTTGCAGGGTATTCTTGTCCAGCACGGGGATGTTAAATTCATGCCAAGAATCTAGACCAAGTTCTAAATGATAGCTGTCATGAAATAACAAGATGTCTGAAGCCAACACCAAAGGATAGCCTGTACTAAATGGCTAGCATTGCACTACCTGATGTCAGAAGAAAAATAGCAAGCCAAAAAGAAAGCTCGTAGCAGGTGGAAGACCCTAGGCATTCACTCCGTGGTCACAGAGAAATAACCAAACAGCTTAAAGCTTGAAAGAGTTTTGTGACCGGTGTGGTGCCCTTGGACATGTTGGCTGACAGGACACAACTGAGGTTATGGAAGGAAAGATGACTCGCAATCAGAACCCCTGAAGTGGACCTGAAACACTAGAAGGACCTTCCCAGAGGGGCTGATACAGACTGGTCAACATGGCAATGCCTTAAACTGCCTGTGTATAAGCACTGGAAGATCAAAACAAAACATGATCAAATGGGGCTAATTTCATGACCAATATATGCAAGTGTGGTGAAGGGCGGAACATGGAGCACCTGTTGATTTGCTGACTCCTTGGTGAGACCTGTATGAAAGAGGACCTCACAGCAGCAATAAAAAGGGCCATCACTTGCGCACAGTTCTGGAAAAAACATCTGGTTTATGGCAAGGACATGAGAAGGTGGCTCTTCCAAGCTGCATTGGGGAACCTCTACCACTAGGTTGCCGGGGAAAGCACACTGCCTGACAGGCTTCTTCTTGGAATAACTGACAATTAACCTGAATGAGCTGTGATTTTAACCTAGACCTATACAGGAAAAAGTGTTAGTACCTTTTATCTCATGTGAATTGTTATGTTTGTAGAATTCCAAGACAAAAGGCTTTCTCCTGGAAAAAAATGCTGCTTCTGTTCATACCCCCGCTCTTGGTTTTTGCATGCAAACAGTACTAGGACATTTAACTACTACAGCTTATTTGTGCTGTTCTTTTAGGTGCACTTTCCTACTCAAAGCCATATATCTCAGATTACTTTCACATAAGCATGGGTGCAAATATTGAGATTCTCAGTGAAGAATTGGTATTAAACCATAGAATCCTAGAAAATTAGGGTTGGAGGGGATCTCAGGAAATCATCTAGTCCAACCCCCTGCTCAAAGCAGGACCATCACCAATTATATAATTGCATTTTGAAACATGAAGCAAAGACTTCATTATTAAGTACTGGAGTTAGTGTCAAGGCAGCTCAGCATGTTGAATGATAATACATATACTGTATGTACATATATGTATTATCTCACACACTTAATCATGGTAAAAACACTCTGGCCTCAGAGTCAGTGCTTTTGATACAAAAGCACAATGCAGATGCTTAGGCTGGATAAAAATGGAAAAAAGCAGTGAGACATTTGTGGATGTTTTCATCCATTTTTATTGAAATGTCAAATCATTTTATTCTTCTGACTAGTCCCAACACACATGATTTTTTTTCCTTGGACATAAAAAAAACCCAACTTCATTTCAGTCTGTATGTATACGGTCTGGAATAGACGCCCACCAGAGGTGGCTCAAGCATCTACTCCGGACTCATTCGAAGGGCATCTGGATTTTTATCTTGCTGGGATCATTTGACCCCAGCAGATTTCCTGCCTATGGCAGAGGGGCTGGACTCCAATGATCTCATGAGGTCCCTTCCAGCCCCTGATGTCTATGAATCTATGAAACTAGATTTCAGTAAGGTTAAGGTTGAAAAGTTACATGCTCAAACACAGGCTGTTTCAGAAATCTGTTGAACCAATTGATGTTAGAGGACAAACTATAATAGTTGGCAGCAGAACTAGGATGTTACCTTCTCTGGACTATCAACTAGAGGAGGATGCATAGTATACTGGAACTATTTGTGCATGTGTAAGCCATTCATTCAAATTGTATAACTAAATCTTCAGTTTGGATTACATTGTTCTGAAAGACAGTATACCTAACAGGGTAAGACTTTGTTTCCAATATAAAATAGCCAGATCATCCCAGTTACCAGCTTGGTTAACCTGTCAGGTGATTGGGATTTGCTTGATAAGACAGTTTGTATAATACTAATAATTAACACCAGACAAAACACATGAAATATGCAACTGTGGTCTCCTGAAACCCAGCATCATGCACATTACCTTAGGCAGAAGAGGCGTAAGGTCTGTTTTGTCTGGGTCCCATCTGGAAATCTAGTTTGAAGCACACTATAGAGAAGTGCAGAGTGTCAGGCTCAAGACAGATTGATACATTGATGTAGCGGCAAGTGTCTGTCTAGCTCTGCTGAGCATGACACAGGCTGCAAAATGGTGCCTTTTCACATCTTATAACTTGGCCAAATGCACAAAGGTTTCCATAGGGACATCAAGAGACGTTACTAAATTTCTAAGTTCCATGGCGCACTATAAAGTGTGATAGCTTTAAAAGAACAAGGAATGAAAATGTTTTAACGTGGTAACCTTTTTAGAAGTTTCTACTGCTGCTCCTTCTATAGTTTGTTAATAATTCACATTTTTGAATGATTTCATCTGTATATATAAAAAGAGAATTTCTGTTACTGTCATAGTAATCAGAACTCTTGGAGAGGTGATATCTTTTATTAGACCAACTAGATGGCTGCAGAAGTTTTTCTTTAATTGCAAGCTTTGGGACACACATGCCCTTCCTCAGGCATAAGAGAGCAAAGAGGTTGTAAAATTTCTCCCAGGTGGAAAGGAAAATGAATTTTCACAAGAAAGCTGAAAGGTGGTATAAAATATTGTGGTTGGAAAAATTCATTTTATGCAAAATAGGCTCAGTTAAAAGTTGGAGCAGTCTATTTACCTCAGAGTAGTCTGAGGGCAAGCAGGATGTTGAATTATGCTTCTTGTGATGATGTTTCAGGAGGATGGGTGATGGAAGGCTCTCCTGGGCAAGGAATTTCCCTTGTTTTGTGACTGCTCTGTGAGCGTGTACATTTGGCTTGAAACAAAATAATTCTCCAACCAGGAGAATCTTTCAACCATCATCTTTCAGCTTTCCTAATTAATATGCATTTTCATTTCCACCTGGGGGAAATTTTACAATCTTTGCACTCTTCTGTGGCTGAGGAAGGGTGCATGTGCCCAAAAGCTTACAAATAAAGACTTTTTTTGCAACTATCTAGTTGTTCTAATTAAAGATAACACTTCCCCAAGAGGGCTGATTACTTTTGCCTATAGACCAACATGGCTACAACCTGTATCCTTGATGTTACCATTGTAAGCATTGTGAAAAAAATTGAGTATACTATTACTGTTGCAATTAGAAGAGATGATGTTATCTTTTACTTTTTACAATGGAAGCGGGAAACAAGAAGATGTTATCTGGAGGCTTATAACATTATAATAGTGTTTGATGTTTGTCTGAAACAATTTAGGTTTGTTGACTTTCAGTTCATATTGCAGGTTCTGTTTGTTTAATCATGCTGTGAAATGCAAGATAGAGACACTGGTCTACAGACCAAGATGTGTGAGTCCTTCAATTAGATTATCAGCTGCAGTGTTCAGGCCTTGGTGGGACCCTTAGGCTGTATGGTGTTTTTTAGTCTGTAGCTATAGAAAATGTTAACTTGAACAGGAGGAGAAGCAGAGGCCTAGATTTGCTCAGTTACACATAGTTGTAAGGGAAGAGAAGATATACCAGTGGCAGAGAGTAAGACACCAGGGTTGGAAGCCATGCCATCACTGAAGCTACACAGAGCCATGCAGGGATCCTTCTTCTCTGTGTTCCCGGAGAGGAGGAGGAAGGAACGTGAGCTCTGCCATAAAGAGAGACTTGGACCAGACGGGGGGGAAGACCAGCAGAACTGGAAATTCCTGAACCCAACAAAGTGAGAGTAAGAATGGCTTAGAGCATTCAGGAGGCTCCAAAGAAGGCTCTTCAGGGAGTCAGCTCTAGTGAGAAAGCTGACAGGGAAGAAGCCAAGACAGCCGCTTTCAGGTGACCTGAAACCTCAGCTGGGCAGCCCAGCGAGCAGGGCTGAGAAAGAGGTACCATAAAGACCTGAGTAGCAGAGCTGAGAAGGGGTTACCATAAAGACCTGAATAGAAGGAGATAAGTTGACTTTGTTTTCTCCACCTGAGAGAAGTGTCAAGGAGGATTCTTCCCCACAGAGCAATAGTGAAGAGAACTATCTGCATCTAAGCTGGAAGGCTGTTTAAACTCAAGACTGTTCATTTTTTTTCTAAAGCCCTGGTGGAGGCTAACCAGGGCAAAGTTAGTCCTGACTTACTTGAGCTGGAAGCATAAGAAGGACTCTGACAGACTCTGGCAGATTATACGGACTACAAGTTAATACGCAGTGGAATGGGACAGGGTATGGGGGTTGGTGGAGCCCTCGGTATACAAAGGTGGACATAAGGACAAATTGTGCAAGAAGCTACACACCCAGACATTTCTTTTTTCCCCCCTTATTAGCAATTCATGGCAGGTGAGAGTGTGAGTGTGTGGAATATTGAATCAAGAATGGTGCTGTCAGTCGTCAGCCAGCCAGAGGAAGAGCAACAACTGCCTTAGTACAGGAAAAAAAAGAAAACCTTGGGAGTAGTTGGTAACTATTTGAGACTAGTTGACTACCTAAATTGAAGTGAGACTGACAGCAGTTACACATTGACATTTATCAGAAATGGACAATAGTAAGGAAACCACATTGCCTGTGTTCCTGTATGTTGTGTGTTAATCATACAACTATCCTTTACCATAAAAAAATGTACTATCATTGTTATTGAAAAACACCCATTTGTTAATGAAGCAAGTCCACACACATATAAACCCTTAAAATTACCATGCTACCCGAGCAAAATTTTTGTAAGTGAAATGACATAAATCTGTTACTAAGTTATAATCAGAAGCTAATGAGAAACTTTGTAGGAATACTGATAAGGGAGTAGTAAAGGAGAAATTCTGTTCATTGTGTATCTCACTGGACAGCCAAGATAATGCTTTAATTAAAACAATAGACTTCACACTATAGATTTGAGATATATATTAGCAATATGTTAAAATATTAAATGTAATGGCTGCACAATAAATTAACAGTGGTGGTTATGATTTAGTAAAACTCTTTGCACAAAGAGATAATGAAGGAAGAAATCAATTATCTTCCTTCATGGCTCCCAGATGAAACAGAGGCAATGTGAAAGGTAGTGAAGAAAGCACTGCATGGCTAAAAGTTTAGACACAAGTGCAGTGAACCAAGGTAGATAGTTTTACTTTGGCATAACCAAAATCAAGAAATGGAAGTGTGGGGGGAGGGGCAGGGAGAAGGAGGGTCAGGTAGGTGGCTGCTGTATCTTGGACACCAGCTCCTACCCAGGGTCAGGGCTGTAACCGCAGCTGCTGCCTGCCCCTCCTCATGCTCCTGTCATCTCTGCAGCCTGCCATGTCCCTCCCTCTCTCCTCCCATTCAACCTTTCCCTCCCCCCTCCTTACCCTTGCTCTGCATTGGAAGGCTGCATCCCAGGTACAGCCTGGGGCACTGGGCATGGTCTTACCCCAGACCCATAGCAGCACCATACAACCCACACAGATGCTATGAGCCCAGGGCTGGGGATGTGCTTAGTGCCCTAGGCTGCAGCATGAACAGATACTGTCAGCACAAAGCAAGGGTAAGGGTTGGGGAGAGGGAAGTAGAGGCTAGGAGGATGGGGGGACAGAGCCTGATGGAGTAGGGGAGGAAGGGGAACAGAGATGAAGGAGAAAGGAGGGCTTGAGACTGAAGCGGGCAGGCACAATTAGGGCAAACTGACCTCTTCATACCACCTGTTTCCTACTGACTGTTCCTCAAACGGTGGTGGTGGTGGTGGGGTGGGAGGTGAATTAAAGATGACCCCCCCAATAATTAGATTCTGTACATCGGAAAATTATAACAAATTTATAAATTTTCCATATATAGAATCTAATTATTGGAGAACTGTCTTACATTCAGGATCCTTTTAGATTTGAGTACATATATTAACTCAGGCTACATTGGCCTAGATTACTTTTATTGATTCTTATGAAAATACTTTAGGGCCTACAACAGTCTATACCTCTGATTTTAATCAGAGTCATTCCATGTTTCTTATCTTTTATGAGATTTCAACCTCTTCTATCATATCAGCATTACTAAAAAAGTTGAGTAGTATAAATTAAAAAAAAAACTTTAAAGATAGAGGACACCACATACAGACTGATAATAATTTTTTATGAGACATCAGCTTATTCCTTTGGATCTTGAATTTAAACTTATAAAGAGGCCTATTTTTTTTTAAAGAGGATTAGAAATTTCCTAAGTTTCAAGAGCTGATTGCAAGTAAAACCTTTTGCTTGTACCTTTTGAAGTAGATAAGTGGTTTGGGAGAGATCCACCTTGTACCTTGGAGACTATGAAATTTTGTTTCTTTCTGAGAATGAAGTTTAAATCCTCAGTGGACATGTCCTGTATCTGCTAAGGCATGACAGCATAGACAGCCAAACTCCTGGGATGATGCCATTCTGTTCATCTCTTAGGATGGAGGCCAGAATACTTATAGTGGAAAAAAGCATGGATCAGAACTATCATTATGAAAATTGGAGGTGAAAGAGCATAGTAGGGAGTTTAGAGAAGATGCGACTCATCTATATCCTTTGTTCTTGCAAATTTGCATACATGGAAAGCATAGACTGGTAGTTAATTTTCTGCTGGTACTGCCTATGCATGATGTGTAGCATTGGTTCTCCTTTTACAGCTTTGCATGTGGCCTGTAATTTTATAACATTTATAACTCGGTCTCTCACCCCATTCTCAGTAAGAAACTAGGAGACACCGTGTAGGCATCAATACCACTAAGATGGGTCACTAACTGGCCAGAGGGCCGCACCCAGAGGGTGGTGGTGGACAGGTTTTATTTGACCTGGAGGGATGTGGGCAGTGGGGGTTCCCCAGGGCTCAGTCCTTGGGCCCACACTATTTAACATCTTCATCAGTGATTTGGGAAAGGGGGTAGAAAGCACCCTGTTCAAATTCACAGGTGACACTAAGACGTAGGGTAAAGTGGGTACGCTAGTAGGAAGGAACAGGCTGCAAGCAGATCTAGCCAGGTTACAGGGGTGGGCCGATGAGAACAGGGTGGGGTTCAACACTGACAAGTACAAGGTAATAATGCACCTAGGGAGGAAGAGCCAGTGGTACACCTACAGGCTGGGGAACTCCCTTCTCACCAGTGTTGAGACAGAAAAGGATCTTGGAGTCATCATTGATGCTTCAATGAACATGGGCTGACAGTGTGGGGACGCGGTCAGGAAGGCCAACCATACCTTGTCATGCATCCACAGATGCATCTCAAGCATGTCCAAGGAGATGATCCTCCCCCTCTATGCGGCACTGGTCAGGCTGCAGCTGGAGTACAGCATCCAGTTCTGGGCACCGCACTTCAGGAGGGATGTGGCCAATATGGAGAGGGTCCAAAGGAGGGCCCACCCGCATGATCAGGGGTCAGCAGGGCAGGCCCTATGAGGAGAGGCTGAGGGACCTGAACCTGTTCAGCCTCCAAAAGATAAGGCTGAGAGGGGACTTAGTGGCAGTCTACAAAGTAGTCAAGGGGGACCAGCAGGCATTGGGAAAGTCCTTGTTCCCCCAAGCACTCCTGGGAGTTACAAGAAACAACAGATACAAGCTAGTGGAGGGTAGTTTCAGGCTAGACATCAGGAGGCACTACTTCACTGTCAGGGCAGCTAGGACCTGGAACCAACTTCCAAAAGAAGTGGTGCTTGCTCCTACCCTGCAGGGTCTTTAAAAAAAGGCTAGATGAACATCTGGCCGGGGTCATCTGACCCCAGTACTCGTTCCTGCCACAGCAGGGGGTCAGGCTAGATGATCTCCTCAGGTCCCTTCCAATCCTATCAACTATGAAACATACTTTGAACTGGATTTTATGGTGCTTGCTTCAGAAGGGAGTCACTGCAACAAAGATTTTTGTATTTTTCATGTGTGTCCATAGGTTTTATTGCAGATGAGAGAAATAGCTATTAGGGCTGTGAGAAGCTTTGGTCGCTGATTCAATTCAGTGGAAATTTGGCCTGATTCAGTAGCTGATCTCCAAATCTGAATCAAATTAGGAGACCCTTTAATCTTTTCAAGTCGAATTGGAACCTCCAAATCGATTTGGAGAGATCCAGAAAGATTCAATGATTCAGACAAAGACACAACTTTAAATGTTTTTTCTACATTTCTCAGGGTACTAGGTGGCTTATGAATGCTGAAATGGTGGGGTGGATGGAGCGTCCTACAGGAGCATGACAAGGTCCACAGCAGACCCAGAAGTGGACCAGAAGCACTTTTGGCAGCAGACCCCAAAATGGGCCAGAAGTGCTGTGCCCCCTTGTACCCCCCGGCTCAGTGACTGGTGCCTCCTAGGTCTGGGAGGAGGGTCTGGTTCAGCTGGCCTCCTACTTTTTCCCATATAAATCCTTGATTTGGAAGGGGAAGTCAACCTTTTACCTAGGCTACTGTAACTTTGGTTTGTGCTGCTACTGATTGACAGATTCCTTGAATACCTGACTTGGTTAGCCTTCTGACTTCACTCTCTGCCTGACTCTGGGTTCCTTACCTAGCTCTCACCTGATCTCCCAGACACCTGACCTGACTAGCTCCTGACCTCGCACTGTCCCTGACCCTCTGGATCCCTGACTTCATTCCCTAGACAAATCTCTTGGATTCCAACTTCTTGGCTTCTCTTAACACTGAGGTGGCCCCAGACCTGGCGACCCATGGCCTGGCATAACATAGCCCTTCATCTCTGTTGTCAGGTATAGGTGCTGTATATCTATGGCCCATGTCTGCTTGACATCTTGCTTGGGTAAGCTGTTGGATCACCAGGCAGTCTTGCCAAGAATCAACCTCTGATGTTCTTTCACCTGAAAGGTCTTGATGTACTTTTAATTATTGGGAGCTCAATGTGGGGTTAGTAAAGTTCCTGACAGGTCCTTTTTGGAAGGCTTTCTTTGTGTGGTTCCATCTCTCCTCACACCTTGCTATTACCATGTTCTGGATTCCCTGCATCATGCCTCAAGGCTGCTGATATCCAAACACTAGAGGACCCAAGGCATACCCAGGAGTTAAAGCCCCTTTTACTCAGGCCATCTGGGGGATGTTCCAAAGTCCATCACCCCTTGAGCCATTAATCTTCCCAAAATGAGATCAGCCAACCCCAAGGTCCACTAGACCAATGACTTTAAATCATCTTTTCACAGATTCTGGAGTTAATCAGTCTTCTTCAGCCTTTAGGAACCCAATTATATAATCCAGAAGGTAACAAAGGGGAAAAAAAAAAGGAAAAATTAACTTAAAGCATCTCTCAGTCTTGAGCTGATCCACTCATCTCAGTCCTTTAGAGAATCCAGTCCCCTAGCTAAACAGACAGCAGAGCCACTGCCCCTTTAAGATAGCTCTACTCTTCATATGAAGGAAAAAGAAACCTTCTTGCTGATCTCTGCTTCCTGGGTTGACACCTAAGGGTGAGGCCCTCCCAGGAATTTTCCAGGAGTGGAGTTTTTCTTCCAGTCACTGTATCCTCACACTGGGGAAGGGGAAAAGTTCCCTTCATGGTTGGGGACCAAAACAAAAGGGAAAAGAACATAAAGAAACCACTGGGGCTCTGTCCCTGCACTCATGGACCACTTCCGAGTGGTTCCGCCACTTCACTCCTCAGCCAGCTGTCTTCACAGAATTCCTGTCTCAGTGGGTCCCTCAGTTTGTTAGTGGTCCTCCAACCAATCTTTCTGGAGGATCTACTTTGCTTTCCTGTCACTAGCTGTTAGACCCTGACTTCACATGGTGCCCAACGACGAGGGAGACGACGGTCCAATTGCTCATGGATCCTGGTACTCATTAGCCAGAGCAAGCAGGGAGCAAAAACCAGCACACATTGCTCACAACAGCTTTATTCAGAATGGAGACAGCTTTGGGTGAGCTCCCTCACAGATGCACAGCCCATGAGACCAGGAAAGCAGTTATGAACAGTAGTTCTTTCCAACATTTATACATCCTGGTTCATACTTATTAACATTTACTCTGCCTATGTCCCCCCTTTGGTTCCACCCATTTCTCCTCCCATATCCAGCTCTGCCTCTGTTTACTGTTTGCTTCCTTAGCATGGTAATATCTATGCATTTCATTCATTTACATGCCCCTCTGCTAAGAGGGCATGAGTAAGACTTTGACCTCTGCTTCTTTTGGTCATTTGCAGTTTCTTGCTGGCTCTTTCTGGTTTTCTTGCTGACTTCAGCACCATCTCTAAGGCTGGTCTTCTGCCTTGTCCCCAAATGATAACCATTGGTCTGTATCCTATTTTTACCCAACACATCATGCACTTTGCACCCTATCCTTTTGTTAAGAATCCACTTACTTATGCATTAGCCCAGTTAATTACTTTTAATATATCATCCAGCCTTGTGACTAGCAGCTTTTGCTGAGACACAGGAAAAAAAGGTTATTCAGCTGCACACCTAGTACTCCCCAAAATCCAAATCATTAGCCTAACACTGGCCACTAAAGTCTGCTGTGTGGGGAGACTCCTGGTGTCATCTCCATCCACCGGACAATTCTCATGTGACTACCCCTCTCCAGGACCAGAAATACCCTCCCAAATCTTCTGCCTGCCTATCTGCACACAGTGTGGAAATGTAGCAGCATGTTCTCCACTCTGGCCAGGTCACTCACTGCACCTGAGTTGGGCGTTATCTGCATGGGTCTCTTGGGGCTTTCTTCTTGCCCTGCTATTTTCCCCTCGCACATTATTCCTGTGCACAGAATAATGAGGTAAACTGAGACACAAATATTATAACAGCACGAGCAGTTAACACAGATATATTATAATAAAATCTGTAGTCTACCCCCCCTTGACTTTTGTTGATAGTCATTGTAAAAGTGACTCTAATAGGAAATTGCTTCTGACCGATCTTTAAAGATAGAGCACATTCCAGTAATGTAACTTGTGGGGGAGAACTGGGAGTTGGGGTAGTGAGTAGGGCACCAGCCTTGAACACTAACTACAAGGGGATACTATAGGAGAGTGTTTGGGGAAGGAGCAGAATGGCACCTTGCCCCAGAAGTCTTTGCCACAGTAAGTGCGTTCCTTCACCAAGCAACATATCTGGGGATGGAGAGATCAAATTAGATACCAGAGGCAACTGCCAGAGAGCCTATGCCACAGGTCTGCTGCATCTCAAGTTGACACTGCTGGAGCAGCAGCAGGTGCAGCTGCCTTCTATGTCTGGAGAGCCAGGAGCAGATTAAGCTTCTGACCCCCTCTTTTCCCTGTCATTCCCCTCTCATCTCCAGTCACTGGCATTCCCACCCCAGGCACTGAAGGAGATCTCTATGCCTCTGACAGTCTCTGATGTACATAATGTGACTCTTGGCAAAAAAATCCCCACATTTTCCAGTAACCTCTCCGTACTGTTATTACTATCAGTCTCTAGTGTGTTATAAAGTATTTTTACAATAGGTCTCATGCCATTGATTAAGCTAAGTTGAGTGAGTATATATAATGACAAAAATCAGATTAGTTTCCCACCTTCAGTGGAAGCCTGTGAGGAAGCAAACCACTTTGTGACAAACTGCTGAGAAACTCGTGCAGAACTCATAAATATAACAAAAAATTGAAAATATTTGATGTGTCAAAGACTGGCAACTTTAGGGACACAGAGGCTTAGCTTCAATTTGAAAGCAAAAGATAAAATGACTGTAACTACTCAATCCTGATTGTTTGCAAGTGAAACGATTACGTAGCCAACAGCATGCTCTATAATGAATAATGACTGTGCAAGTTAGGAAATTCACCTGTGTTTGTGGGACCTATGTATGCAATGGGAGCAGCAGGCCCCAGTTAAGTTGTTTTCCAAGCCCATCCTACTCATCTGCTCTTGCTTAAACACTCAAAACCTGGAAATATTTTGGTGAGACTACCGATGGGCTTTCTTCTGTTAACACACTTGAGATCTGTCATCACAAGCATATTGCTAGATTTGGATTGCGTGAGCAAGAGTGGGTAGGTTGGGTGTGATTAACAGTATCTGGCTAATGTAGCATTTTTGGTACACAAGACAGAAGAATGACAGACAAAATAAACAGCAGCCTATCTGAACCATGCAAATGGTGGGTGTGGCTACATCATGGTACACCTGCATACTCTATAGCTATTAGGAGTGTGTGAAGTGGGCTGTATTTGATTCAGATTCAGCCTGAATCAGGGAAAGTGGTTTGATTAGTTGATTTGGATCACTGTCCCAATTCAATTTGGCTGAATCCAAATCTGAAGAGTCAATGCTGATTCAGAGAATCAGAGATAAGGCTAGGGTTTATTCAGTGATTTGGTCATAGACACAGTTTTAAATGTTTTTTCTACATACCTCAAGGCATGGCTCATGAACACTGAAATGGTGGGGCAGATGGAGCATCCCACAGGAGCACGGGGGTGGGGTGGAGGACCACTTGCTTGGCAGCAGATCTGGACATAGATCAGAAGTACTTTCGGTCCATTTCTGGGTCCACTGCAGAGCATCCAGAAGGCCCCCCCGAACTCCTCTCCAGCTCAGCAATCACTTTGTCCAATAATGTCATTTTTGGCAGCGCAACATAATCTGAAAATGTACATTATACAGACAAATAATTAAGGAATAGTACCAAACTTGTAAGGCAGATATATGGTATTCTGCGAAATCCTTTTATGATCTAGGGACAGACATTGCACATTGCCATGGCACAGGGTCCTGCAGGATGGCCGTGATCTCCAAGGCCCCCTTATCAAGTTGGCCCAATGGGCACCCTTGATTCCTGCCCACCACATCTTTGATGGTAGATATAGAATAGGGCTGTTGCCTTTACAGCAAACCCATGTCCAAGACGATGTACTCTTTGAACCCGTGGGCTCCTGAAACCCTTGTGGGTCCCATTCTGCAATGGGTGTTTCAGAGCACCCTAGCCTTATGGGTGATGTGAGGCTCCAACTACCCCTTTACCATGCCCCAAGCCTTGCAGATGGAACTGATGTTGTTTGGTCTGGACCTTGTTACAATTTGTCCCCCTGGTCCTCTTTGGGCTCCCTACAGCTCTATCTTACACCTCACCTACACAGTCAACACTCATACAACCGCAAGACATCATGAAATACTTTGGTGCAAATAATAATAGGTCAGATTATTCTTTAGATTCCTGGGCAAGGTCCAGATGTACAGGTGCATGTAGTTTGTGGCACTGGAAACTGTGCATCTTGAACATTAAACTGCACAGTGCTGCTAATTTACAGCACTGGGGCAAAATTGCTGCTGGAAAGTCCCAATAGAAAAAGAAAAGCCCTGAAGAAAAAAAGCAGTGCAAAGCATGCAAAAGTGGTGTGCACTGGGACAAATGCCCCCACACTGAGGTAGCTTACACCCCAGCTAGCCTCTCCCTGGCTGCCTAGGGCACAGTGTGCCTTGAGATGGAGAAGCAGGCAGCTCTGCATTGGTGGCTCCCCTGTCTCTGTTGTGCCCCAGCCCAAATCTGGGTCTGTGCCTGGAATGCAGACGCCAATATACGCACCGGGCGGTGGAAGTAAAAGGAAAGTTTATTGCTAGCAATAAATGGTGCAAGCTAAATATTTCAAACAAGCAAGCACCCTGAATATCATTTCTGGGGTACTTTTATACAGAAGTTTGCAAGGTTTCACAAGTGTGCCATTCAGTAATTGGTTACAAGGGAATGACATAACAAGTTCTCTACTGAGCATGTCTCTATACCTGTGTTTAAGCCATGTACCTCGTTTACATACATGTATGTTTCATTAGCATATTTTCTCTCCACCTAGGGGTGTGCTTTTTAGTATTATAATGAGTTCTTTGACCTAATTAGCTGGCTTTTC
>JAGPOW010000261.1:138703128-138719951 GCA_030014935.1 Caiman crocodilus
AGCTGGCTTTTCTTATTCCTTCAAGTCTCTCTCTCACCCAGTTACCAATGCTGCCTCCTTATCATCACAGATGGCCATTCTTTACATAACAGTCTCTTCCCCTTACCATGTTTGGATGGAGGTTTTCAAGGGTATTCCTTACACTGGCAAGAGGATGTTCACGTTACTGCCCCAAGTGCATTAGCAAAATGGGCCAGGAATGCATTGGGAAGGAGAGGTTGCAGGGAGTTTGGTGAATGGGGTTGGGATAGGAAGGGTTGGGGGGGTACCTGGGGATCTGCCCCCGCAGCTGATCTGCCCCCCTCTCCTTACATTCCCCCCTCTGGAGCATTTCCAATATTTATTAGAATTGCTCCATTCAATTTAGTCTAACACAAATTGGGTATCATCTGCTTTCCTTGTTTGCAAAATCATTTGATTGTTTGTAGGCTTAAAGGCAGATGTGAGACTAGGCAAGCATTGTATACAGCAACAAGCCACTATACCTATAACACAGAGAATTGGGAAGCCACGGTTGTTGTAAGGCACCAATCTTGTCTTCAATTAGCACAGAATTATCAGTTAGGTTGAAACAACACATTCCTTTGAAAGCTTCACACCCCTGATTGTGTCGTAGTAAAAGATAATCAATAGCGACCCTATTCTCCAAGAGAGCATCTTTTAATTGTTGTTGCTTATCATTCAGGGCCGAAAGAGCTCGAGATGTGGCATTTAGCCCTTTTGCTAGAACACAGGCAATTGCATTCAGATTTCTGCTATTACTTACGAGGTTTGGAACTCCTACAATTGGCGCGGCTAAAGCTACGTACTCAGCGTTGGAGAACAGCCCAGGGGAATCATTCTCATTACAATCAGCGGTGAGGATAGTGTATGCTCGCTTATACCTCCTACCGAAAAGGGTTTGTTCAGGATGCATCATATCAGATTTTCTTGGGATTACTGCAGTTACCTGGGCAATGGTCCATGGTCCCCCAGTAGCGTTTGCTGAAATGTATGAATAGATTATTCTCCCACAAGCCAGAAACCATCCTCGAGGAACGATGATATGTACATATCCATAGGATATTTGACTGGTTTCATTATAGAGGATTTTCTCACCTTGGTTCAATTTGAGGCAATTACCAGTACAATTAATCATTAGGAAACATTTAGAAGCATTAGCTGGTCCCTGAACCTGTAAGGAAAACATGTTTCGGTTTCTATCTTTTGTAGTAGCCCCCTAGTTATACATATCTTGATATGTATTTTTCCTATCTGCATCTTTCAGTAAAGTATATTTTTGTAAAACTTCCAAAGGGGTTGGTACTGCAATTAAGCATGAGGTAAAAATCAGGTTAGCATTGGTCCCAGCTGCTAAGCAGAAGTCTGTTTTATTTAAAATCTCCCTGGCCAAATAGATCCAGACATTTTCCTGGGAATCAAATCTCTGTCTTGGAAAGTCCTGCCCTACTATAAAAAGGAGTGGACAGGCCAGGACACCCAACAAGAGAATCCTGACCAATTTCATAATGAGGGTTGCAAAACTTGATCAGAAACAAAATTGACAGGTTACTTAAAGTTCTTTCCTTTTGAATAGAAATTTTATGTCTCTAATTGGCTCCACTTTCCACTGTTCTCTGCTTCCAATCTAGAAGTCCGCAGGGGTTCCTTTCCGTTCTGCTTCAGCCACTGGTTTTAGATGACTGGAATGTATCCAAGTCTTATTTCCCTCGAGTTTTGCTGCCGTTGGGGTCGTCAGGAGTACCCTATAAGGACCTCTCCACTTGGCCCGAAGCGGTTCCTTGTTCCAGTCTCTCACAAGAACATATCTTCCAGGTGATAGTCGGTTCTCTGGGGTAGGAGATTTGTCCTGCGATTGCAACACATCCCGTACCTGCTGATGGATGGAAGATAAAACAGAAACCAGTGACCGTACATATTCTTTAATCATTCCTTCCCCTAAAACATGTAACTGTTGTTCATTACCCATGGGCAGACTCAGAGGGTAGAGTTTACTATGCATTATTTCAAAAGGACTTAACCCCAATTTAGAATGTGGTGCTACTCTCACCTGCAACAAGGCCAAGGGCAAGGGCTCTGTCCATTTAAGTCGAGCTTCTTGGCAAATTTTTGCAAGGTGTCTCTTCAAGGTCTGATTCATACATTCCACCTTTCCACTAGACTGGGGTCGCCAAGGAATATGTAAGTGCCAACTGATTCCCAGGAACTCGGAAGCTTTCTGAGTGATTTGTGCAATGAAATGCGGGCCATTATCTGACCCAATCCCTCTTGGGAGTCCGAAGCGAGGTATTATTTCTCATAGAAGTGCCTTGACCACCTCTTGGGCTTGGGCAGTCCAACATGGGAAGCACTTGACCCAATTGGAAAAACTGTCTACAAAGACAAGAAGATATCTCATCCCTTGTTGCCGGGGTAATTCCGTAAAATCCACCTGCCATTCTTCTCCTGGCCCATTGCCTATCCTTTGATGTCCTGGAATTTCTCTTCGTCCTCCTTTTGGGTTGTTTCTCTGGCAGACCTCACATGTTTCTGATGTCCTTTTGTCAGCCTCTTTTAGTCCCGCTCCAGTCACATAATGACTGATCCATCTCACCAAGGACTTTGGACCATAGTTGGTGCTGCAATGAGCGCTCTTCACTATCAAGTGGACCCAAGTGGCTGGGATGACAATGTGCCCATCTTTTGCCACTAGCCACC
Organism: Caiman crocodilus; assembly: GCA_030014935.1. Taxonomy (NCBI): domain Eukaryota; kingdom Metazoa; phylum Chordata; order Crocodylia; family Alligatoridae; genus Caiman; species Caiman crocodilus. Next base: position 138,705,826 of record JAGPOW010000261.1, read on the forward strand.
CCTGTTCCCCCTTTCTTGCTTGCCTTTTACTTCCATTGCCCGGCGCCTAAGTAAAAGGAAAGTTTATTGCTAGCAATAAATGGTGCTTGCTTGTTTGAATTATTTAGCTTGCACCATTTATTGCTAGCAATAAACTTTCCTTTTACTTCCACCGCCCGGTGTGTATATTGGCGTCTGCATTCTGGGCACAAATCCAGATTTGGGCTGGGGCACAACATCTTCATGTGCCGAAGTGCGATGGCCGCTCTGAGGAGTCCCACTCTGAGGTACGTAGAGCCCCTGCACTGAGGCACATTGTGCCCCAGACAGCTTGTGCCTTGAGATGCGGGAGTAGCCAGTCCAGGGCTGTCTGCTTATGCTCCATGTGCATCAGTATAGGGGCTCTGCAGTGGAGCCCCAATGCTGAGGCATGTGGAGTTGCAGGAGCAGCCAGTCCAAAGCTGCCTGCACCTCATCTCAAGGTACACAGCTCTAGCCAGTTGGAGAAAGGCTGCTTACTGAGTTTTGGCAAGCCATCGAGGGCAACATGATAGGCAGCCAGGGGCAGATAAATATTAATTTTCTAAAATTTTTAGGAGCCCTGTGGGCTGGATAGAATGGCCTGGTGGGCCACATCAGGAACCTGGGCTGCATTTTGCCCAGCCCTGGTCTACACTGAGGTACCACAACCAGCCAAATTTGTACTGCTACTATTTGTGCTGCTGCACACTCATGCCCCTGCTCATGTGGCTGTGGCCCTTTTGTCCTAAGTTATCCTATTTACCTCACTGAAAAAATAGTAAGAAGTAAAAATAAATCAGTAATGAAGTAACTGCACAGGGTGAAGCTCTAAATTATAACTTTTTTTGGTAACAGCTAGGGGCTCCATTCCAGCAGATGGATGTGGTCGTCCTAGGTGTTGTACAGACCCTGAAATAATACAATTCTTGTTCTAGTGCTCCTAAAACCTGTATAGTTTTGTGTTGAGCTAAATTTCAGTGTAGTATGGCAGCAGTTCACATTGTTAGAATGCTAATTATAGTTTGTAAATTACTCTTGGCTTAATAAGAAGTTGTACTTGGTATACTTCCACTTTGTCCCTAATGCAGATAAACCTTTGGGAGGAGAGCTGCAAATTACCCTCAGTTTCATAAATACTTTAATCTTAATAGAGGGTGGTGGGAGAGGAGTTACTCCAGCTGTCTGCTTTTGTTGCTCTTGGGCTTACAGTTGCCAGCTAATCACCCACAGCTGGGCTTCTATTTCAGGGCTGGCTGCCCCATGTAAAGGGCTGGATCCCATTTGTTAATAATATATATATTATAGTATATAATATAGTGTCTACTATATATAGTACATCCCCAACATCAACGCTACATGTATATATGTATATGTATATGTGTGTGTGTAATGTGTGAATGTGTGTTTATAGAATCACAGAAAGCTAAGATTGGAAGGGACCTCAGGAGGTCATCTAGTCCACCCCCTGCTCAAAGCAGGACCATTCCCAACAAGATCATCTCAGCCAAACCTTTGTCTAGCTTGGTCTTAAAAAAACTCCAAGGATGCAGATTCCACCACCTCTCTGGGTAACCTGTTCCAGTGCTTTACTACCCTCCTAGTGAGAAAGTTATTCCTAATATCTAATCTAAACTTCCATTTCTGCAACACGAGACCATTCCTCCTTATTCTGTCATCTGCTGCCTCTAAGAACAGTCTAAATCCATCCTCTTTTGAATCCCGCTTCAGGTAGTTGAAAGCTGCTATAGGAAGCTAGACTAAATAGGCCTGGTTCCCTCAGTCTTTCCTCATAAATTAAGTCACCCAGCCCTTGAACCATTTTTGTTGCCCTCCACTGGATTCTCTTCAATTTGTCCACATGCTTTCTGTAGCAGCATTGGTGATGCGTAGGGAGTGCATGTGGATGAATGTGCAGCCCCTGAGATTCACGGTACATCCTCTGCAAAAAGCACTGCAGATGCTGTCAGCAGCATCTGTGGGCAGTCGCTACTTGTGACCGCCACCCCACCACCAACACTGCTGACGGTGTCTGTGGGTGGTCCCCAATCTGGGGATGGTTTTCAGCTGGTTGCTGATAGCTGGTCAGTGCTTGCTATGCCCCTCCACCACTGACACTGATGTGACCGCCTGCAGGAGCTCCGCGCTCAGCCTGACCCTGGCATCACCACAGCTGCTTGTAGGAGCTCCCCTCTTGCTGCCAACACACACTTGCTGCTGACAATGCTGCCACTGCCTGTGGGTGGGCACCATGTACCCAGCCTCCAGAGCCATGCAGCATTCATGCGTACTGGGAATCCCAAAACTAAACACAGTACTGCAGATGTGGCCTCACCAATGCTGAATAGAGAATAATTACTTCCCCTGACCTACTGGCAGCACACCTATTAATGCAGCCCAGTATGCCATTTGCTTTCTTGGCTCATATTCAGCTTATTGTCTACTGTAACCCCCCCAGGTCCTTTTTTTGCAGAACTGCTGCACAGTCAACCTCCAGCCTGTACTGGTACATGGGATTGATCTATCCTAAGTGCAGGACTTTGCACTTGTCTTTGTTGAACCTCATGAGCAGGGATCTGGGTTTTCTACTGCAAGAGCTGTTTGCAAAAGAGTTGGACAAGCCCCAACACTGCCCTGGTAGAGGCAGAAGGAAGGTCGAGGCCCGACACTTGCACTTATCAGAGTCTGCTCTTTAGGTTCATTCTTCTTGCTTCAGGTAAGTGGTGTTTGGGGTTTCTGGGGCAGGCCTGGGGGAGCATCTGGCTAGGGGCTGGGGGAGTGGGGAGGTTTGCAGCTGGCTGGGAACTCCATTCAGGAGAGGGTTTCCCAGGCCAGCTGCAACACCCCCTGCCCCTGGCTGAAGTGTCTGGCTAGGGAGTGCCCAAGCTGGCTAGGGGCTGAGGAGCAGGGAGGTTTGCAGTCAGCTGGGCACTCTGGCCAGGAGGAGAGTGAGCTAGTTTGCAGCCTCCCTGGCTTCCTCATCCGCCATCCAGCTTGGGCACTCTGGCCTGGGGGAGGGGTGGCAACAGGCCAGGCACTCCAGAGAGGAGTGGGGAGACTGCATACCATCCTCCCCTGGCTGAAGTGCCCAGCCAGCTGCAAATTCTGGGTCACAAACAGTGCACTTCCTACCCTGCTGCCCTTCCCCAGGCCCTCCAGAGTGGAGTATGTGCAACTGGAATGGCAGGGCACAGAGGGCCAAGTATGAAAGCTGCCTGGTATCGTAAGCTCCACACTGCCCCAGACACACTTCCTCTATGTGCATGGGGGCAGTGGACACCTGCCCTGCCCCCCCCCAGATCAGTGTGCATGCTGCCACTGGGAGCCAGCTCTGCCCAAGCCTGCAGCAGGCAGGCAGCAGGTGGAGAGATGTCTTGTGCTCCTGCTCATGATCCTGATGTAGCAGCTGCTGCCTGCCATTGAGGACATGGGACTGCAGACCTGGGTCCCTGGCCCCATAGCCCTGGCAACTGGGGGCTGTCTCAAGCATGGCTGGAGGACAGAAGCTGTGGGCGGGGGGCAAGGGGCACAAGCAGGGCTGGGGGAGAGAAGTGAGGGACACCAACAGGGCTGTGGGGAAGCTGTGGGGGACATTTCATTTTAACCGTGGATTATGAGATTTTTATCAGAGAATTAGTGATTAATTTTTACCATGGAAAACTAGGATCCCTGCTCATGAGATTCCTTTTGACCCAATCCTCCAATTTGTCTAGGTCTCTCTGAATCCTAGCCCTACCCTCCAGAATATCTACTACTCCCCACAACTTGGTGTCATCTGCAGACTTGCTGAGGGTGGACTCTGTTATCCTTCAGGTCATTGATGGAGGCATTGAATAAAACCAGCCCCAGGAACGACCCCTGAGGCACACCACTTGATACGGTTGCCAACTAGATATTGAGCCATTGATTATTACTCTCTGAGCCTGATGCTCCAAGCAGTTTTCTATACACCTTACAGTCCATTCATCCAGCTCTCTCTCTCTCTCTCTCACACACACAATTATATATATATATTTATTTTTTATTTTAATATTCTATATCTAATATTAAGAAAGAAATATATAGAGCAAAACCAAAAAGATATTGTATGTTTTCAACTGGGCAGCTGTATAGCTCAGCTGGTGGGTTGATGAGCTGATAGGATCTGGGTTTGTACCCATGTCAGGGAGGTGGATTTCCATTTCTTGCTTCTACTTCTAGTGCACCCAAGCAGCCTATTTGGCCTCTTATTCAATGTTTACCAGGAATGACCTGGAGGTAAAAGCATCCAGAGCATGGTACTGACCACATCATTTCCTACTCACACTGGAGTTAAAGAAACATTGAACTTGTGCCTCAATGGCCTGTAAATCTTCACCTTAGTTTTGGTCAATTGTAGAGATTCCTTGACTGTGTCAACTGCTTTCTTAGGGGATAGACTTACAGATTGCTGGTATAAGAAGGTAGGTTATAGTACTCGGAGTTGCTTCTAAGCAGTTAATTTTGTTGTAAAGTCTGATTTGAAATGTGAATGTTGTCTAACATTCAGTCTCAGGTGTTATTCTTATGAGGAAGACTATTTTGACATCTGCAAGGTTGTGGGAGACAAGGAGATGTACACATAAGGCATGTCCCAACAAGTGCATACATGCAGAAGCGTGCCGTTCCTACAGGACAAAAAGCAGTGGCACATATTTGTACTGCTGCTATTTGTCCTAGGGTATACCCCTACACATGTGCTCTGGCATGTGGTGAATTGACCTGAGGAGGGGGAAAGGGGAGTAGAGGAGGCTGGGGCCAGCATCTGTACTGGCCCCAGCAGCCTTACATTGGGTCATGTAGCCTACTGGGGCAGCAGCAGTGCCAAGCCAGCAACTCAGACCATGGCTTTGGCTGGTCAGGCTCTGCTTCTGTTGGCACACATTGCTGCCATGTGCACCACACCACTTTTTTTAGCTGCGGGTTTTATTTTTACACTGGGATCTCCCGGTGTAAAAAAAATAAAATAAAATCCTGACCTTACTTAATTTACTATCATGTGGTACAACCTGGGCTCGGGGTTTTTCTTGTAAAAGACTGAATTCTGCTGTTGTTCTATGTCTTCTGAAGAGATGCCCAGAATGAGATTAGTTCAGTATAAGGGGTGTTGGCAAAATATACAAAGAAGCTTTGGAGATTATACCTCATTGGGCCTGATGATGAACACATGCTAAGAGATGATAAAATTACTCATTTCCTATTTAAGTCAGAGTTTATTACTTCTGACTAAAATTTGTGTCTTAAAGACTACTTCATTCACTTGCAATTATGTATGTGAGAAGTTCCACCAGGACTATATGGGAACAGAACAAAAAAAGTTGGCATATTTGGCTGTAAAAAATTTAGTAAATTTAATTTCAACTTCTTAAAAAAAAATCCTCATGAAGTTTTTTGAACAGTAGCCAGAAAATCATCTGGAAAATGTAGGAATGCTTGAGATGTAATCAAAGCAACAGCTGTGAGAAATCCTACTATTTCTCAAATGAAGCTTAATTTTAAGTATGTTTTAATGGAGTTTGGCCTTCCTCCATTGTCTTTTAAACTTGCAGCATCAGTCACACACAGGGAGCTGTTTGTGCTGGATTAAATCATTCAAGCTGCATAGAAAGGTAATGGGGGATAGACAAAGAGAATGGAATTAGCCTTCCCTCATCACAGTTTTAGAGGATCAGAACCCACCCTTAGCTAACTCTGTCCTTGTGCCCTTTTTAACATTCAGAATCTTGGTAGTCAGTGTCATAGTGACAAATGAAAGCATTTTATGGTGGCAACTGTCAAAGACCTTTCAGTGATCCTTGGTTTTTTTGTTTCTTAACTGACACCTCTGCTATGTAAAATGAATGCATATCAGTAAATTAATACTCTGAGATCAAATGGGCTGGTTGTTTGTCACTGGCTGGTAGCCATTTAAAATGGAAAACAATGGGCTTTAGTTAGCTATTTTTCATTGAAATGGATAAAAAATCTTTTGTATTCTATTTAATACTACAAACATGGAATATTTATCTGAGTGAGAGCCTGTTCTAACAATGCAATGTCAGACCTACCCTAAAATGATATACTAGCTGATACTTAGTATGGAAAAAGATTATGAAGAAGTTTAAGTATGTATCTGTATTTAAAATTTGTAACTCCTTTGTTTTTCTGGCATCTATATTGCTTTGTAAAACGACCTCCAGAAGGGAATCTTTCCATATAGGATGTTTTTGGTGTTCCACATTTTGTTCTGTATAGTTGTAAGTAAGGGTTTCAAGTGGCAATTTTAGAGGGTTCCTTTATTCTCCTTCTACATGTCACAGGTATCATACAATTAACTGGTTAATTAGGCGGTTACCTTGAGACTAGCTATATATGCAAAGTACTTGTGTACTTTGAGGGATTGGGCCAAAAGAAATCTCAGGAGGTTCAACAAAGAGAAGTGCAAAGTCCTGAACTTAGGAGGGAACAATCCCATGCACAAGTACAGGCTGGGGCTAACTGACTGGGCAGCAGCTCTGCAGAAAAGGACCTGGGGGTTACAGTGTTGAATATGAGCCAGCAGTGTGCCCTTGTTGCCAAGAAGGCTAACGGCATACTAAGCAGCATTGATAGCTGTGTTGTCAGCAGATGAAGGGAAGTGATTTTCCCCTCTATTAAGCACTGGTGAGGCCACATCTAGAGTGGTGTGTTCAGTTGTGGGTCTCCCACTACAGAAAGGATGTGAATAAATTGCAAAGAGTCCAGTGGAGTGCAACAAAAATGGTTCAGGGGCTGGGGCGCATGACTTCTGAGGAAAGGCTGACAGAACTGGGCTTATTTAGTCTGGAGAAGAGAAAACTGACAGAGGATTTAATGGCAGCCTTAAACTACCTGAAAGAGTGGGGGGCATTGAAAGAGGATGGAGCTAGATTGTTCTCAGTCATTACAGACAGAACAAGGAGCAATGGTCTCAAGTTGCAGCAAGGGAAGTTTAGGTTACATATTAGGAAGAATTTTCACACTAGGAGGGTAGTAAAGCCCTGGAACAGGTTATCCAGAGAGGTGGTGGGATCTCCATCCTTGGAGGTTTTTAAGATCTGGCTCGACAAAGCTTGGCCTGAGATGATCTAGCTGTGGCTGGTCCTTCTTTGAGTATGGGGTTGGACTATGTGGTAGGGTCAATGCCCTGAGAGAAAACTTACCCTGAAAAAGAGAGCTCCTTAGGTAGCAGGGCACTGATGAGAATCAGAAGCCTGGCAGAAGTGAAACTGTGGTGGGGAAAAACACCACAGCAACAAAAGAGAAAAAAAAAAAAGAATGAAAGGTTCAAGAAGACCCAGGATCAGCTCTAGCCCTGGCATGGACCAGCTTTATGGTGGTGTGCTGGTGCTGATTCATCACCCAGCCTGCTGGGATCAGAGCCTGGAGGACCAAAAGTAAGGCTTCCAGTGGGGCCAGAAGAGCCCTGAGGAGGAGATAGTTCCAGAGAGGACCAGTGATGACTGCCCCAGGAGCATGCACCTGGAGAGGAGACAAGCCTGCAGGGACTAAGGCACTTACCTGAAGCTGAGTCATGGATCCCAGACATCTCTGGACTTGACTGGACTACCATAGATCCTGAAAATGGAAAAGAGAGCCAGGAGTCTGGACCACAGTAGATACACAGCTGGGAAGTAGAGATGTTCCCGGAAACAAGGACCATAAGTCAATTTTCACTACAGCCTGAGGCCTAGGCCAAGTAAGGTCCATGTCCTATTTATCCTGAAGTCAAAAGGCCAAGACAAAAATTACCACTGTGGTTCACCCTAGCAGTGGGCAGAAGATAAGGATGTGTAAGTGGGGTGCAGGGGAGGCAGAGCACTGAATCAGGAAATGGGACAAGCAAATTTAAGGGATGTCCCAGGGAAGGCAAAACATAACATCTGACTCACAATGAAAAACTTATTTTCCATCAAAGGTGTGGTAGGAAAGAACCCCCTGAAGGCCTTCCAAGATAAATACTTTAACATCAAGCTATCCAGTTCCCAATGAGATGGTAAGACTTGAGAGGTTCATAGGGAAGCCAGGTAGGGTCCCTAGTTATAGGAAAAGCTCAAGCAGCTTATTGGGCGATCCCCAGGGAGGAGGCCTATGATTATCAAAGAGTCAAAGCAGCTATCTTACACCACTTAGAACTCACAGCCAAGCATTACTGAAGGTTGTTCAGAACCTGGAAAGGGAAGGAAGACTGAAAGCCTCAGAACCCAATGCAACTCCTAAAAGATCTCCTGAATAAGTGGGTTCCACCCAAAAAGGTAGACCAGGCTGCCCTCTCCAACCAGATTTTATTAGAACAGTTTGTGTGAGAGCTAGATGAGACCCAATTATGGGTGCATCAACACCTTCCAAAGACAGCTGAAGAAGCATCAAGAATCACTGAGGCTTTTGCAGCATCTGAAGTGGATCATATCAAAGAAAAGGGATACAAAGGTATGGGAGTCCATAATAAAAAGGATGAAGACATATGGCAGGGACCAACCAGGTATCCAAGACATGGGGTGGTATGTTGCAGATGCGGAAGATCCAGCCAGACATGTTTCCTGAGAATGTTCCCTGGGCCTGCAAGAGAGATGGAAGCCACTCAAGGACAGCCCAGGGTTAAAGGATGGCTCCGAAGCAGATGAAGGTGTGGAAGAGATGGACTGCAGTTTCAGAAGAAGCAAGGGAACTGTGGTCTGGGATAGGCCTGTAGTGATAGCACTCATAGTGGGCAAAGCAGTCCAAGCTACGCTTGACATGGTTTGTGCCCAGACTCTAGTAAGGGTGGGATTGGTGTGAAAATATGTCATAGGTTTGTGTAAATCCGTGAGGATGTGCTGTGTCCATGGAGAATCCAACCAGTATGAAAGAGGCTATATCAATGTCCAGAAGGGGAGGATGTGAGTGGGATTTGCCCCCAAATTAGATGGCCATATGATCATTGGATGGGACTAGCCTCCTCTTTATGAAGTATTAGAGGAATTCCAGAAGGTAGAATGGAGAAGAAAAGGTTGAAGGCAGGATAATGGAAGAAGAGACATTGTCCTTGGGGAAGAGGACCTGGTAAACTTAGGAGTGGAAGGCATGGGCACCAGTTCTGAACTGTGGAAGAAGATGAGGAATTCTTCAAGATCCAAAAAGAAGAAGTGACACGGGTTGAGGATGAAATCACCTGACCAGATGATGACCATCCTGAAATGGTCATGAAGCAGTTTGTGATCATTTGACCTCGTCATCCCCTGGGGCACTCTGGTGAACAGACGTTGCCCCAGACCCTTGTGAGCACCCCGATAAACTTATAGGGGGCCACCAGATCACACTTGAGCCTGTGCTTTTCCAGGCTGAAGAGTTCCATGGCTCTCAGTCTTTCATCATAAGGTCTATTTTCCTGACCTCTTATCATATGCATGGCTCTCCTCTGAAATTCTCCCAAGCTTCTCCACATCTTTTTTGAATTGTGGAGCCCAAAACTGTATGCTGTACTCCAGTTGCGGCCTCACCAGGGCTGAGAACAATGGGAGAATGACATCCTGGGATTTGCTTGAGAAGCATCTGTGGATGCAAGCCAGTGTTTTGCTTGCTTTACTAGCCACAGAATTGCATTGAAGGCTAATGTTCTTCTTGTAGTCAGTCATGACTCCCAAGTCCTTTTCAACCATAGTGCTAGCTAGTGTAGCACAGCCGAGCCTATAAGCATGCTGTGCATTTTTCTTTCCAAGGTGAAGAACCTTGCGTTTTTCGGTGTTAAACACCATCAGGTTCTTATCCACCCATTTCCTGAGCCTGTCAAGGTCAGCCTGGATTGCCCTCCTGTCCTCAGGTATGTATGCTTTACCCCAGAGTTTGGTGGTGTTGGTGAATTTGACCAGTCTGCTTCTGATACCAATGTCCACACCATTAATGAAGATGTTGAATAGTAAAGGCCCATGGACAGAGCATTGAGGGACCCCACTGGTCATGGTGCAACACAACGATTGACTTCCACCAGCCACCACCCTCTAGGTCTGACCATGGAGCCAGTTCCCCAGCCAGCAGATTGTGGTGAAGCTGAGGCTGAAGTTGGCCAGTTTTGCCAGGAGGTGATCATGGGATACGAGATGGAGGACTTTTTTTAAAGTCAATATATATGGCATCAATCTCTTCCTTCTTGCCCAGATGATAGGCCACCTGGTCATAAAAAGAAATAAGATTAGTCAAGCAAGACCTACCCATGACAAACCCATGCTGGTTATCCCTCAGGATGCTGCCATCAGCCAGTCTGTTAAAAATGGTCTCTTTGATAATCTTTTCTAAGACCTTCCTTGGGATAGATGTCAGGCTGATGGGCCTGTAGTTTGCTAGATCCACTTTTCTCCCTTTCTTGAAGATAGGCACCACATTGGACTTCTTCCAGTCTTTGGGAACTTCACCAGAGCACCAGGAGTTTTCAAGATCAGTATCAGGGGCTAAGCTATGGTGCTTGCCAGTTCCTTGAGTAACCTGGGATGTAAACTGTCAGGGCCAGCTGACATGAAGGTGTCCAGAATTGATTGTGGGTAAGGGATCACCCTCACCCAGATGTTCCTATCCTGTCATGGGCAGGGGGACCCCTTGGGACTGATGAAAAACTGGTGCAAAGTACCCATTTAACACATTGGCTTTTCCTGGCATTGATTGTCAATTGTTCCATCTGGTTTATCAGGAGTCTGATGTTGCCCTTGCTTTTCCTCTAGTTCCCCACATATCTGAAAAAGGACTTTTAATTGTTCTTGATACTTGTAGGTACATGGAGTTCAGTTGCAGCCTTGGCTTTCCTGGCTTACTGCCTGCAAGTCTGTACCAGTGCAGAATATTCCTTCTCAGAGGTGGATCAAGTCCTCCATCCTTTGTAAGTCTTTCTTTTTAGGTTCAGGAGGTCCACTAGTTCCCTGCAGAGCCAAGGGGGCTGCTGTGCCCTTTTGCTGCCTTTGCTCCAAAATGGAATACACTTAGCTTGTGCATCCAAGATTGCTCCCTTGAGGAGCAACCACTCATCCTGAACTCCCCTGCCCTTTGAGTTGTAGTCCATTAGGGCCTTACCAACAAGCCTACTGAGCTTGTCAAAGTAAGCTTTCCTGATGTCAAGGACTTCTGTATTGCTGACTGACCTGCCAGCTTTATGGTGGATGGTGAATGTGATCAGCTCGTGGTCACTGTCACCCAGCTTACTTTCAATCATTAGGTCGCTGATTAGGTCATCCCTCATTGCCAGTACCAAGTTGAGCAGTGCTTTACCTCTCGTCAGCCCTTTGACTTCTTGCGTCAGATAAAGCTCATCCACGTATGAGAGAAAGCTTTGTGACTGCTTGGATTTGGTCAAGCGCACTTCCCATGAGATGTCAGAGTAGTTGACATCCCATGACATCCATGCACCAGGAACCTGCAGATTCAGCCAATTCCTGGTGAACTCCTGATCAAACTCTTGACACCGGGTAGGAGGTGTGTGTTAGACTCCCACCATTGTGTGCCTTGTGCTATGTTCCCCATTGATTTTAATCCAAATGGTCTCCAGTAATCCACCCTAGGTGCCAATGTCAGCTTGCAGGGATGCGTAGCTTTCCTTGACACAGAGAGCTATACCTCGCCCCTTCTGTCCACTTGATTTCTTCTGTACAAGGTATAGCCATCTATACACATGGTCTAGTCATGGGTGGAGTCCTACCAGGTCTCTGTTATCCCTATAATGTTGTAATTATTTGTATTAAGCAGGAGGACAAATTCCTTCTGTTTATTCCCCAAGCTCCTGGCATTTGTGTACTGGCAGGCAAGTGTCTGTTTAGGGGCTCTTGTCTTGCACACAACTTATTCTGGGCTGGGGCAGTGGTGGGCTTCCCAGGCCAGCAGTGGCGGTAGTCCCCTGCCATCCACTGAAGGGCTTAGTTTGAAGCCTGGTGGAGCAGGTCAGCCAGTCTGGCTGAGAAGAGCCTCCTCCCCAGTGGAGAGAGCTGGAGGCCATCCCTTCCCAGCAGCTCAGTGCTTGTCTCATCAACACCTTGGCTGGACAGTATGGGAGGTCCCTGAGTCCTCCCTTGTACTGGAAGGTGACCTTGGTCTACCCTCCGCCTCCAGGGAGTGAAGGGCCTGGTAGCAGGAGTTCATCTTCTGCTCACCATCCCTGATGGCATGTAGTCTCTGGACTGTGGCCTGGAGCTCCTCCAGCTGGCACGCAAGAAACCCCAAAAGGGAGCAAAACCTCACAAGGGAAGTGTCCATGTTTCCAGTCCCCAGAGTCTAGAAAAGTGTCAGGCAGTCCCCACAGCTGAGAGCCAGGGGGCTCTATTTGCATGGAGCTGGAACCATGGGCTTCATTTGGGTAGAGGCCTCTGAGGAGCCAGAGGGGTGGCCTGTAGACCTTGAGGAGACCCTCAGGTTGAAGTGCATGCCCATCAGCATTTTACTGGTGGTAGTCTGGCTAACTGTGACTACCTACCCTAGGGGCTCACAGGCAGGACCACAGGCCCTCCTGTGCAAAACCCTGCGCTAACTTGTGTGCTGGGCAGACAAGTGCACTTGTTTGCAAGGTTCCAGTTGTGTGACTTCCTGGGGGCCAGGTGAAATAGGAGCTGGGGTGGGGCATGTCCCTCCTTGGCTCCGACTCAGCCACCTTGCAGCTGTCTGGGGTTGGGGTCCCTTTCTCCCTGCCTGTTTGGGGAACAGACTACTGTCATTTCCTCCATTTCTGGATGTGTGATACCTTAAAAAAAATGAGAAAATAATGTAAAAAGTGTGAGAGGTTCTTTTTATTTAGGTATTTATCATAAAGAACACACAGTGAGTTCAATCTTTTATGGACTGTTGGATCATTTTATAAAAGAAGGTAAAAAAGGAAAAACCTCAAGGGAATTAATCAGTAACCCATCACCCAGTGGTGTTTAAGTTACACCCTCCCAGCATAAACCTTTTACCAACAAGATGTGGCAGGTGAAATTTGGTTCACCACTGAAGGATGGTTGTGCAGCTGATGCACAGTGGTGGGCGATCGCAATAGTGTAATGTGCAGCAGCATGCAGTTGCAGCCACACACTGCCACTGGTAACCCCTGCTCCCCTCCTTCCCTCTCTTCCTCCCTTTTCTCTTCCCTGCTGCCTCTAGCTGTTGTTGGGGGAGAGGGGCTCACTCCAGGACCTGGCTCCAAGAAGCACGGCTGGCCTTGCTACCTGCCCCTGCTCTGGCCCCTCAGTCCTCGCTGTTATGGGAGGGGCTCCTCTGTGTGTCTCCAGAGAATTCTGGCTGCTAAGACAATCAGAGTGTGAATACACATGTGAGCCTTGCAGAGCAGAGAGCAAAAGGAGCAGCAGCTGAGGAGCGACAGCAACAGCGACAGTGAAGTGGTGAGTGTGGTTGTGCCGGCAGCTGTAGCTGATCTGGAGGGGAGCCTCCCGGATTGCTTATAGCTCACCCGGCTGGGAGCCACGCGCAAACAGGGAGCCGGCAAGAGAGCAGGAGGGGCCGAGGAGCACCCTCGGAGGAAGCTCCGGGGAGTGATTTCTGCTTGGCCAGGCGGGTTGCTGGGCTAGAGCTCCGCACTCCCCCCACCCCTACTTGGGAGCCTCAGAGACCAGGCTGCCGGCAGGCACTTCCGGTTAGCCGGGACTGCTGATTGGCAGCTGAAGCACTGTGAGATTTTTCAAAACCTAATCAACTGAAATTAACAAGCTAGGGTCTGAGTCACTGCTTGGCAGTTAGGAGCGGAGCAGGGGGACTGTAAGACTCTGGAGAGGGTTCATGTGTGGTCTCGGTCACACGTGAGCCCTTGCAGAGCAGAGAGCAGAAGGAGCAGCAGCTGAGGAGTGACAGCAACAGCGGCAGCGAAGTGGTGAGTGCGGTTGTGCCGGCAGCTGTAGCTGATCTGAAGGGGATCCTCCCGGATTGCTTATAGCTGACCTGGCTGGGAGCCGTGCTTCTGAGCTGCGTGCGAACAGAGCACGCATACAGGCACGCTTTGTAAGGGCGCGCCAGCGTTTGCGCCGGCGTTCGCGCAGGTGAAGAGCAGGAGGAAGGGAAGAGCAAAGAGAGATGACAGCGCAAAGACTACTTTTACTAGGAACATGGTGAGTACACGCAGTGCTACTGCCAGGGGCCTGGCCCCTCCCCCTCCCTCTTCCCTGGTGCTGCCC
>JAGPOW010000261.1:138720051-138736168 GCA_030014935.1 Caiman crocodilus
CTGTGACCCTGGCACTCGTTTCCTGCCATTGGCAGGGGGTCAGACTAGATGGCCTGCTCTAGGCCCCTTCTGACCCTAGGTACTATGATACTATGATAAAGTGTTATGGACAGACAGACAGAGAGACTAAGGCTTTTATAATATTAAAATTGTCATGATTTGTGTACATGTGCTATTAATGCACCTGAATAAACTCTGGTCAAGTTCATATTGGAGTCTATTGCTCCTTGGTTTGCACTTATATTCCCCCCTGTGACCACAGTATGTTGAGCCAAGGCAGTGCAGCTCCCCTGGGGGTCAGCTGTCAGCCCGGAGCTGCTCTGTCCCTGCTCAAAGTGCCATGGAAAGGCTGGCTGTGGCATAAGGGTGCTATAATGTGGGCCTAGATGGCAGGCAGACCTGCACTGTATTACCCTGATATTCCAGTCAGGCCCAAGTCACTATCAACATTTGCAGTGCGACACACTAAATAATTCCACCCTATGTTAGAACTTGTGTTGGGTAGTACTATCCTATGGTGGGTTAATTAATTTACTGTGGCCTCATAGCACTGCACATGCAGGCAGTGCAGCTTTGCTATGGAGCTAAATAGTAAACTGCAGTTAAGCGCATGTGTAGATGCTCCCTCAGTGACTGTTCTTGGAGATAAATTTCAAGTATTTGTTTAAAAAAACTAGACAAACAGGTCATAAACTGCAACCATTTATGTGGTCATAAATGACTTTCTTGAAGTCTTGTTTTATGTACCGTAATTACATATTACCTTCCAGAAATGTTCTGAGAACACCAGCACTCTGGGGTATCTTGAGATTCTTTTGAGGGTGCAGCAAGGTGCCAGCAGTGTTATCACTGTTAGGTGTGCAAACATGGATTCATAACATAAACCTAGAGGCTTCAGGTAGAAATCCACAGTGTCAAAAACATTCTTGCCTGACATGGTCTTTCTGAGGTCTTTGAAACAGAAGAATTGATGTATTTTTTATGTAGCCACAAAACAAATGAAAAGAAAAGTTGGCGTTTTCAAGGTGTGCCTTTAATCTAATGAGAAGTGCCTAGAGTCTATAAGGAGTGTGTTGAGTGTAAAAAATATTAAAAACTACTGTCTTTATTTTAAAAGCCAAGATAAGATAAACAAATTTGTCTTGAAGTTTTTGTTAGGCACTTTTGAAATACTGGATCATGTTTTGCCTGAAAAGAAAAAGGCAGCTGAATAATTTTTTCCACAACTCTACTTTTAAGGAATGTTTTCATATTTTCAGTTCACAGTACAAGTCTTTGTCAGGAAAACATATACTATTTGGTACTTTAAAAAGCAGCTTCTTCAGCATCAGGCCTTTCTAAAATGAGCAGATTGGAAAGTCCTTGATCAACAGAGAGAAGGAATCAATAGACTTCAGAGGTTAACAAGTAGTTGAGTTTAGGAGGAGTAAGAAAAATTGCATGTAAGCAAGCATCTCACTTGGGAATATAAAATTCCCTTTTAAAAGGAGAAGCCTCTTTTTCAGAACACTTTCCCAACCAAGTTGGCACTGAACCCTCCTTCAAACCTTCAACTCAGCCTCATCTATGAAGAACCAGTGCAAAACACAGAGCAAGAGAAGGACTTCACATGTCTGATACTATCAGAGGAGTGTATCTCTCCTGGGTTGGCAGGAACAATCTGAGATGTCAGAGCACTGCTCCAGGGGCAATATATAGATGAGTACTGAATATTAATTTTAGGTTGGATTTTTTTTTTAAGAGTTCCTTAATTGAAAAAAATGGCTCAAGCCCCTGCATAGTGGTAAATGGGTGCTAGAATTCACTACAAGTTGATTGCCAAGAAAGTCTCAGTGCCCTATTATTCATTCAGGATGAAGCTATTGCACATGATTTGGAAGGTTCCATCACTCTTTTTTAGTGAATGGACATAAATTAACTGTTCACACTCTCTTCTTCTATTGCTGTTTATTTTATTATATTCTTACATAGGATAGCAAGGAGAGCAATGCAGTGTATCTTTCTTGTTATGCAGATATCTGGCATGACCATCCCCTGAGATATGAGGCTCACTCCATCCAAAATCTTCTACTCTTTTTAGAAACATGCATTAGTGAAAGGCAGTGATATGGAGTAATCTGCTGCCATTTGTCAAATATGACCCTGTGGGGTCAGGCCAACTTTCAGGATCTCAATATTCCACTGTTAGACAGGAGGGCGCAACACATTTTTACATATACAAACATACAAATCAATTAGATGCATACACACACACACACTACCAGCACAGGCACACACACATCCAAACCAGCCTAGGCACATGCATACTTATCACCAATTCAAGCACATGCACTATACACCCCGGAAGTTAGACACAGATCACTAATTCGTGTATATATATATATGTGGCATTGTATGCATGATAATATATATACACACTTGCACTAGCAACTCATATACACACATGTTCAAAGTAACTAGTGAAGGTTCATGCATACCTATCACCAGTTTAAGCCCATACACGCTACACACACCAAATTTTGACAGAATCAGTTACCAGTTACCAACTCCTACACATCCAATACACATACGTGGATTACTAATTCATATACCACACACACACAATGATATCTATATTAGTATATATATGTATATTCACTAAGTCACACACATACCACCCACCTACACATAAACACAGGTGAGTTCCTATGTTGGGTGTTGTGATGTGTATGCATGAATGTGCTTGGCGTACTTGGGATACCTGGGGAAAGGTTAAGGTAAGAAAGTAGAAGTGCAGGGAGTTAAAGTTACTGGAAATGAAAGTCACCAGGACTGGGATTAGCACCGGTAGATTAGAGGGGCATGGGCTGAAGAACGGAGGCTTGGGGGTAACTTTAAGTTAACTGATCTTAATTGATTAAAAGACAATGCCCAAAGCCTGCAGAACAGGGAAGCATGCTGTTACAGAGACTGGGACTGGAGCCAGCGCTACAGGGGAGCTGAAAAGGTAGGTGGGGAGAGGGAAAATGGGACTAAGGGAAAGTGTGGGTGTTAAAGATGGGCTCTGGGTGTGGGGAGCCAGAAGATGGCTCCAGGGCAACTAGAGAAGTTGCAGGGAACAGCAGTAGGTTCTGGAAGCTGGAGACAGCTAATAGGAGCTTGAAAGCTGCTGGGGTAGAGCCTGAAAACAGAGAGATAGATAGCAGAAAATCACAGGAAAAGCAGCACACAGCAGGAAAGGAAGGACGGGCTGAGAGGTAGCATAAAAGGGGAGATGGAATTGGGAGGAGAGCAGGAAAATAGCAGAGAGGGTGGGAACTGGAGCTGAGAGGGAGAGAATGAGGCTGGAATTTAAGATAAGGAAAGGCCTGGGATTCAGTAAAACATGACCCAACCAACTTGGGGTTGCAAATGACAGTGGTTTTATTCAACAGGGGAGATGGTGACACAATGCCAAATTGGTTCCCTTGCACCCACCCACCCACACACACAATGGCAGCAGTGGTTAGAGAGGCTTGGTGCAGGGGCTGAAGTCCACTGAAGTCCAGGAGGAGAGAAAGAGAGAGAGAGTCTAAATTGTAATAGGAGGTGTTCAGGTAATATCTACCTATCCAGGCTGGAAGGAGTCCTTGTCCAGTAGGTGTTGTCCAGAGGGGGGTTGCTGGCAGGGCCTCTGGGTGGATAGGTGGTGTGGCATGGTGCTGCTCCAGATGGAAATGGTGTTCCCACTGGATTTGTCTTCACTGCCCTTTTTTAAAGGGGCAGACCTTGTCTGACCCTAGTGACAGGAGGCATGCCCAGGCAAGGGTCAGCCCCTGGCATACTGAGCATGTGTGCTCCATGCAGGGATGTGCAGTTTCTGGTGTCTGTAATGATAAGAGTTCCTGTTTTTGCAGGGTCCTTTGTCTTTCAAATGCTGGTCTTGTCTCTGTTCCTGGATTAGGTCTGTGGTTCCTGAGTGAATCAATGCAAGGTGATGGCCCAGTCATTACAGGCCATTCAGTAGAGGACTGCTACCATTGTATTTCAATCATTCCCAAGCACACTCATTCATTGGGGAACCAATTTACATGGAAACGGTACATGACTCAGGCAGTTGCAACATGGGATGCCCAGGCAGAGGACAGAAGACAGAGGCTTGACATAAAAAAAAAATGGAAACTCAACATGACTTTGGTTCACTTACAAACACAGGCCTAAACCATACAATATGCATATGAAAGAGTAAAAATCAATACAAAAATGATAATATAATATAAAATGGTGGATATCCAAAACCAAAAACTTGCTACCAGAATAAAAATATTTAAAGATTATCCTAAATCTGAGCTCACTTATATTTACTTATACAGAAAAGAGAGGGAGAGAGAAAAAAAAGTCAGAAATGTTTGGGGAAAGGGAAGGGAATGCATTTTTTTTTTTTAAAAAAAGATAAACGGGGTTTTGCTACAGTGGTAGCAGTTCTGTAATCTCTGATTGATTGCTACAGCTGATACTCTTCATTCCAACATGCAGAATAGGTACTGAATGCTGTTCACTTGAGAGATAATCCATATAAATTCCTACTCAAAAACAAGAACAAGAACTAAATGTATGATCATAGTGGCCATGTCTATACACAAACTTTACTGTGGAGTTGACTAATTAGCTGTGGAGTAAAGCAGCATCATCAACATGAGTGATGGTTTTAGGCTACAGTAAATTACTAATTAACATTACCATAACATACTGTAGGGAACTATACTATCTTATTGGCAGAGTAATTAACTATGATCAAACATATATGTAGATGCTGAGTGTGGGTGTAAATTGTGCCTGATCAGCCCAGCCAACAAGGGGCCAGATTCCTGCCTGCTGCCTAGCCATGCCCCTCCACACCTTCAGCACCCTCGTGTCCCTGTCAGCCCCTTCTCTGCCCAATGCTGCTAACTGAAGCCCAGGGCAGAGCAAGGCAGGACAGCCCTGGTCTAAACTCCTCTGCCTTGGCTTAAATTGCTGCTGTCCTGGCTGTAGATGCTGCACCTAGGAGTAATTTATTCAAACTCAGACTGCTTCAGAACTAATTACTTTGAATTAATTACTGGGTGTAGGTGCACCCAGTGACTCTGAGACAACGATGATGGTCCAGGTGAATACTCTCTTCATCTTTAGTTTTGTTTCTTTACTACTTAAGATTCTCCAATTCAGTGGCAGAATCACAATACCTTTATCCTTTATGTCCTGACCTTCTTATGCTTTGGGATAAAGGCATCATTCTATATATAAAGGGCTTAGTCTGTCAGTATGTCTGTCTCTCTGTAATGCTCTTGGAGCACTCTGACTGGTGGTCTCAGCAGCCAATCACAATGTTTATTGAAACAACCAATTAGAGTGCTCTACACAGACATCCAGCTATCTGTTTGTGTGTCTATGGAGGGGGGTGGTGTTGTGGGACCAGATGGGGGAAGGTGTTGTGTGGCTGGATGTTAAATGGAGGGGGAGATTAGCAGGTGGCCATTCAGAGTGGAGGCAGCATGGGGCAGTGGGTGGTGGCAGCTACCCACCACCTTTTGCTGTGGATGACATGGGTTGGGAGGGTGAGGCTGAATGTGGAGCAGGGCGGCAGGTGGCATGTAGCCAGAGGTGGAGTGGAAGGGTGGCATGTGGCCAGATGCAAAGCAGCAGCAGCACAGGCTGGTGGCTGGGAGTGGTGGCTGCTGTATGCAAGTTTTCCCTACCCTCCTGCTCCTGGGTGGTGGCAACAGAGCAGTGCTCTGTCCCTCCCCCCTGTCATTCCTGTTGGGCAATTTTGTTAATGTAACTACAACAAGAAGTCATCCATGTTACCTCATGAGGAGTGACAGAGGAAGTTGAGGCCAAAGGTTGGAGATAAGAAGGTGGGGATATCTCTCAGACTTAGTGATGGAAATAATAGTTCATGTGTAAAGGCCTGTGTTGAGAGGCCAGGGAAACTTCCTCCCTCCACTTCTGTGTTCTTCATCAAGTTTCCTGTTATGGTAAATGTTTCAGTACTTTGTCTGGAAGTTGTGAATAAGATAAGATGATATACCTCATCAAATGCATGGAAAAATTCACAGGAGACAAGAGAAATAAGATTTTATTTTTTATTTAAGGCAAGGTGTGCCCATTTCTGGAGCTTTTAGAAAAGTAATCATTTATACTTTTAGTTTTTACATTTATACTCTTACATTTAATCCATGAACAACACATGCCTCTGGTGGCTGGGGGGAAAAGGCATTGGGGGGGGCGGGATTACAAGTGCTAACCAAGTGACCTTCTGAAGATGTCGCTGGCAGTGGGGATCGCTGACCACCTGCAGATGCCTCTGGCAGTGGTGGCAGTAGGAATGGGGGGTATGGCAAGCAGCAGGGGGTGCACCGCCACACTCAGGGGGTACCTCCTATGCATTGTCCCTGTTTTCCTCTAACTACCATATTCCCTCTCCCGCAACCATTCTCACTTAAAAAAATATTGTATGTGAAATTTAAAGAAAACTGCCCTAAAGAGATGAGAATCTTCTGACCATTAGGGAAACTGGTCAAAGGGCAAAAAGTTGCTGAAACTTACTCTCTACTTGTGGCCCCAGTCAGACAGGATGAGGACAATAGTCCCATCAAGTCAAGATGTATTGTAAAGGTCTGTATCAGATGACCATAAAGGTGAAGATTCAAAATCTAAGAGGAGATGGAAGCTGGTTTCATGACAAAGATTTGCTCCTTCTCAGTTGGTGCAGTTACTTACATGTCATAGTTTTTTTTGGTAACAAAATGATGAAAAACGATACAAGACGTGGAAACTTATCAGAATTTAAATATACATTTACAGTAGATTAATGGACAAAATAAAATAGCGAGGCACACAAGCCATACCCATGGGTCTGAGCACATTTGGTATATAAGAAATAGACATCTAGAAGTCAGTTTTGTATCTGCTGTCCCTTTCTAAAGAACTGCCTTCTTTCCAGACCAAGAGTGGGTGTATTGCAGTCTTGGAGAAACATACTATTAGTGCAACTTCAGCATATTAACTTCCAAAAGATGGAAAAAGGTCTGGGAATGACTGGGTGACGTCTACCTTCTCAGAGCAAAAACAGATTCTGAAGGAAAGAAAGGCAATAGAATAGCATTGATTTCTTTCCCCTAGTGATTTCCTCCCAAGTCATCAAAAAATTGAGGGTGGAATGGAAAATGAAATGTCACTCCTTCAGTTAATGGTTTGGCAAAATTACCATTCAACCACTTGTATAGTGTCTTTCCCGTCCTTTTTTATTTAACTTTTTTGTCATTTAACTTGGATGTTGGGTTTACGTATCCATTCCCAGCTGATGCCAATTAATTTATTCCTTGTGGGAGTTGGGGCTTTTAACTAAAGAATGATAATATTTTTGACATCCTTGCATACATTCTGCTCAGGAACTAATTGATAACTGAGTGAATTTGCACATTAAGTAAAGCTGCTGAAATAAGAAAGAGCAAAATGTAGCTATAGGACTTAATCACTGGGTTCTTTGGGGTTTTTTTCTTTGCTTTCACACTGACATCACGCAGGGTTTCTTGTTTCAGGGCTCATGCTTTCTAGCTACACTTAAAATAGTGATCTGACTTTACATTTTGTTAAATGTATGGCTGGTTCTTATCTTTCAGCATTTTACTAGTTAACAATAGCTGTTGTTGACCAGTTGAGTGATGCAAAATAGATTATTGGTGCTCTGCTACATACTTGTACAGTTTATTTAACGATGTGAAAATTATTCTGTAGGGAGTAGGAGAATCCTCCATCTCCAATTTTAAACTGTTATAAAACACTTTTGGAATTGGGATAACAATTATGGCCAACCGTCTTCATGATGATAGTGCTTGTAGTATGTTTAGTTAAATAGGACATTGGTAAAGCTTATGCATTTATTTCATAAACACAAAATTTTATACAAGTAGACAGACTAGGAAACTACTGAATTCAAGAGAGATGCCTCCCAATTTCACTGGCATAATGTGGGGGCCAGCAGCAATTTCATGGGCAGAGCATGGCAGAACACCCCATAATGACTAGCCAAGGGCCCTGGTGGCCACGCCTCTCGTCACTGACTGGCTGCAAGGGCTACTGGCAATTTGGCTTCTGCTCCCATCCCCCACCATTAGGGCTGTCCACCATAAAGCCCCCCCCATTACGCCTCACCACTGTCATGACAGGTGACCCTTGCAGCCAATCAGTGGTGAGGGATGGGGCAGCAGCCATCTTGCTGGTAGCTCTTGGAGCAGGCAGCCTCCCCTGCCCCGGTGGGCTGCCAAAGTACCCTAAGGACTGCTGGCTCTTTCTTGGGAGCCAGCATTTTATTTTCTATAAGTTTTCTTTCTTTCTTTTTCCTGCAGATTTTAAGGGCAATGCTGGATTTCACTAAATCTGAAAAACTGTGATTTCAGTAGGTTCCTAACTATGTCATGAAGGTCTCAAGCAATCTCTGGTCATCTCCCAAGTATGGGAGTTCTCTAGCCTTGCTTAAACCAAGATGTGAACACATTGAAATATATATGCCTGGAGAATAACAGAAATGTTTATAGGGCTAGAAAGAATGTAATTTAGATTTCATTTGGAGAAAAGAAACTGGTATGCTAACTCTTCAAGTTCAAAAAAAAGTTGTTTATAATTTTTGGATGGTGATGAACTACCATCCATGCTGTCTCTCCATGGACGAGAACAAGGAGTATAAGGGGTTTAAATTAAAACAAACAGAATAAGCTTAGGGCTTTGTCACAGGTTACCTTAGAACTGTCATAAATACATTTAAAAGGACAGCATTCACCAATTTAAGGGAGGTAAATTATCATAAGTACTCTCTAAGGCTATGTGTAGATGTACTCAGCATTTTCTAAATCATGTTAATTGATTCACATCACACAGTCCGAATCAAATTTTAATTTGAATGAAGAATTAATAAATAATTTATCATTGACTATGTCAAAATAAGAGACCCAATTCACAGCCTCTGTGTGTAGGTTTATGTGCTTTTGGAAGCATTGGAAAAGTAATTTTAACTTGCCATTGGAATTAATTAGGAGTTAATTAGGAATGAATTAGGAATTTTAACTTGCCATTGGAAGTAATTAGGAGGCAATAATAAGCCCGTTTAAGCACTTCTACGTTGTTGCAAACCTACTGACTGTTATCTACAGTGCTGTTCCAGAAATGTCTTATTGGATGCAAGTGACCTGAGTGTTGATGACCAGCTCTGCTAACTTGTTGGGGGCTTGAGGAAAACACAGGAGTTTCCCCCGTTTTTACAGACCAGTGGCCTGTGTGCTTGGGCAGGGATGGAGGCTAAGTCAGGATGATGACACTTAGTCATGGTGAGGTGTTGTTGCCACATTTGATTTTGTAAATATGTTACTTTGAGCCTGATAGTCTCTGTTGTGCAAAAACCCACCTGAGTTTTCCTGCAGGGATTTATATTTGCAATGTTAATCTGCCAAGTTCCTATGGACTGTTTTTTCCTAAAAGCAATGCAATATATACATGTTAATTAATACAGTTTAAATTGCCTAGTGTGGACTGTCTGAGTCTTGATTAACTTTAATCCTCATTTTACCAGGACTAGTTTATCTGGACTGGAGCCCATTTTAATTCAGCCTACAGATGCCCACATGTATATAGGGAGAGCTGTAGTCCAGGTTAAACATAGAAAAACATAATGTCTAGAAAAAGCCTAAATGTTTTAAAGATAAGCCACTCAAAAGGAGGTTTATCTTGGAAACATTTTGCCCATGCCATTCCAGTGTATTGTATAAATGGTCAGGGTGGGATTTCATTTCTCTAGAGTCCCACGATACACAGTTCCTAGATTCTCTACCTATTCCTCCACTTCAAAACTCTATGGGTTGCCCTCCTGTCCTCCTTCCTGCTAAGAGTGGCTTATTTACAGAGAACACGGAGCCAGGGAAGCCTGTTGTGTCTCCTCCACACTGACATGGGGCCTCCAGGGCTTCCAGCTGCTTCCCTGGGGCACTCTGGTCTTACCATAACAGACACAGTTGCTTCATGCTGAGAATGGGGTTTCCGGGCCTTAAGCCCCAGTGGCACCACACTCAGCATAGAGTGGCTGTGGCTCACCAAGACCAGAGAGAGATCAAATGTCAAGAAAGTTCAGAGACCAAGAAACTTCCCCACGGCTCTTTGGTCTCACTTTGTGCTGAGAATAGGGCTGGCAGGGCCAGTGTCTTTGCTCTCACCACAGAAATATCACCTCAGTTTAAGTGAAGCCAGAGAGCCCTGGGGGAAAGTACTTCCAAGCTACAACCTCCTCTCCTTCTTCCCACGTGGCTACTGTTTCCATGCTCCCGGGCCATTCACCAGGTGTTCTAGTGGCAAAGCGCTATCACGGAAGCCTGACATGACGTGAAGTCTTCATGTCTGGCTATTTTAAAACTGCCCAAACATTATGACATCACAATTTCCACAAAATTCTGGAGTTATACAGGTAACCTGTGACAGCCCTTAGATATTAGGAAGTACTTGCTAACTAGAAGCATGGTAAAACACCTGTAAATAACCTAGAACAGTTGTAGACAGTCTGTCATAGGAGGTTTTAAAATGTATGTTAGACAAATGTTTGATTGGGATGTCTTAGATGGGGTAGATGCTGTCTCCAAAGAGCAGGGGTACTACTAGATGACTTCTTGTGGTCCTTTCAGGACTTACTTTTCTGAGTTAATTATGTTAGAAAAAAAAAAGTCTAATTGGCCTCTTTGAGAATTCTTGTGTACTTAAGTCCCTGACCTTCAGATATTGAAATCCCATTTCTGGCACCAACCTATATTTAAGGTGCTGTCACCTACCATTTAATTTTATACTTTACGCTGATGAATTAGATCTCAGACAGATGAGCTACTTACTGACACTTAAATTGCAGGTTTGGCTGCAAGTACTTGTTATAAGTCAGAGGTAGTACTAAATGAGTGAAGAATAGCTAATGTCATGTCTATATTTAAGTGGTGAAAAACTAATCTGGAGAACTGCTGAACAATTAGACATTACAGCTAGTAAAAAGAAGGATAAAATGCCACATAAATTCAGAGGAAAAACATGTCAGATTGACCCAACACTTCCTCTTGATACAATAACTTATATTTTGAGGTAAAGGAAATTTAGTAGGTCTCAATTACCTGGACTTCAGAAAATTCACATGGATAATTATTTTAAATTGAAAAGATGGGGGATTAATAGAAAGAGGATAGGGAGTTGGTAAGGAGACAAACTGAAAGGATGATTTCAATATAGGCTTTCACACTTTACTTGCAAATTGTCCATAAAAACACACAAGGAACACACCATCTGGGCCACTTCATGTGTTAGTGTTGCCCTCCTTCCATCAGTTCCACTTCCTGGCTGGCATGATGGAGCAATGGCAGTAAAAAAGACTCTTTGGATCTCCCTGTTTTACAGGAAGGAATTGGCCAGCTTTAGATGTAAATCAAGAAAAAAAAATCTGTAATGAGGCTGTCCTGTATTGAGAGATTTTGAGTTAATCCAAATAATCCTAATCCAAATAAACAGACATATAAAAGCTGTTCTCTTTCCATGGCAACTGAGAGAGTGTCTCATCTCAGAAGTTCATACTGAAAAGAAAAGCAACTGAGCAGCAAGATCAAGAAAAATATATAGCAAAATATATATAGCTCTTGATTTCTTTTTATCACAATGCTTCTCTTCTGAAGAACTGTCATTAAAATTATCTACTTCCTCTCAGAAAATTGGGGCCTTTTTGTATTGTTAATAGCTTAGTTGGGTATAGTCTGCATCATTTAGTAACAATTTCAGCTGAATCAAATTAATTTCATTTTCCTTAGCTTGTATTTCAAGATTAAAGTTGTCTGAGGGGCTTTTTGTCCAACATGCAGTAGTTTTTGTCCAGAAGTAGTTTCATGTGTAATAATGTCACCATATATTTCTATTACATACATTGTCTCTCATTTGAGCAGGAAGCTGGGGTTTTTCTACCTGGATAATTCTTTATATTCAACTGAAGTATTTTCACATTAGAAATTAATAGGTGAAAGTGGTATCAGAGTTGTATTACTGTCTAAAGGAGGACTGTCACCCAAAGTCCAGCCCCTATTTGGGACAGATGTTTGCCTCTTTTTTGCTCTGTATTTTGTCAGTCTTGAGTGCCCATCACTTGTCTGAGTGGCTTTCCTCTTTTTTTTCACTCTGTATTCTACACTATAGCAATCTTATTTCTTCAGCCAGCTGTCTGAAGCCCACCACAATGTCCTGATGGAATTTCCTACACACCCACGATCTCATCTGCCATGACTTGATGTTAAGGGAGAAAAGGAAAAGCCTGGATGTGTGGCTTTAGACATTATCAGACTTGTGGTCTGCTCCTGTGTAGTGAGGGCTTCGCCAACCCCTACACCCCACCCATTCCTCTGGGTGTTAAATCAGCAGTCCGTACAGTCTGCCTCAGAGCAGCCTAAATGCTTCATATATTTCTGGATCTGACCAATCAATAGCTCCACTGAGCCTGGCGCTCCTTCACCAGGCTTAGAGCAATACAGGGATCTGATGTATATTTTTAACCAGTTCTTTACTGGCCTGTTGTCCAGATAGGTGCAAACTATCCTGATAACTCTGGGAGGACTCCTCTCCCCCTCCAAAGAAAATAGAAAAGACAACAAACTGGAGCTTCTTGCTGCCCTTATAGTCCAGTCTTTACGGTACATTTTTCTCTAAGCCCTGCTATTAGGGTCTTTATAGTACCTCCTTCCCTGCTTGTCTCTCCAGACTGCCCCCCCTGCAGTTTCAGTTTCCATGAGGGCTGTTCCTTCAGGGTTTTCTTCTCAGGCAACTCCATCCATAGAGTTGCCTCTCTGAGACCCAATCTCAGGTGCTCCCTCTACACCTTCAAGTGTTCCTGTTGTCATTCTGGCTGAGTCCGAAACTTCCAGTTCCAGGCATCCCTCTTTTGCCTTCTCCAGGTCTCTCTTTATCTTGTAGTTCAGCCTTACTCCCCCTTCCCTCCCGAAACACTGGGTGAAGAAGGTGCTCTGCATAGTTCTTTTGTAGCCTAGGGGCTGGGTCAGCTGCCTGCAATTCTGTTGAGTTAATCTTAGTCACCCGTGACTCTTCTGGTTCCTCACAATTACCCACTAGGATCCTGATAAATTGTGCATAGCTGGAATGAATTTGGTATCCTAGATGGCTTGAACAGTCTTCTAAAATACGGTGCTGTTATATAATATCTTTAAAGTTCACAGCTTCTTGAGCGTTTCTGCAAAAATATTGTCTCCATCAGTGTGTGACCATGGCAGCTATATTCCCCTAGAACAATGAAAATGTTGCCCAAAAAGGGAAATCTCCTTAGAGAGAGAACTTTCAGAAGAAAGAGGGTAATTAATTTATATTCTTCAACCCCTGCTCTATAAATAAATTTGAAGCTAGGGTCAGCTAACCTCTGACCTCTTCTAATATAAACTCCTGACCAGGAAGAGAAAGTATTTATTTACATAAATAAATTTAATGTAATGAAAATAAAATATCATTTTAATGAGGCTTTGCATTCATAGTTATATGTAAACTAGATTTGGGTTGCAAAGATAAGTTCCCCAAAGTTGGCAAATTGTCATGCAGAGCCATGAGTGACCAGGTCTGGAGATCACCACAGGGCTGGGAGAAACCAGAAAAACAAATGTAGGAAATCTGTGTTGGGGAACTGAGTCAAAGATCCAGAGGGTCAGACAGCAGAAGACAAGGTCAATGTGGTAGCCAGGTAAGACTAGAGCCAGGCTGGGTATCTGGAGAGTCAGGCAAAGAGTGAGGTCAGGAAGCAATCTGGGTTAGGTATCCTAGAGGTCACGTCAGAGCCAGATCAGGTATCCAGAGGGTCAGGCAGACAGCAAAGTCAGTAGACTAGCCAGATCAGGTATCCAAGGAATCCATCGGTCAGTAGCAGCACAAGCCAATGGTGCAGCAGACGAGATACAAACTTAAGCCTTGTTCCCCAGACACTTTCTAATATAAACCCCTGACCAGGAAGAGAAGAGGTCAGAAGTTAGCTGACCCTAGCTGGTCACTTCAGTGGCAAGGAGTGGACATGTGGCTGGGCCCAGCTGGAGGGTTCTGGCCACCTATGTCTGCTTCAAGGTTTCAATGTTCTGCTGAGGAGGTGGCAGACTAGAACGATCCTTACTCCAAGCAGGCTGAGGCCACAGCCTGACACAGATTCCAGTATTAAGGCTACCTGTGTGTCCTTGATTTGTTTCCCTTGTGCATGCCCAGTTCTAATTCTAACATATACTATTTTTTTTCAATCACTGACATGGGCTGGTACCAAGGTTAGAACCTTGAAGTCCCCCAAACAAACCCCTGCACTTGAGTTACCTTATTAACTGACAGTAGTAGTAGGTTGCCATCCTCTGGGTGGACCAATAATAGGAGGGCATGAGATGCATTCAAAATTTGCCAGTGGCTTTTACAGCATGTTGCTGATGTTGGAGGAACAGCAAGATTTAAGAATGCTGGAGTCCATTCCAGGGAGTGTGGAGTGTACTTTAGATGATAGAGATTCTTGTTGCTTGACTCTCCCTTACCCCAAAATGTGGTCCATTTTTTCTGTCCCTCTTCCTGATGCTTCACTTTTCAACCTACATCCATTTTGGCCTGCTTCTTGTTTCTTTTTCCTCTGTCTCCCTGCCTCTTAGTCATACTCCTCTTGCAACAGAGATTCCCAACATCCTCTGTCCCCCACAAAGCCATTGTCAAATTCTAGTCCTTGTTCATATTCATATTCCTGATTTAGCTCCTTCTGTCCAATGAAATTCCTCTGCCATTCTCCCTACCTACCCCTAAAAGGTCCTGCTCCTTTGCCGTCTGATTCAAATCTTCCTTGTGAGGGTCTGGTCATGGCTTGCAGGAGTATAGCTGAAGGCCCAAAAATGGTCTTTTAGAGATCACCTAAAGGTGTTTAAAGTTGTAAGCAGCATGTTCAGCAGTGTGTTTGGAGTAACTAACAAAATTAGCTTAGCAAATAGTGAAATCCATTCATGAGGTTAAGCAAGAAAGGTATAATAGGAAATGGCTTCCTAGAAGGTTTTAGCCTAAGATTTAATTGCTAAAAGCCTAGTTGTAAGTAAACAGAAATATTTATGAAGTACGTGGAACATTTACACAAGTGTACACATGCATTTCCCTGGGGAGAAACAGCAGGGGAACATAGCTGTGCTGCTGCTACTTGTCACTGGGGAACACTCCTGCATGTGCACTGTGACACATGGCAAATTGCCCCAGATGAGGCAGGGGAAGCTGAGGCCAGCACTTGGGTCCTTGATCCAGGTAGCTAGTTCCAGTTCCATCTCTGCCTTAGCCTTCCTGACCGCTCCCCTACAGCCCCGAGCAACCGAGGTACAGTCCTCCCTGGTGATGGCCCCTCCCTTCCATTGGGTGTACATCTCCCTTTTAACTAGGAGACATTCCTGTATGCTTTCGATGAGCCATGGGACTTTTTCACCCTCTTGCCCCCATTGAACTTTGTTGGGAATACCTCCCTTTGGGCTTGGAGGATCGTCTCCTTAAGGAACGACCACTCTTCTTGGACACTTGACTCCCCTCCCCTCCAAGACCCAACTATTCTTCTTACCTCGTTGAAATCCAACTTTTAAATAGTGGTATTTCCCAGTGCCTAATTGTGGCGCTGAACTGTTAATAGGGAGCACAGGGTACGTTTTCCTATAGTCTGCATGTGGTTTGTGGCACCTTAAAAGCCTTTGAGGTGCTACAGAGTGCACAAGCATGCTCATTTGGATGCACCCTGTATGTGTATGCTGTAGCCTTAGCTATATGGATAATGATTAGAAAGTTTCCATGTTGCAATATTGTAACTGTTTCTGGTAAGCTTTCCTGTGATAATCTTTATAGATGCATATAAAGGCAGGTAGCTTTGTTAGTGTGAACATAGTTTCATAGTAACTAGGGTCAGAAGGGGCCTAGAGCAGGCCATCTAGTCTGACCCCCTGCCAGTGGCGGGAACGAGTGCTGGGGTCACAGGACACCAGCCAAGTACCTACCCAATCTACTCTTGAAGATGCCCAAGGTAGGAGCAAGAACCACTTCCCTAGGAAGCCGGTTCCACATCCTAGCCACCCTAACT
>JAGPOW010000261.1:138736268-138750595 GCA_030014935.1 Caiman crocodilus
AAACAACCTTCCAGTCTCGCTGTGTATTCTGTCTTGGGAGGATGGCTCAAGGCCATTTATTAGGCCTTCAAAGAAATGGCTCGGGGTTATTCACAACACAGTGACCTCAAGTAACCCTGGGGCCCTTGGTCTTAAGTAAACTGAAGCCTCAGTTCCTCAGCCAGTTTCTCTCTAGTCCACCAGTTCTGGCAACGTTCACTCCCTACACTTTAACTCTCTCTCTCTCTCTCTCTCACCTTAACCTTCCCCCAAGTATCCTAGGTACCCCAAGCACACACATACACACTGTACCATCCAAGTAAGGAACTTATCTGTGTGTATGTGTAGGTGGGTTGTATATGTGTGAACTGGTGAGTGTCTGTGTATATATCATTGTGTGCATGATATACAAATTAGTGTGCATGTGTACTGAGTGTGCAGGTATTGACAATTGATTTTTGTCTAATTTTTAGTGTGTAGGTGCTTGAATTGGTGATAGGTATGCATGTGCCTAGGCTGGTTTGGATGTGCATGTGCCTGAACTGGTAGTGTGCGTGTGCATGTGTGTGTGTGTGTGTGTGTGTGTGCACGTGTGCACGCACCTAATTGATTTGTGTGTTCATATATGTGCAATTGTGTCACACCCTCCTGTCTAACAGCACAATATTGAGATCCTGAGAGTTGGCTTGATCTATAGGGCAACAGTACCCTGTATAAATAGTAGAAAGGATGGGAATCGAACTACCATCTTTTTGTATCTGGCTGATCTCTGTATGAATGGGAGTGAGTGCATGATTGCTTAATGACAGTAGCTAGCTGTAATTACAGTTAGGGAGCAAGGATTAACACCTAGGAAACTGCAAACTAAAAAGAGGAAAGGATCAGTACAGAGCCAAGAACTCCCTGAAACTTCATTGTTAAAGGAACAGCCCCAGTTTGACTTAATCAACACTGGAGACAGACTATTGGGACTGAATACTTCCCAATTGGCCATTTTTAGAGCCTGGACAATGCTAAAAACTGCATTAATCAAAATTACCAATGGGCACTCAGAACAGCATGTACCAATGGACATGATGTCAGGGGCTGACAGCTGTGCCCTGGCAGCTGCCCAGGGGATGTCCCATGAGGGTCAGGGAGCCCTGGATTAGGCAAATTTAAAAATTGGGAGGAGCATACAAGTCTGCCAGAGAAGGATAAGAGGCAGTGAAGAGTGATCCTTGGTGGTGCCCTTTTGACCTGACCAGCACCCTACCCATCCAGCCAGAAGATCCAGCCAATGACTCCCTTCTGGAAACAACACTACTTGGAGAATACCTCTACTGGCCATCGATGGCAGACTCCAAGCATAGGATAGGTATACCTGACACTAATACTCTATTGCAACTGCTATGTGTGTGTGTGTGTGGGGGGGGTGAGTTGGGGGTATTTGAGAGAAAGTACCCCTCATAATTTGAAGGTTTGATTTGTGTTTTTTTACTCTATTAACTTTATACATTCTATCTAATAAACCAGAATTTTAAGGATACTGGGAGTTGGTCATTTGTAGCCACCATAGGCTAAGAAACCATCCCTTCAACAAGACGTTTCGGCTAAATGACACCTCTGAGGGTTGCTGAAGAAATGTTTGAATCTGGTTCCCTCAGGCTCCAGAAAAACAAAAATTTAAATTAGGCATTTAGATGTTGATGAAGGTTAAGTGATATAAACGGATAGGCTGAATCACAGGGAAACTGGAAGATTACATAGGGCCCCCCCAAAACGACTTGCTGCTGCTTTGACCCATTTTTCCCCATGTTGGTCCTTCTCTAGTGGGAAACAGTTATAGGTAATGGGCAGCTAAATTAATGTGTCTTTGGTGCTTTGCGTGTAAACAATAAGAGGTTGGACTGTTGAGTTTTCCCTTGCCTCTTATATCACTGTCCAACCCACCAATGTATTATTTAATCTAGAAATGCCTCTGTGTTTAAATTGGCAACTTTCCTCATCCATATTGATGGGACTTTAGGGGGAGAAGTGGTATCAGGGGGAATACAGAAAGAAATGGTTCCTGCTGCCATTAATAGTTATCAATCAGGCACAATCTGTAGTAGCCAAAAAGTTCAGTTGAAGGAAAGTGTAGATGGACTGTTTAGGGAAATAAGCCTGATGGTGCTAGAACTGTCTATGGAAGTGGTTGACATAAACAGCTCAGCTTGTAAGTACTTTCCTATCAAAAACAAACTTAAAAAAATCCCAAAAGCAGATGCATGCCATGGAAAATCAGTTCAAATGTTTTGAACAACTGGGGATATTATAATGGGAATTAATAGGTAATTTAATAGAGGCAGGGATTTGAACATAGAGATGATCTGTTCTTGATGTTTGCACCTCTTGAGCTAGAGATGCTTAATACGGCTTCTGTACCATTTCTGTTTTCAGCTGCAATACTCATAAGAGAATGTAATCAAATACAGAGATAAGCATCAAGGAGGAATAAAATTGAATGGGCTGAATAAAAATGGCAGTTCTTGAAAATCCAGGTTTTGTATAGGAAAAAAAGACTGTCTTTTGGTTAAATCACCAAACCTCTGAAGATCTTTTGATTAATTGCCTGTTCTGTCACATACTTCCTATGTAATCTTGGGCAAGTCTATTGATATTTTCCTCACTTGGCTCATTCCTCGATCAGTGAAATGTAAATATAATATGCTTCCCCATAATCACATTATAATAGCCGGACTTTTACAATAATTGGGAAGCCAAGAGAAAGACCCCCTAAATTGCAATTATTCATTAATAGGTTCTTACAACTATAGTGCTTTTCATCCAGAAAAACTTGCCCTACTTGTTCCATTCTAAGATAAGGCTTTCCCCTGATTTAACTTTGGGGAAAAGAGCCCCTCATCTTGAAACGGAGTACAAGGAAGCAGAAGGCATGGGGGAGGGAAGGTGAGGGGAGGGGACAGCAGGCAATAGCTATGGCTCCAGCTCTGGCCCTAACCATCTATGGCTCTGCCTGCCCCTGCTGCCTTTGTACCCCATGTCTTTCCTCCCAACATCCTAAGGCCCTTGCCCCCACATCTCCCTCCTTCCTCTCATCTCCAGCCTACACTGCTTCTGCCCCTCTCACAACCCTGGGCTCTGGTTCCCTCTTTCCTTATTCCTCCCTCTGCTTCCCCTTGTTGCAGCACCAGCAGGCTCCATCCCCACTGCAGGCTGGGAGACAGAGCATGGTCCCAGTCCAGGCACATAGCAGCTGTGTTGGTTCTGTGCCACTGCTACAGGACTGGGGTGGGGCCATGCTTTATGCCTCAGTCTGCTGTGGGGATGAAGCATGCCAGCATTAGTGTTGGAACAAGGGTAATGGTGAAGATGGGGAAGGGCAGGTGGGGAGAAGCCAGGAGGAGAGGGGTGGGGAAGCATGGTATAGGGGGCAAGGAGGAAGAGGGAGCAGGGCAGAGAAAGGTAAGGGTAGGGGCCCAAAGCTGTCGGGGGGGGTAGGTCCAAGGGGTATGTTGAGGCAACATGTCATGGGGGAAACTAACTGCTCCCCCACCTCCAAACCACCTGCCCCCCTTGCTGCCTTCCCCACTTCTCTACCCTCATCACCTGTCCCCTACTACTGCTGTCTTTGCTACAGTGCTGGTGGGAATGACTTAGATTCAAAGATTGTAAGGCCAGAAGGGACTTGGGAAGATCATCAGGTAGAGCCTAATGTACTGAGCAAGAAAGATAACTGGGAGTCAGATGACCCCAGCAGTCTCCTCTTGAAGATTTCCAAGGTAAGTGATTGCACCACCTCTGGAGGGAGCTTATTTCACAGCCTGGACACCCTGATTGTGAAGTTTTTCCTAATGTTGAGCCTGAATTGCTCTTCCATAAGTTTGTGGCCATTACTCCTGGTTTTCCCCTCTGGTGCCCCTGGTGAACAGTTGCTCACCAAGGCCTTGATGTACTCTCGTAGTGTTGTGGTAAGCTACTACCAGATCCCTCAGCCTTTCCTCATATGGCTTGCCATTTAAGACTCTAACCATATGGGTGGCTCTTCTTTGGACTCACTCAAGCTTGTCCACATCCTTGTTAAAATGTGGTGCCTAGAACTGGAAACAGTATTCCAGCTTCAGTCTGACCAGACTGAGTAGAGCAGAAGAATCACCTCCTTGGTTTTGCTGAACATGCATCACACTGCTGGCTCATATACATACTGCGGTCTACTGTTACCCAAAGGTCCTTTTCATTCATGGTGCTAGAAACTTGTACGTGTGTTGTGGGTTGCTTGTCCCAAGGTGAAGAAGACTTTTACGTTTCTTGACATTGAACTTTATCAGATTATATCCACCCAACTTGCTAGCCTGTCTAACTGTAACTGTAGCCTGTCTTCAAGCATGACCATGCTCTCCCATAACTTGGTGTCAACTGCGATCTTGACCAGTGAGCTCTTCACCCCCACATCAAGATTGTTAATAAAGATGTCGAAAAGTACTGGAACAAGCACTGACCCCTGTGGGACCCTGCTACCCACTTCTCACCACTAGGACACAGATTCATTCACTATGACTCTCTGGGTCCTATTCTTCAACCAGTTTCTCATGCACCTGGCTGTCTTGGAGTTAAGCCCACAATCCTCCAATTTTCTGGCAAGGACATTCTGGGATACTAGATCAAAAGCCTTTTGGAAGTCAAGGTATACAATGTCAACCTGTTCTATTGTGTCCAGGTGGTGAGTTACCTGGTCATAGAAGGAGATGAGGTTGGAAAGGCAGGACCTGCCTACAATGAAGTCATGCTGGCTGTTATTCGGAATCTTACCTTCTGCAAGCTTAATGCAGATAGATTCCTTGGTGAACTTTTCTAGGGTCTTCCCCTAGGATGGAAGTTAGGCTGATTAGCCTATAGTTACCCAGGTCCTCCCTCCTACCCTTCTTGTGGATGGGCACAACATTGGTCCTCTTCCAGTCCTCAAGGATATTCTCCAGAGTGCCATGAGTTGTGAAAGAGTTTCTTCAATGACTTTGCCCAGCTCCTTCAGTACTTTTGGATGAAGATCATCTGGTTCACATGCCTCTCCATCCCTGGGGCTCCCTCACAAAACCTGGGGACTGATCCCTTCCTCCTGAGCACCACTGTGGCTGCTCTGAGCACTGCTGCAACTGCCTCAGGGGAGAAGATGCCACTTCTAACACCATCGCTGCCTCCCTTCACATCCCTCCGCAGGGCTTGGTCCTTGGACCAATACCCTTCAATGTCTTCAATGACTTGGACAAGGGAGTGAAGTGTACTCTGTCCAAGTTTGTGGATGAAACAAAACTGTGGGGAGAAGTGGACACACTGAAGGGCAGGGAACAACTACAGGCATGCCTGTACAGGTTGGACAAATGGGCAGAAAACAATAGAATGTGATTTAACAAGGAGAAATGCAAAGTGGTGCACCTAGGGTGGAAAAATGTCCAGCACATCTACTGCCTAGGAAATGACCTGCTCAGCAGCACAGAATTGGAAAGGGATCTCTGAGTCATAGTGGACTCCAAGATGGACATGAGTTATTAGTGTGACTAAGTCATCAGCAAAGCTAACTGCACTTTATCATGCATCAGCAGATGCATTAAAAACTGAACCAAGGAGGTGATACTTCCCCTCTATTGGGAACTGGTCAGACTGCAGTTGGAATACTACATCCAGTTTTGGGCACCACACTTCAAGAGGGATGTGGATAACCTGAAGAAGGTCCACAGAAGAGCCACTTGTATGGTTAAGGGCTTGCAGGCTAAGCCCTACGAAAAGAGACTAGGGCACCTGAACCTCTTCAGCCCCGGCCAGAGAAGGTTGAGAGACAACTTTTTGTCTGCCTATAAGTTCATCATGGGGGCACAGAAGGGAATTGGTGTGGCTCTCCTCACCAAGACGCCCCTGAGGCTTACAAGAAATAATGGCCATAAGCTAGCAGAAAGCAGATTTGGACTGGACATTAGGAAGAACTTCTTCATAGTTAGAGTGGCCAAAATCTGGAATGGGCTCCCAAGGGAGGTGGTGTTCTCCCCTACCCTGGGGGTCTTCAAGAGGAGGTTAGATAGGCATCTGAACCCAGCACTCTTTCCTGCCTATGCAGGGGGTCGGACTTGATGATCTATTGAGGTCCCTTCTGACCCTATCATCTATGAATCCATAGTGCTCACTCTCCACTTGCCTTCTGGCTCTGAGAATATTTGAATCCATGAATCCGGAATTCGTGACTAGCAAGGGTTCCCTGTATACATATACAGTTAAGGCTCTATTGCTGCTGCCCCTGGTGTTTGAATGATTTACTTAGCTATGGAATATTGGAAATCCTTTGAACAGTGTTAACTTGGCAGATTTATTTAAACTTTCTGTGATTATCCTCATTTGTAAAATGAAGGAATGTAAGTAGATCATTAGGAAGGCTCCTGACCCTCTGTCACAGAGCACTGAGGTGCCCTGTGCCTGAAGAGGGAAAAACTGCTGGGGAAGGAGCCCTAGCAGTGACTAAGGAGCACAACTGTGGGTTGCTGGGGCAACCAGGGAAGGTCAGCTGACCAGAAGGGGCAGGATCTGGTCTTTATAAAGCCCAGAAGCAGAGGCTTGAGGCAGTTCCCTGCCAGTTGCCAAAGGGGCAGGAGCTCCCTAAGGCAGGATGCAAGGAGAAGCCAAACTACAGGTATAGCTTGACTTGACTTGAGCAATGTTGTTTTAGCCGAGCGGCTCTAAGTTATGTTATAGCCTAGGGGCTTGTGTGTTTTGCATTGTTGTTACACCGGTGGTTTGGGTGAGGCTATAAGGGGATGGAGGAGGCCTCATAGGGGATTCGCAGTGGAGTGTGAGGACCCCAGCACCAGCGGGCACAGCACACAGGGTGC
Organism: Caiman crocodilus; assembly: GCA_030014935.1. NCBI lineage: Eukaryota > Metazoa > Chordata > Crocodylia > Alligatoridae > Caiman > Caiman crocodilus. Next base: position 138,743,102 of record JAGPOW010000261.1, read on the forward strand.
ATAGACCCCAGTCCCAGATAGGGGGTGTTTGAGAAGTCCTAGTGTGGCCGTGGTGAGCCCCTGAGAGGGGAGCGCTATTGAGAAGCCCCGTGCAGGCGTGGCAAGCTCCCCTGTGGGGAGCACTATTGAGAAGCCCCGTATGGGCGTGGCGAGCCCCCAAGAGGGGAGCACTATTGAGAAGCCCTGTGTGGGCGTGGCGAGCCCCAGAAAGGGAGGCAACATTATTAAGAAGCCCAAGTGTGGGCACAGGGAGCCCCAGATAGGGGGCGGCATTATTAGGACACCTCAGTGAGGGCATGAAGAAGAAAGGCTCAGGGAGAACAGGAAGGGGCCAAATAGGGATAGAATAAAGACAACAGCGATTCCATCGGCAAGGTGTGGACTGCGGCGTAGGGGAGGAAACTGAGCCGCAGACAGCACCCCTTAGCAGCAGGGTAGTACAAGGGCAGCCTCCTGCTAATTAATGCCTATCAATCAATAACAAGGCATGGCAGGCGAGTAGGTGGGCAGTTGCCCCAGGAACAGGTGCGAGGGCCACACTAAGGGCAGTACAGAGAGGTGACCTGTCACACCCTCATTTCAGTGTCCATATCACATCCCAGTAGAAAAACAGTCTTTTAATAGTGCTTCTTTTCTATAAACAAATGCAGATACATTCCTTTATTGGATGTCAATGTGCTTTTCTTATTTAGCTGGTTTTGTCATTGCTTCCAAGGGCCTGCCAGCTCCAACTGCAACATAGTTCAAACAAGTGTAAGTAAATTAAGCTTTAAATTCAGTCATCCAGGTGACCTAGCTGGCCAGAGGGAGTAGGGGAAAGGGTTCACAAATCCAAAGTCTTCCACAAAAACATGTCTTCTATGCATATGTGATTACGTAGATAATCAGATAATTAGCTACTATATAGTTATGATCAGAGATCCTGTTTTTCTCTGATAAAAATCTCAAAATCCCTCACTCCCCACCCACAGACCTGCCCCGCCACCCCTGCTGGTGCCCCTCACTCCCCAACCGCAGCCCCCCGGCTCAGTCATTGCTCCTCAAATGTCACCCACTGTCCTCTCCCCAAATTTGCTGGTGTCCCTCATTCACCACCTATAGTCTCCCATCCCCCATCCCTGCTGGAGGGAGCCAGAGACTTGGATCTACGGCCCCCTGCCCCCTCCAGCAGCACCTAAACCCTGGCTGCAGCCTATGGGAGGTGGTGCCTGCTTTCCCCTCCCCCATGGGTGGCATAGCCAGAGCAGAGCACACGGGGGAGGGGAGGAAGATGCAGACTGCCCATTGCATGCTTGGGCTCTCCACCCTACTGCTCTTCCCTGGGTCCTTTGCAGCCCAGTGGGCGAGACTCAGCATGACATGGTATTGAGCTTCCCTGCCTTCCTCTACCCTGCAATGCCAGATCTTGCCTACTGGGCTGTGGAAGTCCCGAGGGAAGGGCACTGTGGGGGCTGGGAGCCCTGAACCTGCAGGAGGCAGCCCACACTCACCTCATGCACAAATCTGAGGGGCATATGCTCCCCATTAGACTCTCCTGCAGGTATGTGCACAGTGGTGGGGAGCCAGCATCCTACACCCCTTGGACGAGCCACCTTGGGCATCATTCCACTCGCCACCTCAGCCCTGAAGCTGCAAATTCCTGCCCCAGCTCTGGGCCCCAATCCCCATCACCTGGGCTGGGCATTTGCATAAGCCCCAGCCCCTGCCATGCCCAACTCTCTCCCTCACTACAGAGGCCTCAATCCCAGCCCCCTCATCAGATGTATCTGTGGAGGGCTATTCTCCAGTCTGCCTGGTGGCCATGTGTGTATGCATGTGTATGTGTAAACATGCACATGGTACTCCCTGCTTGACCACCCACCTCTTGCTCCCCCCACCCCACTTCCAGGCTGAAACTCTGCCAGCCTGCAAGGGGAAATCCATCATTTCCTACATTTTTCTCCTTTAAAGGATAAAAACTGTTTTTTTTTCCTTTTAAAATGAGAAAAAAATCCTAGTTTTATCACATTTTTCTATGGCAAACAGAAAACCCAGATCCCTGGTTATGATCAGAAAATGCACCTACATAATGTTAACTAACCAATCAGAATGCTAATTGTATGCCAAGACTGTTCTCTTAATTAAGAGATACTTGGTATTTAAATCCTGGTGCACTGTAACTTGGTAGAGGTTTGTTACACTTCCTGGAACTGAAAAATGACTCGACACTGCTTCAGGTGTTCTTAAGTCTTTCTGGCCATTATTGAGCATCCCTAAGTATTTCTAGCAGTTAGTAGGGCTGTGCGAAATTTTGCTCGGCATTTTGTTTCAAAGCTGTTTCGATGTGTTTTGAGCTTGAAATAATTAAATTGAAATGAAGCAAAAGACTTTGAAACAACTTCAAAACAAAACAAGGGAGCTCAAAATGTTTTGAAAGTTAGGAGATGCTTCAAGTTTTGAAGCCAGGCTTACTGGCTTCAGCACTGGTATGATTGGAGGCTCGCCTGCACCCCTGGGAGTGCTGCAGGGGCTGTGTTGGGGTCCTCCCAGGGGTGTGGGACCCCAATATGCCTGCCAGATGACAGATCAGTGCTGGGCAGTCTGCACCCAGCTCCGGGAAATTTGTTGCTGCTGCTGGCTCCAGGCGGCAGCATGCAGCTTCTGTCATCTCGCATGCAGATATGGGGCACTCAGCCCCAGGAGGACTCCAGAACAGCCCCTGTAGCCCTCCTGGGGGTGCAGGTGAGTCTCTGATCTGCATGTGGGATGACAGGAGTCAGGTGCTGCTGCCTGGGACTGGCAGCAGGAGTGATCTTCCTGGCCCTGGTGGGTCTGTAATTTGGCAGGCATATCAGGGGCCCACAGCCCTCTCTGGGGTGCGGGCAAGCCCCCAATCTGCCTGCTGGATGATAGGAGCTACTCTGTTGCTACCATCAGTCCCAGGCAGCCGCATGTGGCTCCTGTCATCCATGCGCAGCTCAGGGTCCCAGCAGGAGGGCTGCGGGGGCTGTGCCAGATTCTTCCCAGGGGTGCATGCCCCTTGTATTCTTCCCATGCGGGATGACAGGAGCCACATGCTGCCACCTGGGGCCAGCAGCAGCAATCTCCCTGGCACTGGGTGTGGGCTGCACCCAGCATTGGTCTGTAATCTAGCAGGCAGATCAGGGGCCTGCAGCCCCAGAAGGGCTCTGGCACAGCCTTCAAAGCCTTTCCGGGGGTGCAGGCAAGCCCCCAGATGAGGAGCTGGGTGCTGTTGCCTGTGGCCAGCGGCAGCACCAATCTTCCCAGCACTGGTCCCAGGCAACAGCACCTGGCTCCTGTCAGCTGGCAGGCAGATTGGGGGCAAGTACTCCTGGAAGCGCTCTGGCACAGCCCTCTCAGGGATGCAGACAAGCCCCCAGTCTGCCTACCTTCCGCATTTTATGATTCCCCATTATGCCCTATGGGCTAAACAGTGTTGAAACAGTGAAATAGTTTGAATGAAATGAAACAAATCAATGATTTCTAAATGAAACAAAACTCAAAATGAAACTGTCCTGTCAAAACATCAGAATGGAAGTCAAAGCAGAACAATCCTGTTTTGTACAGCCCAAGCAGTTACCTCTGCTGACAGGTGTATTCTCCAACATGCTCTCCTCCTCCTTCCACCTTTTATTAATCAGTCTCACATACCAAGACTTTTAACTCTTTCAACATTGTCCAATAATGTCTAAGAGACTTGAAGACTGATAGTTTCCTTGTACACCAAATAAGATTATTCTTAATAATTTTTTTTTGCATGTATTTATATATTTTTGAGCAGCCTAGTAAAATCTGACACTTTTTATTCCTGAGGCATGTTATGTTATAGCAACGGCAATGGCAATGGATCATTCAAGTTTATTCATTGTAAATAGTGTCATAAAAGAACTGTCAGTTATACTATTGTTCTCCACTCTCCTGCTTTTATTTGTTTGTTTCACTATGGACAATTTTGCAAAGACTTGAGGTTACTTTCAGATCAATTTCTTCCCTTTACCTTTCAGTTCTCTTTGTGCATTTATTACAAGATAACAGCATCTCACACTGAGTGACAGAACAGTTGACTCAAACCTACTGAGTTCCTTTTTATAGTCTGGTCTAGCAGCACTGAGACAACCCCCTGTGAGGTCCAAGAACTCAATGTAATGAGCATCTTTATCATTGCATAGCTCTTAAACCAACATGTATAGATATAGTGGGGATAGAGAACAGACAAATGGAGGATGAAAAAGCTTGATAGAGAGAACTTAGCAAGAATATGGCCATTTATGTGTGCATTTTTGGTGGTATGTAAAAAAAAAACCAACAACAACCCCCCCCCCCACAAAAGATGTTTTTTACATGGGGGTTCAATTACATATTAATAAGACCTGTTCATGGTTATTTTTTTTAACATAGCACTGTTCTTTAAAAAAGTAATTCACTCCCTTGATTTGTAATGAGGATATCCAGGCCATAAAAGAAAGTATTCATGTCATAGAAAGATTGTGTTCCTCAGTTAATTTATTCTAAGATGTTTAAATATACCATGAATCTTATATTCCCCTGAATGCTGTTTTTGAACTGTGTTTCAAACTGTGGAGAAAAATAGGTAATTGCTGTGCAAGAAAGGAAAAAAAATGAAGATAATGTTTTGCAGTGCAAGATAAGGTGAAGGATTTATTAGAGATTATTATTATCTAGCCCTGCAATGATCAAGAGGGCAGGGAGCCTCCATTATTCCATAATTTCCCATTTTGATTTAAGAACCTAAAAATGTCATTTTACATTTTAGCTGTTCCTTAAAGAATACATTGCACACATTTAGCTTTAAGATGTTCTGACAGCAATTTGCTTTTTAACCTCCAGCAGAGCTAAATGGGTTTATTATTGTACATTCCCTGTTAGCAAAAAGGAGGAGAGAGAAAAAAAGGAAAGGGAAAACCAGAAAAAAAGAGTCCTGCTAATCAAAAAGGAAACAAGACACCCTGAGGCAAGATCATTCTGGTGTTACCTATTTGCTTAAAATGGCTTATTTTTAGCAATTTCAAAAATAGAAACAGCTTTTTTTGAACGGTAGTCATAACTTTGGGATACAATAAAGAAAACAAAATTAAAAAAAAATAGATGAACAGTTTTTTTTAAATATCTGGAAAAAAGTTTTACTTTCTCTAGCGATGCGGTCCTAAATTATGAGACAAAACATTCTCCAGAGTAGAAAACCTTGTGCATGAAGTCTTCAAAATGTGAATAATCTACCCATGCTATGCTGGATAATACACTCCAGATATCTTTTGTCCAAGAAATGGTCTTTGTTGGCTAACTTGATGATACAGGCTGTCCTCAGACATGTGACACAATTGGTTCCTGGAAATTGCATCTTAAATTGAAATGTCCTAAGTCAGAATCAAGTTTCCCATAGGATCAGTATTAGAAATGGGGGATTGGTTCCTTTATGATGCTTGATACAGCTGCATCCAGCTAGTAAGACCATTGTGGTGGAAGGGTGGGGAGGAAGGGGTGTAGAGGAGGTAGATCAATGCCCCCAGCGGTGAGGGAGAGACTGGGGCTGGGGTTGGGACCAGGGCTGGGGCAAGCGCTGCCCAGCCAGGGCCAGGCGGGTGTGAGACTGAGCGGCAGCTCATTGAGGGGGTGTGGGGAAGGAGGGGATGCAGAAAGGGAGAGGGCAGCAGTTCCCACAGCTGCACGCTGCTTGTCTGGTGGTTCATCTGGTGGTTCCCGCTGCTGCTCCCACTGCTTGTCCGGGAGGGCATGGGGGGGGGGAGGGGAGGGACTGTGCCCCTGGATCTGCATGGGGTGATGAAGGTGGGGGCAGGGGCTGCACTGGGCTGTGCTCTGGGTAGGCAATGGGGGCTGTGGTGAATTTTTGGGTGGCTGCAGCCCTCCCATACTTCTGAATTCACACTGTACCATAGTCCAGTAGGTGTACATAAGCCCTTTCTGGCCCTGACCAGTTGCCACTACAGTATGGAGAAGCCCTTAGAGAGGTCTGACCTAGATGGGTGAAGAAACTGAGGCAAGAAAAAGTGTACAGTTATGCTTATTGTTCTGTCTAGCTACATCCGCTCTTGCATTAGTTACCATATTTACCCAAATCCAAAGGGACTTTGAATTTAAGACAACTCCCTAGTAAACAGATTCTGTCCACGAAAAATTTATTTCAGAGGTTTTTGCTCACAGGTGTACTGTTTGAACATGACCCAGGAGCAAATAACTCTGAAGCAATTAGTTCAGGCAGCCTCTGCATTGAAGCACCCTCATGCCACAGATAGTCGGTTAGTATCTACATGTGTTCTGCTACACACACACACACACACACACACACACAAAAATACCTCTGCAGCTGTACTGGACTGACTAGTACTACCCTATTGTGGAATTTATTAGTTTCATGAGCCTTAATAGGGGCACACATGTAGTTACTGAGATGTTTACTGTGCAGTTAATTAGTCAACTGTACAGTAAACACCCAGGGAAATTTATTTTAAAGGGGTGGTCTGTTTCCTTTGTATTAATAGAACTTGGGTCCAGCTAGTCCCACCCTACAGCATGCTCCCTTTAAGGAGGTTAATTTTTAAAGAAATAGTAGAAGACCCATGTAATAGGCCAAGATAACACTCAGCTGTTGGCCAATTTCCAAGAAATGATAAAGCACAAAGAGCTTGGATTTTATTAATACACTTCAGGCAGGCCTCTAGTTCAACACAAACCTCCAAAAGGAGAGCAATTGCAGATCCAGGAGAAACAAGCCATACAGGCTGCATGACATGCACACAGATGGGCATGCAACCCTCTCCAGGCTTCCCTTCAACATGTGGGCAACTCTTCCTCTCACCTTGCATTGCACCACAGGTCTTAGGTTCCACTCCCACTCCCACCAGCACGTGCTACCTACCTGCAATGTGGGCAGCTAGGCTCCCTCTTTTGCTGCATGCACATAGGGCAAGGAGCCCAGTTCCCTGTTCCAACACATGTGCAGCATGGATCCTGCAGCCCCCTCCCATTATGCCACCACATCCGTAGAGAGAAGGGCAGGGAATAGAAGCCACAGGAGGGAGGGAAAGCGTGAAGAACCACAGCAGAAATAAATGGAGGGACAGAGGTGGCTGGACCAAATGCTAATCTTTCAGCAGCTGCATATGGCCTGAGGGCTGACAGTGGACATCCCTACCTTAGCTCAAAAGGAAGGTGTAATGGTAGGTCTAAAGGGCAAAAGGAATCTTTGTTGATGACAGCAACTCAGTGGACCTGTGGTGAAAAAGACATTTCCAGCAATGGCTCAGGGTGAGGGTTTTTGAAATGAAGTTGTGGGGGGATGTGGGCACATTAGAAGGGAGTGGTAGGCTCCAGGCTGACCTTGACAGGTTACAGCGGTGGGCAGATGAGAATAGGATGATAGGATGGAGTTCAACATGGATAAGTGCAGAGTGTTGCACATGGGGAGGAAGAACCGGCACCACGCTTACAGGTTGGGGAACTTCCCTCTTGCCTGCA
>JAGPOW010000261.1:138750695-138774488 GCA_030014935.1 Caiman crocodilus
TCATCTGACCCCGGTGCTCTTTCCTGCCAAGGCAGGGGGTCGGACTAGATGATCTGCCCAGGTCCCTTCCGACTCTAGATACTATGATACTATGAAATAAGAGAAGTAGCTCTGCTGACCTGCTACAGCACAGGTGGGCAAAACCATGGATCTGGCCACCAGCTAGACTCCATTTCCCAGCAGTCCCTGCATGCATCACTCCTGCCAGTCTCCGTGGAGACTCCAGGAGCCACAGAGCTGTGGCAGTGTGGCGCCAGGGTCTATATGGAGACCAGCCTGAGTGGCACTGGCAGGACACATGGCTGGGTGGGAAAGTACTCTGGGGTTGGGCCCAGGACCGGGATCTTGCAGTGGTGACAGCATGGCTCCAAGCCAGGGCAAAGCCTTGATCCACTGCCTGCACACCCCTGGGGCAGCAGATCATGTTCTGCCCTGGCTCTGGCCTGCACTATCAGCACCACAAGATCCTAGTGCCAGCCCCAACCCTAGCTACAGCCTCAGAACATCTCCCCACCCAGCCATGCACTCTGCAAGTACCGCTTGGGCTGGTCTCCTTGAAGAACCTCAGCGCATGGGGCTGTGACTGCCCTGCACTACCATGGCCCTGCCACTCCTGGGTTTTTCATGGAGGCCAGCCAGAGTGATGTGTGCTGGGGCTTTTGGGAAGTGGAGTCCAGCATGGGCTAGATCTGGGCTGTGGGCCTGACAGTGTGGTTAGCAGCGAGGGGCGGGGGATGGAAAATGTGAAATCACATTCCAGTGTAATGTTTGATCCCCAGGCAGTGGGCATGGTCAAGATGGTGGAGAGTTTCCCATCCATGAAGTTGGTGTAGGGTGAGAAACAGGGCATATTCCCTTAGTGTTGGGAATTTGGGGAGAATGGCATGTGGTGCCTTCCCTGTGGACAGCTGGCTTTTCATTCTACATTGCAGAACGTAGCCAGAGTGCTGACTCTTGGGTTGTATAAAAGCTTCTCTTGGTACCAAGCTTAGTATCATGGACACTTCAACTAACTCAATACCACTGCAGCTATAAGATGTCCAGATGGTGTGGAAAGGATATTGGAGGTGAAAGGAAGTATGAGATTTTGTAAAGCAGACTTTATAAAGTAGAGACATAAGAAAATAGACTCCTTCCCGATCCAAAAAGGAATAATGATACCTAATGAGAAGTATTGTGGGCTTCTAAGAGCTTTTCTCCACAGATATTTGGATTAAAAAAAAAACCAGGAAGAACTTGAGGGTAGAGTGAATTCCAGGCCACTTTATACCAGAAGGCACATACTATGGGATGTATTTCTGTCAGTCTCTTGGTAAGATGTTTCTATGGTTGATCACATTCTTGGAAAAATTCCAACTGGAAAGAGGCTTTTTTTTTTTTAAGTCCAGCATCTAGCATCTTGGTTTTTCTTAGACACATTTAAGAATCCTTTAAATCAATTAAACTGGAAAATATGCTTTCTTAGTTTCATTTCAGCCTTATTTTATAACTTGACCTTGTTTTGTTGATCTTGTCTCTGTGTACCATGCATACACCTAGATTAATATGGTTTGCTTCTAGTAGAAAATGTTTTTAAATTACAAATTTTTCATTTTTTGACAACAGGATTTTTTCCCCCTGAAATGGTCACATAATGTCAGCTCATTATTTTAACAAAATCTGTCTAGTAGATTAATTAATATTAAAGGTGCTTTTAGTATTCAAAATGATGCATTCATCTATATGAGAAAATTAAGAGCATAATTTTGTTGCAGGCTGAGATAAGAGCAGTGAAGTGAGCAGTTGGTATTTTAAACTAAGTGTAGTTGTGCTCAGTGAGACCAAGTTATTTGGAAAACAACCAATTTAAGATGGCAGGCTGAAACATAATTTTTATCAGAAAAACCATTTCTTCCAAGCACTGAGTTTTTTTTGTTGAGTCATTTGCTCTCTGATTTTCAACCTAGAGTTGTTAAACAGTTTAGTGAATACAACAATATTTTCATTAGTAAATAACAAAGGCTCTTTTGAGAAATATATAGCACTGTAACAGGGTTCTGTCTCTGACAGCATTTTTAGTGAGGCACCCTTCAAATCCTGCTCTATTTTCCTCCTCTGGGACCAGCTATCCACTTTGCTTTCCTGCTATGACTTGATGTCAGCTGGTTCTTAAAAAGGGCGGCTGCCCCAAAGGTTCCCCGGTGGGCTCTAAGTCTCACCACCTGTAGGATAATGACCTGCTACCTTAAGGGCAAAATGAATGCTCCAACCTTCCTTTGACATGCCTCGCAGAGATTTTATAGTTTTCTCTTTATGTTGGGGTCTCAGCCACTGGGGCTTGCTCCCTCTCTCTAGCTGGGCCTGTCAGGCAAAACCCACTAAGCAGGGCTTGATTCCAAAGGCTCTAGCTTTCTAATCCGCTTGGGCTCATGGCCCTCTATTTCATACTCTCCACAACACCAGGCCTACTGGCCCTTCTACATTGCACCCATGTGGTGCCAGGCTGCTGGGGCTTCATCCCTCTCTGGCTTTGCCCCTCTTTCTGTAGCTAGGGCCTTTTGCTTAAGTCCACTCACTAGGACCTACCTTCAAGTGACTCTGGGCTCATGGCCCTAGTGTTGTATCCCTAGTGCAGGAGGGCTTCTTTAACCCTCTATCACGGTGATCCTCAGCACTAATGAGGCCTCCGCCTCCTCCTCCCCTACAGCCTGGTTCACAAACCATCAGCCTTAACATTAAATGTAAACAATAGCCCCCCCATGGCCATATAAAGAAAACAAAGGCAAGAGAGACAAACTGCATGCTTACACGTGATTGGGCGTCTGTCTCCCAACTTGTCACATTCTTCCTGAGGAGACTGCTGCAGCGTCTCCATAATCATCCGGAGTCCCCTCCTCTGCCTGAAGTTTATACGGTTCTGACCTGTCCCTTATGGTCACCTGACCAGCCGGCAGGACTCGATCCTTAACCCCTGCTTGAATGGGTGCCTGCGCCTGGAAAACTCTGGCTTTAAAGGGGTCACCCTGCTTCCTGGTAACGGGGCTAGGGTTCCCTGTTACAAGGAGACATAATACAGTCCTTAACTTAGTTACAGAATTGTACAGAAGTCGGGCTGAAAGGGAACTGTCAAGGGAGGATCATATCTACCTAAGCCATCCTATTGAAGTGTTGGTCTAAATTATTCTTCAAACAGTACAGGCAATGCTCATCCACAACTACAAGGAGCTCAAAGTAACTGAAAATATCCAGAATAGTCATTCTTGCCACAGGCAAAGCAGGGGGTCAGGGTTCTGGTCAATCTCCTGCCCCTGTAAAGACAGTAAGTATATTACAATATATCTGAGAGACCCAAAAAAGAGGACCATGCCCTGCCTTCTCCATTAAGGAAAGCAAAACCCTAACAGTCTATGCTAATCTGATTATGGCATAAAATTCCTTCCTGATTCCAAAAGTGGCAAGCAGTCTGATCCCAGATGTAGCATTTGGTTTGACCCTAAGTGAAAAGTAAGACCCTTTAGTGAGGAACCTTCACAATGGTTTTAAAGGTCCCACTGGGAGCATCAGCATACCTGCATCAAAATCCATGGTCTTGGCTGTGGCTAACCCCCAGTGCTTCTGAGGCACCCAATGCCTCCACTCTCCTCCGCTCCCACCCACCCAACTCCTGTAGCAACAGGAGGGAAAATAATTACTATCTAGCCCCATTTAGCAAGCAGTAAACCACAGGAGCATGGGAAAGCCAAACACCTTCCACTCTGCACTGCACAGCTCCATGCATAAACAACTCTGACAGAACGTCACCTTCTGTGATTACATATTCCCACCATAAACTTGTTCCAGCTTCTTAACGTTGTTTCATAACCAAGCCAGTTGTGAAACTCTGTTTCATTCTCCCGCTGCACATTACTCTCCAATTTCTGATAGATGTGTGCATGGTCTCCTGGGCTTTCAACTATTGTACTTCACAGTCTATTCTAGACATTGCTTTTCCTAGTTCATTCCTGACCAAGGTTTATCCGATCTCTTATCGAACACCTTCAGTGATAAAGTTCTACAACTTCTCTAGGAAGTCTTTTTCAATGCCTCACTGTTCTAACAGTTTAGATTGTTTTTTCATTACATTATATCCAATGTAAACTTACTTTGTGGCAATTTAAAGACATTGCTATGCATCCTACTATCTTCAGCAAGGAATAGAAGGTGTTCTCTCTGTTCTTTACGTCAGCTTTTCAGATATTTGAAGGATGCTATTATGTCCCTCTCAATCACCTTTTATGCAAGCTGAACATTCTTATTTCTCTCAGCCTTTCCTTGTATTGGTTGTTTTCCAAGCCCTTTATCATTTGTTACCCATCCTATGTAAATGCTCGTGTCCTTTTTAAAATGAGAAGCCCAGAACTGCACATAACTGTAGATGAGACCTAACCAACACCACGTTGAGTGACATTATCACCTGCTGTGTCTTACACCTTATACTCCTGTTGATACAACCCCCCAAACATATTCACCTTCATTGCAGCTAGATCACATTGCAGGCTTATGCTGAATAAGTGATCCATCAAGACTTAGAGCCTGTTCTGTAATGTTGACATCCAGCCTGTTGTCACTTATTCTATTTGTGCTTTTGAATATTGTTTCCTGGTGTAGCCTCTTGTATTTGTCAGAACTGGACTTCATCTTGTTGCCTCTAGTCCACCTTTCCAAATCCACCTGATTTTACTCCAATCCTCCAGTATGTTTGCAATTCTTCCTAGTTTCATGTCTGCAGATTTGCTCAGGAAGCCTCCAAATATTCTAGCATTCAAATAATTAGTGTACATATTGAACAGCACCAGACCCAAGAAAGGCCCCTATGGGACTCCACTTGAATCTTCCTGCTATTCTGACATGGACCCATTTATAAGTATCCTTTGCTTGCAGCTATTAAGCCAATTGTTTATTCACTGTGTAGTAGGTTTGCCTAGCCCATATTTCTCCAATTTGTTTATGAGATGGTCACGTGGGACTTGGTTGAAAGCAGTGGTGAAGCCTAAGTACAATATGTCTACTGTATTACCTTCATCCACCCAACTAACTACTTTGTTGAAGGAGATCTCATTTGTTTGGCAGAATTTGTTCCTAACAAATCCATGCTGGCTGCTTGTGAGCCTCTCCTCCTGAAGATGCTTACATATTAACCCTATTTGTAATTTTCTCCTGTAACTTTCTGAATATTGTGGTCAAGAACATTCTTTGAATGTTCAGTTAATAGCTGACCCTGCCTATTTAGTAGTGGACCCACAACTAGTTATGGTTCATAGTCCATACAGAACCATTGAGAAGGGTGATGGAGATATGTCTTCACTTTTTCTACCTATTTACTGTCAAGAATTAGCTGTCATTGCTTTCACTCTTGGAAAACACGTTTATTAATTAGAATTCAGCAAAATTCAGTGTTCTTAATAGCATTGGAAATCTGAACACTTAGTCACATGATGATTTAAGAAATTATCTTTACTTGCCTCAGTGCCACCTAGCATGATGAAAATAAAGTATTTCAGGGCAATGCAATTTGTTCCAAATGAAAGTCTGATAGGGACTTCAGTATAGTACGTAGAGGGAAGCAACTGTATACACCTAAGCTGTCATTTGAACTCCTCCACAAAGATTCCTGTCAATATACTCCTTTTAAGAATCAGTAATGCAGTTATCAATTTTTGTAGGAAACAGGACAGGAAATGATTAAAGGAGCTGGCCAGCAACTTGCTTCTTGCTCAGTTCTCTACCTCTTGAAGGAAGTGTTCAGACTGGAGGCAAGGACCACCTTGTGGAGAGAGTAACACAGGTTCTCAGAGGGCTTGGTGCTCTGGCAGAGAGGCATTTTTATTTAGGACTGGATGGAGATGAGTTCTGCAGGCTGAGAGTTTTAGACTACTGTTTTTTTAAATGGGAGGTGAAGTGATGGTGCTCCTCTGAGAGTAAAGTTAGCTCAGCTTTAGCTCACATGGCAAGAAGGCAGATTAGTTAGATTTCCCTGAGGTAACAGAGACTTGGGGACCAATTTTATTTAGCTTTTTCTTGTCTGAAACTTAAACAAACAAAATGTCATGTGAATGGGACTCTTTCAAAGCTGTTTTGTTTCCTTGCCCTGAAGATGCAGAAGATCTGGGCATGAACACAAAGGAAATGTTTTTTGGTTTTCAGGAGATGACGCTGGCTTTTTGGTGATATGTACTTAGATCATTTCAATGAGAGGGTGTCCCAAGGGAGCTGGGATGCTAGAAGGCCCCCGGGGCAGCAAAGGGTCCTGCTTACCTCCTGCAGAGCCAGAGGATCCAGGGGAGGCACAAGCGCCGAGAACGCTGGTGTGGGTTATCAGCTGGGGCAAAGCAGCGGGGGCGGGGAACGCCTGCTGGAAGGAACAAAAGGTGGCCCCACTGAGGCAACGGGGCAGCTGAGCGGAGGAAGCTGGAGCAACGCGCTTCAGCGAGCGGAGAGTCAGCCACCACCCGCAGTGTGTAGGGAAGAGAGAGGTGGAGCCAGACCTGGCTCAGAGGAGCTGAGCAGCTAGCAGCAGTGCTGGTAGAAGGGCCAGCACTGGCATTATCGGCTCAGCCAGTGGAGAAACTGGTGGCAGCACCAGTAGTAGGACCGGAAGAGAAACGGGCAGGAGCCTGGTCAGCATAGCTGGGGAAGGAACCAGCTGAAGCACCAGCAATAGAGCTGGGAGAGGAGCTAGCTGGATCCCGGGCTGCAAAGCTGGTAGCAGAGTCAACGGCGGCGTAAGCAGCAGGAACGGCGGAGAAGCCAGGTGCATCAGGAAAGGGGGCATCGGTGAGGTAACCGGGTGCCCTATACAGATGGGAGTCGGCGGTAGATAAGATGACCTCGCGGACCACCAGAGCAAAGCAGGTACTGGGCCAGAAGGGCTGGGCTGGCATCCCTATAGGCAGCATGCCCAGCCCGAAGAGCGTTGTTGATGGCCGGTGTGTTAGGGCGAGAGGGTGGCAAATCATGGACGAGGTTGAGGCCAGAGAAGGAAGGGCTTAAGGTGGCAAGTGGCTGTGGTGTAGGGGAGGATGATGGCCTGAGAGTACCCGTCAAGGAATGCACTGACGCTGGTGGATACCCCAAGGGAGAACTCTTTTTTCTAGTCCCTGACTTGGCCCATCATTCTTGTCTTGATTTGGCTTCCACACAGGGAGTCAACACACAGGGGCTGCAGATACTATTAGCTGATGTCTCTTTTTTTTTTTTTTAATGCAATACTTAGGGACAAACAGACCTGACAAATGGATGATCTGGGGTCTGGCAAGGCTGTAATGCAGCTGATTAGAGTGGGTTTGTATTTCTGCCTGTACTGCTTTCCCAGTTAAAGAGCAGAATGCTTTTCATTGGCTCCACTCCTTTTCTAAAAGAGTTTCATGGCATGACATTTCAGAATTTTGCAACCTAAGGAGAACAATGCTTTAAGGTAAATGATGTAAGCCCTGACCATACTTTCCCAGAAAAAATATATATGTCCCTACATGGGAACAGTTGTGATACTTTGCAAACATTAAAAATTGAAGATATTTTGAATGCCATACAAATGGCTTGTATTTTTTCATATTTTTTTCATATATTTTTTTTCATCTTCTACATGAGAACTAGTTCCTATTTGAAGGTTTATTTATCGTGTTTAATGCAGAAATGCAATAACAAATGAAAAAAGTGGAGATAACTGTAAATTACTATACACTTAAGCAACTGCATAGAAGAGAAAATTGTACAGCGCATGTAAATACTAGGAAAAATAGAACAGACTTGTAAGCATCTCTGCTGAGAGGATGATGCAGTAAGGACCATTTCTTTTGTTTTGTATGAAAGAAAAGCATTATGAAAACTCCCTCCATGGCTATTTTCCATGAGATGATAGATCTTCCTGCTGCAGTAGTCCATGAAACTAATCTTTGTGCTTTAATAATACTCAAAAGTGTCTAAGAAGGATGCACATATTGGTTTCTGTGTTTGGTATGATAACAATACCAGCCAATTTGTTCTGCCTTATTAATTAGTTGGATTTTGGAAGAAAACAGAAATCCAAGGGATATTGTGATGTTCAGAGCTTGATGAAGGTTGATGCTTCTTTTTCTCCTTTCTGTTCATTTTCATTGTTTTTCTCATAGAGGATGCAGACTAAAAATAGTACCAGTATTTTCAAAGAACTTTCTTATCTCTGTGGCTCCGATTTGGAACAGTGAATAGTGCCCAATGAATTCATTTTCAGGACAATTTAAAAGTAGTACAATTAAGAAAGTAGCACAATTAACTATTAGTGTAAATGACTGTAAAGATCAGGATTAGAAGGTACAGAATTTAATTCTTTTGGCTTTGAAATGTACTTTCTAACCAGTTCTTCCTCTTTGCTGTTATGATAGTGAATGCTGAGAACAGATGTGTGTGATGATATGATTTAGCAACACTTTACTAAGGTACAGCATTAGAAATGTCGCTATACTCGAAAATTTGTGGAAATACAAGATGGCAACTTACCATGGTTGTGATAACAAACTTGGATTTGGCAATGACAACATTTGTGTTGCCCTTTTCATTTTCAAACTGCTAAACAAATGGCAGCTGGTGTAAAGGACAATAAAAATTCTCATGCCAAGAATTAATGTAGTGCCATTGTTTAGTGAATTTGATTTAGACATTCAAATTTAGATGTACCTGTAAAGGACCATGCATTTGGAGGTGGATTGTGCTCAGTGCTGTACAAATTATGAGATGAAATCTAGGTGTTCAAAAACTGACCTAGCAGTAAATGGAATCGGAAAATGAGTTTCCTCAAAGTTGTTCAGCACAGCTATATTTGCTATCTATAACTTGTAATTTTCTAGGTTGGATACCTCATGAGGACTATTGGAATAGACAAGTATATTTTTCAAATGGTGTACATTTGATGTTCAAATGATTGATAAAAGATTGATAAGAGTACTAGGAGGTGCTACATACATGTTGTTCACACCTGACCCTGTCTGATATAGCTCTCCAGTACTTTCTGGCCCTGAAAAGCAATTCAAGAACACAGAAACAAGATGTTCCAGGGAGGAGAAATGGGGAAGGAAACAAGGAAAGTCAAAATTAGTTGGATAGAAGACCATAAGACATTAAGGAGAGGAGAACAGAAACTACTGCCTTCTGTACTAAGAGTTGGGAAATAGATCCTATTCCTCTAGCTGAGAATTACCCTGGCATGGGAGAGGAGCCATCAGACTTCTTGGAGCAGCAATAGCAGAAGTGGTGCTTGTAGTAAAGTCTAGGCTACATGGGTGGCTGTGATGCCCCCGGTGATCACATGACATCTGTCTCACTCCAGCTCCTTGGGGTGCCCTCCCTTTTGCCTCACCTGTCACATGTTGATGGCATTTTTATAGTGCTTTGGGAGGCTGCCCCAGTTTACCTTAACCTTGACCCTGTGGGCACTAAATTGTGGCTCACCTGGCCCTATTCCTAGAATAATAGGATCATAGAAAATTAGGGTTGGAAGGGACCTGAGGAGGTCATCTAATCCAGCCCCCTGCTCAAAGCATGATCATCTATAACTATATCAATCCAGCTAAAGCTTTATCTGCTCAAGTCTTAAAAATCTCTAAGGATGTAAATTCCCAAACCTCTCTGGGTAACTTCTTCCTATGCTTTACTATCATCCTGGTGAGAGAGTTTTTCCTAATATGTAACCTAAACTTCTCTTGCTGAAACTTGAGACTACTTTTCCTTGTTCTGTTATCTGCCACCACTGACAACAGTCTAGCTCCATCCTCTTTGGAACTACCATTTAGTTGAAGGCTGCTATTAAATCCCCGCTCAATCTTCTCTTCTCTAGACTAAATAGGACCAGTTTCCTCAACCTTCTCTCATGAGTCATGTGTCCCAAATGGGAGGGGGGGGGGATTCAGGATCCCCCAGGTCTCTGCTGGCCTGAAGTGTGACTGCTTTAAACTTGAACTAGCACTAACACTGATCAACATTTCTGTGCCTTGCAGTGTAAGGTGTAACAAGGCCCTAAGATGTATAAACTAGTTTTAGGCAGGGAAGGCTCTTTGAGTAGATGTGATATCTTTTATTAGACCAATTGAGTAGTTGGAAAAGATTTAGAAAGCTTTCAGGCACAAGAACCCTTCTTCAGGCATAGGAATTCTCTGCTGTTCTGAGACTCCAAAGAATGAGAGAAGCTAAAAGCGTGACAGGATGTCAGTGAGAATGTAAAATAAGTCGAAATTAGAAAAACAAAAGGTAAAGCAGGGAGAGAGGGAAGGGGAAAGCAGGGGAAAAGAAGCCAAACTTGGGTAAGGGAGATGCTACAGTGGTAGAATACTTAGTAGAAAAGAGGCTGTCTGTGAAAAAGGAAATGCCTGGAAAATAGGAAAAGGACAGAAAAGGAGGGGAGGTGGGGGGAAGAAAAGTATAAAAGGTCAGTTCTGGAAGATACCTGGTGAATCAGATGCCTGACAGGTTGTAATATGTCATACATCCAATGTCTATATTGAGTCTATAATTTTTTGTATCTAGTAGACTTATGAAGTGAAGTTCATAGGCTCATCTATGAAAGGTGTTTTATAAGTTGCCTTTGAGGATTAAAACTGAGAGATTAGAGAGGGAGTGAGAAATGTACTCCCACAGGAAATTGGGTATTCTTGTCTATTATAGATTTGCAGTGTACGTTCATTCTGGTGCGCAGCTGTTTTTGGTTTCTCCTACATATTTTCCTTCAGGGCATTTGGTGCACTGGATGAGATGTACAGCATTTCTGGAGGTGCAGCTGTTAGATCCAGGAATGGTGATGAATCTGTTTTGGGGTGTAGTTATTTTGGGCGTGGTGGAGATGTGTTGACAGGTTTCTCATTTCTTGTCCTGGCATGGTCTGGATCCATTCAGTGTGGTTTGGGTCATAGGGTAATGAGGTCATGAGGTTAGCAAGGTTTGATGCTTGTTTAAAGGCTAGCATGGGTGCTTCTGGAAAGATCTCTTCAAGAATTGGTCTTTTTGCAATATGAGTTGCCAGTGTTTGACAGTTTTCTGTGGAGGTTCCAGGGAAGGATGATATCATAACTAATGATGTGTGATTTGTGAGAATTTTCTTTTTGTATTGCAGCAAATCTTCACACAGTATCAAGGTGACTCTTTCAAAAGTGTGATCTCTCTCTGGAGGACTGTCTTTGTTGGCTGAAGGCCCTTTTGAGCTTTGTGAGGTGGTGATCATGGGTATTCTCCTCACTGCAAATTTGGTGATATCAGAGAGCTTGGCTCTCTGATAAATTACAGAGATAAATTGTTAAATTACAGCTTTCTTGGTGTGTTTAAGGTGATTTGCTGGTTCTGTGTAGATATGTACATTGGTTTCTTATATATGGTGGTTTGAATATTGCCATCTTGAATATTGATCATGGTGTCCAAAATGGAATTGCTGGTGTTAGAGTATTCAAGAAATTGTCTAATGGAAGGATGATGATTGTTGAATTTTTGGTGGAAATCAATCAGACTACAGGGTTTTGGTACAAATGATGAAGATATCATCTGTGTATGTCAGGTATAGTAAGAGTCTGATAGTGCAGTTCTTGAGGAATTCTTCTAGGTGAGCCATAAAAATGATGGCATATTGTGGGGGCCTTTTGATGCCCATAGCTGTGCACATGATCTGAAGGAAGTGTTGGTTGTTGAAACTGAAGTTGTTGTGCGTAAGGATGAAGTATATGAGTCGAGTGATATCCTGGGGTCTGTACTCTGAGTTGTAGTCTCATTCTTGTAGATATGTGAGGCAGGCTTGGATGCCACCCTGGTGTGGGATGTTGGCGTATAAGCTAATGACATCCATGGTGGCTAGGACAGCATTGCTGGGAAGGTGGTCTATGTTTTTGAGTGTTTGCAGACAGTCAGGTTTGTCTCAGATGAAACTTGGTCTTTGGGTGATGAGGGTTTTAAGATGGATTTGATGAAACCTGATATTTCTTTAGTTAGGGTTCCATGGTCTCCTGGGGTTTCCTTGTTTGTGAATTTTAGAAAACAGGTAAAAAGTCCCTGGATTGGGTAGCAGGGGGATCAGGGTCTGAAGTTTTTCTTGTAGGCTCGATGGAAATGATGTAATGGTTGTTTTGAGGAGAAAAGGGGAGTTGGATCTTCCTCTAGTTTATAGGAGGTAGTGTCAGAAAGTTCTTTATTGGCTTTTTTTATGTAGTCTTTACAGTTAAAGATAACAATAGCTCCTCCTTTATCTGCTGGCTTTATTACTATTTGGTGGTTGGAGCTTACAACTAAAAACACAGTAAACTAGTTTTAAGCACCTTTTAGGCTTCTTAAAGTTATGCCACTCCAGGGCAGGTTTATCTCTAATCCATGTTACCCAGCTCATGTTCCATGTATATGTGCGCACTCCCCAGAGATAAGCCACCCAAGTTTCAGTCCTCCATCCTCCCAGAGTGCAGTGTCCACTACCCCCAACATCCTGCTCTGTGCAAGCAATTCACAGCTGTAGTTCCTAGTCAGGCCCAAGCTTGCCAGCCCTCTAATGGAAAATCAGAGCTGTGCAGGTCAGGGACAGTCAGAACTTTTTTTATCCTGAATGTGTAACTACTCTAAACTTGAATTAACACTAACACAGATGAACATTTGAGAAGCTTCAAGT
Organism: Caiman crocodilus; assembly: GCA_030014935.1. Classification (NCBI taxonomy): domain Eukaryota; kingdom Metazoa; phylum Chordata; order Crocodylia; family Alligatoridae; genus Caiman; species Caiman crocodilus. The sequence continues at coordinate 138,763,318 of JAGPOW010000261.1, forward strand.
GCAATCTACAACAAGGTCCTTAGTTCACCTGAAGAGATGCACTAACTTAGATCAGGAATGGGTTAATCTGATCTATCAAATGCCTGTACATATTCAGAGAGCAACCCTGAGGTTGGGAAAGCCCAGCTGCTCCCCACAGCCTCAGAGCTATGATTTTTGTAGTCCCTGACCCAGTACAGGATGGATAATCCTCTCCTTGCAGACCTGACACCCCCTCTGAATTCCTCCCACCATGGACCTGCTAGGCCTCTGGTGAATTATACATCGCTATGGGTCTATATTCATGTGGCTTAAAGTAAGCTATGTAAACATAGACCGGGGTGATGAATGGTTGTACTCACCCTTGGGCGACACCAGGCAAGGGACTTAAAAATCAAGTAGAAGGTATTTTTGCATACATAATCTAACATGAACCCCCAGTATCAACTAACATAGGAACCATGTTAACTATTTCAAATGAATGCAGTCAGAAGGCAGGGTAGAGATGCACCTTACTGACTAGCTGAATCTGAGATGGATAAGCTTTCTTGAGGAAGAGAAGAGCTCACTCTCTCAGATGCTATCTCTGATTATGCATCTCTGACTCAATTAGTGTATAAGGTGCATCTCTGCCTGTCTTCAGACTAAGATAGTAACACAACTAACTACCTCCCTTTGAAAATGAATTCAGTGGGATAGTTTGAAGTAATGATCATGCTGATTCCTTGGGTTAACAAGTACTTTTGAAGGCAGGAGTCTGGATTTGAGGGCATACAAAGCCCCTTTCAGTCCCTTTATTTCTTTGTGCATATCCTGTGAGGAAACTGTCAGGAGCATGGGAACAAATACTGGGTCTAAAATATAAAGAAGGGAACTACATGTTTATTACTCTATTAGTACCATGCGCATGCAATTTATTTAATACAGATTTCCTTACAAACCTTGAGACTTCCCACATTTAGCTTATTACTATCTTGAAAATTTATCATCTATCTCTTCTGTTTGTTGTCTCAAAAGTAAGGTTGGTTTATGATAGTAGCATGCCTTGCACACTGTGTTTCATTAGTTTTCTTAATACTTCACATTTGCTTGCTGTTTCTGTGCTGGTAATTGAGACAGTTGTTTTGTTTGTTTGTTTTAATTTCTAGTACACATTATATTGGTCTGTACTGTTTATGCCTTTCCTTATTTAGCCATTTCTTTGTGGCATCTTGCCTGGTTGCTAAGGAAGAAGCCATAGCTGTCAAATGACTGTATGCTCCACGTAATCATTCTCCTACAAATAAAGGTACTACCCTGGGCAGAAAATAATAGTCACTGGAGGTGGTGCCATGTTATTTTAGGCACACAAAAAGTGCAATGCAAGTATTATTACTTAATGATGTCTGTAGATGGTATAGGTATGTGTGAATGACTGATGCATTAAGTTTTTGAAACTAAAAAGTCAGAAAATAGTTGTTTTAATTCAGGAAAAAATACATTTTTTATTTTGCTGAAATGGAACACAAAAATGTGTCTGGTTTGACATGCAACTAAATGTTATCCTGTTTTTGAGCAATAGTTTATGAAAATAAAACAATGGACATGAGAGACTAGACTTGGTCACCTTGGCATGTACAGATGTTACAGTTGTTGTGTGGCAGGAATGCAGGAAGTGCTCTACAGCTGTAACTGAACAGACCGTCCTGGCATACAACACCCCGACAATCCCTGTACCCCTGGCCTGGAACAAAGCTGAAGTGCCACGGTCATTAGTGTTGTTAGGGGCTTATCAGTCTGTGTTAAAATTAATGGGAACCCAAATCTCACATAGGTGGAGGGAGAAAGAATTACCAGGAGACTGAGCACATGTGCACACTGCTCTCCCACCCTTCGCCCAGTAGGTAAGTTTGTGGGGTAAGAGTGGGGGCCATGAGGAGGGAGGGAGTGGGGCAGAAGCAGAGACAGGGGCTGGGATGAGTGGGGCCCTGGCCGGGCTGGGTCATCAGACAGCTGGATCCCAGGTCCAGAGGTGCTGGGGGGCTCCTGCTACTGTGAACACCTTGGTGGAGGCCCAGGGTCCATGTGCCCCCTTGGATCTGTGTTCAGGATGGAGGTGGGCTACGCTCAACCTTTTATTAAAAATTAATTGTGCTGGTGAGAAACTAGGTCACAAGAGGAGAACTTAAGGAGGAAACTGTAGCCCAGTGCTGCGGACCCTGGGGAAGTGCTGTGAAACCTAAGGTCATTCTAGGAAACAGGGAAGATCCAAAGGGAAGCTATGTGCAGCAAAAGGATTGAGAGAATGAAGATTTTTAGATTTTGCTTTGTTTGCTGTCGCAAGCAGAGTAAGTACCACACACTTGTGCTAAGGCACATTGAAATAATTGGCAGTATTGTATTCATGAGAGACAGAATGGTAGGCATGACTCGGCAGACGCTGGCTCAGAGTGGAACACACTCTTCTGGTTATCTGAAAGGACCGTTGTGGATGTTACCCGTGGAATTTAAAATGATCATTGGTTGAGGAGGGTTTTGACCGGGGCTAGACAGCATTCTATGATCCAATGCAAATGGTTTCTTTATGGGTATACAATGGTGCACCCTAAGGTTTTGCTGCTGTAGCTTCACCTCTATGCTGGTGCCTCTCACCACTGTCTTTATGCAATAGCTGATTTAAGCCGCTCAGTCTGGCATCAATTCTGCTCGGTTTCTCCACAGCTCCTTTTGGATGTGCCTCTGTCAGCTCTCCTATAACAACATAAACCTGAACTTGCCATCCTGAACTCTTTCTTACTTCTGATACCATCAAAACCCACCCAAAGAACACATTTTTTCATAACATTCTGTTTTTCTTTTTCCAAATGCATGGACTCTGTTAGCTGTCAGGTTATTTTTTTCTTTGAGAACATTTCAAAATTCCATCCGATCCATTCCTTTTCTTCACCACAAAGACATTTCTGAAGGGCCCAGTTATCTCTTGTCTTTACTACTGCCAGCTTCCAAGTTTTCTGTTCTCTTGTATTCATTTCACCCAAAATGTTATTACAGCTGTGTTCTGTAACAGGCATTTTTTCATAGGCTTCTTTCCACTGACATAAAACTTAAACTTTGACAGGGCCTTGGAGATAACTACAATCCACTTTCCCTCCTAGTGTATCACTTTGTTCTCCCCAGGCAACATGACTTATTCTCTTGGTATTTTTTTCTGTCCTTCTTGAGCTAATGTTTTTTTCCAATGATCCATATAGACAAAATTCTTTCCCTGACTTTGTCCAGCATGAACACTATTTTTCAAGTTCCTGCTAAAAGTTCATGTCCTTGAAAGTTTATTCAGAATGTATCTTATGCATAGTATATTAACTGCTTCTGCTACATTAGAAAATATGCAGAGCAAGGGTGTCAAACAGACAGTGTGCAGGCCAATTTTTGGCCTGTAGAGCTCTGTGAACTGGCTTGTTGGTTGGTGAACTGATCCTAAGCACTGACTCTCACCCCATGTGCTGAATATAGTATGCAGGCTGGTACCATACACTTTGCACATAAAATTGGGGCTCACTTTGCAGCCAGTCCAGATCAGAAAGTACTAGAGACAGTGTGCAGTACTGGTCCAGTAGGTCACTGCATGCAGTGTGCATCCTCTTCTGGGCTCTTGCATTGTGTGTACTATGCCTGGTCAGCCCAGCCCTGTCCATTGTGTGCAGCATGTGCTGGCCATAGGGCTCACTATGGATGTGGTATGCAGAGCTGGATCTAGCACTGCATGGAGCACAAGGGTTCCAGGGCATAGGCTGGACCAGGTGCCCTGGTCTGAGCCTATCTTCCATCTGCAACTCCAGGTACATCTTTTGTGCTACAGGCAGCACATGCTCCATCCTGGCACTGCATAATATGTGTACAATGAACCTTGGGGCTTGTGTGCTGCATGCAGAGCATGGGTTTGACCCAGTACCACAAGCACTGCGCAGGGTATTGGTCCTGGTTTGGCCTGCAGACTAGACCAGTGATGTTCCTCTGGGCCATAGAGCTAGATGAGTTTGACACCTCCATGTTAGAGTATTTTATGACATACTAGATGCACCTTGTGCAATTAAGGCAAAGTAATAAACTCTGGAGCGCTTTGAGTCAGAGTATGCTGCTCCCAGGAGCAGCATCTAAATGTGTGCCTGGGACAGCAGCAATTTGAACCCAGGCAGAGCAGGCCTGAATGGCAAGCAGGCTCAGGGGGTGACCTGGCACAATTTATGCCCACAGTCACTTTTTCATCACAGTTAATTACTGTCCCATGTAATATCTTACAGTAGAGTTAATTAGTACTGCACCATAATACCAGTGCATGTGTAGATGGCGATGTTACTGTGAAGCTAATACCGTAGAAAGGTACACATGTGGATGCACTCGCTAAGAATGATGGCTTTCATTCTGTGATTTGCAGAATACTCTCAACTCCTGCTAATTCAGTAGTACAAACTGAGAAGCTAACTTTTATCTTGATTTTGAGTTCAGGTTAAGAACTCAGGACCTTTTGAGATTGAGGTCTTTGGACAATATATCTTGCCCAGTAGACATATGTGGGAAATAGTCAGTGCTCCTGTACTGTTCCCCTGTTTCCAAGGTGCTGAGTATCCCTTCTTTCATTGATCAGGACTCAGCGACTTGAATTCTGCTCTGAACTGCAAAAATGTTGTGTTTTAATTGGGCAAAGCACACCTATATAGTCATCAGTCTGTTGTCATGAGACTCCAGTGTTGTGTCCCATGATGTTTCCAAACCAGCTAGGTCTGACTAGACTCCAGTTTGTCCCCCACAATGGTACATTCCCATGTAGTACTCTCAGATTTGAAACTCTAGACTGGTGTCCTTCACTGGGACAGCAGTTCCACTGTCCAGCTGCCCTATATCCTGTTTCTAAGATACCCTGAATCTTTTCCCCTCATTTGCTTTATACTTTCTCCGTCTAGAATGGTTGAACTTTGAATGTTTAGTTTATTTTATCTGGGGACAATGTGGCAGGAAAGAAAGGGCCTCAAGATTATGAAAAGAATTAATTAACCACAGAGACTTTTCTGTAGAGCTTGAGAAACAAGTCTCTTTGATATGGTGAAAGTCCTGAGATGCCTATCCATCACCTAAACTTTCCTTTTATGAGAATCTGAGTTTCATCAGTATTAAGCCTGGTCTCTCTGGCCTTACCTACTTAGAAATCTTCTCCTCAGCTTCCCTGGGTGGCTTGTAAACCCATCCATCTCCAGTCTCTTCTTGCTTGCTTTCTCTTTTAAGGCCTCCCTTAGTAAGGTTATCCTCTCTCTTCTCTGCTCTTACTTATTCTTTCCTCTATGCCATCTGCTGAAACTGAGAAGCTATGGATCCACTTACAATAATTTGCAGCTTATTGTCTAGTCCCAAGTAATTTTAAAAATATATATTCCATAGGAATAGGCTAAGTAGAGTTTTCCATAGGCAGTATATCCAGAGTGCTGTCAATGTTATTCCTTCATGAATCCTTCCTTTGTGAATTTTCAAGGGAGCATTATTATCTGTAAAATAGTATGGTGGATTGGTATTGGTTTTAAATATGGCAAAAAATAAGATTCATTATTTGACACAAAGATTTAAAATTATATATATTTTCTGCTTTTGAGCAGTCTAATTTTACAGGTTGAACAGGTCTATGTAGTGGTGTGCCATATGTGGCAGGAAAACAGGGGGGGGTGAACTCAAGAGCTCTTCGTACATCCAAGTGATGCAATTAACCGTGATGGGGGCATCTGGGGGGAAAGGGAACCGTGGACGCAGGACCTTCGGTGAGGGTGATCAAGCCTCTCCGATGTTGTGTGGGTCCCATGCTGGTTCCAGAAATTTCTCCCCTTTTATAAGCTAGAAAGCCAATCAGAACGTGCCCTGTGTGTCAGCTGACTTTCAGTCAGGAGACTGACTGCCGGCCATGCAGTCACATGCCTCATTAACACTGCGATAATAACTCTCACATATTTTTTACATCGGACTGGTATTTGGTCATTTTTTATCTATCATACTGGTGTTTGGTCACCTTTTATTTATCACACTGTACAGTATCCAGGTGTAATACAGGTAGGGTCTGCTCTGCTTGCTTGCTCCTTTTCCCAACCTCCCTGTGCCTTCCATGCCACACCTGCCTTGATGTCCATGCTGTCTGCTGTTGGGGAGCAGGGATTCCTCGGATCAGTACCAGCCTTGTGAGTATTTTGGTCCATTTGATAAGGCTAGTCCCCCTACCTGAGACTTATCTACCTGTACCTACACAGCACTCCCTGTTTAAGGGGTTGCTCTCATGGTTTCTGAGGGCTTGTTGGGACTTCATTGCTCATAGCTTAGGTCTCCTTTTTCTCTCTGGCCATACCCTGCCTTGGTCTACTGATTAAGACTTCATCTTCTGGTATAGGCCTGGCATTGATATAGCTTCTGGTATATAGACCAGGGATAAGGCCTGGCATTGATAGCAACACACCACTTTGGGAATTCTGTCAGACTATGCTAGTTTCGGCCTCATTGCTTAGGGCTTCTGGCCTCTATAGCAAGGAGCATACCCCAACATTCCTGTTTGTAGTCTCCTCTACCCCGTAGCCACAACCCAGTCTTCTACTTACAAGTCCAAACTGAAAAAAAGAACACAAGCCAGCTGCTTCAAAAGAAAGCAAGTAGTTCTCCTCCTTGGGTAAATACTGCATGCAGGCCTTACCTACTTGGAAATCTTCTCCCCAGCTTCCCTGGGTGGCTTGTACACCCATCTATCTCCAGCAGTGCCCATACTTTTGAGCGCTCCTTTTTCTGCTGCAGGCTCATTTTGTATAGCCTCAGGCTGGACTTAAATCACCCAACCTAATTTCCTTCCAGCCAAATGACTGGGTCCACTACATCCAGTGACTAGGTGTAGTCAGTTGCTCATTAAGTCCTGGGATTGGTCTACCTGCACTGCTTTTGTTAGCTGCCTACTCTCTCAAGCTCCACTAGTAACAGGAGTAGGGGTTCTCTGTTATAACATAGTACTAGCAACTGTAATAGTTAATATACTAGCAATTGTAGCTTTACACAGTCTTTTTATTCAACAGATGGACAAGATGTCTGTCTGTAATCTAAATATACAAGTACCATGAATGTGAATGAAAACAATATTTGTGTAGGGGAAATGAACCAGATTAGGGTGCCTGTGTAGATTATGCAGTCTGCATACAGTTGAAATATTAGTATTTAATGGCTTGTGCAGAAATCAGGTTCCTATCCACTGCAATGATACTGTTCTTCCCAAGATAAAAAACACAAACCATAGTAGTCAATAATGTGCAGTGAACCAATGCAGATAACAAGAGTAAACGAACCACTTGGGTCAACCTAGACAAAAGCTGGAGATTATGCTTCTGTGAGTATTAGAAACCTTAATTAACATCTCTCTGTGTCTAAGTAATGCAATTAGAAGCAGTCTGTCATAATGTCAAACACATTTGTAGGAGAAGATGAGATATCAGTATTTATGCCAACAGTTTGCATCTTTCAAACAAATGCATCTTTAAAACAAACTAATGAAATTTTCAGTATTTACTTGTATCCTACATAGACACTTCCTCTCCCCCCAACAATGAAAAAAATAACCCTTCCACATTGGGGAAATACAGGGAAGCTGATTTCTATGCTGGAATGGATGCACTGAGGCACTGTAATGACTGCTGAGGGCTCTGCTTCTCTCTGGCCAGCGTTCAGTAGGGGTAGAGTTTGACAGCAGATATAGAAGCATTAAAATTCTAGCTTTTGTCTGAAGCAGGCAGTGAGCTGTACCATATATTCAGTTTTCAGTCACTACTCTGGAAACATTGGGCACTTTTACATATGCTGGGGGGGTGGGGGAGCGCTTTAATTAGAGTGCCTCTGAGAGCTGCTCTAATTAAAGTGCTGTGTCTTGTATATCATCATCCCTGCACTTAAACATGGTGGTGAGGACAATTGAACTAAAGCTTCTTTGACAAGCTTTAGTTCAAACACCCCTGCTGCCATTTTTAAGTGCAAGGACACTGGTATACAAGACAGAGGAGACTGCTGGACATGTTAGAATTCCAGTGCATTGCAAGCAGCCTTGCTGGTCGTGTATAGGCACCAATCTTTTTTTTCCCTTCTCTTACCTTCCCAAAAATAGGAGCATGTTGTTTTTGGGGGTGTGCAGTATGTGAGGAAAAATGGTAAATCCAGTTTATTACTAAGTAAGAGTGATTAATTAAGTTATCTTTAAACTGCTAAACACTTTTTATTCAATTCAGATTTACAGAATTTCTTCAATAACCCTAAGAAATGTCGTCCCACCTCAACAGTGAAATGTTTGGATGAAATTAGATCTCATTTGAAGAACAGTTGTTGCTGTAAATTTTGGCAATTTGTCACATAAGGGCCTTAGGATATAGGAGAGCAATAATAAAGGACAATTAACAGGTATATATTCTTTTACTGGGAGGAAAGGACCTGGCTGGCACCACTGCTGCCATTGGCCCCAGCCCAGTGCTGCTGCCAGGCCAAGGTTGGGGCTGGGGGCTCACATGGGGCTGGGGCCATGAACCTGCTCAGGACTGGGCCCCATCCTGGCACTGCCAACTACCCTGGCAACCAGCTGGGCCCATGCCAGCTGCCAGCGGACCTGGCCCCAGCCCCAGCCGTCACTACTGCCACCACTGCTGGCCTCAGCACCGTGCTGCTGCTGGGCTGGGGCCATCAGCACTGTCAGGATGGGGTGAAGGCCCCGGTCACGTGCTGCCATCCCCAGCTGGCACCACTGCCGTTGCCTACTCCAGCCCTGCGCAGCTGCAGGCGCAGCCTCAGCTCAGTGTGTGTGTGAGGGCAGCACAGCACGGAGCATCCCCGGTATCTGCTGCCTCCTGGGAGGCTGAGGCTGGGTCCGAGAGACATCTAGGGCTGGGGCTAGGTTGGGAAGGCAGCAGCTGTTTGAAGCCTCCTGGCTGCAGTTGCTCCATGTTTTGGGTAGCTGCTGATAGCCACGGAGCCTGGGCTGAGGGGCAAGGGGTAGCAGGGCTGGGGGCAGGAGGGGCTTTGGGTGGGGGGCAAGGGGCAAAAGCAGGGCATCCTGCCATGTAGCCTTTGCCCTTGTTCTGTTTTTCTTGCATGCTGGCAGTCTGGCACCTTCCAAGATAGGCATTGTGGTTTTTTTCAGCACTCTGGCCAAAACACATTGCCTACCCCTGCTCTAGCCCTTGTAGTGGTTCTGAGAAGCTTGAAAAAGGGAGCCATAAAGATTCAAAACCACAAAATAAACAGAAATAATACAATATGGACTCATTATATTTTGTAATTCTTAAGAGAATCTTATTTAGTTCGGGCAAGGAGCTAACCTTTGACTTGTTTAGTCCTTGGGATGTTGGTCCCAAGAACCAGTACTATCAACAGCATTTTACACTGAAGGTTACCTTCACTGTTGCACTTAACCCCCTAAATATTAAACTAGAATACACAAGTCTTTGGTCTTTGATTACAACTTTATACTGCTCCCTTTGGTGTCTGTTTGTTACCTAATGAGTTCAGTAACAGTATGGATATGCTTTTCAGTGAAATTTCTATTGCAGTTAGAGAGGGCGATTGGCTTGGGAAGGAAGAAAAGAAAAGACTTATGGTCCACAATGTAAATCAGTTTTATTTGGTCATGAGTTACTTTTTCCTTTTATGGAAAGTATGTTGAATAATGTGCATGACGAAGGAAACAATAGATCTCACTTTAACCAAGTGTAGTCAAACTTTAGAAAAGCTGTGGAAATTATCTCCGCAAACACAATTTAAACTTATAGCTAGCTTATTGCTAAAATTGTACATTAAATATGTAGTTGCAGGAGACTGATATATACTTAAAATGTAATTGTTTATTGATTTTTTTTTTCTCTTTTTGGGGGAATGAAATTTATTAGAGAAATGGGAAAGTGATTTACACGGTGAAGGAGAAATCCTTAGTATATTAAAAATATACTGGCTACATGTACTAGGTCAAAATAGGATATAAAGAAATCTTTACAACGTCAGTGATATCAGTAGTATATAGGGTACACATCTTGTCAAACTGTAAAACTGATAAGCCCTGTCCACTGACAGGTGCCCGCCCCTTGACCCCACCCCTAGACATGCCCTTTCCTGGCTGCCATCTTGCAAACAGAAGTCCCGCCCCTAACCTGTGAACTTTGCCACCGGAAACTCCACCCCTGAATCCTCCTGCCAGCCATGTTGGAAGACATATTGGCTGCCATGTTGCATCCCAGAACGCCCTTTTCCCATCACATGGACTGTGACCTCACCAGGCCTGACCCCCCCAAGGCAGCCATGGTGGTGGCCATGTTTGCCACCATGTTACATCCCAGAACACCCTGTCCCCAACACATGCCCATGTGTCAACACATGGCATGTCAACAGTCAATACATGACTGTTCTGACTGACATCAGAACAGTTGTTCATTAACTAGGAAAAGCCTCCACCCCGAGAATGCCGCTGAGCCAATAGGGAACCAAGTATAGGGGGGTGGGACCTAGGCTGGCAGTCCCTGACCTGCCTCTTGTCTAAATCCTGTTGGGAAAACCCTTCAAGCAGGCCGTGTGTTTTCTGAGACCATGCTAATAGAGGCAGAAGCAAATATGGATTCTTATGCTTTGAAAGGTACATTTTTCTGAAATTAAACCACCACCACAAAAACACTTAAAGAGTTTCAAAAGTTAATTTTGCCATGAGGTTTTTTTAAAGCATGGGTGTTTCAGCCTTATACTTTTTAAAAGCTGTATGCATTTTGGGGATAGGGCTGAAAGTCAACATGTGTGTATTTTAGGGTTAGGAGATAGGTTAAGGGTTAGGGACAGAGTGTGGCTTCATCTTGGAAGTGGATTGCCGATGCTGAGATATCTATGTTATATTTCCCAAGGGATCTCACGCAAGACTGTTCAAAAGAGAGACAATGTTCCAGAAACACCAGATGAACAAGTGCCAGTTTGAAGGTCTCTAGCAGTACTCATTGAAAACCACAGAAACCCCCACCCTGAGGATCAGAAACCCCATGGGCCTGACCCCACTCAAACCGGAGCAGAATGACACGGTAAACAAAAAGAACAGACCACATGGTTCCTCAGAGGAAAATGCACCACCAAGCCCTGAGAGAGCCATGTGTGAAAACACAAACATTCACAGTTCCAAAGCTGCTGTTTTGGGG
>JAGPOW010000261.1:138774588-138818928 GCA_030014935.1 Caiman crocodilus
GGTCCTGTGACCCCAGCACTCATTCCTGCCATTGGTGGGGGGTCAGACTAGATGGCCTGCTCTAGGCCCCTTCTGACCCTAGATACTATGATACTATGAGGACTTTCTGGTCAGTGCCAACCTGCAGTTACTGGCAGGTGAAGGGCACGCGGGAACAGGCATGGGTGTTCAGAGGACCATCCATGAATACTGTGATCCCCAGTGGACAGCTGGGGCAACTCACTGGGTGCAGGAGTGAAACCCCAGGCAAAGCAGGTATCTGAGGACATGGGTGGTGTGCAGCTTGGGACCACCAGCCTGATGGGGACATGGCAACTTGAGCCAGCTGATAGGAGTGTCATTCTAAAAACTTACTTTGCCATTGTGGGACTTATACAGGCAATTAATGACAAAGAATCAGCCCTGGCTGAACAATGAGGAAAAGCTTAGATTGATTTTTGCTTCAGTGTGTGTTTGAGGATCCCTCAATCAATTGTTAAAAAGGTGTGGGGGGGAGGGGATCAGCCCTAAATGAGGAGCTCTGACAGTGGGTGGATCAACCTTGTGATGAAGGGGGCAGACTGACCTGAATGCACTTGTTTGAGTCAACTAAGGAATTGATAAGAGGTGGCAACCATGAATGGGGGAACAGACATCAGCTGATGTACCTTGATAACACGATTAGTGATAGGTGTAAGCTGACCTAAATTTCCTTGTCTTGTTAGTTCATTGATGAGAGCAAATGAGCCCTGGGCAGATGATGCTGTAGAGTAGACCTAACTTGGCTGACAGGGGATCGATTTGGAGGGCCTGACATGGATCCTAGCAGCCTAGGAAAGGCTCCTAAAATGGACACAAGGGGTCAATTCCCTAAAAAAGAAGTTGAATTAACATTGAGAAAGTGGTAAGGGAGGGGTGTAGGGGAGATATTGTCCTGTGAAGTATTTCCTCCAACAGGCTTGGACTTATCACCTAGAGGAACCAGTTCCATAACTGAAAAAAGATCAAAGTCATGGTAGGTGAGAAAATAACACTAGAGAGCAGCTGCAGTATCTGGTCAACACATCGCTATCCTGACATCATTCACCGGGGAGATGCCAGATGGAGGGGGCCTAGGCCTTACAGCACCTACTTCTGACAATGGCCCCAGCAGTGAGGCCCATGATTCCCCTGGACAGAATACCTACTTCTTCTGCTTCTCATCCAAAATGACTGCTGCAACCCAGCCAGCAGCATCAGGGACAGAGGCAGCTTGGAGTTGTACGCCTCCACTGTCAGCATTTATGCATCTTCTTTGGGCCAGGGCAGCTGCTGCCAGGTGTTTTCAGTGTCAGTGACCAGAATTGGACTCAGTGCTCCAATTGAGGCTGGACCAATGTCGCATAGAGAGGGGTATCACCTCTCTGGACCAGTTTGAGATGCATCTTTGGATGCATGACAAGGTGCAGTTGGCTTTGCTGGCTGCAGTCTGGCATTGGTGGCTCATGTTCATATTGGGGTCAATAATGACTCCAAGATCCTTTTCCGCCTCTGTGCTCTCAAGGGGGGAGCTCCCCTGCTTGTATGTATGCTGTGGATTCCTTCTTCCCAGGTGCAGTACCCTGCATTTATCCACACTGAAGCCCATTCTATTACAATCCACCCAGTTCTGTAGTCTGTCTAAATCTAATTGTAACCTCTGTCTCTCTTCAAGCGTGCCTACCTCTCGCCACATCTTGGTGTCATCAGCAAACTTGAAGAAGGTGTTTTCCACCCTCTCGTCCAAGTCGCTGATGAAGATGTTGAACAGTGTAGGCCCCAGGACCAAGCCCTGGGGGACCCCACTATTCACATCCGGCCAGGTCAATTACGACTCATCCACCACCACTCTCTGGGTGCGCCCCATCAGGCAATTTCTGATCTGTCCAACTGTGTAGGCATCAGTGCCACAGTTGCTCAATGTATTAATAAGAATGGGGTGAGAGACGGTGTCAAAGGCCTTCTTAAAGTCCATAAAGATTATGTCCATGGTGACACCATCATCCAGGGATTTAATTACCTGCTCGTAAAAGGCCTTCAGGTTGGTCAGGCAGGATCTGCCTTTGATGAATCCATGTTGATTTCCCCTGGGCATGATCTCCCCTGCTGGCCCCTCACAGATGTGATCCTTGATAATGTTTTCAAGGATTTTCCCAAAGACTGAAGTGGGGCCTATAGGGACCTATAGTTTCCTGGGTCCTCCTTTCTCCCTTTCTTATAAATGGGAACCACATTAGCTAGTTTCCAATCTCTGGGCACTTGGCCCATGGACCATGATTGCTCGTGCAGCTGGGCCAGGAGCACAGCAATGACCCCCACCAGATCTCTCAACATCCATGGGTGGAGGGCATCAGGGCACACAGATTTAAAAACATCCAGCCCTTTCAGAAGATCCCTAACTACTTCTATGCAACCCCAAGGCCTGGCAGTGCTATCCCTAAGATTGCCCCTACTTGGGGTGGGGGAGCTGTCCTGGTCCCTGTCCAAGAAAACAGAGGCAAAGAACTTTTTAAAAATTTTGGCTTTCTCATCTGGCATAGCCACAAGATTACCATTTGAATCTAACAGGGGCATTACATTACCCAGTGCCCTCTTCTTACTCCCAGTGTATTTGAAGAAGGACTTTTTGTTGTCCTTAATCCTGGTTGCTAGCCTGACCTTCCAAATGCCTTGGCCTTCCTAATGGCCCTCCTACACTCACAGGCCAAGGAGGATTATTCCAAGCCTGTGTACACATGACTAAGGGTCCCTGTACACATGATGAACAAAAACTGGAGCAGGGCATGGTCCCAGACCTGAGGAAACTGGAAGCTGGGTCCTCCATAGAGTCCTGGGGCTGCCAGAGCATCTCTATGGTTAGCCTTCACCCAAGTGGCAGCACGTCAGCCATAGGAAACTGGATCTGGGCTTCACTGTTGGTAAGTAAGGAGTTGGGGGGTTGGAGGAGGGGGTAGGGGATCATGGGGGAAGACTCCTACCAGCCCCACCCACTCCCCCAGACCCCTGATCCCTGCACCACCCGTCTCCATCCCCCCATCCCTGTCTCCCCAGCATTAGGAAAAAACAAACAAACATACAACACCACCAGCAGTTACCAACAGCTTGAGCTGCTATCTGGGTCACTGGGGCCCTGCCAGCTCAGTGCAGGGTAGGGTGACAGCCCCAGGAGCCCCAGCTTGGGCTCTGCTTCCCCCCACTGCCCTGTGCTGCCCAGGGGGGGCTCTGCTAGGATCTTCCAAAGCCCCCACAGTCCCTGTTTGGCGAGTAGAGGCTTTTTTTTTTTTTTTTAAGTGCCAGAGGCTGGGATTGGGGGTCAGCCATGTGGGGCTGGGAGTGCAAGTGGGGGCTGGGGCTGGGCAGGCCACCATTGGGGGAGTGGGGGGTTGGGCTGGGTGGTGCAGCCATTGGGGTGGGCTGCAGGAGCTGGCAGGGCAGCAATCCAGGGGAACTGGGGGAGCAAGAGGAGGTGGGGCAGTGCATATGGGCCCTGCAGGGGTTTAGCCCCTGTTGGGGGGATGTGGCCCCTGTGGGAGGGACATAGACCCTCTTGGGGGGCTTTAACCCTTGTGGGGGGGCATGGCCCCTGTTGGGAGACTGTAATCCCTATGGGGGGGCAACAAAATTTATATTCATATATTCATGAATTCATGAAACATGTATTTAGAGTTCAATTTATTATTATGATAGAGACACTGGTAGTCTTCCAAATGAGTGTGAGTGACTTTGGGATTTTTTTATCAGGGATTTTTCATTTTTCCAATAGGAGACACCAGATTTCCTGTTACAGAGCCTAGTGGCAGGACCCTGCCTGCTCACAGGTGGCACCTAAGACCCAACTAGCTGTGGCTGACCTCCTGGCCAACCGGGGCCAGGAGGACATGCTTTGACAGTTCAAAGCAAGCCACCACACCCAGAACATCTTCCAGGAGATAGCTGCCCAGATGGCCAGGCAGGGGCAAACATGGCAGTAGTGCTGCACAAATGCCAACTCTGCAGCCATAGCCCACGGGCAGCTGGCCCAGACAGGCAGATGCCTCATCCGGGTTTGGCAGGTGCACAGCAGTTCACAGCCAGACAAGTGTCTGATTGTTGTGTCAGCACGGGCTATTACTGGGTTCGGATGCTTGGGGACTCAAGAATGAGACAGGTAATTGATTTTAAGGCGTTTTATTGGTTAAAATACTTACAGACGCTTGACCAGCAAGGTGCCAGCCGAGCGGAGAAGCAGGAGCTTAAGCGGGAGGGGCGGATGCTCTAGTGGGGCCACGTTGTTCCACAGGGTACTGTCCTGCGGAGTTGCCGGCCGAGGGAAGAAGTGATGCGACTCAGTCAGGCAGCGGGTGATGGTTGCTTGGGCGGGCTGTCATTAGCGGGTTCATGAGTTGCGGGTTTACGGTTTGTGGGGACACACGGGGTGATTAAGCCTGCGTCTGACCAGCGGCAAGGTCCCGGAGTTACTCCCTGCCTTCGGGGCGGGAGCTTTCTTTTATATTAGGGATTAATGTGAGGAGTTCTTTCGTGCTCACGAGAAAAGCTTTCGCAGGCTTTTTCACTGGTTGGGCGTTGATTGGTGATAATGGGTCTTGGCTTCTGCAGTGAAGCTTTGCCGTTTATGTTTTATTTTTAGTAAGGCCATGTTATATTGGTCTTGTACTTTACCTGCCATAGTGGCACACCACTTTACAGTGCTCACTAATTTTGACATGTTGCAGTGAGTAAAGGGTGCAGGGAACTCTCAGAGCTGCTTCAGCAGTGCAGCCTAGCTGGCACAAGGGGTAGTGTCTTCAGGTACCAATTGGCCAGGCCACAGAAGCTCCTGAGAACGAGTAGCCCTGAAGCTACTTGCAAGGGCAGCTTCTTGTACTGATGGGGCTAGGACAGGACAGCTTTTTATAATGCTGGGGATAGCACAGGTGCTCGCCCTGGGCTCTAACTCCCTGTGGCTTCAGATCCAGAAGGAGCCAGGCAGGGTTATTTTGCCCCTTGTGGTACAATTTGCTCCACAACAAAGTGCATGTCCAAGCATGTGCCATGAGGCAAAAAGCTCCAGCTCAAATTTGTACCACTTCTATTTGAGCTGCTGCAAGTGCACATGCTTGTATGTGTGGACACACACCCTATGTGTTTAGTTTTCACATGTTTTAGAAATATATTAGCTAAATATCTCCAGTTTACAGTCAGATAGACTTAGGCAGGGAAGGTAAGCATTCCCACTTGATGCTAAATCACAACTAGTACTTAATGCTTAAAACTATTTTGCTGTTCTGTGTTTCTGTCCCCAAATGACAGAAGTACTCAATAAGCTATTCTCACAAGATTTATATCATCCTGAATAGTAAAATTATAGTAACAGCTATTTAACATCAACACACAACAGTGGAACATCACTTAGACATTACTTATTTTTGGGACTGTAAATACATTTCTGGAACTGTCTATTAAGTCTACAAAACTGTACTTTTTGTTGTTGTAGAGTTTGAAAAAAAATCCATGTTGCAGTTAAAATAGATCATATCGCAATGTGCCTCAAAGTATGCATTTTAAATTAAAATGATTCTAGATGGACATAGATGGCAATTTAACATTTGTAAATCTTGTACCATATGAAGCAATATAGGAGATGGTGGAAGGTTACTACTGAAGCTTCAATAGTTGAGTTATATCTTGCATGCTGTTATTCATTATTGTTCTGGTCTCAGGTAGCGAGCCTGGCATAAAGTTGAGAGGTAATATCAATACAAAATAAGATTGTAATATAATTCAGGGAGAACTGAATGCCTTTGAAAACTGAACTTAAGACAAATAAATGAAATCTAAAAGTATAAAATGCAAGGATGTGCATGTGGAGATCAATAACTAGCATTTCTGCAACACATTTCTTAATTCATCAACTGGAAATAACATAGGAGAAGAACCTGGATTTTTAAAATTAATACGGGATGATTATGAACCAATAATGTGACCCAGAAGGGGAAAAAATAAGGTAAATTAAATTCTATGATGCATCAAATAAAATATCAGTGCCATTATATAAGGCTCTGGTGAAAACTAAAGTAGATGCTTTGTGCAAGTCTGGCCATCTGTGTTCAAGACAGATGAATTCCAACTGGAATAGTTGAAGAGAAGTGCTATGAGATGGGTGAGAGGAACGAAGAGCATATCACCTATGTGTAGACTTGAAATGGTTTGGCTTGTTTAACTTTGTGAAATGAAGGATGACAGGGGATAGGATAGCTATCTGTAAGTGAAAGGGGAGGAAGTATTGAAGCTGAAAGTAGGGCTGTGCGAGCCTTCAGATCATGTTTTGGATCTGGACCCACTTCATATGCTTTGACATCTGAAGCAGTACTTCTGGATTGAAGCAATGGTATCCAGAGGGGGTTGGGGGCATCTGAAGCACTTCGGATCTGCTTCAGATGATTTGGCCATTTTGAGGCAATTAGAAGAGGGAGGAGGAGCAGGGGAGGGACAGAGATTGGTGGGAGAGGGAAGAGGAGTGTGTGTGGAGGGGGTGAAGACTGACATCTGTAGGCAGCCAGTAAGAAGGATTTTTCCTTGGCTACCTTTCCAATGGCAGAGTCTGTGGGGTGGGATTAAAAAAGTATAAAAGCCTCTGTTTCCAGACCTTCTGTGCCTTTTGTAGCTTGTTCCAAGTCAGCAATTGTGTGAGGGAAGAACGATGAGACTGAGACCTCCCTGCTCCTTTTTCTTGTTATGAAGGAGTGGGTGGGATTTAGCTTATCTTAGCTTAGCTATTCTATTAAATTATTACAATTCAATTTATTTCTTTGAATTTATATTTGCTCTTTTTTTTGGAAACTTTGCAAAAAGAAAGTAGAGTTTTCCCAGCCAGTGTTATCTATCACTGTGCAGGGAGGCACAGATTGCTTGTATGCATGCATGCACATACACAGAGACCCAGAATATAGGGAAAAAAATCACAGTGGAAGAAGACAGACAGATATTCACAGCAGAACAAGGCACACAGATAATATACTGAGACACACGAAGACACACAGATAATATTATTAACAGCAGAAGACAGATAACATATTGAGACACATGAAGACACAGATAATATTATTTGCAGCAGAACAAGACACAGATATTTACAGAAGAACAAGACAGACAGATATACAAAAGGATCCACACACACACACACACACACGCACACACCTGTTGCAGCACAGAAAAGATCAATATGAAGTGTGCTGGAAAGGCAGGTGCCAGGTCTTCTGGCAGGGAGGGAGAGGGGGTAGGGGGAGAGCTGGAGCTGCAAGCTGCCCTTCCCCCCCCATCACAAACACAGATGCATTCTATTCCTGAGCAGCCATGACATCAGTGCTGCCAGTGGAAGTCAGGCGGTGGGAGTAGTATCTGCACCTAACATCATTGCACCTGCACCACCTCCACTCAGTGTAGAAGGGCACCAGCAGTGGAATCACTGCCTCCTCCACCTCATTTTCAGCTCTCAGTGTGAGCCTCCCACTGCCAGAGGAGGAGCTGGAGCTGGAACCAGGGATGCTGAGCATGCTGGCTCAAGTGATTCTGGGGACTGAGGGGAAATCAGAGTTTGTGCTTCAGCCCCTCAAGTTTCCCCTAGACCCAGGTCTTCTCCAGAAAGCAGCACTTCAGAGAAAGCTCAGTTTGTGGAGGCAAGTGGCTCAGCTGAGGCAGCCCCTCCTGCTGTTCAGCCTCAGCCTGCTGAGAAGGGGGAAAAGGCAGGATCCTTGACTTCAACTCAGAAGTGGGGGAATAGTGTAGTTTGTGATCATTTTTAGGTGGCAGATGATCCCAGGTTCACCATCTGCCAGCACTGCTGAAGGCACATGAGCTGTGGCAAGGACATGAGACACTTCTCCACCATGGCCATGCTGCTGTATCTGAGGAGGCACCACCTCCTTGCCCTTCTTCCTGCTGCTCAGCCTGGCACCAGTGTGAGTGCACTGAAAGGGAAGTCCTCTGCTCGCTCCAAAGCCCCCTTCCCCACAAAGCAGAGGCAGGCCATCCAGGACCAGTGGAGGATAGGTGAACAGAAGGGGTGGCATGTTCCCAAGGCACACAAGATCACCCAGAGCATTGAGGAGATGCTTGCTCTGGATAGCCAGCCCTTCTCCCTAGTTGAGTGGCCAGGGTTCAGGTGGTTTGTAGCACTGCTGGCCCCATTTTACAATGTTCCTGCATGCACCACCTTTAGCAGGCAGTGATGCCCTCCCTGTATGAGGCATGTAGGGAGTATTTGAGGTAGTAGCTGTGCAAGGCAGGACTTCAGGTGGCCTTGCACTTCACCTCAGGCATCTGAAGCTGCCAGGGTGGCGATCATGCCTACCTCTCCCTCATGGGGCACTGGTGCACTCAGTCAGGCCATCAAGTGGGCTTTACTGAAAGCTGAAGTGTTGGATGAGTTCCACACAGCAAGGGAGATCATGGAGGCCATGAACCATGTGGTACAGGTGTGGCTTATTGGGCAGGCCGAACTCACCCATGGGTTCATGGTCACTGACAACAGGGCCAATATGGTGAAGGCTGTCCATGATGCCAACTTTGTTGGCATCTGCTGTGTGGCACCCAAGCTGCACCTAATAGTGAGGGATGCCTTGGAAGGGGACATGGCTTCCACTGCTGCAAGTCAGGTTATTTTGAAATGCAGGAAGGTGGTGGGCTACTTCCACCACAGCATCAAGAGGAATAAGATGCTGTGGGAGAAACAGGCAGAACTGAGCATCCCACAGCACAGAATCATACAGGATGGAACTCCACATACCTGATGCTCAAGAGACTGGTGGAGCAACTAAAGGCCACCCATGAGATGGCCTTGCTTGGGGAGATTAGGATCAGCGCCCCCTTGAACAGAGCTAAGTGAGGCACCATCTCCCAGATATTGGTAGTCCTCAAGCCTTTACTCGAGGCCACCGAGACCCTTAGCACTGGTGATGCCCTCCTCAGCCAGGTGATCCCCCTAGTGAGGGAACTGGACAACCAAATGAAGACGTTACAGGGGATCACTGTTCTTGGCTGGGGCAGTCAACTGTCACCAGACATACAGGAACTGATGAGGTGCTTGAAGGAGGGCATCAGGAGACAGCTGGATCCCTTGTGGTCCACTACTGTCCACATGATGGTGGCCATGTGTGACCTGAAGGTGAAGGAGAGCATGTGCATTGGCAGCCCCCAAACTCTTGATCACTTCACAGGTGCTGGTAAACAAAGTCAGGTGGGCCGAAGTGCAGAGGTGAAAGGATGTGGAAGAGGGGGATCCACTTTTCCATGCCAGCACTCCATCCACCAGCACTGGTGCCAGCACCACCATCAGCCTGTCTTCTCCACACCAGCCACTGCCAATGTGGGCCATGGGCATGGCTTCAACACTGGGATCCAAATGCACTAGACCCCAGCCTTGGGCACATAGCATTGAGGCTTGAGTGGTTATCAATCTCACTGAGGATGTGGAGCCACTGGACTGCGACCCCTTGGCCTACTGGGCAAACCACAGGCAGATGTGGCAGAATATGGCCACAGTTGCCCAGCAACACCTAAACCTGTCCCCCAACCAGTGTTCCAGCATTGCTGGGGTTGTTGTTACACCCCACCGTACATGCTTGGATTCGACATTGGTGGAGCAGCTTGTGTTTCTAAAGGTGAACCTCCCACTGCTGGGTTCCCCAAGCTCCACTTGCAGATGGACTGAGTGCCACCCTCCTTTTTTGAGATTTTGAAGAGCTGAGTAATGCCCTGCTCTCAGCTGGAAGGGGCACTACCTGCATCACCAGCAAACAGGGGAAGAACATGTCCCTGCTGAGCACATTCCCCTGCCAGGATGAACTTGAAGGTATCAATCTGGGGCTATGAGGAAAGAGGAGGCTCCAGGTCCTGGACATGACCACTAAAACTGCACCCTGCCAGGGTAGGGAGGTCTGGTGGGACTGCTGGCAGTGCGGCAGCCCCAGAAATTCCAGGACCAATAATCCCCTGGTGAAAGGCAGGTAGGAGATGCCATAACCACCAGCTAATGTACACACACACACATAAAGTCCTGGCTGGGGAATGCCCAGACCTGTCACATCTTTGACAGGCCTGATGCTTGCTGGCTGCAGTGCAGTTGTGAGGCTCCTGGTGAGCTCAGCTTAGTGCCTGGGACACCAGCTTTAGGGTTGAAAACCCCTTTGTCAGGCTGAGGAAGTACTTGCAGGTGATCCTGGATGGAGGGAATAGTAAAAAAAGTCAGAGGCCAGCCTGGCCCACAATGCAGGCAAGAAAGCCAGTCAGTGAAAATGGAAATGGAGGCATCAGTGGCGGGGTAGGAGGGAAAGGGGGATATAGCAGCGCAGATAAAAGTGTAGAGGTGCCTGAGGTTTCAGATGTCTAGCCGGTCACAGTGTCCCAGATTTCCACTGTGTATATTGAGTCCATGAGTTTCTGTACTTACTACCTAGGAGGCTGATGAAATGCAGTTCATAGCCCCAGCTCTGAAAACTGATTTCAATTGTACTTTGTTCCCTTTCAGGATCAGGCCTGAGAGACTGGACATAGAGTGTTTTTTTGGTGAGAAATGTGCCCCCACAGAAGTTGTTGTCTTTGATAGATTCTGGTGTGCAGTTTTGTGGGGAAACTGGAGATAATTGGAAGGTTTTGTGTTTTGAGCTGGAGAAAGTTGGTTTCAGTTCTGTTGATGAGGTTAGGTCCTTGCTTGAATGTACAAACCACTTTTCAGAGCTGGGCAAATATACTGGACTTCATCATGCTCTTAGGTACTATGTACACAAACTCATGGACTCAATAAAGACAATGGACTTCTAACACACTGTGACCTGCCAGGCATCTGACACCCCAGGTACCTCTGCACTTTTACCTGAGCTGCTACATCCCTTTTTCCCCCCCTAACCTTCACCCCAGCCTGTCCCTCACCCCCTGATGCCTCCATTTCCATTTTCACTGACTTGCTTTCTTGCCTTCATTATGTGTCATGCCATCCTCCGGCTTCTTTACTATTGCTTCCATCCAGGACCAACAGCAGGTACTTCCTCAGCCTGACAAAGGGGTTTTCAACCCTAAAGCTTCCAAAGATATGTTTTTTTAAGTACTCCTTGTTTTTTCCTAATACACATATAAACATAAAAACACAAGAAAAGTCATCACACACCATGAATAACATCATATGTCCAGCACAACACAACACAACACAACGCAACATCTCTACTTCTTGCTGTCAGTTCCTTCGTAAAAAGAAAAGCTCTGACATTTCCATTTGAGTACCTTTGATGCTGCTGCTGCTGCTGATACTGGTGTTGAGCCAGTTAGGTTATTTTACCTGTTGTCACATAAAGTGGAGGGCCGGGCCTGAGGTTGTAGGGGAGGAGGAGGCCTCATTGGGGCACACTGCCATGTTGTGCAGAGGCCCCAGTGCCAGGAATGATGCACCTAAACACGCACAATGTCACCCACCCACATGATGAGTTTTCTCTGTCAACAGCTTGGGATTCAGGGCCCTGGATGACAGACTTCCCCAGTGAGACACACACAGCTGACAGGCTCCATGGCCTGGCAAGGCCTAGCACTCAGGCCTGCAGTAGTGTACATACAACTGGCAGGCTTTGTGGCCCCACTGGGGGTTAGCATCCGTGCAGTTTTCCGCCTGCTGCACCGTAACACACAAGGTCATTTGTGTCATGAGTTTTGCCTGTCAGCAGCTTTGCCCCCCCCCGCCCCTGCTCTGATCTTCTTGAAACTTGGCAGGCTTTATGATCTCATCAGGGGATAGCATCTCTGCAGCTTTCAGCCCCCTGTGGTATAGCACATAAACATGACAGGAGTTTTGGTTTCAAGCATTTGGGATCCAGTTCCCCCCAAACTCATGCACCAGTCTTCTTAACATTTGGCAGACTTTGTGGCCTCACCAGGTGCTAACACCTCTGCAAGTTGCACAAAAATTGGAGCTAAAATAACAAGGTTATAGCTATTTCATTCATCCCCCGTTATAACCTATAGTCAGATCTCCAAGGTGACTCCAAAGCTTTGGTGCCGCTTTGGGGAGATCGAAGTGGCAAACTGATCTGGAGCTCTGGATTGGATCATGGCCAACCAAAGTGGCCTTATCTGAAGCTGGATTGGATTGCTGCTGACTCTCACAGGCTTAGCTGAAAGGCAATGTTAGCATTAACAAGTGAATGTTAATTGACCATTGTCAGAGCTGAATGGTTGAGAGATGCCTCGGCACAGCTGTGTTTAAGCACATTACGAGTCCCCGGTGCAGGGATTTCCCCTTTAAGGCGGGAGAAAGTCCTTGGTGCAAAATCAGAGCCTACCAAAAGCTTGCAGCTGCACCATCAAGTGCATGCTTTCAATTGGCTCAGTGTAAATTTATGCACACATGGCAGTCAGCAATTGGCTTGCTGGCTATACAAAAGGCTTGGGTGGTACCCGCCCAAATTGGAGGAGAGCTCAGAATCGCATAGGGAGAGATCCCCACATGTACCTCGGAGCCATGGAGGGGCCTGATCAACCACCAACGACTCCCCGTCGTGGTTACCAAGACATACCCCATACCCTGTGTGAGTGTGAATATTGGTGTGCTTGTCTACGGTTTTTGTTTGCTGTTTGTCTATGGAATATGCCTATACTGCATACTTTGTTCTATCGCAGCTTGTAAGTAAAGTTTTTTTTTGTTACAACCACTATGCCTCCCGCACCTAATTCCACTCCATTGGTGGCCCCATTCCGCCAGCATTCTCAGCTCCCACATGGAATCACGAACAGGATCTGTATGCCGGGAAGATGTGATGGAGCTGGAATTGGTTGAAGGTTGCCCCCGGTGCAGCGGAAAATGCCACGTGCTGGATGCCATGGAGTTTGGCACGCACATCACTTGCCATCAGGCAGATGGAATGGATGGAAGATTTGTGAGCGGTTACCTCTCGCTCACGGGAGAAGGGGAACCTGTGAAGAGTGGGAAGCGTGTCTCCACTTGAGAGTGTTTGGTTGTGTGATGGGGAGTGAGCGGGTTCGAGTCAAACCCCAAGAGCAAGGGGGCAGCGAGTCCTCAGCCGGACAAAAGCCGAGTGAGGAAGATATAGCTCTTAGGTAGGAGTTTGCTCGCTGTATGGACTGCCTGAGTGAGAGTAAGGAGCCAGCACTGATTAATTTGGACATGTTGCTACCTGAGTTGGGAGAATTGGAGCTTTTGGATCTCCGCAGAGAAGTGGAGGAGAGACACTTTGCGGTTGAAGGGACTGGCATGGAATACGGGAACGGGAGAATGCTGCGAGTAATGTTCCATACAGTCATGACCCTAATGCGGGAAAAGACTGAGATGGAAGCCCGATTGCGTGCTGTTCATGCAGTCAAGAGGGTTGCAGCTACGGAGAAAAGCCAAGGTCCCCCGTCATTGCAAGATGGCGGCGAAATGGAAGGGAGCTGCCACGGAAGGATAGAGAAGGAGGGTGGAGTTACCCATGGAAGGATGGAGGAGGAGGGGAGCCGCCACGGAAGGATGGAAGAGGAGGGCAGAGCTATCAGCGGGCAGGCGGAAGTAGCGACTCCACCCCCCGAAATCCCCATGGGCCTGCCTCCGGGCCATAGTGAGGAGGCAACGGGAAACATGCTGTGACCGAGTTCCCCATCGGATGCAGCGATGACTCAAACGGCCACACATCCTGTGGCAACGAGAAGCCAAGTGATGAGTGCGGAGAGTGCGGCCTGTACTCTTGCCAGCACCTATCATGCCAGAACCTGGACTGAATTGCAGGCCCTATGCAAAAAGTCCAAGATAAGATCAGCAGAAACCCTAGCTATGTGGATGGGATGCCTGGTTGTGGAGTTTGGTTCCGACGTGGTGGACCAACATGAGGCAAGTTTTCTAAAAAGACGGGCCTCATGGAGTGGGGGACACACTGCTGACATTGGTATGGTGACATATAATTTTTATTGGCCCATCTTGCTTCCAGCACTTGTTGCGGGTCAGGCGAGCCAGAGAGTGTATGCATGGGATGAAGGGTGGACCATTGAGAGTCAGCGTGGAACAGACCTTGCAAGTGATCATCGGGATTTTGTACTATGTGTGGAATCCTAGATGACATGCACTGGGACTGTTACCATCCTAGCACCGAGGATTGTGGCCTCACTGTTACCCGCAAGATCCTGGAGCTGTTCCAATCACGCTAAAGAGTATCGATGCTTGTGTTGAAGTGTATGGAGGAAGAGCTGCCATCATCCTCCAAATTTTGCTGAACCCGCTAGCTGGACAGCCTGCAAGTGATTTTTTGCGGCAACTTCTGCAACTGCAAGCTCTTGTAAAACCAGGTCAGAGAGAGCCCACTGACCCAGAGCAGCATCGAATATACAAGTCTAGCTTGTGACGATTACAGCCGATGCAAAGAACATCAGAGAAGCGAGATATGTTCAGATTCCTGATGCATAATTCTAGACTCATGAAGCAGCAGTTGTGAGTTTTGGGCGATGAGGGTCAATGGAACCTAGCGTACGAGTTGGGATTCCAATGCCAAGATGAGCCAGATGACAAATCATCTAGTGAAAACGACTGACTAATTTTTCTGAGAGTTTCTTTCTCTGCAGGTCCGCTGAGACGTGTGCAAACCAGACCAGAGAGAGAGAGAGAATATTTTGAGAGGAAGAATACCTCAAGAGACCAGGACGCGATGACACCCACTGAAGTCCCGATAATTGAACTGTTTATAACCAACCTGTTAATGTGTAGTTATGTGATAATAGGTTATTGTTTAATTCAATCCCTGGAGAATGAACTTGCTTCGTTGTCCACTTTTGTTTATACCTACCTGTTGAGTGAACCCGTTGGATGAAGCAATCTGGCTGACTCGAATCTGGCTACACCTGTGCCATCGGCAAGGGGGCATGTCAGAGCTGAATGGTTGAGAGATGCCTTGGCGCAGCTGTGTTTAAGCACATTGCGAGTCCCCGGTGCAGGGATTTCCCCTGTAAGGCAAGAAAAAGTCCTTGGTGCAAAATCAGAGCCCGCCAAAAGCTTGCAGCTGCACCATCAAGTGCATGCTTTCAATTGGCTCAGTATAAATTATGCACACATGGTGGTCAGCAATTGGCTCGCTGGCCGTACAAAAGGCTTGGCTGGTACCTGCCCAAATTGGAGGAGAGCTCAGAAGCACATATGGAGAGATCCCCACGTGTACCTCGGAGCCAAGGAGGGGCCAGATCAACTACCAATGACTCCCCATCATGATTACCACAACGTACCCCATACCCTGCATGAGTGGGAACATCGGTGTGCTTGTCTGCGGTTTTCATTTGCTGTTTGTCTATGGAATGTATCTACACTGCATACCTTGTTGTATTGCAGCATGTAAGTAAAGTTTTTTTTGTTACAACTGCTACACCTCCCGCACCTAATTCCATTCCATTGGCGGCCCCATTCCGCCGGTGTTTCTCAGCCCCCACAGCCATTAATACATTCATGCTAGGAAGGAGAAAAGAAGTCCAGCTGGAAAAGTGGATAAAAGCCCTAAGTGTTATTTAAGGTAGAACTTGATCAATTGATTAAAAAGGTCTCACGGCAAGGTTGTATGACAAGGATGTACTGGATGACCCAGGAGCTTCTGTCCAGCAATGCAGGTGGTTTTTTTTCTAATTAACAGTTAAGAAAACTGGAACAAGTGTGAAATCAATTTCATAAATTTCACAGAGTTTTTTGTCATTAAAATATAGGTCTGACTCATGGTCCACTGTTCTCAGCATTACACAGGCTTTCGTATTTTTTCCATAAAGATTCCATATTTTTTTTGTTTCTCAGCAAGAGTTGAAGAGGATTCAGTGGAATAATACATAATGTATGGGCTTTGCAAGATTAGCAAACACATTATGAGACTGCAAATTTATCTCAGTACATTTCCAAGAAAAGTCAGTCAAATAATTTAGGAAAGTAATATTGAAGATATGTGAAGAAAAATTTATTATTCAGTATTACCTGTTGGATATCAAAGAATAACATTGAGGATTACTTTTTGTATGTAGGTATAACAGGGGACCCTAAACCTGTTATTCAGCTGAGGGGGGAAGAGAAAGAGAGAGAGAAAGAGGGGCAGGATCCTGGAGATGACCTGCAGCAGTGAGCCAGGACTATACAGTCAAGAAAATGCAACCACCAGCAGGAGGTCTATCAGTTAATTAAAAGATGAGACTTCCTGTGAAAAGGGAGTGAGGTGGGTGAATGGTCAGCTGAGAGTGCCCTTGGATGCTTAAAACCTGGCCAGAAGCTGGTCAGAAGGGAGGGGAGGAAGTGAGAGGTCTGGCCTGTAGAGGAGCTGAAGGGGAATAAAATGGAGTTGAATTGCCATTATGTGCAAGTGAGCAGATCACATACCCAGCTTAGGCTATGGGGAAGTCAAAAGGACGTGACCTAAAACTGCTAGGCTAGCGCAAACTGGAACAATCCTGTCCTAGTCTGCTAAAAGCAGAAACTTAGTGTAAAAATAATTCTGGCTACAGGTCACATACTGGCCTGCTGAGTCAGCCCAGAATGGGAAGTGACCCTGTGGTTACAAGGCAGAAGAAACCCCCTAAACTAACACTGCTATACTAAAAATAAGTAGAAACATGCTTATTACTATCAAAGTCATGGCAAATGCTGATTGGTATATGCTGTTGCTGTGCTTATGATGTCATATTTTTTATATAAACTTGCCTCACCTATTGTACAGGGTCAGACCTCTTCACAATTCTCCAATTGTGTATGAGTCTGTCCAGAATGCATTCTCTAATAAACAAAGTTCTTTTTAACTTTGATTAGTCTGTTCGTCTGAGCCTCCACCTAATGAACCAGGGACAAGTTTTCCCCAACAGACCAAGGTCTCTTGGGGTTGTTTAGGAACTTCAGTGGTTGGGACACTGCAACCTGTGAGAGGACATTGACAGTAGTGGCCCAACTTGGCCTATGACACTGATGCTACAAGTAAGAGGATTATCCTTAAAGTAGTAGTATTCTTTTTTTCATTTTCTCCTCTTTGTGTGAGCTTTGACTCTGATGTATTGAATCCTGGGAAAGGGAAAGGTTTATGGAAGATGTCAGCCTGCATTTATGTTGGACTCATTCTGATGTACAGGGATTGTGGCTATCAGGGAGTGTTGAGGCCACAGTGAGGCACCAGTGGAGTGCCCTGACAGGGCAGGGCAAAGGCCAGAGAAAGGCTGCACACTGGGTGCACTGAAGCTCCTAAGGCAGGCCAGACTGAGTGGGCCTTCAATGGAAAAAGGCCAGCTAGACAAAGGGTGTGGAGGCTAGAGCACAGCCAAAACTTCAACAAGTATTTGGAGGCCATGGCAGGTCAGACATTAGTAAAGTCAAAAGCCCCCTAAGCATGATATTTGATAACACCAGCAAGACATGGGAGTGACATGGGGCAGGCAGGAGTTCATAATTAATGTCCTTAGGGCTTGAATTGGGAGGTAGTCCTATGAGGCATGACTTCCATGGAGGGCAGCATGAAAATCTGGAAGACTGTGTACTGCACTAGAGCACCCAGAAGCAGTCATCCCTCATCCTGTTGGAATCCTCCAAATTTTAAGAACTTCACATTAAGATTAAGTTGTGGCAGGTGGGATTGGAGGTGGAATAGAGACTGGGGAAGTTCAGTAGACCAGTTGTAGCACTAGTGGACCTCACACATGCTGTTTTGTTTGGCCAGTGTGGGCCTGTTACAGTAGATTACTTAAGTTTACTTCCAATATAGCAAAACTTTGCTATACTTAATTTACCTAATCCTTTTAATTGGATTTACAGGCTGTGTTGCTGCCTGAAAATAAATTATATAGCATATGGCTGCTGAATAAAGGACCCTTAATGTTCTCCTTACTCCACTTGAGTAGAATCACACTCAGCAAGTTTTGCCACAGCAATCTCTACCTTTTTGGATGTCTTTTTAGTGAAGGCAAATTGCACTGGGTTTTCTCAGTATGAAGGGAAAAGGTATTAACTTTTTCTTTGCTGGCCAGGGGAAGAATCTGTAAACCATCACACAATCAGAAGCTGTGTAATATCTCAGCTAGCCAGTCATTAATTTTTCAGTTTGTTTTTTGAACCAGACTCAAATTTTTGATCACATCTTATTACCAAGAATGACAAATCTAGTTTAGGAATAAAATGGCAGCATTTAAGGTGTTTCAGTCCCAATAACTTGCTTTCAACTACCAAGTTCTCAAATGGTTCAAAATAGTTGAGAGCAGCTTGTCTAAGTATTGTATATTACCATTTCCTAGAATGTAAGGCAGGGAAGGGGAGAGGGTTTGGTCTGGGGTTTTTTCAGCTGGCACTGGAGGGTGGGGCAGATGGATTGCATCCTGCCTCAATTTGTTCACCCTGGGAGGGTCTCCAATCCACTCACCCCACCCTCCAGTGCCAGCTGGGGAACATTGGGTCCACTGGGAAACATTATATTCCCTTCTGTCCAAGAATACCAGTATATCCTAATTTATTAATAGATTCATAGATTGTTAGGGGCTGGAAGGGACCTTGCAAGATCATTGGGTCTAGCCCCTCTGCACTAGACAGGAAAGACAACTGTGCTGAGTACAGTGAAAGAATCACTTCCTTGGTTTTACATGAGATGCCTCAGTTGATGCATGCCAAAGGAGTGTTTGCCCTGCTGGTTACAGCATTGAACTGATGGCTCATATTCATGCAATGTTCAATAATTACCTCTAGGTCCCTTTCGGCCGTTGTGTAGGTCAAGTTGTCACCATTGAGCCTTTAGGTACGTTGGGGATTATTTGCCTCCAGATAGAGCACTTTATACTTCTGAGTGTTGAACTTCATCTGGTTCTGATTTGCCCAACTCTCCAGCCTGTCCAGGTCCACCTGTATCTGCAGGCTATCTGCAAACGTGACCACGCTCCCCCATAACTTGGTGTCATCGACAAAGTTGGCCAGTGAGTTCTATTTATAATTTGTGCTCCTTTTAACTGACCCTGATGTTATCCTTTTTGTTATTGGATTTTTTAAATGGGTCATCTGTGGCTGTCACATAGGAGAAAACATGAGCCCTTGTAGGAGGGGTAAAAATTACTAATTTCCAGACCAATCCAAAATAAATTCCACCAGAATTAGTTGCTCTCCTTCCCAGAGTGTCTGTTTAAGCTATGTGTTATGTAGGCTGTCAAATAAAGTCAGACGTTGCAGGTGTAAAGATAGTATCTGAGCCTTAAAGTGTGAAAAATCTAATATGAAAGGATTAATTTAGTAAGATTTTAATCTTTATTTCAAGCTGAATACTTTACAGCCCTGTACCTCTTGGATTTTTAAGACTGTCAAAAAGTCATATTTTCATTTTGGCTTGGGAAGCTGGTTTTATTAAATTGAGCAGTAGGGTACCACAGGGCTTGATCCTTGGGCCTGCACTATTTAACAACTTCATCAGCGACTTGGACGTGGGGGTGGAATGCATGCTGTCCAAGTTTGCTGATGACACTAAGATATGGGGCGAGGTGGACACACTTGAAGGGAGAGAGAGGCTGCAAATAGATTTAAACAGACTACAAGAGTGGGCAGATGAGAATAGGATGGGGTTCAACATGGATAAATGCAGGCTTGGGAAAAGGAATCCACATACAGGCTGGGAAGATCCCCTCTTGAAAGCATAGAGGTGAAACAGGATCTTGGAGTCATTATTGACTTCAAGATGAACATGAGCCGCCAATGCCAGACCGCAGCCAGCAAGACCAGCAAGGTCATGCATCCAAAGGTGCACCTCAAGCTGGTCCAGAGAGGTGATACTGCCCCTCTATGTGACTTTGGTCAGGCCACAGTTGGAGTACTGCGACCAGCACTAGGTGTCGCACTTCAAAAGGGATGTGGCCAGCCTGGAGAGGGTTCAGAGGAAGGCCACCCGCTTGGTGAGGGGGCAGCACGACAGGCCCTATGAGGAGAGACTGATTGCTAGTTTAGAAGGTGGACTGGAGTTGATGACTATGGGGGGTCCTTTCTAGTCTAATATATCTAGTTTTTGTTGACTTTGCAAATCGAATATCATTTGTCACTTCCATAGTTCTTCCTCCTGTAATTTATTAAAAAGTGTTTTTATTGTATTTTAAATTAACCTAAGGGCCAGGTTTAATATACAGGGGCTGCATATACGGAAGACACTGACTGAGCAGCTGAGTAGCTGTCATAATTATTTACCTGAGTCACTGTGCCTCAGTGTGCATATGGGATTTATAATCTGTGTGGTCAGGTGCTTATGTACAAATCCTCTTGCATTCACTGGAAAGAACTTTCATATGTAAGCAAAGGAGAGCAGCGTAGCTAGGAAGTCTTTCAAAATGTATTCAGCATGTGATTAATTAATACCACTTGGAGACGTTCATATTTACATTCATGTGTATTAATGTTCTTTTTTTTATGTTTTGCTCTCTACATGTCAGTGACAGGAAATTATATGAAAGATTTGCAAGGATTTTTATCAAAGCTTAACAGCTGCAGACCAGTTACTTAATCTAAAAAAATGATTTATCATAATGTCAAAGTATATTTTATAGCCTTATATTAATTTTTCCACTTTTAATTTACCACAAGAAAGAGTCACAGGACTATTGATATTACTAAAACATTTTATTTCAAAATTGTGTGTGCATTTCTCAGTAGGGTTAAGTGAGTGGAGCAGTAGGAAGTTAGTGAACTTGTATTTTTCTTCTGGAGCCTGCTATCTTATGATCCAATATCCCAGGTGACATTCTTAAATAAATCCTTTGTGAAAGTTTTGTAAGGGCTTACAAAAATCTTAAGTATATGAATTAAAAGTAACTAGATGTAGCAGTATATACCCACATTTACCTGCAGTCTGAAATGATTGCTCTCAAAGACAGGAAATGCTGCTATTTCAGGAAGTTTTTAACTCTGAAGTAAGGTGCATCTAAATGACAACCTTATTAAATCTTTCACTGTTGATTGGTGCTCATTGAGAAAAGAGGGACACCTTCTAAAGGACAACAGGGTTTAATTGTGATAGTTTGTGTTAACTGTGTTCGTGTTGTTATATAGTATATCATTTGGTTTACATCCTTTAGCCTGTGCATAGAGATAAACAGGTTAAGCGGCAGGGTTGTTGGCTACATGCAAGATGAAAGAAACCAGATGGAACTTTAGCATCTGAAGTCTCAAATGACTTTTGTTATTACATCCAAGAGGGGATAAAAATGATTTGAGAGAAAGCAGGCTGGAAACAAGCAGCTTGGCATCTGCTGGCTGACTGGAGGCTTGTCTAGGGGAGAGTGGGAGTGGGAGGAGGGGGCTTCAGACTGGGAGTGGGCAAGGTGATTTGGATATTGGGGATTATGTGCTCCCCGTGCAGGCTCCAGCAAGCCAGGTAGAGACAGAGAATGTGTAGGTGAGAGAGAGAGGGAGCTGCTTAGGCAGCAGGGCTGGGGAGAAGGGGCTGTGGGTTGGAAATAAAGGGCACCAACAAGAGTGCATGCCTGGGGTAGTGAGAAGGGTGGAGGCACCAGTAGGAAGCTTGTGGAGGAGGGGAGGGGAAGCTCCTTGTTGCTGCATGCACCCCAGGCCAAGAGAGGTATGGGGGGGACATATGCTCCCAGATCTGTGCAGAGGGCAGAGGCAAGCTGTAGCTGTTTGGTCAGGCCTATGTTTAGTGCCTTTGCTTGGTCCCTGGGTCCCCTCTCTGCTCTTCCTGGCAGGTTACAGGGCAAAAGCAACAGTGCAAAGAGACTTAAAAAAAAAATATTAGTCCAAGCAGTTGGGCTAATTATTTTAAAAACTCTATATCTGAAGTTAGGATCTTAAGTGAATGGGGTGCTTAGTATACTTGAAAAATCTTCAGGCCACTTACCGAGGACTCAGGGGCCTCCCATTCTGTCCATCCAATGGGTTGGACTAAGATGGTCAAGGGCCCCAAGGCCCATAGCACCAAGGTCCCTGCCCTGCTAGAGTTTTGCAACAGGTTTTGCAACCTCTTGCAGGTCCAGCAGAGCATGATAAGCTGCCAGCTCCTGCAGGCAACACAGACCCAATGGTAGCTACTGCTCCTAATCTCCCTAAGACAAAACACAAAGTGTTAGTTGTGGGAGACTTCATCCTGAGAGGGACTGCAAGGGCAATCTGCCATCCCGACCCCTTAGCCTGGGAAGTCTGCTGCTTCCCAGACGCCTATATCTGAGACATTGTGGAGATGATTCCTAAGCTCCTCTGGTCCACTGACTACTACCCTATCCTCCTTATCCATGTGGGCACAAATGACACAGCTCATAGCAATCCTATCCAAGTCATGAAACACTACAGGGATTTGGGAGTGGGGCTTAAGAAGTTGTTTTCCTCGATCCTCCCAGTTTCAGGATATGGGCTGAGGAGAGAGAGGAGGATTGATGTACTAAACCAAAACGGTGGTGCTGATTGTCATCGTCAAGGCTTCGGCTTCCATGACCATGGTCCACTCTTTGGTAAGAGAGGCAGTGAGCTACTGGGAAGGGACAACCTTCACCTCTCTCCACTGGGGAGGAGGCTATTCTCAGCCAGATTGGCTGACCTGCTCCACCAGGCTTTATACTAAGCCCACTAGGGGATGGAACCACTGCCACTGCTGGCCCACTGAGCAACCCTTGCAAAGGCAGCAGGCCAAGGCAGTTAGGGGAGCCCACCTCTGCCCCAGCCCTGGAACAATCTGTAGGCAAGGCAAGGACCCTGAAAGGAAAACGTGCATGCCTGTACGCAAATACCAGGAGCTTGGGGAATAAACAGGAGGAGCTTGTCCTCCTGCTTAACACAAATAATTACGATGTCAAAGGGATAACAGAGACCTGGTGGGACTTCACCCACGACTGGGCCACAGGTATAGATGGCTATACCCGGTACAGGAGAGATCGAGTGGAAAAAAGGGGTGGGAGTGTAGTTCTCTATGCCAAGGAAAGCTATGCATCCCAGCAAGCTCATTGGTGCTCAGGATGGATGACTGGAGACCCTCTGGGTTAAAATCCATGGGGAACATGGCACAGGGGACACAATGGTGGGAGTCTGCTACAGACCTCCTACCCAGGATCAAGAGCTTGACCAGGAGTTCACCAGGGAATTGGCTGAGGCCGCATGTTCCCAGTGCATGGTTGTCTGGGTATTTGAAGTCCCTAATGACATCTTGTGGGAAGAGCACTTGGTCAAATCTGAATGGTTGCCAAGCTTTCTCTCATGCACGGCTGAAGAAGAGGTAAAGTGCTGCTTGATCTGGTATTGGCAACAGGAGACAACCTAATCAGTGACCTAACGATTGAAGGGAAGCTGGGTGATGGTGACCATAAGCTGATCACCTTCACCATCTGTCATAAAGCTGGTAAGTAATTCAGCAATACAGAAGTCCTCAACTTCAGGAAAGCTGACATTGACAAGCTCAGGATGCTTGTCAGTGAGGCCCTAAGGGACCACGGCTCAAAGTGGAAGGGAGTTCAGAATGAGTGGTTGCTCCTCAAAGGAGTGGTCCTAGATGCACAGCAAGGTCTATCCCATCTCACTGGAAAGGCGGCAAAAGGGCACAGCAACCCTCTTGGCTCTGCAGGGAATTAGCAGACCTACTGCATCTAAAAAGAAAGACATACAAAGGTTGGAAGATTGTATGCACCTCTGAGGAGGAATATTCTGCACTGGTTCAGACCTGCAAGGAGTGAACTAGGAAAGCCAAGACTGCGACTGAACTCCAACTAGCTACAAGTATCAAGGACAATAAAAAGTCCTTTTTTTAGATATGTGGGGAGCCAGGGGAAAAGCAAGGGCAACATTGCACCCCTGCTAAACCAGATGGGAGAACTGACAAATGAAACCCAGGAAAAAAACTAACCTTCTAAATGGGTATTTTGCATCTGTTTTTCACCAGTCCCAAGCTGATAGGATGGGAAGGGCCCAGGTGAGGAACATTCCTTTTCAGCCTGGAACAGCACAGTCTCAGAGGTGATTTGATGGTCACCTACAAGTTTATAAGGGGTGTACATCAGGATCTGGGGGAATGTCTGTTCACCAGAGCACCCCAAAGGATGGCAAGTTCGAACAGTCACAAACTCCTCCATGACCGTTTCAGGTTAGACATAAGGAAGAACTTCTTTACTGTTTGAGCCCCAAAGGTCTGGAACAGACTGCCTTTGGAGGTGGTTAAACAACTTACTTTGAACACCTTCAGGAGTCATTTGGAGGTTTATCTTGCTGGGATGCTATGACCCCTGCTGACTTCCTGCCCCTGGGGCAGGGGGCTGGACTTGAAGATCTTCCAAGGTGCCTTCCAGCCCTAATGTCTATGAAATCTATATACCCAAAGTCTCTAAAGCCTAGCTTTAGGGCTATGTGTTTTAGGGCTAAAGTGTACATTTTTTTAAACAGAGCCTAGCTTCAGATATGTAATGCAAAAATCTAGGACTCCTGGTTCAGAAATTGTACCTGTTATTAGACCAAATAGGAAATTGCAAAAAATATTCACTTTTTCTGCAAACTTTGAAGCTCAAAGGCCCTTCATCAGACTGTGGGAAAATTAAAGAAGATAAGAAGTCCCCATAGGTATGCAATGAACTTGCACAGAGGGAGTGGAAATGGAAAACCTTCCCTCTGGGTCAATGAGAGTGAACCAAGAGTTCTATATTTTTGCATTTATTTTTGTCTCAGATCAACTTGACTACCAAATAAACCCCTGAAACATGGAAGATGCCAAATTTTAGTCAATTTTAGATTTTAAACTTCCTTGCAGAACAACAAGAATTTTTTTTTTTTAAACTTCCCTCTTACCATGGGACACCTCCAGGGCGGGATTCCTACCTGATCTAAACAACAAAGAGCAACTCAGAACAGCTCAGAGACATGAAGGTCCCTCCTTTGAACCTGAAAGCTTGCAGAAAAAGATGATTTTTTTTCTGATTTCCTAGTTAGTCTAATAAAAGATGTCATTTCTGAACTAAGAGTTATGGATTTTTGCATTTCTTTTTGTCTCAGAACAACACAGCTACCAGATACATTCCTAGCTTCAGATATGGAGCTTTTAAAATAATTTGCCCAACTGTTTGGAATAGTATTTTCTTGAGTTTCTCTGCACTGTTGCCTTTGCTCTTGGGGCCCTGCACTCTGTCCAGCATTTAGTTGGTCTAATAAAAGATAACACATCTACCCAAAGACTCCAGCTACAGGTCAACATCTCAATCCCTCCAGCTTCCTGGGTCATCCAGAAAGAGCACAAACATCTGCAGATGCCCTTTTTGCCTGAACAAGGGTGTTTGTGCCGGAATGCTTGCAAAAATGATTTTTTTCCAACTATTTTAGTTGGTCTAATAAAAGATAGCTTGTAGTGGTGGTTGTACCAGTTTGACGGTATTTGTCGTGTACTGAGCTACAAGGAATGGAGCCTGACTCTTGGACAGTTTAATTTTTCTTTCAGGATGGCTTATCCCAGAAGCCAACATGTAAGAATGCCAAGCAATGAAAATACCATGAGACGATGGGTGAGAAACAGGTAGGGATGGAAGGGGTGAATGTTGACCTGTATCTGAAGTCTTTGTGTATATATGATTATCTTTTATTAGACCAACTACATAGTTGCAAAAAAGTTATTTGCAAGTTTTTGAACACCCACATCCCCTCAGGCAAAAAAAAAAGAAATTGAAAATGGTGAGAGGTATGAAAGATGGTCAGACATTCCTCAGGTGTGAAAAAAGGTCTGTTGTATAGGAATGCAAATTTAGCAGGGCTCCAGGGAACAAACAGCAAATTGTTTACCTGTAGATATCAGATATCAACCAGACTTGGGGTGGGGGGGATATAAAATCAGTGAAGTATTGCCAACCTCACCCTGTCAAAAATCATGAGATGAGCTGTTAAAAATCAAGAGATTTAGTATGTAAATCACGAGAGGTTATTTTTTAGATGTGTGTTTGTGTTGGGGGGAGTATTTGTGAAGGTGTTTGGGGCTGTGGGTGTATGTGTGGGGTTTGGAGTCTGGGGAGGGGGGGGGGTCCCTGCATACCATGATAGGATGCAGGTACTGTGTCAGTGCATATGCATGCATGAGTGTTCATGCATGTCTGTGTTCATGGCAAGGAGAGTATGTTTGTGTCTGTGTGTCCATGTGCAGAGTATGAGTACGTGTCTGTCTGCATGCGTGCATGGCTGTGTCTCTGTAAGTTTGCATATGTCTGTGTGTGCATGCATGCATGTGTGTGTCTGTGTTCCTGGCAGGGAGAGTAGGTTTGTGTCTGTATGTTCATGTTCCGAATGAGTGAGAGTAGTGAGCACCTGTCTGTGTGTACGTCTGTATCTGTGTATCTGCAGAAACGTATGTATGTCTGTATGTCTGTCTGTCTGTCTGTATGTGCCTGTATGTGTTTACGTCTGTATGTGTGTGCCTATGTGTGTGTGTTTGGCCATAGTGGGACTGGAGCGGGGGAGGTCAGGGAGCAGGGAGAAGAGGTGGGCCTCCTCACCCCCAGCCCAGCACAGTCCCCACCACCTCCAACACCAGCATGAGGAGGGGAAGGTGCCCTGCCCCCCCAGCCCTGTAACCACAGCACCCATGGGGGGAAAGGAGCCTCCAATTTTGTGTTTGCCCAGGACCCCAGTAAACTTTAATCCACCTGTGCCCCTGCATCCGACTACTTGCCCCCCTCCCCCTGCTGCTGCCAGCTTCATGCCTGGCCACTTGCCACCCCCATTCTGCCCCCCCACTGGCTTCTTTGGGATAGGGGGCCCCAAAAATATTTCTTGCAGGGGCCCCCCAAAAAATTGTGGGCCAGTCCTGAGCAGAGGGACTGTTTAACCACTTTGTAGAAGACAGAGAACCTCTGGCTGGGTTGCACCAAAAGAAGACGAAGTCCCCCTCTTGGGAGTGGAACTGGATTTTAGCTCCTGGAATCAGGGTGATGGGGAACCAGGGACAGTGAGGGACAGAAAGGCCCAGTCTCAGAGTAGAAAGAAGCTCAGGTTCCTGTTTGTCTTTAGATATGAACTCTGGGTTGGTTTCAAGGGGTATTCTGAGACCAAACAAAACCACAGTAATTCTGAGCAAGCTGCACCCTCCTACCCCTTCCCAAAGGCACTCTATGTCACACACCTATTAGTCCTGTGCAAATAGGGAACTATTCGATTTGGATTCAGGTGATTCAGATGCCAGAAAATTGATTCAGAGATCCAAATTACTTTTGCAATTCAATTCAGCTGAATTGGCTTTGGAAGCTTTGGAGCTGATTCGGAGAGATTCGGCCATAGAGGAATCAACGAAATATCTATAACTTTTCTGGTTTTTGGCTGATTCAGATGAAACATATAGGAATGGTAGCTTCTGCAGAGAGCATGAAGCCTGACAATTTTCAAGGTGATATGTATAGGGGTTTTTGGGAAACTGCACCTAAAAGTCCTGAAAACAAAATTCATGTCATGTATATATGTTAAGCCACAGGTAGGGTGAAAATTGCAGGGGTGGTAGTGTTTGTTGTTTTTTGGCTGATTTGGATGAAACATGCAGGGGTAGTAGCCTTTGCTGTGGCCACAAAGCCTGCCAAATTTCAAGGAGATAGGTGTAAGGGTTTCTGAGAAACTGCACCTCAAACTGCTGACAAGCAAAACTCATGACTTAGGTGACACTGTGTGTATGTTAAAGCAAAGTGAGGTGAAACCTGCAGACCTGCTAGACCCTGCTGGAGCCACAAAGCCTTCCAGCTGTCAAGGAGATAGATGCAGGTGGAATCTGGGTTCTGGGGCCTTGCACCTCTGGCCACAGGCAGGCAAAACTCGTGACATGAGTGGGTGATGCTGTGTGTGTTCAGGTTGACCTTCGTGGCGCTGGGGCCTCTGCACAGCATGGCAGTGTGCCTCAGTGAAGCCTCCTCCTCCCATACAGCTTTGGTCTGGTCCACCACTATAAATGGCAGCAGGTCAAAATAACTTAATAGGCTCAACACCAGTAGCACCAGCAGCATCAAACTGAACATTCAGGCCCTTCTTTCCTCTCAAGTTGTTGCACTTAGTATGTGACTGTTAGGTGCGCCCTCACTGTGCAACTGTTTGTGTGTGTGTCTTTGTGTTCAGGTATGCCCTTCCTGGTGCTGGAGCCTTTGCACAACATGGCAGTGTGCTCCAGTGATGTCTCTTTCTCTCCTACAGCCTCAGCCCAGTCCACCACTGAAAATGGTGTCCACTTCCTAAGATATATACAAGCCACTTTATTATGAAAAAAAAATGGAATCGTTTAAAGTAGGGATTGTACACATCTTAGGAAGCTTTTGGGTTGAAAATCCCTTTGTACGGCTGGGAAAGTTGGTGCGTCTCCAGGTTCTAGATGGAAGCAATAGTAAAGAAGCCAGAGACTGGCCTGGTACACAATGCAGGCAAGAAAGCCAGTCAGAGAAAATATAAATGAATGCTTCGGGGATGAGGGACTGGCTCAGGGTGTGGTGCAGAGGGAAGGGGAATGTAGCAGCACAGGTAAAAGTGCAGAGGTACCTGGGGAGTCAGATGTCTGGCCAGTTGCAGTGTGTCAGAACGCCACTGTGTATATTGAGTCCATGAGTTTCTGTACCTACTACCTAGGTGGCTGATGAAGGGCAGTTTATAGGCCCAGCTCTGAAAAGTGGCTTGTACAAGCACCTAACCTCATCACTAGAACTGAAGCCAACTCTACAGCTCAAAACACAAAAACTGCCAAATATCTCCAGTACCCCCACAAACTGCACACCAGAATCTATCAAAGACAACTACCTGTGGGGGCACATTCCTAACCAAAAAAACACTGCCTCCAGTCTCTCAGGCCTGATCCTGAGAGGGAACAAATTACAAACCACTTTTCACAGCTGGGCCAATGAACTTCACTTCATCAACCTCCTAGGTACAGAAACTCATGGACTCAAAGTAGATTAGGCAGTGAAATCCTGACACTGCAACCTGCTGGACATCTGACTCTCCAGGCACCTCTGCACTTTTACTTGTTCTGCTACACCCCCTTTTCCATCCCACACCCAGCCTATCCTTCAATCCCCTGATGACTCCATTTTCGCTGACTGGCTTTCTTGCCTGCATTGCATGCCAGGCCAGCCTCTGTCTTCTTTACTATTCCTTCCATCCAAGACCAGGAGACACACCAACAGCAGGCACTTCCTCAGCCTGAAAAAGGGTTTTTCAGTGCAAAAGCTGGTATCCTGGACAGCTATGCTGAGCTCACTGAGAGTCTCACAACTGCATTGCAACCAACAAGCTTCAGGCCTATCAAGATGTGATAGGTCTGGGTTTTCCCCAGCCAGGACTCTGTGTGTGTGCGCGTGTGTGCGCATGCATGTGCATTAACTGGTGTTTATGGCACTTTCTACCCACATTTCAGCAGGAGATCATTGGATCTGGCATTTACGAGGCTGCCGTGCCACTAGCAGTCCCACCATGCCACCCTATCCTGGCAGAGTGCAGTTTTAGTGGTCATGCCCAGGACCTGGGGCTTCCTCCTTCTCCATAGCCCAAGGCCATACTTCCAAGTTCATCCTGGCAGGGGAGTGAACTCAGCAGGGATATATTTTTCCCCTGCTGGCTGGTAACGCAGTGAATGACCCGTCCAGCTGAGAGCAGGGCATTACCTGGTTTTCAGAAAAATGAAAAAAGGAAATTGGTGCAGACAGAGTGAGGAGGGTACCATGTAGTTCATCTGTGGGAAGAGCTTGGGGAACCCCAGCAGTGGGAGGTTCACTTTCAAGAACACCAGGATCCAAGCAGGTGCGGTGGGGTGTCACAACATGCCCAGCAATGCTGAAAACTATCTTGCTTGGAACACTGGTTGGTGGCCAGGACAGGTATTGTCAGGTAACTGTGGCCAGATCCTGCCAGTAGGCCAAGGGATTGCAGTCCAGTGGCTCCACATCCTTGGTGACATAGGTAGCCACTGAAGTCCCAGTGCTACCTACCCAAGGCTCTGGTCTGATGCATTTGGATCCCAGCACTGAAGCCAGGCCCTTGGCCCACATTGGCAGTAGCTGGCATGGAGGAGACTGGGTGGTGCTGGTGCCGGTGCTGGTGGTTCTGCTGGTTCTGAGAGTGAATCCCCCTTTTCCCCATCACCTTACCTCTGCCCTTCAGCCTTCCTGACTTTGTTGACCAGCTCCTGCATCCAGTGATTGAGGGTTTTGGTGCTGCCAGGGCACATGCTCCCCTTCACCTTTGGGTTGCACATGTCCACCAGCATGTGTACTGTACTGGACCACAAGGGATCCAGCCATCTCCTGATGCCCTCCTTCAGCCACCTTACCAGTGGCCTGCCCCAGACAGGAAAATTGATCCCCTGGAAATTCTCCAGTTTGTTCTCAAGTTCCCTCACTATGGGGATCACCTGGCTGAGGAGGGCATTTCCAGTACTAAGAGTCTCAGTGGCCTCAAGGGCTTGAGGACCACCAATATCTGGGAGATGGTACCCCACTCAGCCCTGTTCAGAGGGCCACTGATTCTGATCTCCCCAAGCAAGGCCATCTCATGGATGGCCTTCTGTTGCTCCACCAGCCTTTCAAGCACCAGGTATATGGAGTTCCACTGAGTCTCCACATCTTGCATGATTTTGTGCTGTAGGATGTTCAACTCTTTCTGTTACTCCCACAGCATCTTGACTTCTTTGATGCTGTGGTGGAAGTAGCCTGCCACCTTTGTGGACTTTCAAATCAGCTCACTTGTAGCAGTAGTGGTGGTAGCCCTATCCCCTCCAAGGCATCCCTGACTATGAGGTGCAGCCTGTGTGCCACACAGTGAATGCCAACAAGGTTGGCATCACGGATAGCCTTTGACCATATTTGCCCCATTGTCAGTGACCCTGAACTCATGGGAGAGCTTGCTGTGCCCAACAAGCCACTCCTGCACCATGTAGTTCATGGCCCCCATGATCTCCCTCACCTTTTGGGACTCATCCAGCTCCTCAGATTGGAGAAGAGCCCACTGATGGCCTGACTGATTGCACCAGTGCCCTGTAAGGGAGAAGTAGGTATGATCACCACCCTTGCTGCTCCAGATGTCAGAGGTGAAGTTCAAGGCTATCTGTGGTCCTGCCTTGTGCAGTGCCTTCCTCAAGTGCTCCCTGCATGCCTCATACAGGGAGGGCACCACTGTTCTGCTAGAGGTGGTGCATGCAGGCACTTTGTAAGATGTGGCCTCAAGCACCATGAGCCACCTGAACCTTGGCCATTCGACTGGGGAGAAGGGTTGGCTATCCAGAGCAAGCATCTCCCCAATGCTCTGAGTGATCTCACTCGACTTTGCAACTCACTCCACTGTCTGCAGCTTTCTCCTACTGGTCTGCCTCTGCTTTGGAGGGAAGGGAGCTTTGGAGAATTTGGGGACTTCTTTTTTGGCACACTTGCACTGGTGCCAGGCTAAGGAGCAAGAAGGGCAAGGGGATGCTGCCTCCTGAGATGCAGCAGCATCACCATGGTGGAAAAGTGTTTCATGTCCTTGCCCCAGCTGATCTGCTTTTGACAGTACTGGCAGCTAGCAAACCTGGGATCACCTGCCAGCTTGAAATGCTCCCATGCTATGCTGCTCATCCACTTCTGGATTGAGGCAGGGGATGCTGCCTTATCCCCCTTCTCAGCAGGCTGAGGAGTTACTCACCTGAATCTCCACAACCTTAACCACTTCCAAGGTACCGCTTTCCGGAGAAAGAGACCGGGGTCTAGGGGACCTTTGAGGGGTGTGGAGCACAAACTGATTTCCCCTTGCTCCCCAGAATTGCTTGAGCCAGGGCTTTCAGGTCCCATGGTTCCAGCTCCAGCTCCTCCTCTGGCAATGGGAAGCTCATTCTGGGAGATGACATTGGGGTGGAGGAGTCAGTGATTGTGCTGCTGGTCCCTATTTCTGGAGGTAGGGTGCAGGTGCAGGGACATCAGGTACAGGTACTGTTCCCCCCTCCTTGTTTCCACTGGTAGCAGAAGGCTCATGGATGCTTGGGAAGAAAATGTGTTTATGTTTGGGCAGGGAGGACCTTGCAGTTCTAGCGCTCCCTCTACCTGCTCTCTGTCCCCTGCTAGAAGTACTGGCACCTGCCTTTCCATCATGCTCCATATTAATCTTTCCTGTGCTGCAAAC
This sequence comes from Caiman crocodilus, assembly GCA_030014935.1. Lineage (NCBI taxonomy): Eukaryota > Metazoa > Chordata > Crocodylia > Alligatoridae > Caiman > Caiman crocodilus. Next base: position 138,806,627 of record JAGPOW010000261.1, read on the forward strand.
ATATGTCTGTCTGAGTTCTTCTAGCTTGTCCAATTTGTTTGTTTCACTTTGTGTAGACCGTGGCTTGATTATTGATCGCTTGTTCATAATGTATATGGTGTGTGTTTTTGTTGTTTGGTTGTGCGCTCTCTGCCCTGACTCTAAATGGATGACTGTCTGACTTCTCCCTCTTCCTCTGGGTTGCGTTCTGTTGTGTAGTGTACCTAAAGTATCTTCTTCTGTCTGAATCTCTATCTGACTTCTTCTGTGTTCTCTTTAGTCAGTATGTAAACTATTAAAACTAGCTATAGCTAATAATATTAATAACTAATGTAAAAGCTATAAAATCTCTTCTATGAATATCAGATTTTTCTTATTCTATGTGTGTGTGTGCGTGCGCGCGTGCGCAATGTGTGCTTCCCTGCACAGTGATGGATTACACTGCCAGGGAAAACACTGAGCTTTCTTTTTTAAAAGTTTGCAAACAAAACAAAACAAAACAAAACAAATAAATATAAATTGAAAGAAATGAATTGGAAAAGTATTAAGTAGAGAGATTCTAAATTACGCTAAGCTAAGCTAAGCTATATCTTATGCAATCCTTTCTAAGAGCAAAAAGGAGCAGGCAACTGACTGACTGACTATGAAGCAAGCCAGGCAGACCAGCTCCTTTCTGATGCTGTTGCTCACTCAGAACCAGCTCACTAAAGGCACAGCAAGCCTCCAGACAGAGGCTTTTATGCTGTTTCTATGTCCGTCCCCCAGACACTGTGATTGGAAGGGCAGTCAGAGAGAAATCACGCTCATTGGCCAGCTAGAGATGTCAGTTCTCCCCCCACCCTGCTCCCCTTCCTGCCTCTGTTCCCTCTCCCTCTTCTAAGTTTCTGCTTTCCCAGAAAGACTTGTCTCCAAATCTCTGAATCACCAAATCTTTTCTGAATCTTTTCCAAATTGATTTGGAGTGTTTTAAGCTTCTAGCTATTTGATTTGGATTTGGAGATTTGGCCTACAAATTGGTCTGGATCTTCTCCGAATTGAATCACGATCCGAAGCTTCACACAGCCCTACTCTTTATTAGACACATTGTAAATATAGTCTCATTGTAGCTGCAGTGGCTTTGGAGGGAGGTTGGTAGGCTATTATTTTTCTTATCTCTGGCTCAACCTCCACTGTTTTGTAGACATTAACCAAGTTACAGAAAATTGTAAAACAGGCAGACACTAAGCTAACAAATGAGAGAGTTATGTTGCGCATATTTCTCAACCATCAATTTTAGTTGCCTTGTCAACTGCATACAAATGACAGAACTCTTAAAGGAGTACTTGAGCACAAATTAAAACCTGTGGGAAAACCTGTATGCTGGCCACACTCCGTAGCCCACTGAGAAGGGTGATTTAGCAAAGAGAAAATGTTTGGCTCTGTTTACATGTTGTATTAGCTCTGTAAGATTAGCTCACAGTAAAATGTTTGTTTTAACAACTGGCTCTTCTGTGGTAGAAGGTATTCTCTACCAAACCTAAATTCCCAATTAATGTACTAAAGCTAATCAGCAACAGGAATTTACTTGCAGGCAAATGTAGAAGAGGGAATCTTGGCAGTTTCCCTACACTGCTGTGGGAGGAAAAATAAATTCATGCAGGTATGGGAGAATTATAAACCACCTGTCTAGTCATTACCAGTGCATTAAAACAGCTGGACTTGCCAGTTTCTAAGTGTCTGGTAGAAAAGCAGAAATTGCGAGAATTATCAGCTCCATATGTTTTGGTTATGAATCTCAGGGGCTTGTCTTTCAAAATATTTCAGTATAGCAAAATAGATATTTCAGACATGAAAGCTGTTAAAATGTATGTGTTCATTATTTCTTTTATAAACCACCTCTGTGGTGGGTATTTGGGTTAATTAAGAAAAATATGCAAACAATATATTTGCCTGCTGCTGGAAATGCTTGGATGAATGCTTTGTAATTGATATTATATAAGTATAAACTATCTTCTAACCCATTGGTCAGAAGCAATTGTTTAACTTCCATGATACAGTGGTTACATATTATGATCCAGAGTTCTACTTGGTGAAGATACCATGAAGGTAGCTTATGATTTTTCTAAGGTGACTTGGAAGTTACTTTAAATCAGTGAAACTTATTATATTTTCAATGTAATAAGTGTTCCAGAGAGTTTTTTATACTTTAGTAAATGGTCTTTTTACATTGATTTAATTTCTAGAGAGCTACTTGTCCATCTTCTTACCAATTTATATCTACATATTAACTTACTTTGGGTTTCATTTATTACTCCAGAAGAAATAAAAAACTTCTGCTGAATTTTGCAAATAAATAAACTCAAACAGGTGCGTCAGATTCACCCCAGACCTCAGGCTGGATCTGGACTGCTCTTTCTCGGCTGTATACATAGGGCCAGCAGCAACTGAAGTGGAGTTATGTTCAGGTGAGAGTGTGGGTCTGGGTGGGTGGCAAAGTGAGTCTGGGGGCAGGCTGCAGCAGGGGGCTGCATTCAGGTAGCAGCCCCGGGGCTCTGGCTGGGCAGCAGGTGGAGCCAAGGGCATGTGGCAGTCCAGAGCTTTTGCTGGGACGAAATATAGCTGGGATATGTGATGCTGTGGTGCTGTAGTTGGGCAGTAGTGTAGTACAGGGGATGTGCACTGGTGTGGCGATGTATCCAGGCAGCAACATAGATCTGGAGGTATGAGGTAGCAGTGGGCTACGTTTGGGCAGCAGCTCAGAGCTGAGGGGGGTTGCTACTGGTGGCCATGTCAATCTGGATCTTGGGACCCCAAGTTCTGTGGTAGGCTCTGCCCCCTAACTTCTGATGATCTACTAACAGATGAAAGAGTTTTGTGGGCCCATGGGCGGATCTAGAATTTTGTAAAGAGGGTGTAGATGGTGAGGTGCATCAGCACATAAAAACAACACACTTCTCCAGTTAAAAATAAACTAGAAGCTTTCCTATTATGCTAGGGGTCTAAGGCTGTATTATTCAGTTTCAGACTGAAGAAAAACAAAGATAACTTCATTGGACTTAGTTGAAAACAATCTGTAGGGCTGTGAAATGGAAGCAGAATTGCAGGACAAATGATAGTTTGATTGGTGGAATACCAAGACCATTAAAAGGAAAAGAAGGCATTAACACTTGTGAAATGAAGCGTTTAGAAGGGATTGGGTAGAATATAAGGGTCCATGAAGTCAAGCAACTGCCTCAGCACTGCCTGATGAGAAATGCTGCTGCCTCTGCAAAGCAGTTAGGTTTACATTTTTGGTGGAGCAGGAATCAAGTGAACCTCCCTGGATCCACCTTTGTGCAGGTCAGATTTGGACTGTGAGATATATGTTTAACATTTCTGCACTATAGACTATACAGACTTAGAAATCTGTTTAATTGGAACAAAGATCACAAAAAAGATACGTGTTTTATTGAGGAAATAGTTTTGTTAGTAGCTCAAATGGAAGACATTTTAGGGACACAGTAAAATATTTCCTTTCTCCTTCACTGTGTTCATACAGCTACTTGTGAAAGCCTTAAATAGGTAGAGGAGGTCCCCAGTCACTCTGAAGCCTCCAAGATCAAGTCTGCAGGCAGATAGTCTAAAGTTGAGCATGTCGGCTTACAGACGTGGAAAAAAACAAACTAAACTTTAAGCTCAGTGCACCCGAGGACCAAGTGCAGAGCATGCTCAAAAGAGGCATTGTGTTAGTTTGACCTGGCTAGCCCAATGTCTATATAGATCATGCACTTCAGCAAAGCTTTTTTTGGTGCTTTTATCTAAAAGCCCTACTAAATCACCTGATTTATAAAGATGCTGGGGAGCCAGGTTGAACTAGCACGCTTCCTTTTCTGGTAAAGTGCTGTTTTGGGGTTTTTTTCATGTCTGTCAGCAGCTGTCAGGATCTCGGATTCTAATTTCAGTCTTGCTTTCTGTAGATTTCTGTAGGGGGAGAGTGGCAGAGGATGCACCAGTCTGGATAGGAAATGCATATGTGCTCTTCCTCTAGAATCCCTTTTCTTCTGGAGTAACTGAGTTAAATGGACCCGTGGTCTAACCCAGGTGTACTTTTTCCGTTCTTATAGGTAAACTGTATTAGTCCAGTATCAACTATTGTTGCCAAAATGTATCAGGATTATCAGCTGTGCCTCGACTATTGCATTTCTTGACAAAGAACCATAGGGCTTAATAGGAAAGTGATGAAGTATAGTCACACTGGGAACTTGGCTTGTTAAACGTCCCAGCCCCCGCCCCCTCCCCCCAAAATAAAAATAGAAAAGGTTCTATTCGACTTACATTATTGAACATTCCAAGATTCCCAGACTGTAAAGGACACTGAAACCCGAGAAACAGCTAAATCTTCCAGATGCCTGTGTCTTTTAGCAGTGTACTGTTTGGCTAGAACATGTAAATTGACAGTAATCTAGTTTCTCTTTACGTTCTTCCAATACGGCTAAAATGAAGTGATTGCTTTTTGTCAGTCTCATGAAACAATTTGGTTTGTTGCTTTATTTGGTGATTGGATGAATTGATCTTACTGATTTATTAATAAATTCTCAATCATGGTCATCATTTTATCATTTTTTTGATCCCATTTTTACTGAGATATTCTAAAACTAAAGGAAGCTATTCTAGCCATGTCTTTTTTAGATGCTTGTCTGGTTGTTTTATCTTCTTTTAAATTAAAATCCATAAAATAGTCTATAGGGCTGGTTTATGCCAGCAGAAGTGAAATTCTGTCATGTTTGTTTTAGAAGCACAAGCCAGTTCCCACAGCGGGAATATTTGTCAGTGTTTCTGACATGAAATGTGCTTCTTGGGCTCCTGTGCCTTAGGAGCCTTAAAACACTGGCTCTTTTTGGTGGCATGGTTGGCAGAAGATAGAAGACTTGGAAAGGCAGACGAATGAGCTTGCTGGGTAATTTGTTACAATGATTGTGTTCCTGTATAATATTTTGTTTACAGACTGGCATTTTCTGACGGACATGTTTTATCAGTAAATTTCTGACACTCTCTGGTTTTGAGCTGGTGCCTAAAAGCATGTGTTTAGGCAAACAAGGTTCCTTGGGTGAATTTGATATCTTTTATTAGACCAAGCCAAATGGTACAGTTTCCATTTCAGATGGCTGAATTCGATATCTTCCAAGTTGCAGGGGTTTAGGTTGTAGCTGTGTTGGTCTAAGGACATAGGCAGACAACGTTCCTTGGGTGAATTTGATATCTTTTATTAAATCAACTCAAATGTTTTGATATCTTTTATTAGACCAACCCAAATGTGTTTAGTCAACTAACTCAAAAGCCTTCTGAGACTATTAGCTCAGGTCAAAAATCTTTGGATTATTTTTCTCATCAGAGCAGTGTTCAGCACAATCTTGTTATAATTTTAATAATACTTATCCTTCCTCTGGAGGGAACTGACTTCATTTTTTTTCAGCTCTTTTAGCTGCTGTTAGCATGCACCTTTTCCTATAAACTCTGGACAGCAAAAGCTGATAGGTAGTGGAGTCCCAACCAAACAGTTTTGTGCATGAAATGCCATGTAGCAATTTGCTTGCCAAATTTATACTGTTGTTATTTTGCATCTACATAGAATGCAAATGCACTTTACTTACCAGGTCTCCTGATGTCCAAATAGATTTTTCTATACTAGAGTAGAAAAGGGCAGGTGCAGGGTTTCCTAAAATAACAAAGGACACTGGTACCCTTATTACTTGTTATAATGGGTGAATACTAGTTTGACTCAGCACTCTGACGCCATGTACTTTTTGTAAATGTTTCATGTTGGCATTCATAAATCTGCCTCTAGATGACAAATTCCTGTAAGACATGTTAAACTACAAAAGTATTATTCAGGAGTGTGTGGGGGCCGAGAAACGCTAGTGCAATGGGGCCGCTGATTGGAGTGGAATTGAGGCGCAGGTTGTTGGAAGCAACAAAAAACTTTACTTGCAGTCCTTAGGCTGTAGGCGTGTTCCTTGACGTTACAAACTTAAACAGGAACTCAGGCACACAGAAGCTTACACACGCGCAGGGTATGGGGCATTGGATGAATCCAGCGGGGAGTCGTTGGTTGATCAGGCCTCCTTCGTGCCTTGGAAACGCACACAGATCTCTCCTCAAGCATGCCTGAGTTCTCCTCTGGTTTGGGTGGGCATTGCCCAAGCCTCTTATTTGGTCAGCGAGCCAATTGCTGACCGACACGTATGCATAATTTAACATGAGCCAATTGCAAGCATGCACTCGCTGGTGCAGCTGTAAGGTTTTGGTGGGCTCTGATCGTGCACCAAAACTTTTTCTGTGTTACAGGGGGAAAATCCCTGCATCCGTGCTCGCAATGTGCTCAACACAGCTGTGCCAAGGCATGTCTTAACTGTTTTGCACAGACAGAATGTAGGTTGTATTACCATTACTCATACATTTGCTTCTTTTGGTGGGAAAATTATGGGAACGTTAGTGCTATTCATGGCACCTGTATAGTTTAAGAAGCCCATTCAGTGGCATGTAATTGCCTTTTCAAGCACATTGGTTATGTCCACCACCTATTCTTAAGTCACAGTATTAAGGTCTTCCTAATTCAACCAACACTTCATCTATGTGCCAAACCTACCTGGTTAGCTAGTCGTCTGAAGGACAATAGACTGGACTCATAAAATTGTTTGCTATCGAGATTTTTTCATAGCTTCATAACGGCCAGCTCTCTCACCTGGAAGTTCTATAGCATCTTTGCCCAGTCTGCCCTATGTGATATCTATAGTAGGTATTCTGTGGCACTTCAAATAACTGGTGTAAATTAGGCGCTATTCCCCATAATGTAGACCAGCATTTCTGGTTTAGAAAACTTCAGACCTCTCCAACCTACTATGAACATAATACTACAAGTCCCGCTGCATTTTATGATTCAGAATTAAAATGTATATAGAAATATTAGCACAAGGCTTGCAAGTTACCTACTGTACTGTTAAAACAGTTCAAGGGCAGGAACAGCTTATCCAGTGCACCAGTGGCTTGGCCTCTTACTGAAACAAGTGGAAGTAAGGAATGTATTGATATGTGTCTGATAATGATGTTACGAAGTCTAAAATTTCTTCAGAAGTGTGGAAAGTAAAGACAACCTTTCTAACGATACATCATGAATGAATTCCTGGAGCACTGCTAGGAACCTGCTAGGGTAAGTCACTGAGAACCTTGGATTAAACTAGTGCCAAGTCACTCTAAACTCCTTTACACATGCAGGGAGTCTGCTCTGACACACTGGAAATCCAGCGCATTGGAGAAGACTCAATTAATTAACACACTCCAGCAGATTCTAGGGTCACATGTATCATTCAATGAGCTTTAATTCAAAGCACCCCAATGCCATTTTTCAGCATGGCGATGCTGATACTTGTGTACTTGTGATGCCTGGGGACTTTCAATTAGTGGAGCTTACTAATTAAAGCAGCCCTTCATGCTTTCTGGAGCATGTGTAAAAATGCCCTATGTTATTAGTACTGTAATTGTGGTGCTAATGTGGTTGGGGGCACACAAGGTATGGGGAGTATGTGTGATTCTACTATGTAGGTTCTAGAGGTAGGTTCTGTTAGCAAATCTGAGCTGAGCAGAGTCTAATCCTCTGTGTTCTCAGCCCATCATTAACCCAAGGAATCTCCAAATGTTCAATTCAAACCTTGACCCACAAGTACTGTGTCTGAAACATCAAATTCCACGGTGGGTGGGGGTGTGTAGAATTTCTTCCTGAAACTCTGAGGGAACTCACAATACACACAGGAAGACTCAGTGTTCTGGATACCAATAGAGGAGTCATTACTAGAATTGGTCTGATAAATGCTGGGCTGGATATATGTAGACTTGGGTTGATTAGAATTTGGAGCAAGGATTCCCCAACATACAGTGCTCTGCTTCTTTTTCTAATCCCAGAATTCAGTGCAGTCCTTGCCTTGGAATCTCCGTTCTTCATCCTGAATGCTAATGAAGGTGCATTCCTGTCCCATCTTCCATTTAAATGAATTGTCATCTGGTTCCATCTTGGATGCAAATGAGACCAGGGGAATTGCTTCACTCTTGTCACCCTTGACTGGAGGGCTTTAGGTGTGTCTCCAACTGCATCTCCTTTGTCTTCTCCAAGTCCTTCTTCTAATCAGTTTTTGTTCAGGCAGAGGTGGGGAGGGGGAAAGTTCTTTGTGAGTCAGACAGGCTGTATCCTGTGCCAGGGTTCCCCAAGAACGTGGAGCTGAGAGGTAACACAACTTGGATTACAGCCCGAAGGTGGGCCGAGGAAATTTTAAGTGAAAAATCATGGAAGCAGGCCTTCTGTAAAGCAGCTGCCCTCCAGGTGTTGTCCTGGGGTGTTCAAGCCTTATTTTTTTGAGTGTTAGGAAAAGGATGATCTCATTTGTCAGCTTAAAGAAGCTGTAGCCCATCAGCAACAGCTCAACTGTGCTTCAGTGCTTGCTGTTGAGATAAAGGAAAGAGACTTGGAAGATTTGCAAAACACCAAGTGAGAAGCTGAGTCCCTTAAGTCTCTTATTGACAAAATGTTGGTGGAATGTGAGACTCTGAGGAATGCAGGTGATCTCCAGAGAGTTGCTGTTTTGAGCGGCAAAATGTCACCTGCAGTAATACCATCCGCCCCCCTTTTTAGTCCACCTTCAGCCTCCCCATTCCTTCCTCCTGATCCCCCAAAATTACTCAGCAGAGGTGCATGCTGTTGAGCAAACTGTAACCCTAAATCCCCCTAGCGGTGCTCCCCAGACTGCTTCCCCTGGGCTGATTCATCAGTCCAGTTTAGATCTGCCTGAAGGAACAATTCAGGCACAGTGAGTTAAAATCACTTTCCCTACCCCCATGGAATGAGACACATTATGACCTTAGTTGGGCTTCATGCCTTTGGAGTGGAATGAATGGACCCAGTGGCTGGTAAAAACCAAAAGGAGCCTTGCTATGCTCCCAAGCTATGATTTATCTGAAGTTCTACTTGGGCTGGTAATGGGTGTCAGCCCCACCATTTTGGGAGATGTAGGGTGGCAGGCCCAAATGACAAGTATTACCCAAACACTTTTTTGGGTCTATACAGTGGATCAGGGCACTAGCCGATTGTGTCCATTTTAAGAAGAACACTCCCAGGATATAATTGAGCGAGGGCAGGCTTCGGTCTGAGAATGAGAAGATTTTTTGCCTCCAGAGTGGGCATTGCCACCTGGTGTCAGTGGTGCTGCACAGGCATGCCACTTATTTGATGTATGGATACAGCTACCCCTCCCTCCCAATGTAATCACTATGCTAGAGATGCAAGAGGGATTACTGCAGGTTAACCAATTACATCGCTATCTTGAGTGAGCTGAAACTTGGTGGTGATCACAACAAATTGTCCAAGCCCAACAGGTTTTAAAACATCAAGAAGACACTGAATCCAAATTGCAGCTTCTCCAATTAGAGTGCATGGTAGAAGAGTTATCAGCCAAGCTTGTGAGTTTCCTCACCAAGCCACATGCTGAAAATCCTAATTGCAGAGAAGGTGATCAAGAAGGTAAAAGCATGCAGGCTAGGGGATTGGGAGTGAGAGGCGCTACTTCACTGTCAGGGCGGCTAGGAACTGAAACCAACTTCCAAGAGAAGTGGTGCTGGCTCCTACCATGGGGGTCTTTAAGAGGAGGTTAGATGATCACCTTGCTGGGCTCATTTGACCCCAGTACTTTTCCTGTCATGGCATGGGGTTGGACTTGATGATCTGCTCAGGTCCCTTCTGACCCTACTGACTATGAAACTATGAAATCAGCAGGAGAACGGAAATGGCTGAAAGAACAGGGGTCAGGGCTTTAGGCATGAACTCATAGCAAAAAGACATGCAAATAAGTGAAATGCATAGGTAATTCCATGCTAATGAAATAAACAGTAAACAGAGGCAGAGTTTAAGATAGGAGGGAATATGAGTAGAACAAAGTAGGGACGAAGATGGAGTAAATGTTAATGAGCATGAACCAAAGTGTATATATGTGGAAAGAACTAATGTTCATGGCTGTTCCCTGGTTTGTTGGAACTCACTTGAAGCTGTCTCCATTTTGAATAAACCTGTTGACGAGCTATGTGTGCAGGTGATGCATGATGGCATCGATCCATTGGGCGTTGCACGGACCAAAAGAGAATGTACAGCTGTTCAAGGGAGTTGTTGTAGAAGAGAACTTGCTCATTCATAATAAGTTAGATCAATACCAACCAGGAAGATCTTTCTCCTCATGAAACAGCTTGAATTGTTATATGCTTCTTTTGGGTGTTGAGGGCATCCAGTATCCCACCTATCACTGCTCCCTCTTCCTTTGAGAGCAAGAGGAAGAGCACTGACTTCCTGATAGGGCTCCCTTATACCTTGCACAGAAGCAAGCTATGGGACCCTTCCTTCAAAAATCTCCCCCTTCCTCTGCCAGTCAGGGGCCCTCATTATTTCAAGGCAGAGGCAGCAGCAGGAATGTCCCCAAGTGATATGGAGACTGTATGTTATGTACTGGCTGCAGGGGAATAGGCATCCAGGGACTCATAGGCTGCAAGTGCCTGTTGAAGGGCTAGCTGCCCAACAATAATACAATAGAGCAGAGCCCTGCTCAGCCAGTAAGAATATCGCTAAGGCAACAAGCATGGCAGGCTTAAGCTGCCCTGGAGCTTGGCTGTCAGATTCAATGTGGAAAACTCTGTGAGTGGTTGAAGAGCCACCTGAAGGGACAGCCACCTGGAAGGGACAGGGCTTAGCCTGGGAGGGGTGAAGCTAGAGCTGGGGGCCCATAGCCCCAAAGTGGTGAAAGAAGGGCTAAGACCTAGAGCCAAATGGGAAGAGACAGGGGCTTGAGCCCAGAAGTTGAGGTCCGGTGCAGTCGACCTAGGTGAAAAGGCCCCAGCTACAGGAAAGGGGCCAAAGCCAGGAAGGCTGAGGCCCTGACAAGGGTGAAGAGACCTGAGGAGGCCTAACAGTATATTGAAGGGCAAGGTATCCCAAGAAAGCAAGCTGGGCTGGAAGGAGAACATGAATAGCCCATAAGACAACTGGTGCCCTGGGGGCATGGACAGGCCAGGACGGACCACTTAGTGCTTGAGAGTCTGGATTGGGACCATTGGGGCCAGAGAAAGACCTGCTAGCCAAAAGATGGATGAGGGCTGTCTCTGGGACCTGAGAACAGCTTCTTATTTTTTTTTTACAAATCATTTAATTACGTCAAGGCATGGCAGAAAAGAGAGAAAGGGAGGGTACCCAGAGAGCTAGAGTAGGGCAGGAGCCATGTGGCCTCAAGGAGTGTCACAACTGCCCCTTTGGGCTCAGTTCTATGACAAGGGGCCATTGTCCTGCAGCATGAACCATCTTAGAGGAGTATGGCTTGCGGGGGTAATGGGAGCAGCAGGCACTGCCCCATGGCAGGAACCCCTCTGAGCAGCCCTCTAGTGACCCCTGGCTGGAGATCTCATCTGTGTTGCGAATGCATGTATGCTCCAAATCCTGGGCTGGTTTTCTAACAGTAAGAATTACAGAGAAATTCTTACTGCTAGAAATGAGCAGCTGTCTGGCCAGGGTGGCTCACTGACTTAAGTGCAATGCTAAAGATTTATACCAGCAAATTAGCAACATTTTCTATTTTTTCACATAACCAATACCTTTTAGAATAATTCTACTCTTCATTGTAGCTTCTCTGTTAGCCGTCAAAGTTAGACCCTCTCTAAGCCTACTCTTTCCATTGCATGAAAGACTACTTCTCAGACATGGAAGACATTGAACAGATATATATTGCATTAAAAAGAAAACTTGCCTCATGCTGCAGGTTGCACAATAGTTTAAGGACTATTTTCAGTTTCCTTTCTCAACTAAGCACAATGTCACTGATACAAAATTGACTTAAAATTGGATAATTTGAAACTAATAGAATCTTGTTTATATTTTCTAGAGATAAGTTTTCTTATTGTAATGTTTTATCTGCCACTGTTTTTGGGAAGTGCTGATTGTGGCAGGTGAGACCACAGAAAACTAATTCCTCAAAAATGCAACAAAAGATTTTACATTTAATAGATCATATGGCTAACTAGTGTCTGTTCTTTTTAGTGATGCTATTGATTCCTTTTACTCAGTGCCTGAGGGTGTTTTCCGAAGATGCCCTAAAAATTGCTTAGTATCATCCTACAAGACTGACATGGAAAAATACTTATCTGGGGCATCTGCATCATCTGGCCTGTAATGTTTATTTCTTGTGTTCATGGTATCATAGTATCATAGTAGTTAGAGTCGGAAGGGACCTGGGCAGATCATCTAGTCCGACCCCCTGCCTTGGCAGGAAAGAGCACCGGGGTCAGAT
>JAGPOW010000261.1:138819028-138842004 GCA_030014935.1 Caiman crocodilus
GTGTGGGCATCGACACCACAGTCTCCCAGCTTTCTGATGAGAACAGGGTGAGAAACAGTGTCGAAAGCCTTCCGGAAGTCCAGAAAGACCACATCCACATCTTTTCAAGAGCTCTAATATTTGACACTGCAGCAAAATATTCTTTGAGCTCAAGGACTGATTTCAAAAAACACTCTCAGAGACATGTTTATAACCCTAACCTTGAGTCTGCTTAAGAGATGAGCAGGAGGCAGGAGAGATGTGCACCTTATAGATTTAAGTAAAACAGAGATGTATAAACATTCATAAACAATGACTTACTATTTTAGAAGGCATGAAAGGACTGCAGAAAGAAGAGCACCTAGGCACTGACAGCAATGATGTTTGTTGTGCAACTGGCCCCTCAAAAGTGCTCTACAGCTGTGCCCTGACAAGTGCATGGCTGAAAAGCACTTTAAAAGTGCTTGATTGCAAGACAAATGAATACTCATGTAATGAGGGTTCAGATGAAGCTCTTCTAAACAGGAGCACCTTCATTAACTGCTTTGCCCAGCCCGAACTGGAGGGGTGACAGGTGGATTGGCACTCCCCCAATCCCCTCCCCCTGTCCAGTACAGGCTGGGCAAATCCCAGCCCAAGCTCACACCCATCCTTTCTCTCCACCCTTTCTGCAGATTGTATCAGAGGTGTGGGTTGGGGGGTGGGAAGAGGGGAGGGCTAGGGGACAGAGGCTGCAGACAGGCAGGTTCTCCTGGATCCTCTCCAAAGTAGAGCTTCATCCTCCATCCCCCTGACTCAATAGTGAACCTCTATTGACCAGGGTGTGTGGGGTGGGGTGTGGAGAGGTCCGTTTATCCAATTGCTCTTTCAGTGAAGCATGTGAGTTACATCAGGGAGCTGCATGTCAGTCAGTGCCCTCTAAAGAGAAAGCAGTGAGCTCTTTTACTATTGCTAGAGGGCTATGAATGGATTCTGTGCTTGGTTTATGCAGCAGTAACAATATATATTAAATAGTGAGGATTCATAAATAATATAAGGAATTGTACTTTATTCACATTAAGTATTTAAATAATATGAGGAATTGTATTTTATTCACATTAAGTATTCAAGACATTTTCAATAAACCATAAATAAAAAAAATGTTTATAAAAAGTTAAAGGAAAACTTTGTACAATAATTCATGGAAACATGAATTCATTCAACTAACTGAAATCTTGGTTTACTATATAAATTGACTCACCAATATATGTGGGTCTCATTAACTATTATCTTGTATTGCCGAAAATTTTATTACAGCCTTTGTCTAATCTATAGGTTTCTATCCATAGAAATTAAAAGGTAAAAACATTGAAGACTGATGCTGGATTGAGACAGAAGAACGCTGTGTTTTGTGAAAGCAGTAGAGGAAGAAGCTTCTTTTGCAATTTCTGAATTTAGGGGAAGTATCATCAGGAATGTTAGCAAGGGACCAGATGGTTTGTTTCAAAGGTCAGGTTTACAGAACTTTGAGGATAATAAGGTTACTTGAATTGCTTCATTAACTTCTTGTTTTTGGGTTAGGAGCATCTCTGTGTTAGGTCTTGCCTTTTGTTCTCTATTACTGAAATGTTTTTCAGACCTAGTGTGGGTGTACAGGTCACAACTTTTATTACATACAAAATGATATATATCTATATTTCTGTTCACACTTCTCTGCTACTTGCTGTTCCTCACTTGTATTTTCTCTCCCTTGTTTTCTGCCATTTCCTCTCCCACTACTTACAGAGCCTCAGGAGCATAAAGAAAACTGATAACCTAAAATAGTGTTTTTAGGAGTACAGTTTTTTTATTTCTATTCCAGTCCCCATTCTTACATGGGAAAATCTTTGGTACCCCAAACTGATAGTCAAAAGTACTATCCTCCTTCACACTTCTGTTCCAGCTCTTTGTGTACTATTAGTCACAGAATAGAGAGGTAGACTCTTTTTTTGGAGCTGAATATTAATTTATGTTAGTATTAATTTGTGCTTGCTTCAGCAGCACATATGCTTAATTAGGACACAAGGTTGTCTTTGCAGTTCTGTAAGTGCAGCACTAAGATCATAAGAGCTGGATTATGTTCTCAGCTTTTCCTTATACTATATGTGAAAGTTTGAATTAGTACTTGCCTCCTCCTCCTTCAAAAGTGTTGTGAGGTGCTTGGATCCTGACAAATTAGGTAGTTTTTAACCTTGTTAGACTCGAGGGCCATCTCTACATGAGATACTGACTGCATAGTTATTACTATGCAGTTATTCTGTACTTGCATACACAAGTTTTGAAACATTTTGAGTTTTGAAGTTGGGTTTACTTGGCTTCAATGCCAGTCCCAGGTGGCAGTGGCAGACTCCTGGCATCCAGCACACAGATTCAGGTGCTCACACCCTCAGGAGGGCTGTTGAGTTATGCCAGACTCCTCCTGGAGGTGTGAGCCCCCAGATCTGCATGCTGGATGACAGGAGGATGCCGCTGCTGCCTGGGACCAGCTGCAGCAGCAATGTTCCCTGGCGCTGGGTGCAGGATGCACCCAGCACTGGTCCCAGGTGGCAGAGGCAGCATCCTGTCATCTGCTGTGCAGAACTGAGGATTTGCACACCTGGGAGGGCTGCCAGGCTATACTGGACTCCTCTCAGGGGTGTGAGCCCCTGGATCTGCATGCTGGATGACAGGAGGCTGCTGCCACCACCTGGGACCAGCAACAGCAGCAATCTTCCCCAGCACTGGACATGGGCTATGCATAGCACCGGTCCCACGCAGCAGCAGCAGTCTCCTGTCATGTGGCATACAGATCCAGGGGCTTGCACTCCTGGGAGGAGTTTAGAATAGCCCCACAGCCCTCCTGGGGTGCAGGCCCCTGGATCTATGCACCGGATGACACACAGGAGGCTGCTGCTGACAAGTGTCAGGGGTTTTGCTTTAAATAGTTTGAGGTGCAGTTTTCTAGAAACCTCTGTACCTATCTTCTTGAAACTTGGAAAGCATCATGCTCATAGAATGGGATACCATCCCTGAAATTTTCATGTGAATCAGGCAAGAAATGACAAAGTTTTGGCATTTTCATGACTCTCCATTATAGCCTGTGGGCGAAACATCGAAACAGCAAAACAATTATAATGAAACAAAACAGAACAGTGCTTCAAAACAAAACAAAAATGAAACACTCCCTTTGAAATGGTGAAAGAAAAGTCAAAACAAAATGGTGCTGTTTCACACACCCGTACTGCGCAGTAGTAGTTCATTACTACTGCACAGTAGTACCACATCACACTCAAGGCACCCCTCATTAGATGAAAGACATGTCTCAGAAAATTCCAGCTCCTAATTTTCACTCCTTTTTTTTGACTACAGAAAATAATAGAGCAATGCATCTGTTGCACAGGACTCAGAATGACCACAACAGGTGAGAATTATTATCTGAAATCTCTGGTATAGTTTTGTGGATTGTTTGCACACTTAATGCTAACATTGTGTAGTATTCTGGAAAGGATTTCAAGACAGAGTAAAGCCAGTGGAGCCTGGAAATGTTTCTGATATCTAAGCACTACTACATGCAGAGCTAAATTAGAGTTATGTCAGTCTGCAAGTTCACTTTCTAAATGCAGACAAGCGTGTAGATTGGATTTGAAAGAGGTTATTTAGCACTGTTAAAGAAATGTCTTTCGACTCCAGACAATGAGCATTGGGTATGCAAATATTTACTAAAGCCTCTTGTGTGTGTTGTTCTTTCAATGATTACTGCATAGTGGGTGGCACATGGAGATATGGATCTGTATGAAGGTATAATGAACTCTGGAAACCCTTGATCACTACAGGACTTAACATGGATTTACAATCTTGAAAAACTTGATCTGCAAAGTTGTTAAAGTGGCTTTTTGAGGCTTAGTTCTGTAGTATGATAAACAACTATAGAAAGTTATTCTGAAGAGCTTTGTTCCTATAGATAAAATAAAAAAATAGCTTGGTCTTACAAAGGCTGTCTATTCCTGAATGTCATTGATTACAGGTGCATGTAGCATACAGGGCAGTTGTAAATATGGTACAAAATCATACTTTAAAACAAATTACAGTTCAGTTGCTGTTTTGAAATAACTGCATGCTAGAAGCATACATTCTCTCACTGAATAGAAACAAATATGGCAGTAAATCAGTGGGTTAAATACTTTTTTTCATAGCTGAGTTCCCCTTGGCTATGATATTGCTTCTCTGACAGCACCCCCACTGTCACTTAATTAGACTGAAGTATGTGTTATGTTTGTGCTACCTGCAGAAAATAAAGCAAAAAAAAGATAATAACACAGAAATTTCACCTGTACTGACCCTTATGTAATTGCAGAGTATAACATTTCCTGAATGATTAATAGATATGACAGCCACCCTTTGGCTGAACAGCTAATATTAGTCATAAAGAAACAATTATTATATCTACCATCTGTGTTCTAACATAAAGCGGCACATAAGGCTTTATAGAACTAAAGCTGCAAAGGAGTAACTTTCCTCTTTTCCACAAACTAATATGGAAAGCAGGTGTGGTTTCAACAGCTAGGCTTAGGAAAGACATTTGGATACAGTGGGCAATTGAACATGACCCATTTTATGGTAGCATGATAGAAAAATTTATAATCTGTGGTATATTGAAAGCATGGCTGGTTTAATGCATTTTGGGCCCCATTTCATCTGACATCATAATCCATACACTTGAAATATTAACATTTAATGACTTTGTTTTTGTTTTTGCTTTTAAAGGAACTTGCATTGAATAGGTGTGGGTTTTAGTTGAATTACATACGTCTCTGTGCACGTGCAAAGGTGGGCAGAGTAATATCTTGAAAAGGTCTCAGAGATAAGTGGGGAAGGTAGGTATAGCTATTCAATTCTGCAGGCTCCAAATGGCCGTGTTGTGGAGTGTTGGCTTAGAAATGGTATTTAAGCCAACATTTGGTTTTTGGGAATTGGCTTATAAGTATAGACATATATGTTATAAAAGTTCAAGGTGGGCAGCAGGTGTTAACTGATTTATAAAGAGCTTGGGTCTCATAAAAAAAACTGTTTCATGGCCCTGAAAGAACATAGGAAGTGTAATACATCAAGGCCTAAGGATGAACACATAGCCCGGGAAAGAGGAAGATATGTACCATACTCTTCCATAATATGAGATAACTGACACCAGCTACAAGGCCCCAGAGCAGGAGAGAGGCCTGAGTCCTGGTTTTTGGGGAACTGACCAAATTAGGAAGGGGCCTGGAAGGCTACGTGGATGTGTGAACACAGAGAGACAAGCAACTGGACATAGCCATGGAGTCATCAGGAGTCACCAAGAGTCAACAGGAGGGAAAGAGAATACAAAAGCAGACTTGAGAGTAACAAAGAGTCCCTCCTTGTCCCCCCTTTGTCCCATCCCTCCTCCTTCCCTCCCTGTTCCTTCCCCATCCCTGTCCCCTGGGAAGGGTCCCTGAGACCACCATGGACAGACACAAGATAAGTTGCTCTGTATGCACTTTTTAAATTTTATCTTTCAGTCCCTCCCTTTGTCCCATCCCTCCTCCTTCCCTCTCCGTTCCTTCCCCAGCCACCTGTCTCATGCACCCCATTGGAGGGGGTGGGCCTCGACATCTCACCTCCAAACTGCTGATATGCTGACATCTGAGAGAGACTCAGAGTGGAACGTGCATCCTGGGCAGAAGTACTTTGACTCTGATGACAGCTCTAAGATTTGGTAGATATATAGAATTGCTTGATTGTTTGTACTGTTTCTTTTCTGTTTTCACTGTGTATCAATAAATTTGCCTATTATTGAATGGAAAGGTTGTAGTTGGTCTGAGGGTGGGAACAAGTTATCTGGATCCTAAATTCAAAGCCCACATGGAGTCTTTTAGGCTGAAATATGAAATATTGGATTTAGAGAGAGTCCTCTGAACTCAGAAGCTGATCATTCTGTCACACAATACTGAAATGGTTAAGTTTTTCTCCTCTGATTAGAGTTAAAATATACTTCTTCATGGAATTTTGTATTTGGGATAGATGCCTGACTTGACAGTTTTGAAAATTGAATATAATCTTCCAAGTATTGTATCCCAAAATTGTGAATCATGAGATGATGAAAAAGAGATTTGGTGTGCTTTATGTTTATTTCTGGATGTTTGCTTATAGGTTTGCTTTTCAATTCTTCTCATTGCAGCCAGAAAGCTAGAAAGGCTTCAAGCCACATGGAATCACACGGCTCAAAGATGTGGAATGTTTAGGGAAGACCCCAAGTCCTGTAAATGTGAGCCAAGTGGAGGAGAAAGTATAGTAGTAATATCAACTTCCATAATATACCATGTCAATCAGTATCATTTTGACCTGGTAGGACAATTGTCATAGCTGGGTAGGTATTTTTATATCTTTCACAATAATTTTCTAGCTTCTGCTGTTGAAGACTGCCAAAACAATTTCCATCTGAACATGTGAGGTTAAAAACTTTGATTTGGATCACCATTTGGATTTACGGAGATAACTATCTCAATTCGCATACAGTTGCCTTTTTATGCTGTGAGAACCTTCCATTCAGTAAGTAGCCAAATGGACTAGATTTGTCAGTGACACAAGATAAATTGCTCTGTATGCCCTTTTTTTATTTTATCTTTCAGTAGCTTTTGTTCAAGGATAAAAAAGTCACCAAAATGAGTAAATAAGTCTGTTTGCTCCTCATATCCACTATGTAGGTTGAATATGTCTTTGTCTATAGGACACAGTATAATTTATTTATACTCCAAAAGGCTTTTTTTTTACATTATTAAAAGGAGCAAAAATGAATTTTGGGCAGGCACAAACATTAAACTTTTTCCAGTGTGGGTCCTATAACAGAACAGAAGTTTTGGAGCACATAGACTGGTTTAAAAATGGCAGAACCCAGTTTAAGATAGACCTGGATGGATGTAGTGTCAGACTTAACCTACTTAGGTTAGACTGATCTATTAAATTGCAGTGCTAGATCCCCTCCTGACTCAAGTTAGGTTGTAGTCTGCCAGTATCCCAGGCTCCTTTGTGGCTCCTCCACTAACCCTTACTTGCGAGGGCTGTTTGCTAGCTTTGACTATGCTTGGCTACTCTAAACTGTCAGCCACAGGTGGGGCAGTAAGAAGGGAGCAGTAGTAGCTCAGGAATTTTCTATTTTTATATAGTGTCTTTGGATGGGGGTGGGGGCAGTCCAGTGGCAACAGAGAATGGCAGGCAGAGCAAGCCAGTCGTGGCTGTGGGCTGCTGTGCCCTGTACGACTGGGCCAGGCAGGGCCTTAGCAGGGGTGGTGGTGGTGGCTGGGAGTAGACCTGCAGTTGCACCTCCCTGTGCCACTGCTGCTGCTGGCACTGGTGTTCAGGGGGATTTGGGGGTTGTATGTGTGTCTCTGTGTTTGTGTGTGCATGTATATACTAGTCAGTCAGAAGCAGCCAGATGAACTCTCCCCATGACTGGTTTTACAGCAATACGCTGGGGATGAGGATGTGGGAATGCTTCTCCTGGTGCCTGAGGCAGAAACGCCAGTGTCCCTTAAGCAGCTGAGTGTCAGAGATCACATCCTGGGATTGTATGTCTTTGGGTGAGTGTGAGTGACTGAGGGGAGAGAGAAGCAGCTTTGAGTGTGTGTGTGCTTGTGCAAAAATGCATGTGTCACTTCTGCTGACATCACTTAGCCAGCTCTGTTGCTGCTGCTGTAAAACTTGTCTTTGTTAGTCAGAGCTCTTTATCTGACATGGTAGCTGCCTGCAAAATGCAGAGGTAGCATTCCTACCACACCTGGGCTGGGACACGGTGACGAACACACACCCACATACACACACACCCACACACCCATTCTCAGCTGTTTTTGCCTCTACAGCAGCTCAGGGCTCTTGGCCCCTGCTCCCCTACAAGCCACCTGGGTGCAGAGAGGAGTGAGATGCCAGTGCTCTCCCTGCCAGGTCCCAGGATCACAGGGCTTGCTGGCTGCAGGAGTGCAGGAGGGGGGTGAGATACAGCTCCCACTGTGTGCACAGGGGCACCCTGTCCCTAGCTGGCTCATTTGCTTCACATGTATTTGCATGGGGCAAGACTGGCCAAGAGCAGGGCATTCTGTAGGCCCCACTTTGGAGGTCAGGGAAGTGCAGGGTAGGAGGGAGGGGAAAGTGGAGGAACCCCTTGGGTGGGTGGTTGTTTGGGTGGGGGAGAGTTCAGTGTGAGGAAATGGGGTGGAAGCTCCCAAGGGCCTGACCTGCAGCCCGGCTAAGACTCCTGTTGACTTGCAGGAACTTTGGATCACGCTGGAAAACTCTGAGGGAAAGGCAAGTTAAAAGGCAGAGAGCTGAGCAAGCTTGGCCACAGGGGCTGGGGCTGGCAGATGCAATTGGATCACAAGAATATGAGTGGTGATGGGAGGAGGAGGAAGAGGAAAGCGTGCTGAGGGCAGCCCCCTCATGCCACAGGACAGCCACAGCTGCTCACAGCTCCCTGGCTCCATTTGCAAACAAATATAAGCAAGCCCCACTGCAAAAGAGCTGAAGGCAAGTCAGGGGTAGGTGTAAAAAGGGCTCTCCCCAGGGTTTCACCCTGGATAAAGCCCCAGGGACCCCCAACCCCCCTGAGGAGGTCAAGCATGCCTCCCTCTGCTGGCTGTCTGCTGACAGCTGCCTGACAGGGGATAGGATAGCAGGTGAGCCTTGTGCCAGGCAGCCAATGGTGGCTGCTGCTCTGCTGCATTCATTGCCCTCTGCAGCTTTTGGCATGCTGGGGGCATGCAGGAATGCCCCCAGGCTGCTGGCCTGGCCACTGCAGGCAGACTTTGTGCCCTTCCCCCTCCCCGCCCCCATTAAAAGAGTGAACTGGGGTTTTGTTCGCTCCCAGACCAACCAGGTCCACTTAGAGAAACCTGCGTAAGTTAGTTCAAATCCACCTCAGGCTTTTGAATGTCTGTATATAGTCTTGGTGAGACAGCTAAAGACATCTCAGCAGATGTTGAATTGAAATTGCCAACCTCATTTTGTTTTTAATGTAAACTCAGCTTGGAGTTTTTCATAGATGTTAAACCACATTCGTTGATCATATTCCTTCTACCTTGTACTAAGCAAAATACTCGTAACATTGCATAGTCCCTATAAATACTGTTAGCTATGACTTTGAATAGACAGGTGTTAAAATAATTTGGGATGTTGTCCATAAAAATAATGTACTTCAAAATGAGGTAGAGTATTTGAATACGCAAATATGTTGATTGCCCATAAAAAATGTTTTAAAAAACTCTAAATATTCAAAACAAAAATTCTGAGGTTTTTTTAATGGAGTAATGGTCAAGGATTAAACAATATAAAGAAAAATCCCCAAACTGCCAGCTGATAATTAATAAGATTACCACTTAAATCAGTTGGCAGAAAATTAGTGCTATTGAGGTTTGAATGTTGCAAAAATGACCAAGCTTGGCAGGTACCCTAGTTAAGTGATGAGAACAGCTTTATACCTAAGGTATAGCCAAGGGCAACCAGAATGATGCAAGGACTGGAAAACAGATGTTCAAGTAGACCAAATGTATCCACCTTGTTTTCCTGGAAAATAATAGGTGGTATTAACTGAATATTATTCAACCAGATGCTATTATAAAAAGGTTTGTGGTGATTTTATGGGTAAATTGAATTGATTAGATCATTTCTGAAGGGGAGAAAGCCATATTAAAGCCTTGAAGCAGCTTATGAGTTGAAACAGAGCAACTTATTTATTAAATGATGCTGCAAATTACCCCCAAATACTAGGACCCAGTACACAGTCTTGATGATTCTGTTGTTATTTTTGTCTACCACGGTGAAATGCAGCACATTTGTGGTTTGGCAATTCTTTCCCCATACCCACTGTCCTTAGTGGCATTTACACAAAAGGTATGGTCATGGAGAATGGAAAGGAAAGAGGAAATGGAAATACCACACACACTAAGTGTGAAGTAATTCTACTTTTGGCTACAAAGAAGTTCTGTAACAAGTAGACAGCTTGGTTTGGTTCTCCTTTTACCCTACAACACACACATGGATAAGCCTCTATAATAAGTAAGAGAAGTAGCAATGCTTTTAGGCATGAAATGAAAAATAAGCTAATGGACAAAAATATGGCTTTCAGACTTTTTAAATTACTTCAAAATTTGACTCTTTGATATTGGGTCAGCAGTGCAAGGGAAGTGGGGAGGAAGATCACCTTCTCTGTACTTTGAAGATTATTCTCTGGAGGAATCTAAAGAATAGTTAACTGGAGGTTGATTAAAAGAAGTAATCTTTTACATTTTCCCCTTCTTTTAGGTTTTATTACCATCCAGCTTAACCTACCAGAGTGGTAAAAAGTTAATAACAGAAAAATGAAGTAGCCATGTCAGATGTCAATTTAACTGTGGAACTGTAAAAGAAAGAAGAGTTATCCAGTGCATCATAGGTCCCTGAAAACAATGTTTTCACAGAAGCCATCCTGTGCCCTTTTTCCATTTCAAAGTTTTGCACTGAACTACATGTTTTATATCACAGAGGTGCTTTCAGCCTTCAGCTGTTCCTTTTGTTCAGGTAGGAAATTGCCTCTTCCCTTTAAGAGTAGATTTTCTGGACTGACTTTCCCTTGCAATTCAGGACAGTTAACCACAGGAGGCTTGACCACAGGTTAAAAATAGACGTTGCTGAATGAAACAAATCAGATGAATGATCGCACATTTGATCTGCTTCACTGGGTGAAACACGTTGTCTGTTGCCCTACCCTTGTGAGCACCCTGCTTTCCCCATGGGTGTCACTGAGCAGGTGAGAGGGGGTTTTGCAGATCTGGTTGAGTGGGGGCAAGTGCCACAGAGGTAATAGAAGTCCACCACAATAAAGTGGCAGCCTATAACCATCTTTTGTTGCACCACTGATTTTCCTTTCATGTGGTGCAACAAAGGGTATAAACATCTATCCCTCAGCATTAGGGAGAGGCACACATTTTTATAGCGGCACAAATGAGATGTCAGGTAAGGTTTGTTTCAATCTTAGTTTTTCTCATTGACAACGACAAGGTAGATCAGTAACCAGGTCATTCACCAAGCAGAGAACCACTTGTTTTAAGTTAAAAGCATTATGGAGATAACATCATAAAACAATAAACTGACTTTACACATGCTGGTTTACAAAGTATTGCCATCAACTTCATGGGGTTATGGTAGGTTTACACAGCAGGCCAATGGCAGATCCAGGAGAGTAAAGCAGTGCGATTTCACACCCTTTAGCTGCGAGGTGTATATGCACTGAGCTCTTAGCTCACTGTCTCATCAACACAGGCTTATGCTGGAGCTGTGCATGCACATTGAGCTTTGTGTTCACCAACTGATGGGAGCTAGCCGTGGCCAGAGCTACCACTTTCACATGACTCCAAGGCTCATGGGTGAGCATCAATGGTGTTCAGCCTCCCTCCTCCACTGAATTTAGTGATACAGGAAAAGAGGGGATGAGTGGTGGCAGTACTTGCTCCTTAGGCTCTGGAGATGCAAAAAAGTGATGACTCCCACCAGAACTTGTGCAAATCTGCTGGTAAGGTGCACCGACCAAGCATTAAGCTCAGAGCTCACATGTACAGTCCAGCCACATGTGGTCTCAACCCAGTCCTGGATCTGTTGTTGCACAAGGCTA
Organism: Caiman crocodilus; assembly: GCA_030014935.1. Taxonomy (NCBI): domain Eukaryota; kingdom Metazoa; phylum Chordata; order Crocodylia; family Alligatoridae; genus Caiman; species Caiman crocodilus. Next base: position 138,830,658 of record JAGPOW010000261.1, read on the forward strand.
TTTTCCTTTGTTCCAGTTGTCTCTGTGCTTGTCCTTGATGTTTAGGGACCTACCAAATTCATGATATCACCATTTTTGCAGAAACTCATAATTTGGTATGCCTCCATGAAAAATCAAGCTAGAAAACAGTAGCGAACCAGTGAGGGGTGGAGATGGGAAAGGAAGCTTTTGAGCCTGCAAACACAGTGGTGGGGAACTTTGGTGTCCTGGAACATGAGGGGGAGGGCCATAGTTACCAAGGGGTCCCCGAAGTCCCATCGCTTCCCAGAGACTGACAGGTAACCACCTGTTAATTTCTGGGAATGGAGCAGGACCTTTGGGTCCTCAGTCAGAGGCATGGGGGGCCTGAGCCACCAAAATGGTGCCCAATGGTGCCAGGGCTATGAAATCTGGAAGTTGCTTCTGTGAATTAGGTAGGCTCCATTGATGTTAGTTCATACCTTTCTCTTTCAACCTTTTACCCACCTCTGTTTCATCCCTTGAACCAGAACAACTACATGCAATTTCCTCCTGGGAAATAGATTTGTTTATCTGTCTTAGGACTCCACCATGAACAGCCAGATACCAGCTAAAGCACTGATAAGGTTGGGTTTTTAAATATTTTTAATTTGTCCGGAGCATCTATTACACCTGATTATATTTGAATTTAATAGAATTTGAAGTTTCCTTTCTTCCAAGGTCTCATGTCCTTCAATCCATTTTGCTGTTATATGTTTCTTAGAATCATAGAAGGAGGGTCTACAAGATCTTCAAGTCTGACCCCCTGCCTGGGCAGGAGGAAAACTGGGCTCAATTGACCCCAGTCAGGTAGGCAACAAGCCGCTTCTTAAAGACCCCCCAGGCAGAAGCCAGCACCACTTTCCTTAGAAGTTGGTCCAGATCCTAGCCACCCTTACTGTGAAGTAGTTCTTACAGATGTCTAATCTAAACCTACTCTCCATCAACTTGTGGCCGTTATTCCTTGTTATCCTGGGGGGTGCTAAGGGAAACAAGGTCTCCCCCAAACCTTTCTGTTCCCCCCTAGCAAGTTTATAGACAGTCACCGGGTTCCCCCCTTAGCCTTCACTTGTGAAGGCTGAACAGGTTGAGGTCCCATATCCTCTCATTGTAGGGTCTGCCCTGCTGTTCCCGGATCATGTGGGTGGCCCTCCCCTGGACCCTCTCAATGTTGTCCACATCCCTCTTGAAGTGGGGTGTCCAGAACTGGACACAGTACACCAGCTATGGCCTGACCAGTGTCACGTAGAGAGGATCACCTCCTTGCCCCTACTTGAGATGTGCCTGTGGATGCACGATAAGGTTCAGTTAGCCCTGCCAACCGTGTCCTCGCATTGTCAGCCCATGTTCGTCATGGAATCAATGATGACTCCAAGATCCTTTTCTGCAACCATGCTCTCAAGAAGGGAGCTTCCCATCTTATAAGTGTGCTGCTGGTTACTACTGCCCAAGTACAGCACCCTGCACTTGTCAGTATTGAAACACATCCTGTTTTTGTTAGCCCACCCCTACAACTTATCCAGGTCTTTCTGTAGTCTTTCCCTCCCTACTAACATGCCCACCTCACCCCAAATTTTGGTATCATCAGAAAATTTGAACAGGTTGCTTTTCACCCCATTGTCCAAATCACTGATAAAGAAATTGAACAGTGTGGGCCCAAGGACCGAGCCCTGGGGGATTCCTCTGCCCACTTCCCCCCAGGTCGAATATGATCCATCCACCACCACCTTCTGAGCATGACCCTTCAGCCAATTTGCAATTCATCTGACTATGGAGGCATCGATGCCACAGTCGCCTACTTTTTTGATGAGGATGGGGTGGTCGACAGTATCAAAGGCCTTGCTGAAGTCCAGAAAGACTGCATCCATGGCGACACCTTCATCCAGTGCTTTTGTGACCTGATCGTAAAAGGCAATCAGGTTGTTCTGACATGACCTGCCCCTAATGAAACTGTGCCGGTTGCCCTTGATCATCATCCCTGATGCCAGCCCATCACAGATGTGCTCCTTGATGATCTTTTCAAAGAGTTTCCCCAGGATTGAGGTAAGACTGGCGGGCCTATAGTTGCCTGGGTCCTCCCTCCTTCCTTTTTTAAAGATGGGGACCACATTGGCTATCTTCCAATCATCTGGCACCTGGCCCAAGCACCACAAGTGCTCACAAAGCCAAGCCAAGGGCCTTGCAATAGCCCCTGCTAGCTCCCTCAACACCCTGGGGTGGATTGCATCTGGACCTGCTGATTTGAACACGTCCAGCCCTTCCAGAAGCACTCTAACCCAGTCCTCCTCAACCTTAGGTCTTGAAGCATTCCCCTTGAGTTTGTCTTGAATCATGGTGGGGGAGTCCCGGTCCCTGCACAAACAAAAATGGAGGTGAAGAATTTGTTAAAGAGGTCTGCCTTCTCGTCTGGTGCAACCACCAGATTGCCCAGCGTATCTTGCAGGGGCCCTACATTTCCCGGTGCCTTCTTCATTCTTCCTATATATTTGAAAAATATTTTTATTATCTTTGATCTTAGATGCTAGTCCTAGCTATATGTCCGCCTTAGCTTTACTAACAGTCCCCCTACAGGCCTGAGCAGTGGAGGTATACTCCTCTTTGGAGATAGCGCCTCCCTTCCACTGGGTGTACGCCACCTTTTTGGCAACCAGGCATTCCCAGATGTCTTTGGTGAGACAGGGAGGCTTTTGGGAACTCTTGCCTCCCTTGCTTCTTGTTGGTATCGTCACCCCTTGGGCCCTGAGTATCATCATCTTAAAGAACAGCCACTCACCTTGGTCACTGAGTTCCCCTGCCGTCGAGAACCGGAGTGCCTCTCCCACCAATCTCCTCAACTTATTGAAGTTGGCCCTCCTGAAGTCTAGGGCTACTGCCTTGCTGCAGGCCCTTGTCACCCTGCGCTGGATGATGAATTCCAGCGTGATTGCTATCAACCAGGTGATCAAGGACCTGGAGCCCCCTTACCAGATCATTGTCTGTGGCCAGGACCAGGTCCAACAGGGCATTTCCTCTGGTGGGACTGTGTACCTCCTGGGCTAAAGTGGAGGTCCTGTATCTTGTCCAGGAACCTCCTGGAATGGTCCGACCTGGCTGACTGCTTCTCCCAGCAGATGTCCAGGTAATTTAGATCACCCATGACAACTACATCCCTTGCCTTAAGTGCCTCTGCAAGCTGGCCCAAAAACTCCCGGTCCAGTTCCTCCCCTTGGTTGGGGGATCTGTAGTAGACCCCCACCATTAAATCCCTCTCTCCACAACCCCCTTGTATCTTGACCCAGAGCACTTCAGCTTGTCCCTCCTCTGACCCCATTTTGCTGGCAGAGGATGTGTCTTGCTCTTAGACATAGCATGCCCCCTGCCTTCCTTCCTTCTCTATTCCACCTGTAGAGCCTATTGCCGCTAATGCTAACTGCGTGGTCGTGGGATGAATCCCACCACATTTCTGTAATTCCTATGTCTGGGTTTGAACTAGCTCTTCTGAGCACGAGTTCCTCCTGTTTGTTCCTTGCATGTGTCACTTGTCTTGCTCGGGTGGTGTCTCCATGTCTTCATGTGATCCCCCTCCCCCAGCAAGGCTAGTTTAAAGCTCGATGTACGAGATCAACCAACCTGGAATAGAAGACACGCTTACTTTCAGGAGAAAGGTGAATCCCATCCCACCCCAGCAAGTCCCACGTCCGAAAGCAGATGTCATTATCTAGGAACCCAAGGACCACCCGGTGGCACTAGCTTCGTAAGCGCTGGTTGACCTTGCCAGTGCAGGCCTTGTGTCACCATCCCCGCCTACTCACCGGCAGAAAAGAGGAGAATACCACCTGTGCTCCCGTCTCCTTAAGCTTGGCCCCCAGAGCCTCGATGTCCCTTAAAATGAGATTAGGGTTTCCCCTAGCCATGTCATTTGTTCCCTGATGGATGATAACCATGGGGTACTGGTCTGCAGGTTAGATGTAGGCCAGGATCCTCTCTGTGATGTCTTGAACCCGAGCCCCAGGCATGAAGCAAACCTCCTGCATCATGGGGTCAGGCTGGCAGATGGGACCTTCCAGCCCTCGTAGGATGGAGTCTCCGATGATGAGGACAACGTTTGCTCTCTTGGAAAATACATTCAGCATGCATGACTGTAAATGATGACATAATGTTGCTCAAATTAAACAAAAAATAACTTAGTTATGTAATACCACCAGAAAATGTGGTCTGGGGCACTGAGTTATTACCATGGTATTGCAATTACAATTAGAAACTGCCTATTTTTGTGTGAAAAATGATGCCAAATTTTCTTTTTTAAAGATCTAGCTTTAGAAAAAATGAAACAAGCGGCAATGACTTTTTAAAAAGTACTTAAGTGACTTAATGGGACCTGGATTTCTGCCATTAAATGGATCCTGTATACTAGTGTCACTTAAGGCAGTTATATAAATACCACTGAAGCATAGGGTAGCCAACCTAAAATACATATTGAGAGACACAGATCTAGAGCAATAGATCTGGGCACTTAAGGAATTTTTTTAAAGAAAATATATGCAGTTTTCTATTCTATAATTTAGAATTACTAGACCCCAACTCCATGTGGCATCCAGCAACTAGGGAGACAACAGTCCAATTGCTCATGGATCCTGAGACTCATTAGCCAGAGTAGAGCAGGGAGCAAAAACCAGCACACACTGGTCGCAACAGCTTTATTCAGAAAGGAGACAGCGTCGGGCGAGCTCCCTCACAGGCACACAGTCTGTGAAACCAGGGAAGCAGCACTGAACAAAAGTTTTTTTTCCCCCGCATTTATACGCTTCGGTTTATGCTCATTGCCATTCATTCTACCCTCACCCCTCCTAGATTCCACCCATTTCTCTTCCCATCTAAAGCTCCACCTCTGTTTACTGCTTGTTTCATGAACATGGAATTGCCTATGAATTTCATTCATTTACATGTCTTTTTGCTATAAGCGCATGTCTAAGGCCATGAACCTTCTTCCTACAGTCAATGGGTGGGCTTTGGAGGTTTCTTTACCAATAACCATTCACCCTTTTGCATATGTTTATCTTGGTTACATGTTATCTTCCACATTCCAATCTGTTTTTCTGTTCCATGTTGTGCCATCCTCACCCTTTTTGGGCCCCTGTATTTAATCTTGTTCCTTGCTGTATCTGGCTCACAGCACACAGACTTAATTGCTGTTTTTTTCCAGAAAAATGGTTAACACAATTAAAATGGTTACCTAACATAAGCACTCATAAATAAAATGTTAGATATAAAAGCTATATATATCTCACAAAAATATTATTATATGGTTAAAACCTTTTTGCCTAAGCATTCACAAAGTTACGTTTAATATATATCATTCCATCTTGAGGTCAAGCAACTTTGCTAAGGCAGATTGCAAATCCAATGTTCTCCAAATCCAGCTGCAAATCCAATGTTCTCCAAAAATCCACATACTTTAACAACAATTATCTCATAAGAGATAATTTTTTCATCCAAAAACTGACACAGGAGTTTCCCGCCCATGAATGTAAAATCTGGAATATGGAATTCCATGGGGAAAATTACCATTGATCCACATTATTCATTCAGTTTATACTCATTGCAGGCATGAATTGGTTTGAACTGCTGTAAGCCTGTGTGACTCAAGTGGATGAACTGCTCTTGGTTTTTACTTTTTCAGTCTATGCTCACTGTGGACTCAGGAGCTGCGAACAATTGGGGAAGTACACTCATTTTTCAGACATGCTAATAGCAGTTTGGCTACTGCAGTTGGCCTGAAAATGTTAAGCTGAATGAGATGGGTGGAGGGATTGCAGCCAGATGAAGTAATCTGCAGTGGGAAGGCATGCAAGAACCTCCAGGGAGGTGCAGATTATTTACAAATAAAACATTAAAAAAACATATCCTACCCCTGTAAATTCTTCCATTCCAATTACCAAACTAAAAATTATTTTACATGTGTAGAGAAGATATTTAAATTGCACAGGAAATGAGTTTTCTCCACCTGTAGATCTTAAAGATAGGAAACTGCTCTGCTGCACTGTTCACTCCCAGGCACCATTTTAAAGAACTCTCTCCCTCCTCTGGTTTATGTTCTTTCCTAGAGTGGAAAGAGCTTGGTTATAATCTACACGGCAAATCATGCTCCCCTCCACTCCCAAGCCTGCCTTAGTAGAGACAAGAAAGTCAACATTTTTGGTAGTTCAGTGTTCCTGTGCTTCTAGTAAGATAGGTAGGAGAGCCTGAGAGGGAGGGTTTTAATCCCATCCCCACCAGATGTTTTGAGTGATCCATCACAGTGAACATTAGAGGGATCATTCTCAACAACATAGTAGAGAAAAAAAACCCAATCTATTGTTCTCTAATTTCTTCCTTATTGCTCTGAAAAAAATCCATAATCCCAGGTGTCTCATTCTCCATACAAGCAGATGTGGAGGCTCATAAACTTAATTGCAACCTGAAGAAATGAGTTTTTCTGAGAGCTTTCTGTTGCCAGGGAAACTACATCTTTAGTCTGTGTATGTTTATGAGAGCTTTCTCCATAGTTGTCTGAATCTTTTATTGTACCATTTGAAAGAAGAATACACAGATAAAGAAAGAAAAAGAATAAAATATATCTACTTAATGCAAACCTGGGTTCCTGGAGCAATGTCTAGGCAAAGGTAAGAGTCATTCTTTCTTTTCTAATACAAGCATAATGTATAGGTTAGAGCAATGTAAATGGCAGTTACAGCCATATGATGAACTGCAAAGCTGCCTGATAAAATGTGTTTGCTTTGCATCTTTGATCATCTTTCCTATACTCTGCTCCCTATTCCAATTCTTTTGGAAGACTCTTGCTAACATCTTCAATATCAGTTCAATGAAAACACTGCCATAAAAATCTTGTCTCCTTTTCTTCCTGAATATAGTATTTTCTGCCCACATATTTTGTAAAGCACAATGTGGAATTCTCCACCCTCAGTCACTGACAGGTTTATGGTCAAAGAGTTTATGAAAGTACAAAGCTAAAAGCAAGAAGTCTATATCTCTCCTGACAGAATCTGTGACACTCTTTCTGATGGAACAGAATGGACATATCTAACATTGCTTGGACACAAGATACTAGACCATACAACTGTAATAATATGTATGGCATGACTATTTCAATTGTTAGAATTGTGTGGAGCAGCCCCAGCTGGCCCCAGGTCAAGATGATGTGGAGGGGCTAGCTGTGGCACGGAGGTGCTTCAGTGAGGGCTAGCTAGCAGACAGCCCACTCACTGAGGTACCCTTGTGCCCAATGAGCATCTACAAGTGCCAGTCCCATGAGCATCTACATGTGTTGTGGTGCGCTAAATAATGCCACTGTAGGACAGTATTTGTACTGGCAGTACTACCCGACGTTGACATTTTTTCATTTACTGCAGCCTATTAGGGCTATACTTGTAGATGTTGACATTTTATTGTGAAGCTAATTAAACAAATGTGCTGTAAATGTCTCATGTAGATGTGACTAGTAAGGACCTGATTGAAGTAAGACTTTACATTTATGCAAGAACAAAGAGCTTTTTACCTTAATTTGTTTTGTTGAGATCTCAGGGCTTTTCTTTACATCATTCACAAGTTAGGCCGACCATTTGTAAACAATGCTTTGTGTTGTAAGAAAAACCTTAAGTATCTAAGTATATCTGTGGTGGGCCAGTAGGGGGCTTTGGCAGGGCACTGTTTGTGCCTCCCTCTTTAAAATCAGAGCCAGACAGCCAGCAGGTGCTTGATTGTGGCAGCCATTTTAGATCCTTGGCTGCCTATATAAAAAGTTCAGTTTCCTGCTGTCAGGCCAGGCAGCAATGTTGCCTGGCTGTAAGGCTTCTTGGAACACCCTGGAGGTAAGGGAGGAGCTGTAGGAGATGGTTAGAAGGCTCCTGGTCCTGAGAATGACCTAAAACTGCACCCTGCCAGGAGTGGGTGGCCTGGTGGGCTCTTAGTGGCGTGGGAACCCGCAGGCCAGTTACCATCCTGGTAAAAGCTGGGTTGGGGTGCCTTACCCCAGCTCCTGCAACCAGGTAGGTCACCTGCTGGTAGGGTCCTGAGAGCAGACCCCAGGAGTGAGAGTGGGGTTAGAGGCTCAGAGGCCTGACAGAGTACTAGGGCTTAGGACCAGGATGGTCAAAAGAGCCAAGGCCCCACTGCAAGGGATGCCCAGAGCTAGGAGGGCCTGGATTTTCCAACTGGCCCTGGAGATGTGGCCAGGGCCTGTATGACCAAAGGTCCAGGGGGGGGACCACACCCAAGAGGAGAAAATGGTTTCAGGGAGCTAGGTAGCTTGAATGAAGGTGGGGTAGGCTGCCTGATTCAAGGAGTCCTGATAGGAGGATTCTGGGGCCCAGTGTGGGGTTGGTGAGAGTAACAACTGAATGCCATCTGTGAGGCATGGGCTGTCATGTAGGGGAGGTACAGAGCTGCAGATAATGTCCTCTGGCATCAGGGCAAGAAATGGGCAGCCTCCTACCTAGTTAAGATCTTAAATTAATTAATAAGGCATGGCAGGAAAGAAGGCGTGTGGTTGGCCCAGAAAACAGGTAAGTGGGGCTTTGGCAAATTGGCCCTGAGAAGACCCTATTACAAGGGTACTCCTGCACTAAGCCACCCTCCTAACTGCATTCAACCACCTACCAAGATCTGAATGCCTCACTGAGGCTACCTTTTGTCTGGCCAACCGCCTTCCTAGAGAACACCCACAAGCCTCGAGGTACCACTATCACCCAATGGATCTGCTCTGTTTTCAGCCCTGTGCCCCCTGGGGTACACAGGCCTTCTAGGTTGAGAGTGCTTAACCCCATGAAAAAACTTGGGGTGCTTCCTTTAGCCTGAAGCACAAAAAGTAGCCTCCCTGAGTCAGCCAGGCCAAGGAGGCACCAAGGCATAACTGGTCCCTCTCCCAGCCAGGCCACCATGCTATGTACAGTGGAGAACTTTATTGGTTAAAGAGGAAAGGCTTGGGGAATGGTATAGGTTAGAGAAGAATCAAAGAACAAGCAAACAGTGTTGCTAAGTAGCTGTTGAACATGCATCTATATCACAGTAAACTATATATCTAGGTAGGTTTCAGGTAAGTTGCTCACAAATATCATCTCAAGGCTGATTGAGCTTTCCTCTGGAGACAGGCAGTTAATGGTGGGTCACTGAGTTTCTAGACAGATCCCCATCTCTTTGACTGGTCAGTTACTCACATGTTCCCCAAAATGGTTTTCTCCATACCTTTCCGATGTGGCAGTCTCCCTGCTCTCCAACATGGCTCCCTTTTCCAGGAAGAAGGCATCTTAAATAACTTTATGTGATCACACAACTAGGTTCCCACCAGGAACAGCCCCATTGGCTAAAGTCTAGTGCTTTCAAGTGACCTAGGGCGAGGAGGATACTGTAGCAGTGTTTCACCACAATGTCCAGTTGTTATTGCTTGGGATGAAGTTTTGATGTTTCCTGAACTATTTATCTTTAAACCTGCCTAGGAAAAGAGTAAATGGCTTCATGAAATAACAAAGTAGCAGTGGACAAATACTAACTCAGGAAGATTATTGTAGGACAAATTAAAACCTTCTACTCTCTATCATTGACAGATGGTTAGACTGCAGTCTCTTCATAATGTTCCCAATTTGTTTTCTGATCTTGGGCTGAGGGTGGGAGAAGGCAGTGGAAGGAGCATACTGGGCAACATGCTGCTCTAGTTCTGGAGTCCTCGTGTGTTTTTTGTGAAAACTGGTCGTGATCTGGGATGACGAATGTACCTGAGTATATGACATTGCCGTTCAATGTGTAATGGTACAACGATATAATTCACTGTTGGGACTGAAGAGCAATGGAACATACTCCAGCCTCTTGATTTCATTTCTCAAAATCCTAATGAATCTATTGCACAGTTCTGATTTTTTTTTTTCTTTCCTTCACAAGGGTCAGATAAAAGGAGGGCATGTGTCTTAGTTTCTTGTCAGGAAAGAAGAGCTAATCATACATCATGGAACTTGGTTCATGTTCAGATTTGTAGGGGGCTGATAACTTGCATTATTAATGAAATACTCTATTGTTCTGTGTTTATTTTCTAGAACACAAAGCTAAGCCTGTATCCACAATATTTGTCCATGGACTTGACATGTGTATACCTCCTGCATGCCTAATTATCTAATATGATAATTTTCTCCAAGTTAAAGGAGTTTGCCTCTGATTGTATTTCTGGGATGAATTTTGTTCATTTGGACTGATAGATTTAAGAAAAGAAAATGATATTCAGTGTTAATTCTTAAATATTTCTAATAAAATACACCTTTCTGTAGGAAATACTTGATGTTTGTGCAACAAAATTATGTAGAAACTGGATTTGCTCTTCACAAGTAAACATATAAATTAAACTTGATTTAGGGCAACTATATAGTCTGAGCTGGCTCTTGAATCCCAAAGCAATCTGAAATGTCATTTTGAAACAAAAGTTCCATTTGGGCTGAAATGAAGTATTCTTTTCCAGCCTTGAATTACATGAGGAAGAGACATGGGTCCCATTTTGCTTGAGAATAACTGGGAGACCATATGGTGTAATGGAAATAAGCCTATTTCTCATTACCTATTGCTGGAACACCCCAAAATAGTCTTGTGGACAATTGATCTCGATCAGAATTCCAAAGATTGATCATCCTGGCTGATATTAATTCCCCCACAGTCAAGTTCAGAAAGATGACGTATGTGTAGCTTCATTGGTGAAATCAGGTAATATTAAAGTGAGCAGGGAAACTTGAAAAGCACTCATATTGGGCATAATAAATTCCTAAGTATGTAAGTAGTTTGGAGGCAAAACTATCCTCAAAAATAACTCTCCTAGCCATACTAGTTAGATCTTTTGCAAAGGCGTGTTCCAGTTGTATGTTTTCTGTAGATAAATAAGAGAGTCAACTCTCCAAATCCCTCTATTGGACATTTTTTACTAAGTTTAAATTTTTTTAAAGAAATATGAGGTGATTAAAACTGCCACCCCTTTTAAGTTAAGGTGATAACTATAGTGAGCAATGTCCTTGTATCAATGTAGTATTAAGGGGTGACAGCAATAGAAGGGCATGATACTTGGATACAGAGGCCATGAACATTATGGTTAGGAAGAGAACAACATTTTTTAGTGTAAAATTGAAAATGGGAACTGGAGGTGATCAATTAAAAAAAAATACTATGGCAGCAGAAAAAGCATTGTTGCAATAGAAGCTTCTAAGGGCACAACCACACATGCAAGCACATTAGCTTGCAGTAGCTTAAATAGAAGTGGAGCAAATTTGATCTGGGGCTTTTTGCCTCAGCACAAATACTTGGACGTGCACTATGGAAAAGGGGGGGGGGTGTCTTGGCCCTGGTG
>JAGPOW010000261.1:138847617-138868773 GCA_030014935.1 Caiman crocodilus
AGGCAGTAGGTGTGCTGGACATTTTTCCTCCCTAGGTGCAGCACTTTGTATTTCTCCTTGTTGAATTGCATTCTGTTGTTTTCTGCCCACTTGTCCAACATATCCAGGTCTGCTGGCAGCTGTTCCCTGCCCTCTGGTGTGTCCACTTCTCCCCATAGCTTTGTGCCATACACAAACTTGGACAGAGTACACTTCACTCCCTCATCCAAGTCGCTGATGAAACCATGTCCCAGGGGTGTCTGTGATGCCCCCTGGTGGTCACACAATTCCTGCCTCCCAACTCTTGCTTCTTGGGGTACCATACCTTTTCCTCACCTGCCACAACTGGATGGAACTATTGTTAATTTTACTGAAGGGTGCCCCAGGGTTCTTGAGTGAGCCCTTGTCAACTATTGCTGGCTGGTATCTCTTGTACCAAGCTGGCCTCCATTCTTATCCCTTGAGCACTATATTATGGCCCACTGGCCCTACAGTGCCTCAGGGTACTGTATGTCTTATGGTCTATTTGTGGCCCCCCTCCACCCTTGTAGACATGCCTGTGACTTCCCAATGTCACTTTAAGTTGTTCACAGGGCTCTCTGGCCCATTTATTAAACATTGTGGTTGGTCTTTCTGGCCTCTGGCCCTGGCAAGGCTTGCTAATTTTTCTAGGCCCCCAGCCCTCATTTAACTTCCACCTCTTCCACCAGGTTTTAGTCCTCATGGCTTAAGCCTCCTACAGTTTCTACATCACTGTGTGGTATGTCTGTGTGAATAGGGAACTATACAATTCAGATCCAGATTCGGCCAATTCAGATGCCAGAGATTCGATTCAGAGCTCCAGATCAGTTTTCCACTTTGATTCAGAGCCAATTCAGAGATTTGGCCATAGAATATAATGGGAAATCAATGAAATATCTATAACTTTGCTGTTTATGGCTGATTTGGATGAAACGTGCGTGAGTAGTAGCCTCTGTAGAGAGCATGAAGTCTACCAGTTTCAAGGAGATAGGTGCAGGGGTTCAGGGGACACTTCACCCCAAATTCTTGAAAGCAAAACTCATGTCACTTGTAGGTGTTACACTACAGTGGGGTGAAAACTGCATGGATGGTAGCCGCTGTTGAGAACACAAAGCCTGCCAAGCTTCAAGGAGATAGGTGCAGGGGTTTATGGGAAACTGCATCTCAAATTCCTGAAAGCAAAACTCATGTTGTATGTGTGTGTGTTAAGCCACAGGGGGGTTAAAACATCAGGAATGGTGTCTCTTACTGAGGCCACAAAGCCTACCAAGTTTCAAGGAAATAGGTGTAGGGGTTTTTAGGAAACTGCACCTTAGGCTGCTCACAAACAAAACTTGTGTCACGTATGTGTTACACCACAGCAGGGTGAAAACTGCAGAGCTGATAGCTCTTGCTGAGATCACAAAGGCTGATAAGTTTCAAGAAGATAGGTGTAGGGGTTTCTGGGAAACTGCACCTGAAGCTGCTGACAAGCAAAACTCATGACATAGGTGACAGTGTGCGTGTGTGTGTCTGTGTAAGTCACAGGGGGTGAAAACAGCAGGACTGCTAGGCCCTGATGCAGCTCAAAAGCCTGTCACTTGTAAAAGAGATAGGTGCAGGGGGAGTCTGGCTTCTGGGGTCCTGCATCTCTGGCTGCTAACAAGCAAAACTTGTGATGTGGGCGGGTGGCACCGTGCATGTGTTAAGTATACCCTCACTGGCACTGGGCCCTCTACACAACACAATAGTGTGCCCCAATGAGGTTTCCTCCTTCTCTATAGCCTTAGGCTGGTCCACCACTTCACATAAAAACAGGTAAAATAACTTTGTGACTGACTGAGCACTAGCAGTAGCACAAGCAGCAAATCATGTAGCCAAACTGTCAGAAAACCCTTCTTTCCTCTCAGGTAGGAGCTGCTTCTTCTCTAGCATGTATGTTAAAGTGTGCTTTCACTGTGCAACTGTGTGTGTGTGTGTGTGTGTGTGTGTGTGTGTGTGTACATGTGTACTTATGTTCAGTTGCACCCTCACTGGTACTGGGGCCCCTGCACAACACGGCAGTGTGACACTGTGAGGTCTCCTTCTCCTCTTCAGGCTTGAACTGGTCCACCACTGTAAATGATGGCAGGTCAAAATAACTTAGCTGGATCAACACCAGTAGCATCAGCAGCAGCATCAAAGGTACCCAAATGGAACTGTCACAGAGCCTTTCTTTTTATAAAGGAATTGACAACAAAAAGTTGTGACAAAAAAAAATGTTGTGTTGTGTTGCATATATGATGTTATTCATGGTGTGTGATGGCTTATCTTGTGTTTTTATGTCTATATGTTTATTATGGAAAAAAAAGGAATAGTTAAAAGATATATCTTAGAAAGCTTTAGGTTTGAAAAACCATTTACCAGGCTGAAGAAGTACCTGCAGTTGGTCCTGGATGGAAGAAATAGTGAAGAAGCCACAGGCTGGCCTGGTACACAATGCAGGGAAGAAAGCCGGTCAGAGAAAATGGAAATGGGGGCATCAGGAGGTGAGGGACAGGCTGGGGTGGGAAGTGGGAGGTGGGGGGTGGGAAAGGGGTAAAAGTGCATAGGTACCTGGGGAGTCAGATGTCTAGCAGTTTGTACCATGTCTGAATACCACTGTCTAATCTATATTGAATCCATGAGTTTAACTTCCTACAGCTCAAAACACAAAACCTGCCAACTATCTCCAGTACCCCACAAACAAACACCCCACAAACTGCACACCGGAATCTATCATGCATGGACTCAATATAGATTAGCTAGTGGAATTCTGACACACTGCAACCTGCTGGACATCTGACTCCCCAGGCATCTGCACTGCTACATTCCCCTTTCCCCCCCACCTGCCACACTAGCCTGTCCCTCACCCCCCTGATGCATCCATTTCCATTTTCACTGACTGGCTTTCTTGCTTGTATTGCAGGTGCCAGGCCATCCTCTGGCTTCTTTACTATTCTTTCCATCCAGGACATATACTGCAGGTACTTTCTCAGCCTGACAAAGGTTTTTTCAAGGCAAAAGCTTGCATCATATGCAGCTAACCTGAGCACACCAGAAGCCTCACAATTGCACTGTAACCAGTAAGTATCCGGCCTGCCAAAGACATGATAATGTAGCAGAAAGTCCCCTTTTCCTCTTGCCTGCATTTGCTTTCCTTTCTTTGGATAAGTTTCTCCTCTTCTACCATTTCTCCCTTCCTCTTTCTTTCACTATAAGATAAGGCATTGTATTTTAAAGTTTGTGTGTGTGTATTTTGTATCTTCTCTTGTATTTTGGTATTTTTATCTATTTGTGTGCCATGGCATTACTCTTGTAGCTTATATTTCATCCTTTTCAAAGTGGGGGCTGAGAAATGCTGGAGGAATGGGGCCACTGATGGAGTGTGGAATTGAGGCACTAGACACGCAGGTTGTTGGAAGCCAAAAAACCCCTTTATTTACAGTCCATAGGCTGTAGGCACGTTCCTTGAAGTTACAAAACTCAAACAGGAACACAGGCACACAGAAGCTCACACTCACGCAGGGCATGGGGCATCAGATGATTCCCGCGGGGAGTCATTGTCGGTTGATCAGGCCTCCTTTGTGGCTTGGAAACACACGCTGGATCTCTCCTCATGCATGTCTGAGCACTACTCCAGTTTGGACGGGCATCTCCCAAGCCCTTTAATCAGTCAGCGAGCCAATTGTCGACCGACACGTATGCATAATCGCCAATCGTAAGCACGCACTTGCTGGTGCAGCTGCAAGGTTTTGGCAGGCTCTGACCGTGCACTGAAACTTTTTCCGCGCTACGGGGGAAAATCCCTGCATCCATGCTCGCAATGTGCTCAACACAGCTGTGCCGAGGCATCTCTTTAACTGTTTTGCACAGACATGCCCCCTTGCTGAAGGCACAGTTGTGTCTGCAGCACATTCGGACCGGATACATCGCACTCACACCATTGAACAGGTTCACATTGTAAATGAGCATAAACAAGAGCAGACAATGAAGCAAGTTCGTTCTCCAAAGATCTAATCAAATATGCTAACAGAACACAGCTACACATCAGTACATTTGTGATGAACAGTTCGATCATCAAAACTTCATTGGGCGCCATTGCGTCCCAGTTCTCAGATGTTCTGCCTCTCTCAAAATGCTCTCTCTGGTCTGGTCTGCACACACTTCTCAGTGGACCTGCAGAGATAATTTGCTCGTCTCAAAAATCTTTTTCTCCCTCTGATCCGGTCTGCACATGCTCCGGCGGACCTGCAAAGAGAGAAATTTTCAGGAAAAAAATAATTAGGTTATTCACAGAAAAATTAATCATTTTCGCAAGATGATTTATCATCTGGTTCATCTTGGCATTGGAACCCCATCTCATAGGCCAAGTTCCATTGACCCTCATCGCCTAGCACTCTCAACTGCTGCTTGGTGAGCCTGGAGTATCGTATCAGGGACCTAAACATTTTGTGTTACTCCGGTGTCCTCTGCGTCAGTTGGAATCATTACAGGGTTGACTCATGTGCTTGATGTTGCTCTGGGTCACTGAACTCTCTTCGACCCGGCTTTACCAGAGCTTGCAGTCACGGAAGTTGCCTCAAGAAATCACTTTCAGGCTGTCCAGCTAAGGGATTCAACAAAATTCGGAGGATAACCGCAGCTTTCCTTCTGTACACCTCGACACAAGCATCGATACTTGTCAGCGTGATCGGAACAGCTCCTGGATCTTGCAGGTAATGGTGAGGCTACAGTTCCTGCTGCTGGGCTGGTGACAGTCCCAGTGTGTGTTGTCTCGGATTCCACGTGCAATAGGAAACTCCGATGATTGCTTGTAAAATCTGCTCCACACTGACCCTCAATGGTCCTCCTCCATGCCATGCATAGGTCTCTGGCTGGCTTGACCTGCAACAAGTGCTGGAAGCAAGATTGGCCAGTAAAAAATTTACCTCACCATGCTGACATAAGCAGCATGTCCTCCACTCCATGAGGCTCGTCTAACTAAAGAGCTCACCTCGTTCTGATCCACCAGATCGGATATGAACTCCATAACCAGGCGTCTGATCCACATAGCTAAGGTCTCTGCTGTTCTTATTCTAGACCTTTTGCACAAGGCCTGTATCTCAGTCCAGGTCCTAGCGTGATAGGTGCTGGCAGTAGTGCAGGCCACATTCATCACTTGACTCTCTGTTGCCATAGGGTGCATGTCTGCTCGAGTTGTCGCTGCATCTGATGAGAAAGGCAGTTGCAGGATTCTCTCCATTGCCTCCTGGTTACAGCCCAGGGGCAGGCCCATGGGAATGCTCTGAGGTGGAGTTGCTACTTCCGCCCCACCTTTAGCTCCGCCTTTTTCTTTTTCCCTTCTGTGGCAGTATTTCTGGGGTGGAATTGCTACTTCCGCCCCGCCATGGGTAACTTTGCCTTCCTTCTCAACCCTTCTATGGTGGCCCCCTTCCGTTTCGCCACCACCTTGTGATGACGGGGGACTCTGGCTTTTCTCCACAGCTGCAACCCACTTGACCACATGTACAATGTGCAATCGGGCCTTCAAATCAGTCCTTTCCCATATAAGAGCCATGACCGTGCTGAACATTATTCGCAGCATTCTCTCCTTCTCTAACACTGTGCCAGTCCCTTCAGATATGAAGCGGCTTTCCTCCGCTTCTTCATGGAGCTCTGAAAACTCTGGCTGTCCTGATTCCAGTAACAGCATGTCTAAATCAATCAGCGCTGGTCCTTTACTCTCCCACACAGCACATACAGCGAGCAAACTCCTGACTGAGAACCGCATCTTCCTCGCTCGGCCTCTGTCCGGCTGAGGACTCGCTGCCCCCTTGCTCCCGTGGTTTAAACATAACCCGCTCACTCCCCATCACACATCCAAAGGCTCTCAGGTGGAGGCTCACTTCCCACTCTTTCGCTGGGTCCCCTTCTCCCTTGAGCGAAAGGCAACCGCTCACAACTCTTCCACCCTTTCCACCCGCTTGATGGTAAGTGATGGTAAGTGATGTGCCAGGGGCAACCCTCAACCAATTCCAGCTCCATCGCGTCTTCCCGGCGTACTGATCCTGTTCATGATACCATGTGGGGGCCGAGAAATGCTGGCAGAATGGGGCCGCTGATGGAGGGGAATTGAGGCACTGGAAACACAAGTTGTTGGAAGCAACAAAAGACTTTACTTGCAGTCTGTAGGCTGTAGGCACGTTCCTTGAAGTTATAAAACTGAAACAGGAACACAGGCACACAGAATCTCAAACTCATGCAGGGTATGGGGCATCGGATGATTCCGGCGGGGAATGGTTGTCGGTTGATCAGGCCTCCTTCATGGCTTGGAAATGCACGCGAATCTCTCCTCATGTGCGTCCGAGCTCTCCTCCGGTTTGGGCGGGCATCGCCTAAGCCCTTTATTCGGTCAGTGAGCCAATTGCCGACCGACACGTATGCATAATTTATCGTGAGCCAATTGCAAGAATGCACTCGGTGGTGTAGCTGTAAGGTTTTGGTGGGCTCTGACTGTGCACTGAAACTTTTCCCGCACTACAGGGAAAAATCCCTGCATCCGTGCTCGCAATGTGCTCAACACAGGTGTGCCAAGGCATCTCTTTAACTGTTCTGCACAGTCATTCACCTTTTAACTAAATGTGTTCTAGTTTTAGAACCTACATCCTTTTAGCTTTAGAAGTAAGTTATACGCTGTAATAATGTTAACAGGGGCAGGAATCAAACTGGTGCTTCCCCGTATCAGACGGGCCTCTGAAGGAGCGAGTGAATCAGTGATTGAATGCGTAACACAGTAGCAGGTGGCAATTAACACTGTGGGATACCACAGATCAACCAATGGAAGAAATCAATAGGAGACAATGTAGGAACCAGGAATCCACTAAACTACACTGTTCCAGGGCTAGAAGCCCTGTTCTGAATGAATCAATGCCAGGGACCAATTTTTGGGGCTGAATATCTCCAGATTGACCGCTCCCTGAGCCTTATTCAAAATTCATCAACAGACTCCCAAACCTGCACGTACATGCAGATGACCCCTCAGGCTGACAGATGCCATCCAGTAGCTACCAAGGGGGAAGTCCCATGAGGATCAAAGACCCTGGATTGGGCAAACCTGAAAACTGAGGAGTCACCAAAGTCTGCCAAGAACAGATAAAAAGCAGTGAAAAGTGACCCCCAGGGGCGCCCTCTTGATCTCCACCTTGACCAGCACCTGATCTGTCCAGCTAGAAGGATCAGTCAGTGATCCTCTTCTGGGGGATAACACCACATTGGAAGAAGCCTCGACTGGCCATCAATGGCAGACTTTTTTATCTTGATTTTCCTAGATAATGCTATACTTCTCTCTTGTTTTTTCTAGTGTAGATGTTGTGTCTCTTCAAGCCCCAAGAAAGACAGCTTAGCTTCCTCTTCCATTGTTCTGAAGCTCTGCAGAAAGCACATGAAGTACAAAAACTAAGTATATTAGCACATTTACTTTTTGGTTTATAATCAAGACTAAACGTTCAGGTACCTTTCAGTGCATTTTTAATCCAGAAAAATAACTTGAGATCAGTTCCTACAGAATTTAACGGTGCTCTCCTTATTCTAAATTCATTAGCAATGAAATTGACCTTTCTTTTCATCAGCTGCTGATTGAAAATACTGTATTTACTCATATATAAGAGGACCCTGTATATAAGATGACTCCTCAATAATTAGATTCTATATATAGAAAAAGTATGCTTTTTAAATAATTTTCCAGGTATAGAATGTAGTTATTGACAGTTTGTATTTAACTTGTCCCCCTTCCACTGTTACAGCTGGGAAAATAAATCTGGGGAATCAGGGAAACCACTTCAGCTTCTTCCCCCTGCAGTCTGTCCCCTTCCCCGCATTGTTCCTGACTGTTAGACCCTGATCTCCCTGAACACATGGAAGTGAGAGTGAAATTTGAAAACACTGACCTTGAAATAAACATACCTGTACTAATTCGCATATTGTGCCCATAGACTTAGTTAATCTAGAGTGATGCACTGTACCTTTACAGAAACTGCTGCAAGTTTTATCACAGGTACTCCATAAACTCTCTTTTGGAACTGAAGTACCTACTTATATATATGTAACTACCTACTTATATTTAATGCAAACTATGCATGTTTTTAATCCAAAGCCAAAAGTCTTGTGATTTACCACTTAGTTCCTTGGGCTAGGTCCCAGCAGAGTCAATAGCATGGTGATCTCACAGGCCAACCATTCTCAGTATGTACGTGTATTTCAGATTCCACCACAAAGCATCTTTGTGCTAGTGGGCCCCCTCCCACTCATTACTAGGCCTGGATGTTCTTGTCAAGAGTCCTGGGATCCTCCAAAAATTTATATGCAGGTGAGGTGCAGGACAACTGATCTGATTCCACCTCATGGAGTGAAGGAATACCTTGAAATCTTGTAGGGGAGCTCCTGCATAACTGAAAAAGGGCAAACATTGTGCCCATCTTTAAGAAAGGGAAGAAGGAGGATCTGGAGAACTACAGAGTAATCAATCTCACCTCAGTCCCTGAAAAAATCATGGGGCAATTCACCAAGAAATCCATTTCTAAGCAGTTGGAGGCGAAGAAGGTGATAAGGGACAGTCAGCATGGATTCATCAAGGACAAGTCATGCCGGATCAACATGATTGCCTACTATTGTAAGGAGAGGGGGGCAGATCAGCTGCAGAGGCAGATCCCCAGGTACCCACCCCAATTCTCCCTATCCCAACCCCTTTCACCTAACTCCCTGCAGCCTCTCCTTGCCCATTGCATTCCTGCCCCATTTTGCTGATGCTCTCAAGGGCAGTAAAGTGAACACCCTCTTGCCAGTGTAAGGAATACCCTTAAAAACCTCCATCCAAACACAATAAGGGGAAGAGATTGTTATGTAAACAATGGCCATCTGTGATGATAAGGAGGTGGCATTGGTAACTGGGTGAGAGAGAGATTTGTAGGAATAAGAAAAGTCAGCTAATTAGGTCAAAGAACTCATTATAATACTAAAAAGCACACCCCTAGGTGGAGAGAAATTATGCTAATGAAACATACATGTATGTAAATGAGGTACATGGCTTAAACACAGGTATAGAGACATGCTCAGTAGAGAACTTGTTGCGTCATTCCCTTGTAACCAATTACTGAACAGTACGCTTGTGAAACCTTGTAAACTTCTGTATAAAAATACTCCAGAAATGATATTCAGAGTGCTTATTACCTTGTTGCACCTCTTGTTGCTAGCAATAAACTTTTCTTTTTACTTCCACCGCCCGGTGTGTACATTAGCATCTGCATTCCGGGTCCGAACCCAGATTTGGGCTGGGGCTCAACACTATGATGAGATGAATGGCTTGGTGAATGCAAGATGAGAAGTGGAAATTATATATATTTACTTTAGCAAGGCTTTTCATCTGGTTTCCCACAACATTTTTGCAAGCAAGCTAATGAATTATGGGTTCAATGAACAGATTGTGAGGTGGATAGAAAACTGGCTGATTAATTTGGCTCAAAGGGTAGTAATCAATGACAATGACTATTTGGCAGCTGGTATCAAGTGGAGTGCCCCAGAGGTCAGTCCTGGGCCTGGGTTTATTCAATATTTTCATCAACAACCTGGAAGATGAGACGGAATACACTGCCAGCAAGTTTGTGGATGACACCAAGCTGGGGGCATAGTAGATATACAGGAGGTTTGGAACAAAATAAATCTCATGGGGAGTGTCCACACATGCAAGCACATACACTTGCAGTGGCTCAAATAGAAGTGGTGCAAATTTGAGCTGGGGCTTTTTGCTTCAGCACATGTGCTCGGTCATGCACTTTGTTGTGGAGAAAATTGTGTCACTTGGGGCAAAATAACCCTGTCTGGCTCCTCCGGGATCTTCAGCTAGGGGGAGGTAAAGGCCTGGGTCAGCAACTCTGCTGTCCCCAGCAGTATAAAAAGCTACCTTGTCCTGGCCTCAGCAGTATAAAAAGCAGCCCTAGCAAGTAGTTCAGGGCTACTAGCTCTTAGGAGCTTCTGTGGCCCAGCCACTTGGTACCTGAGGACGTTACTTGTTGTGCCAGCTGGACTGTTGAAGCAGCCCTGAGAGTTCCCTGCACCCTTTACCCACTGGAGCAATCTGGCAGTGGGGGGTGCTGCCTCACTATGACCTGCTACGCACCTGCCAGACTTGGATGGGGACTGTAGTAGAGGCACCTGCCCCTCTGGGCCATCTGCCAGTGAACTGCAGTTGCAGCGTTGGCCTTTGTGTGGGACTATTGCCATTTGTGCCCCCTGCCCCACCATCTGGGCAGCTATCACCTGGAAGATGTTCTGGGTGTGATGTCCAGCTTTGAACTGTCAAAGTATGTCTTCCTGACCCCATTTGTCCAGGAGGTCAGCCACAGCCAGATGGGTCCAAGGTGCCAGCTCTGAGCAGACAGGGTCCTGCCACTGGCTTCCCTAGCAGGAATTCTGGTGTTCCCTATTGGAAAACTGAAAAATCCCTGATGAAAAATATCCCAAAGTTACTTTGTAAATTACCCCCAAATCCATGTTCCTCCACAAGTAAAACAAAGGGCCACTATAAAGACAGAGAGCAAGACAGACTGGATAAGCAGGGTTGGGGGCCTCAGGGAAGCTGGAGGGGGGAGGGACTGGTCCTGGCAGGGGTCAGGGGCCTCAGGGGGCTGGGGGAGCTGGGGGAGTGGGCGGGGTCATTGGGGGTCCTCCCATGATCCTCTCCCCCCTCCATCAACCCTCCCAACCCCTTACTCACTAGCACCGGAGCCCTGGTGCTGAAACACGTGGCCTGGCCCACTGTGTGTTTCAGCACCAGGGCAAGGGTCAACCATAGAGATGCTCTGGCAGACAGAGCATCTTCATGGAGGACCCAGTCTCCAGTTGCCTTCGGCCATGGTCAGGGACCAAGCCCTGCCCTGCTTTTTAAAACATCAATATTTTTAGACCACTGGATATCCACATTTTTTTGTTCCCACAGTGTCTTTTGCCCCACCTCAAAGGGGTTTGAGGCAGGGTAAGAGACACATGCATGCTCATGTGGATGCACCCATGAAGTTCTTCAATGAGGAGAAGTGCAAAGTCCTGTACTTAGGACAAAATAATTCCATGCATTGGTACAGGCTGGGGACTGACTGGCTATGCACCAGCTTTGCAGAAAAGGACCTGGGGGTTACAGTACACAGAAAGCTGAAGATGATCCAATAGCATGCCCTTGTTGCAAAGAAGGCTGCATTAGTAGAAGTGCTGCCAGCAGATTGAGGGAAGTGAGTTTTCCTCCACCTACAGAAAGGGATTGCACAAATTGCAGAAAGGCAAGCAGAGGGCAATGAAAATAGTTTGGGGCTGGGGCACATGACTTATGAGGAGAGGCTGAAGGAATTGGGTCTGTTTAGCCTGGAGAAGAGAAGACTGAGAAGGGATTTATAGTACCATTCAAATACCTGAAGGCTGGTTCTAGAAAACATGAAACAGGATTGTTCTTAGTGGTGGCAGGTAACAGAACAAGAAACAATGGTCTCAAGTTTCAGCAAGGGAAGTTTAGGTTACATATTAAGAAAAAGATTCTAACTAGGAGGGTTGTAAAGTACTGGTACAGGCTACCCAAAGATGTTGTAGACTCTTCACCCTTAGAGGTTTTTAAGACTCAGGCAGACAAAGCCTTGGCTAGGATGATGCAATTGGGGGTGGTCCTGCTCTGAATAGCGGGGTAGATGAGAGAGCCTTCTGAGGTCCCTTCATAGAAGTAGGATTGGAAAAGACCTTGTAGCTCTTCAGGTCTGACCCCGTGCCTGGGCAGGAAGAAAACTGGGCTCAAATGACCCCAGTCAGGTAGGTATGAAGCCGCTTCTTAAAGACCCCCAGAGTAGGACCCAGCACCACTTCCCTTGGAAGTCGATTCCAGATCCTAGCTGTCCTAACTGTAAAGTAGTTTCTACTAATGTCTAATCTAAACCTACTCTCCAACAACGTGTGGCCATTATTCCTTGTTATCCTGGGGGGCGCTAGGGGAAACAAGGTCTCCCCAAACCCTTCTGGTCTCCCCTAGTAAGTTTATAGATGGTCACCAGGTCCCCCCTCAGCCTTCTCTTGTGAAGGCTGAACAGGTTCAGGCCCTGTAGCCTCTCATTGTAGGGTCTGTCCTGCTGTCTCTGGATCATGTGGGTATGCATTTAGTTGCAAACAACTGCAAGACCCCCTTCCCTTTCCCTCCCTGCAGTCCACTCCTGAGCTGCCAGGCTTGGGGCGCCCAACCCCCCTCTGCCCCTGTGTGTCCATGTCGCAGTGGGGCACGTACCTTGGAACCTGTAGCAACCCTTGCAACACTTCTGAGGTCCCCTCCAACCCTAATTTTCTATTATTGAAATCATGGTTGATGGGCTGTGGAGGGATTCTGGGTAAACTGTTTGGAACCCCATTTGGTGCTTTTTGCCAGACATTTAAGGTTGTGACTCACTGGAAATCAATAAATCATTGGACATGGAAAAGAAAAGAAAGGTGTAGCTCAGGTGTGGGAGTGAAGAGGAAGTCAAAATATATTCAGTATAGTGGCTAACCAAGACTTAGAAAAGAGTGGGCACAGAAGGAAATTGTGCCTTTGGGCATTACCATATATCTTATTCTGATGGGCTGCATTAACCTATCAAGACAGTATTGTACAAACATGACACTTTTTCCATTAGTTTTTCCCTCCTTTTCAGGCATATGATGCTTGTTATGTGACTTATTGTGTAATCTTTTTATGTAAGACTAGCAAAGAAAGAACTGAGTGTGTATATCACTGAAAATATTGAACAAGCAAAGGTGACCTCGTTGTGACAGCGCAAATGGATTTCAACCATTGCCAGACAATATAAAATGTTAAGTAAATGTATAGCTAACTGTCCAAGCATCTGAAATCTGCCTGTCGCTAAATAGATTGGATTGGACTCTTCTGCATATGGATTTTCTCTTTTGTAAACAAATGGAATTAAGACTATGTGGGGTTGCCTTTACAAGACAGGCTGAAACAACATAGTGGCACAATGAACTGTAGTGTCTTCTCTGATTATTATTTCTAAACATTTAACTTCTTATTTCATTCCTCTTCTCTGTCCTCATGAATTCTAGCTTCCCTCATTCTTCACTTCTTTCTGCCAACCACAGCAAACTACTAGCCATCGTCTCTTTTTCTTTTCACCTTGCTCCATGACTCCTACCAATGGAGTCATCAAATTGGGGTGGGGATCTGTGACTTGAATGCTTCTTATCTTCTGTTCTATGGATGAGTGCTCCGGAGCATGTTCCTTTTAGGTTAAAACAAACAAACAAACAAAAAGGGATCCCAATTCCACCCTGGTCACTGGAGGTAGGATTGGTTTTCAGAAATGGATTCCTTTCAGGGCCATCAGCTCATTTCAACAGCAAGCTCATTTGTTCTCAGACTCTGCTCTGCAACATTAATACTCTGTAGATTAGATTAATTGTCCAGGAGCGATACTGTGTACAATGTTTGGAAGAAGTAAAAATAACCATTGCTCTCACTTTGCTCCTGGAGTGGAGGGATAAACATATAAAAGGAAATCAAACTGAAGTAAACTATGCTGTGGGTCACATGTATGGATCTACATCTTTGGATCCATCTTTGGATCTACTTTAATGAAGACAGCAGACATGCCACCTGTCTCTGTCTTCCACCTGGTAGATTCTCTTCAGGAGCGAGGTTGAGGGAAAATGGTGATTGTTAAGGCAGAAAAGGTTCTTTCCTGCTAATCTCTCTTCTGCTACATCTCTAGATTATCAAAAAGGCATGTGAATTAAAGAGGCAGGGTTATGCAGTAGATACATTAATTGTGTAGTGGGAAATTGAAGTTCTCTTTCTGACTTCTTTCTCAAAGTCTATTGAAACATTTTTGCAATGCTTCCCTTGCTTTTTTCCTCAGTATGTCAGTAATGGTTTTTTGTTTGCTAGGTTCCTTGAAGGAGTAGAGCCTGGTGATGTACTGTAATAAAAAAAGTAAAAATCAAAAAGATCCATACTTGCTAGCCAAAGCTGGTTCCTTGTGTTTATAATGTTGTGAGAATGTTTTTGAGTTAAAACTCAGGTGAGTCTTGTTTTGGACTGTCTCTCCCTGCATGATATTTTTGTTGGTTTATTATAGTGGCGATCAACCTCTTTGCCTCACAGACCAGATAAATGACACAAGCCTGGTCCATGGGACAAATTAGACTTCGGGGCCCAGCACTGCTAACCCCTGCCCCACATGCTGGGATTAGGCCCTAATGTCTGACATCACCCCAACCCAGCCCTACATGTTGGTACGGAGCCCCTGATCCAGTGTACAGGGCCCAGGGCTCTATATGTATCTAGGAATTTGGCAGCAGGAGAGCAGTGACACTACTCTCCCAACATCAAATTTCCAGGTCTGTATAAAATCCCAAGGGCTGGATGACATAGAGCTGTGTCCCAGATCTGGCCTGCAGGTTGAGGGTTAAGAAACACATCTCTTGTGCTTTAGGTTACATATCTGCACATTGTGGCAAATGTCTACCCACCTCATAGTATCATGGTAAGGATTAACTATTGCTGGTAAACACTATTAAGACAATTACTTAAAGAACTGTATATTCAACAAAGTGAGAAGATTTTGATGTAACTGAGGAAAGCTGGTTATCCTTCCAGCCAAATGCATATTTAAAATGATTCTGACTAACCACTGAAGGGCATTTTAATACCATGGAAGCACATAGAACATTATTAATGCTGTTAGCAGAAAAAATACTAATATATTAGAGAACATTTTTTCTTGCTTAATTTTTAGTATCTATTTAAAAATGCAAAGCCAACACATTTGGACTTTAATTTAGTATTGCTATAATATGCTTATGAAAATTAATTATACATTTAACAATTTATAGTAATAATGTCATAAACATACTGGAATTCCCCATAAATAGGCTCTTCTCTAAGCCAATATTAACAATGTCTTCCCTCAACCTGCGTCTTCCCTAATTAATATTTATGAGCCATTTGCAAACAAAAAGGATATATATTGCTTTCAGCTTTCAGACTCAGGAAGGAGGACAAGGATAGGAAGAAAATGGGAGGAAAATAAGAAGAAAACATAAAAGTTATACAAGGACATACCATTTTCTAGCCATCTATAATTATAGGCGATGCAACTCAGCTGGTGCATTAATAAGAGCTCCCTGGTTTTTTTGGCAGAGGAGGAGAAGGGAACAACCTGTGCTATCAGACATATTGAAAAAGTTGAGCCATACTCAGCCTAGTAAGATTTATATAAGGTGTGTCTACACATGCAAATGCTGTGGGGTGGGTTTACTCTAGAGTAATTACTTTAGAGTAAACCCATCCTGGGCAGGCATCTACACATGTGAGGATGTGAGAGGAGATTTGCTGCTCATGGCAGAAGTTTGTTCCTGCCTCCTCCAGCCTTGCTCCCAGCCCTCTCCAGCAGCCAAAGGCTGTCACGGTGCACAGGGCCAGGTGCCAGCTATCTCCTGGCAGGGGCTGGGAGATTGTTCCCTGCCCCTGGGAGCTGCCTGCTGCCAGGACAGGCTCCACCACCAGAGCCTGGGTGAGGCAATGTCTCCTTACCTCAGCAGCAGGGAGGTCCTAGTCCTTGCTCGGTGATGGCAGAGTGAGGACTGGGATATTATTATCTCTTTGCCCCCCACTCTGAAATCATGGAATGGGGGCTGGGAAATGATTGTTTCCAGTCCCAGCACCATAGTCATGGAGCTCAGGCTGGGAGCTCCCTGTTATTGAGGCAGGGAGACATTAACCCCACTTGGGCTTCAGTGGTGGAGCCTGTCCTGGCAGCAGGCAGCTTCTGGGGGACAGGGGCCAATCTCCCACTCCCCGCTGCCCAGATCATAGTATCATAGTGCTTGGGGTTGGAAGGAACCTAAACAGATCATCAGGTCTGACCCCCTGCCCCAGGCAGGAATGAGTGCTGGGGTCATAACACCGCCGCCAAATAGCTATCCAGCCTCCTCTTGAAGACCCCCAAGGTAAGAGAGCACCACCTCCCTTGGGTGTCCATTCCAGAGCCTGGCAGCCCTAACCATGAAGTAATGGCTCCTGATGTCCAGCTTGAACCTTCTTTCTAACAATTTGTGGCTGTTATTCTTAGTAAACCCTAGTGGTGCCTGGGGGAACAGTCTCACCTGATTTCCATTGGCCCCCCCCGATGAATTTTTAAATGGCTACCAGATCACTTATCAGCTTTCTCTTGTGGAGGCTGAATAGATTCAGGCCTGTTAACTTCTCTTTGTAGGGCCTGACCTG
This sequence comes from Caiman crocodilus, assembly GCA_030014935.1. Classification (NCBI taxonomy): domain Eukaryota; kingdom Metazoa; phylum Chordata; order Crocodylia; family Alligatoridae; genus Caiman; species Caiman crocodilus. Next base: position 138,863,897 of record JAGPOW010000261.1, read on the forward strand.
CTGCCCCTTGACCATGTCGGTGGCCCTTCTCTGGACCCTCTCAGTGCTAGCCACATCTCTCTTGAAATGCAGCCCCCAGAACTGGATGCAGTACTCCAACTGGCCTGACCAACACCGCATAGAGGGAAAGGATCACCTCCCTGGACCTGCCTGTGATGCATCTGTAGATGCATGACAAGGTGCAGTTAGCCTTACTGACCGCTTCCTCACATTAGCAGCTCATGTTCATCCTGGAGTCAACAATGACTCCAAGATTCCTTTCTGCCTCTGTGTTGACAAGAAGGGTGTTCCCCAGCCTACAGTGTTTTGTTGGTTCCTTCTCCCTAGATGCAGTACCCTGCACTTGTCTGCATTGAATTCCATCCTATTCTCATCTGTCCACCTCTCTAACCTTCCTAGATATGTCTGGATTCTGTCTCTCTGCTCCAGCATGCCCACCTCGCCCCACAACTTGGTGTCATCAGTGAATTTGGACAGTGTGCTTTCCACACCCCCATCCAGATCACTGATAAAGATGTTGAACAGCACAGGACCAAGGACTGAGCCCTGGGGGACTCCACTGCCCCCATCCCCCCAGGTCAAAAATGATGGTCCACCACCACTCCCTGGGTGCGACTGTCTAGTCAATTTGCCACCCATCTGACTGTGTAGGCATTGATGCCACAGTCACCTAGTTTTTTTGAGAGAACATAGTGAGAAAGTGTCAAAGGCCTTCTTAAAGTTCAGGAAGATGACATCCACCTCGACACCCTCGTCCAGGTGTCCAGGAGCAAGTTTGTTCCCAGTCAGCCATCTGTATGTATTCTATTACATAGTATTTACTCATAAGCAAATTTGCTACTTGTATTTACAGGGAGAAAATTTACTTTAGGTTTAGACCAAATTACTGTTCAGTAAACATTTGCACGTGTAGATGTCAGTGCTTACTTCTCTGATTAATTTGCTCTACTTGTGAATAAAGTGTCTCATATAGATGCATCTATGGAGTACCTCTTGCTGTGGTAGATCATCCTTGAGCATTGGGTCTGAAATTATGACTCCATTTATTCTGTTCATGTCAAGGAAAAGCACTTTATTCTTCTTGTGTAAGAGGACATAAGCCAGCCCACTGTGTGTGTGTGTGTGTGTGTGTGTGTGTGTGTGCGCGTGCATGTGTACATGTGCGTGTGTGCATGCATGAGACAGAATGGGAGAGAGAGAAAAAATAATCAAAGGCCACTAGTGTTACAGGCTTTGCTGCATCAGTAACTTTAGTCATCAACAACTTTCACGTATGTTGTGAATTTCCAGTGTGACCTGAAAAACCTTGTGAAGTTTGAGTGCACCAAAGGTATAGTCTGGTATATGTAGCTGCACAGTGTTTCCAGTAGGAAGCAGGATTTAACACATCCTGCTTTTATACAAATTAGCAACTGAAATTGCTCCTGTATGTGCTGAGGCAGGGCTGAAGAAAAACAGGTACCATATGATACAATAGGGGTCCACTAACTTTTAGGGTGAGAGATGAGACCATGGTGGCGATGGCAGGATTGGGCATACTGAAGAGTGATGCAGTGGGTAATGAAAGGTAGGTTGTGGGAATATGGGCTAGCATGCCAGTGCTTTCCTTTGGACTGTGATGTACCAGGCTGTCTTGGGGTCACCCTGTGCCCATTGTCACAGATTCCATAGACAGACTTTTGCTCATGTGAATTGATGACATAATTCATTACCTAATGGCAGTAAAGCAGGAAAGCTAGGTACAGATGTTCAGAAAGTCTGAGATACAATCAGTCTAAATTACATGGTTTTCTGTAAGTGGCATAGTTTGATAGGTAGCAAACACAACACACATTTGCCCTTTGAGGCGGTAGGGGGAACGGAGCAAATCTTAGACCAGGTTCTGCCATTTATAAGCAGAACTTTGTATGTTGAACTTCTGTTCTGTTCTGATTATAGACTGGTTTTGTGTGCTGGACTTTTGTTCAGTTATGGGTATAGACTAGTACAAGCCTGATATCCCTCAAGAGATAGGTACAAGAGGGTTCTGGGGCCCTGCACCTCCAGCTGCTGACAGGCAAAGCTCATGACATGGGTGGGTGACACTGTGTGTTAACGTGCACCCTCACTGGTGCTGGGGTTTCTGCACAACATGGTAGTGTGCCTCAATGAGGTCTCCTCCTCCCCTATAGCGTCAGACCGGTCCACCACTTTACAGGACAACAGGCAAAATAACTTAGTGACTCAGCACCAGTAGCACCTCAGGTAGCCAAACTGTCAGCCCTTCTTTCATCTCAAGTAGTAGCACCTGTGTCTGTTAAGATGCACCTTCACAGTGCAACTCTGTGTGTGTGTGTGTGTGTGTGTGTGTGTATTTGTGTTCAGGGTTCAGGTGTGCTCTTCCTGGTGTTGGGGCCTCTCAATAACATGGTAGTGTGCCCCACTAAGACCTTCTGCTCCCCTACAGCCTCAGTTCAGTCCACCACTTTACATGGCAACTGATAAGACAATTTGGTGTCTTTTTAGTAGGGCAACTGTGTAGGTAGAGAAATGTATTTTAGCAAACTTTTGAGCTGAAAAACCCTTTGTCAAGTGGAGGAAGCACCTGCAGTTTGTGTGTCTGCTGGTCCTGGATAGAAGGAATAGTAAAGAAGCCAGAGGCTGGCCTGGCATGCAATGCAAGCAAGTCAGTCAGTGAAAATGGAAATGGAGGCATCAGGGGGTGAGGGACAGGCTGGAGTGGGGGGAAAGAGGGATGTAGCAGTTCAGGTAAAATTGCAGCGGTACCTGAGGTGTCAGGATGTCCTGCGGGTTGTAGTGTGTCAGAATTCCACTGTCTATATTGAGTCCATGAGCTTCTGTACCTACTAATAGAAGTGCAGTTCATTGGCCCAGCTCTGAAAAGTGGTTTGCACATTCAAACAAGCACCTAACCTCATCACCAGAACTGAAGCCAACTTCCTACAGCTCAAAACACAAAACCAGCCAACTATCTCCACTACCCCCACAAACTGCACACCAGAATCTATCAAACACAACAATACCCAACTACCTGTGGGGGCACAGGTACAAAAAACCCCTCTGTCTCTCAGGCCTGATCCTGAAAAGGAACAATTTACAAACCACTTTTCACTGCCGGGCCTATGAACTTCACTTCATCAGCCGCCTAGGAACAGAAACTCATGGACTCAATATAGGTTACAGAGTGGAATTTTGACACGCTGTAACCTGATGGACACCTCCATTTCCATTTTCACACCCTCTGCCCCCACCATACTCACACACATCTCCCCCCCCACTCAACCCGCCATACCACCACACCCATCCAACACTTCCACACACCCCACACACAAGCACACCTCCACACACCTCCACTCCACACTCACACATACACCCTACATCCACATATCAGGGCAGGGGAGTGTGTGGATGGAGTGGAGGGGGAGGTGGTGAAGGAGCTCAGCTGCTCATAAAGCCCCACCAGGCAGGCACAGGAGAGACAGATGAGGTGCGAGCAGCAGCAAGAACCAGCGCAAGCTTGGTGCAGCCCTGCTGGATAGGTGTGGGACAGAGACCAAGGGTGCCAGGCTTGGTTACTTGCCCCCGTTCCCTTCTCCCAGAGGCTTCTCTTGCTATCCACTGGTGGCAGGTGCTTTCCTGCCTTTTGCAGCACACTGCAAGACTGGCAGGCAGCCCTGATACCCCTCCCCTCACCTGTGGCGGGTCTGGGCTCAGCCACGTCATAAAGAACGGGCAGAGAGGAAGCTGGCAGACGGGAAGCCCCCTACACACACAATCCATCCAAATCCCAATCACACCCTGCACATGCACCAACACCCCCTCACACACTCCACCATATCCACACACACACACAATCCACCCAACACTGTCCCATACACTGCACAACTCAACCACACAGTACACCATCCCCACACGCATCCACACACACACCCCTCCCCCACCTCACCATACCCACACCTGACACACACGCATCCTCCACCCCACCATACTTCTACACATCTCCCTCACCCATATATCCACCCACACCCCCTCACACAACCCACCTCACCACCATACCCATCCAACACTTCCACACACCCCACACACAACCACACATTCCACACCCCCTCTCATTCCCCCATGCACCCCTCCACACCCACACATACACCCTACATCCACATATCCACACATATACCTACACCCCATCACTCATCACACCTGCCACTATACCCACACCCACTTCCAACACTGTTGTACATACCCCCAACCCCCTCTTACCCTTCCACACTCTCCACTGTACCCACACCCCCATACCTCAACCAAACCTACACACACACCATCCCACACATATATCCCACGCTCACACATCTCCCATACCCCATACCCCACCTGCATCATACTTACACACCACACACCCTGAACCACACATTCCCTCCCACATATACCCTGTACCCATCACAAACAATATATAAGCAACCATCCCTGCCCCAGAGGAGAGATTTCCAGTGGCAAAAGTCAAGAGTTAGGGGGGTTGGAGTTCCAGTTACCAGATGGTGAACAGGAGGTGGGGCACCTGTCAAGGGGTGGATTTACCCATGCAGCCCTTGACATCTGACCAAAACTCATTAAGTGGTCCTCCAGATGAAATAATTGCCCACCCCTGCACTACGGGCTGTTTCTCTCTCTCTGTATCTTTTCTCTTCCTAAGACATTTGATAAGAATAGCAATAATAAATAGAGTCTACTCTCTGTGGCTGCTGGACTATTTAATTGTGGAAAGTTTCATAGTATCATAGTATCTAGGGTCAGAAGGGGCCTAAAGCAGGCCATCTAGTCTGACCCCCAACCAATGGCAGGAACGAGTGCCAGGGTCACAGGACCCCAACCAAGTACCTATC
>JAGPOW010000261.1:138869311-138928095 GCA_030014935.1 Caiman crocodilus
ATCTGGGTCCTCCACAGCCACCAGGAGAGACAGCTCCTCCTGCTTACCTCCCATGCTGCGAGCATTTGTATAGAGGCATTTAAGGCTACCCACTGCTGCCTCCCCCTCTCCACTTGTTTCCCCCAAGCTACAACCACATATGCTTGCCTGACTCACCTGGCTCAGTGGCAGAGTGTTCTCTTCTCTCCCGGGAGGCCTGTCCCCCAGCAAAGCTAGTTTAAAGCCCACCGCATGAGATCAGCCAACCTAGAAGAAAAGAAACACTTACCTTTAGGCGTTGGGTGGAGTCCATCCTCAGCCAGCATGCTCCGCGTAGAGAAATGCAGGCTATGATCAAAGAATCTGAAACCCACATCATAACACCAACCCCGAAGGCACTAGTTTACAGCTGCGATACAGGCCTTGTGTCACCTTCCCCGTCGACTCACCGGCAGAATGGAGGAAAACACCATGTGCGACCCAAACACCTTGAGCTGTCTTTTAAGGGCCTTGAAGTCTTCTGTGATGTCCTCCAGCTGACCTCTAGAAGTGTCATTGGTTCCCACGTGGACTACCCCTAATAGATTATAATCTGTGGGTTTAACGATCTTCCGGATGCACTCTGTGACATTCTGAACCCACGCTGCAGGCAGGCAACAGACCTCTCTGACCAAGGGATCAGGATGGCAGATGGGACCCTCTGTGCCCCTCAGGATGGAGTCCCCGATGACCAGAACTCAATGCTTGCTCTTCCTTTGGGACTGCTTCTTGCTCTCCACTTGCGATGAGGGTGCACGATCAGCACCGTGAGGGGGGTGATCCTCAGCAGTCTCCTCCAGGGTGGCCAGAGCCGCATACCTGTTCCCAAGTGAACCTCAAGTAAAGGTTCTGCAGCAGCACGGGCTGCCCTGGATCCAAGGGGAACTTGCTGTCACTGATGAGTTGCCCAGCCCAGAGCTCCCGCAGCTGCCCCTACAGGGCCTGAAGACAGTCATAAGAGGGGAAGCCAGGGGACACGCCAGGCATCTCCCACACCCCTGGGGGCCCCACCCAGCCACCACCCCCAGCCAGGGTGGAGCAGGCGGACAGTGAACCCCCCAGGGGCTCGGTCTGGATGGTGGCCTCAGAGGACCACCGGGGGGGAAGTACCAGGGAAGAGGGAGGGGGAGAGGTGAGGCCCCTGGCAGTGGCACTATGTGCACTCACCATGTTCCTAGTAAATGAGATCTTCCCACTGTCGAGTCCCTCTTCTCTTCCTCCTTGCACTCCTCCTGTGCAAACGCCGGTGCAAACACCGGCGCACCCTTACAGAGTGCACCTGTTTGTGCACTCTGTTCATGTGCAGGTTGGGAGCTCGGCTCGGGAGCACGGCTCCCTGCCGGCTCAGCTATGAGCAATCCGGGAGGCTCACCTCTGGATCAGCTGCAGCTGCCGGCACTAACCCCAGTTACCGCTTCACCACCACTGCTGCTGCTGCTGCTTCTTCACTGAAAGGCTCACATGTGGCCAAGACCACACCTGAACCCTATCGGGGGTCTTCCTTGGCCCCCTGCTCTGCTCCCAACTGCTGAGCAGTGAGTCAGACCCCGCTTGTAAGTTACATGGTTTGAATTTCCCATGGTATTCCCACAGTTTTTTGGCTGCCAATCAGGAGTCCAGGTTCCCCGGAAGTGCCTGCCAGCAGCCTGAGCCTCTGAAGCTCCCAGGTTGGGGGCGGGGGCACGGATCCTGAGACAGCAACCCGCCTCAGCTGGCTGGTATCACTCCCCAGAGTGGCCTCTGGGGATGCTCCTAACCCACCCCTGTCCCTTTGCCGCTTCTCAGTTTGCGCGCTTTGTTCGCACACGGCTCCCTGCTGGCTCAGCTATGAGCAATCTGGGAGGCTCCCCTCCAGATCAGCTGCAGCTGCTGGCACTAACCTCACTCATCACTTCTCTGCTGCTGCTGCTGCTGCTTCTTAGCTGAAAGGGCTCATGTGTGGCTGAGACCACACCTGAACCCTATCGGGGGTCTTCCTTGGTCCCCTGCTCTACTCCCAACTGCCGAGCAGTGAGTCAGACCCCGCTTGTAAGTTAAACAGTTTGAATTTCCCGTGGTATTATTATTAGTTATTATTATTATTAGTTTATATTCTTACACTTTAAGGTTGATAAAATGTCTTCACGTTTGGCCCTAACTGCTTCTTTTTTTGAAATTAGTAAATGTATAAAACCTGACATTCATGGGACACCTCTTATCTGAACATCTATAATTTATCTTCGCAGGGTATTGGAGGTGACAGACAGGTGATGGCACAGAGATGTTCCAGATACGGTTTCAAAGCTCACAGAACTGTGAAGCGGCTTGTGCACAGACTCACTTAATCTGTGGCACAGGAGCATAACTATGAGTGGGCAAGAAGGGTACTTACTGAAAGTATCAAGTTAGGAGGGTTGCAGGTATCAGTCTGAGTCTGTGGTCTACCAGAAACTTTCAAACAGGTTTGGCTGCTTTTGTGGGTTGGTTGCAGTTTGGCCAGGATTGCTTAGAATTTCCTAGCTAAGTAAATTTGCTACACCCTGCTTCCAGTCTTAGAACTGACCTCTTCATCCTGGATCTCAAAGCTCACATAACTGTCATCATTGCCATTCTCAGAACTAAATGTCCCCCATCTGCCTCACCCAGGCCCCACTGCAGGGTTTGCCTTGTTAGGCCATTGATATGTCAGAGCCCGAAACAGCAGGCCTTAACCCCTGGATTTCATATTCATAGATTATTAGGGGCTGGAAGGGACTTTCATCAGGTCCAGCCCCCTTCCTCTACCTCCCCCCCGCTTTAGGCAGGAAAACAACTGGGGTCAAATGACCACAGCAAGGTGACTGTTCAGTCTCCTCTTGAAAACCTCCAGGGTAGGTGACTGCACCACCTCTGGAGGGAGTTTATTCCACAGTTTGGATGCCCTGACTGTGAAGGAGTTTTTCCTGGAATTCAGCCTGAAGCGTCCTTCCAGGAGTTTGTATTCATTGGTCCTGGTGTTCCCCAGGGGTGCACTAGTGAACAGTTAGTTGTTCACCAAGCTTCTGATGCACTCCTCTGATATAGCAGTAAGCCACTATCAAGTCCCCTCTCAACCTCTTCTTCTTTAGGCTAAAAAGGCCCAGGTCCCTCAGCTTTTCCTCGAATGGCTTGTCTTGCAAGTCCCTCATCATACTGGTGGCTCTTTTCTGGACTGTCTCAAGTTTTTCCACATCCTTATTGAAGTACAGTGCCCAGAACTGGATGCAATACTCCCCCTGTGGTCTCACCAGTGCTGAGTACAGTGGGAGTATCACTTCCTTAGTTTTACATGACCTGCATCGGTTGATGCATGCCAAAGTGTTGTTTGCCCTGCTGGCCACTGCATCACACTGTTTGCTCAAGTTCATGTGGTGGTCAGTCATTACCCTTAGGTACCTTTCATCTGTGGCGCAGGTCAGGATTTCACCTGCAAGCCTGTATGTGTGTTGACAGTTATTTGCCCCCAAGTTGAACACCTTACACTTGAAAGTGTATAACTTCATCTGGTTCTGGTCTGCCCAACTTTGTAGTGTGCCCAAATCCACCTGTATCAGCAACCAACCTTCTGGCATGGCCACACTGCCCCATAACATGGTGTCATCTATGAACTTGGACAGTGAGTTCCCCATCCAAATCATTGATAAAGGTGTTGAAAATCACAGGTCCAAGCATGGACCCCTGAGGGACACCACTGGCCACTTCACACCAAGACAACATGGATCCATTCATGAGAACTCTCTGGGTCCTACCCTGTAGCCAGTTTCCCACCCACTGCACCATTGAGGAGCCTAGCCCACAATCTTCCAGTTTTCCCACAAGGATCTCATGGGATATTAGATCAAAAGCCTTTTGGAAGTCTAGGTATATAACATCTACCTTGTTCTCATGTCCAGGTACTGAGAGACCTGGTAGTAGAAGGAGATTAAATTGGTAAAACAAGATGTACCTGCAACAAAGCCACATTGGCTGTTGTTCAGAATCTAACCTCCCATGAGTGTATCATACGTAGATTCCTTAATGAGCTTTCCTAGGATTTTCCCTGATTGGCTGATTGTTCTATAGTTGCCTGGGCCCTCTCTCTTCCCCTTCTTAAAGATGCGCACAATATTGGCCCTCTTCCAATCCTCAGGGATCTTCCCTGTGTGCCATGAATTCTGAAAGAACTTTGCCAGAGGTTCCATGATGATCTCAGCCACCTCCTTCACAACTCTTGGAAGGAGTCCATCCGGTCCTGCTGAGTTATAAATGTCTAGCTTTTCTAGTTGATATTGCACCCACTCAGCATCCCTGCATGCCACCTATGAGCCTTATCTTGCTTGACTTTCCCCATGGTCCAGTGAAATACTGAAGCAAAATGGACATTCAGGAATTCCATTTTTTCCTGAACATCAGTTACCAGCTGTCCTGAGATGTTAATCAGGGGCTCCACAATTCCATTTGTTTTCCTTCAACTGTCTACATATCTAAAGAAGGCCTTCTTATTGTCCTTGAATCCCATGGCTAACATAAACTCGGTCGCTACCTTGGCTTTCCTGATCAAAGAATCATAGAATTATACAAGTAGGGTTGGAAGGGACCTTGTAGATCTTCAGATCCTACCCCTTGTCTGGGCAGGAAGAAAACTGGGCTCAAATGACCCCAGTAAGGTAGACATCAAGCCACATCTTAAAGACCCCCAGGGTAAGAGCCAGCACCACTTCCCTTGGAAGTAGGTTCCAGATCATAGCCACCCTTACTGTGAAGCAGTTACTATGGATGTCTAATCTAAACCTACTCTCCAACAACTTGTAGCTGCTATACCTTGTTATCCCGGGGGGCAATAGAGGAAAAAAGGTCTCCTCCAAACCCTTCTGGTCCCCCCTAGTCAGTTTATAGATAGTTACCAGGTCCCCCCTCAGCCTTCTCTTGTGAAGGCTGAACAGGTTCAGGTCTCGTAGCCTTTCATTGTGGGGTCTGCCCTGTTGTCCCCAGATCATGCAGGTGGCCCTCCTCTGGACCTCTCAATGTTGTCGACATCCTTCTTGAAGTGGGGTGCCTAGAACTGGACACAGTACTCCAGTTGTGGCCTGACCAGTGTCATGTACAGAGGGAGGATCACCTCCTTGGGCCTACTTGAGATGCACCTGTGAATACACGAAAAGGTCCAGTTAGTCCTGCCGACCATGCCCTCGCATTGTCGGCCTATGTTCATCTTGGAATCAATGATGACTCTAAGATCCCTTTCTGCCTCCGTGCTCTCAAGAAGGGAGTTTCCCATCTTATAAGTGTGCTGCCAGTTATTACTGCCCAAGTGCAGCACCCTGCATTTGTCCGTATTGAAACATATCCTGTTTTTGTTAGCCCACCCCTGCAACCTATTCAGGGCTTTCTGCAGTCTCTCCCTCCCTACTAGCATGCCCACCTCACCCCAAATTTTGGTATCATCAGCAAATTTGAACAGGTTGCTTTTTACCCCGTCGTCCAAATTGCTGATAAAGAAATTGAACAGAGCAGGCCCAAGGACCGACCCCTGGAGGACTCTGCTGCCCACTTCCCCCCAGGTTGAATATGACCCTCTGAGTACAACCCTTCAGCCAGATCATTTCCCTACAAGTGCTGGCCCCTAAAGTGTAGTCCTCTTTGAGACCTTTCCTAGCTTCCAGTGTGCATATACCTCTTTTCTTTTTTATGAGGACAGCAATGTCTCTATTAAGCCAGGAGGGCTTGCCAACCCTCTTGCTACCTTTCCTCTTTGCAGGAACAGTGTTCTTTTGTGCTTTGAGAATTGCATCTTGGAGCAATGACCACTCTTCATGCACCCCATTTACTTTCCCTTTCTGGTCCCTCATTGCCTCCCCTACTAATGCTCTGAGCCTGTTGAAGTCAACATTCTTGAAGTCGAGGACTTCAATCCTCTTAGTTGATTTGTTGGCCTTGTGATGGACTATAAACCTGACAATTTCATGTTTACTGTCACCCAGGTTACTCTCAATGTTCAAGCCACACACCAAATCATCTCCTTTGGCCAAGACCAGGTCCAGGAGAGTGTTACCTCTATTTGGCTCTTGCACTTCCTGGATCAGAAAGAGCTCCTTGATTGCAGTCAGGAAACTGCATGAATGATCTGACTGTGAAGGAGTGAGACAAAACTCATAGCATGGAGGGCTGGCATGGTTGCAGCTGGAGACCAGAAGGGAAGGGAAATACCCACCCCACTTCTGGAGCAGCATCTCACTCAGGATTGGAGGTGGGAGGCTGCCTAAAGGTATTTCTAGCCCTGGAGAGGGGCAGAGAGGTGTCAGTTCACTGCAGACCACAGGGAGAGAGGAGTGGCTGAGCAGCTCAGCAGATGAGGGCTGTGGAACATGCCTGAGGAATGCTGTGCAAGTGACCCTGAGAAGGAGGCAGGCAGGGGCCTGCACACATGTGGCTGGTGATAATCTCTGGAGCAGGGCTGCGTTAAGCAAGGGAGTCCACAAGACCTGTGATAATCTCCAGAGCAGAGTTTTCAACAGAGGTTCTGGAGGAGGGCCTGAGGGAAAACTAGTCACAGGTAGAGCCATCCTGCACATGGGGGAGCTCCCAAGGAGACTGTGAATGTTCATAGTGTTGCAGGGCAGGCCAATGCATAACAAAGACTGGACCAAGGGATTTTTGTCTTGATCATTGCAATTGGGATCTTGAGAACCTGATCTTGGGTAAAGGGGACATAGATAGAGGCTGACAAGAAGGCTGAGAGCAGCTGGGGTTTTTTGTTTTGTTTTTGTTTTTTACTGTTTCTTTTGATTTTGAGCACAGGCCAAGACCAGCCCTGGAAGGGTATACGTAATAGAAACCAAAGGGCACCCTAGGGTAGAGGGCCAAATAAGACTGCAACAGGCAGCACAGTGACCTGGCTGCAGAAGAATTTGGTGAGCACCATCTGGAGAGGCTAGGCTGGGGTAAAGGGGAGGTTTGGAGCCCCATAGAAGAAACAGGGATCGAGACCAGGCAGGATCACCATGGTCAGTGCCTCCTTGGAATATCATTCATCAAAGTCATGGCAGGAGGGAAAACATAAGACCAACTTCCTGGCAGACAAGGTGATCCAAAGCCAAGGTCCATCCTGTCACCACCTGTAGGCAGACAAGTTCAGGGAAGTGGTAGTAAGCCCTACAATACCTATCATCGTCACACTGACCTAGCCAAGTGTCCCTTTCAGTCTATGTCCGGGTAATTGAAGTCACCCATTACTACCAAATCCCTTGCATGTGCGGCCTCTGTCAGTTCTCGAGAGAACTCCAGATCCAGGTCCTCCCCTTGGTTCGGTGACCTGTAGTAAATGCCCACAGTCAGATCTCTCTTACCTCACGCTCCCTGTAGCTTGACCTAGAGGGTTTCAAGCTTTGGGCCAATGTCAGCCTCCAGAGAGGTGTACTGCTCTCTCGCATAGAGAGCTACTCCTCCACCTTTTCTCCTTATTCTGTCAATTCCGTGCAGGGTGTAGCCCTTTATGGCTATGCTCCAGTCATGCAAGGAGTCCCACCAGGTCTCCATGATCCCTACCAGGTCACATTGCCCACTAAAGAGCAGGAGGGCTAGCTTCTCCAGCTCATTCCCCATGCTCCTGGCATTGGTGCACAGGCAGCTGAGGCCCTCGTTTTCCTGAGATGCTGTGGGAGAACCATTTGGTTACCACTTTCTGAAAGAATTGTACTAGTGGCCTCCACAAGAGAGCTTTCATGTGTGCCAGTCCCTGGGCATGCTCCATTTAGCATTTCCCCATCCCCCAGGAAAGTCAGTTTAAAGTCCTGTTCAGCCTAAATCCAGGACCTTAGACCACTTGGCCACAATACCCATGGGTCTCAATGAACTATATGCACTGAAGAATTGACTTCCTTTTGTAATCTCTTTATAAAGTATATGCCAGCAATTTAAAAAAATAAATTTTATTTAAAGTATTTCAGTTTGTTGGTTGCAGCTGATATGCTACGTCTAAACAACTTGAAAAAATGTTTCTGAATAGTCACTTCTTGCACATAATTCAGATGCCATTTTGTATGGTAGCTGACTTGCATGATCAAGTATGGTTTTTGCTTCAGGTGAATGGTGACTATACAAAAATATCTGGCAAATTAAGTTTTTTATGTGGCCATAGTCATTAAAGAAACAGTATAAATTCTCACAGAAAAAGAAAATGAAAGAGATCATGAATTAAGGTTGGATGACTTGATAGTTGTTTTCAAGTGTGCGGTCAGAATTTACTTAGGCATAATGTTTAAAATTAGTTTAATTTGGGCTTTTAATTTACATTCTGTAATGGGAAAGCTCAAATCCATCATAGTACCATATGTAGTATTTGCCCAATAGGGATGATTAGCATTTCTGTGATGATTCCTTTATCATCACAGAAATGCAGTTGTCTGAACAAAGTAATTTAGTACTTATAGTGTTCACAACAGTGAATCTGGAGCCACAGATATAATGCAAATAAATTAAAAAAATTAAATATGAATGTTAGAGATGCTTTTTTTTTCACATGAACAATAGCCAATCTGCAGTGGGGTTTTTTCATTGCTACTACAATGAATTGTATGACTTGGAAGGAAGTGCTTACAGTCTTTTCTAAAGTTCCAAGGGAGTTCTAAATAAATTCAAATACTTCTCTGAGAAACAATAATTATTTTGATCCATGCACACACTTTATTTTTTTGTAGTAGAATATGTCACCAGAAAAGTAGATTATTCTGAGTCAACCACATATTACTTTTTCAAATATTCAACAAATGTCATGTGTAGGTTTAGCTGTGATTATTTAAAATCATTCCAATGGAGGCAGTAAATAATGGAACAGTAACTCATTGATCTTAATCTCATTTTTATAACAGTAATGTTTTTGAAAAAAATACGGTATAAAATAAAAAATATGTAAAATAAGTAGTTAATTGTTTCTGCAGATTCATTCTGAAGGCCTGTTTCAAGCCAAAATCCCCACCTGCGTTACACAGATATGGCAGTAATTTATTCCAGGATGGTGTTCATGAAGATAAATGTAAAAGCCCATCTCACAATGTCTTTCTTAACCTTGGAATAGATTAAATAAAATCCCCTGGTTGATCATAAACCACATGATTTGTTAGCTTTAGTGATATCCTGTCAAATAGTCATGCTCCTCAGCACTGTAATAATGATCTCATATTCAACTAATTCAATTAGAAACAAAGGGTGAAATTACAAAGGAAGGTTCCTGGTAAAATAGTGAACCAGGAAATAGGCTGGCCTATCTTGATATTGCTGTTATTTAAGGTAAAGGCCAAAAATCTTCCAGGGTTTTCAATATCAGCAGGATCAGGTCTAGTAAAAAACTTGTTTCTTAACTTACATTTACAATTCTGTCAAGCTGAACTTTTCAAATAATTGTCCAAAATCTTTGCAAAACTGTAACTTGTAGTACTCTGTTTTTTTGAATTGCTGAAAAGTTGCAGCCAGTTCTGTCAAAAGTTCCCATTATCTGTATCTGAGCTTGTACTAGTGTGTTATAGCAGGTAAGTGGACAGCCATTGGCAGTGTAGATTGTGAAATGCATTCAGCCATGGTGTAAATTTCTATAATCTGCCAAACAAGAATAGGGATGATTGAAGAAAAGATAGGAGGAAAGCAAGAAGCAAGAGCCAGTTTTCACTCACAGCAGTACTAGTGTAAAGCTGAAGATTTTTACCGATGATCAGTTCAGCTTCTTTGGATAAAGACTGTTGAAGAAAAGAGCACAGCTTTGACCATTTAAACATCGTGATGCTGAGGAGAAAGCTTGTATGGGGTAGTAAGCACCAAGAAAGGAAAAAGGATATGTGTACGAGTGGAAGGACACAATAAATGGGTTAACAGTCCTGTATCAAAGCTCTTAATATATTTAGTTAAATAGAAGGAGCACCTGCATCATAACTGGAGTGCAGATTGAATAGCTGGAGTAACTAAATTTCACTTTTCAACTCATATTTATTAATCGAAATGGAAAATACAGTGTTGAGATAAATACGTTAACAACATTGATAAAAAGGGACTTTTTAGAATTGGTTTGAACAACTGCTTATTCACCAATGATTTTGTCAGGGAGCGTCTTTTAAGCATTTGAGACCCACCTTAGACTTGTGCATTGTTTTCTCCAATAAAATGTATAGAGGTTATAGCAAGGTCTGTTTGGAAGCAGAAGGCAGGGAATAAATGAAAATGACTTCTCCAACTCTGGAGACACTGAGGAGAAGATTGGATTTTTGAAGGGTTTTTTCCACAGAAGAATTAGTTGATTTCCATGGCCTTCCAGAGAAAATCTGGAAAGGGACTAAAGACTGTTTCTGGAAGGATTTTGGGGAAAGGCTAATTTACTGTAGTGGCCAATAAAATGGGTAGGGGAAAGATCCAGAAGATCTCCCTAGTGAAAGTGGATCAAAACATTGATTTTGCAGGATGAAGCAGAGTTCACAGGAAGTCTAAACTGAACATTTGTTTCCTTGTCTTTGGGCTGAGAAAAGGAAGGGGAAATTGATTCTTAAACAAATTCATACTGCACTCAAGTGTGAGCTTACTGTGACACTGGTAGGGAGCCCAGGACAAGAATGGCTCATGAGTTGCTGAATTACTGCTTAGCTTGGAGCTTTGCCTTTCAGGGGAGACAGATCTGCAAGGACTCCATTACAAAGGAAAAGTAGATCATAGAGACCAGCGGGGGCCAACATTCTTGCCAGGCATGCTACAAAGTAAGCCCAAATCTTTCCCTGAGTGATACTCTGATCCTCTTTCTTCTTCTGTTTTGTTGCTCTGCTTTCTGCTGTTTACCTGATCTGACAGGTGCTGCACACTCAGGTTGCCCTTGCCTGTTGTGTAGACTTATGAGAAGGATCTGTGGCCTAAGGATTGTGAAGGCATATCTCTTTGTTTTGGACCCAGTTACTGCAGTGAGTGGAGAAAGTGCCAAGTCTGCCAGACAAAAGCAAACTTAAGGTACTGAGGTTGGGAAAACTGATGTGAGTGGCATCGTACCTGATACTGTAAGTTTCCTCTGTCCCTGTCACAGCTGTGACGCTACAAATATTACTCAGATATGGTCCCACTGGGCACATCGACATGAGACACTACTGCTCAGTTATTACTGTGCATTTATCTTGTATTAGCAGATAAAAGTCTAGCACTCCCCCTGGTGTTGGCAGGGGCCCATTGTAGGGCCCCATGAGATAGGAGCAGTTTGTGGCCAGGGCCATGTGTAGATGAAATGAGTGGTGTGTGCCTGAAACTTAAAAGCAGCTGAAATGCTTTTGTACCATTTTAATGGTGTCAGTGTTTGCATGCCTCAGTGGCATATTGCACATTAATTCAAGCTGCTGTAGGAAATTTGGTGGCATGATGTGTCTTAAATGACTTGGGGCACAGCAAACAAAAACTTCTCCAAGGAGTTTTACTTTGCTGCCCCTACAGCTGCAGAGCAAAGCACTGAGCTATACAGGAAGCCCTGCAGGCGGCCTGGCAGCAGCCTGGGAAAGCAGCTCCACTGAGGAAAAGCAGTGAGCCTGATCTTCCCCCCTGATCACTCCCCTGAAGCCTGCCTGCTTGCCTATCTAAGCTGTGTGGGGGCCTGGTGTTTCCCTCTGCAGCTGCAGTGACCCTTGAGACCACCTAAGCCAGATGCCTGCAGGCAGGTGCCACCTGGGGAGGGGGAACATAGCTGCTGTGGAGGGAAGCACCAGCCCTTTGCCCCCCCCACATCCCAGGGACTGTTCCACTTGCTGACAGAATGCCCTCCCCTCCCTGCCGGAGAGGCAGCTGTGTCAGTGGGGTGTAATTGGCCCTAAATTAAACAGTGTTTTTTAAAACCTACCACTTCAATTTAGGCCCCCCATTTAATCTACATGACTATGAGCAGCAAATCTGCTCCCCTTTCTCTGTGTGTGTAGATGCCTGCCCAGGAACATTTACTCTCAAGTAGTTTACTTGTGATTAAACTGATCCCAGATCAAATGCAAGTGTAGACGTGCCCACTGAGTAGTAAATTTTACAGTTTTGAGCTCTTTGGGAAAAATTGGTGTGGCAAAGAGTTAGGGAACCATTGAAACACAAAAGCCTTTCTCTGCCACCATTTTAGGTTGATTGAATCAGCAGCTTTTCTTAAAATAGAAAGTTAACATGAACTTTTGCCAGAATGCATTAGCATTCTCTGTTATAGATTCCACATTAAAGATGAAAGAGGAGGACACTGGAGTACAACTCTTGGGGTACAGAAAATGTCATTGTCTAATATTTCAGAAGGTAATTGGATGAAATCAAGCACTGTAATGGCAGTAGTAAATGACTGGTATTTGGTATATATTTTAATAATGGTTTTATGTCATTTTAAATGTGTTTGTAATTAGTAATTAGAGTTTGTAATTCTGTATTACAGAACTGAAGTCCACAATGTTTTAACATAATAAAGTGGTGTAAATCTATTCGTAAAGACAATTATGAACCATAAAGAAAATGCCAAGTAGACATGGATGGGTATTGATACTTGAGAATGTGGAGGGGGTAAACCCTTTTTAAAAGACTAGTTGGAAGAAAAATAAATAGACGAAACGTCAGACTGGCATAGAATTGGACGCAGGGAAATTATCTTTTACAAACTAAGGCAGCGACTTCATACTGTGCGGTTGGTGTCAGTTCATTACACTTCTACTGAAGTTAAGAACTTCTACATGATCAGCTTTCATTATTAGATTTCTTTCTGTATGATTTGACATTGTGTGAAGTCATAATTGTGATGAAAGTAACAGGTTGAAATCTTAAGGTTGTAAATAGAAATTGAAAAAAGTTTCCTCTTATAAAGGTAAGAAATACAGGCAGTCCTCAACTTACGTCAGCTTGACTTGTAGTTATCCACACCTTTGGTGCTCCGCATTTTATGCCCTTGCTATTATCTATGGTGCTGATCCTTGCATTTACGGCAGGCAACAGTTGAGGCACCGGGGCTGGTGTGGAACATTTACCAGTGGTAAGCTCAGGTGAGGCAGGGACAGGGGCTGGGGACTGGCACCAGGGACCTGCTCCACTTCCCAGCCCCAACACCATATGCCTCTTCACTCCCAGAGGCATGGCGAGGCAGGGCTGGGGGCTGGCATGGGCTCTGCCAACTCTGGGGAACTGCTCTGCACCCCTGCATCACCTTGGGGGGTGGAGAAGGTCCCTGGAGCCTGTGGAGCCAATGGAGCAGTTCCCAGCCCCCGTCCCCACCTTGCCATGTCTCTGGGAGCAAGAAGGCACGAAGCATTGGGGCTGGAAAGTGGAGCAGTTCCCTGGAGGTGGTGCAGCCCACATCAGCCCCCAGCCCCAGCCCCCGTCCCTGCCCTTACCTTGCTTCACCTTGGGGAGGAGACACTTTCTGCCCTACATGAGGACTGAGAAGCTTACCTTCAGTAAGTGTCCCACGTTCACCCTAGTGCCTCCCTTAGTTACCGCATTGCACTTTAGAAAGCTTTGTACAGTGTATATAATTAATCAGGGTATATCATTTATATCTGATGAAATAGTTGATTTAAAAGCTTTCTAAAGTGCAATGTGTCTGAGCTCAGTAATTAGAAGTGCCTCAGCACAGTAGAGTTCTTAGCACAATGCGAGCACTCGGTGCAAAATGTTCCCTGATATGGCGGGAAAAAACTCTTGATGCAATGATCAGTCCCTGCCAAAGCTTGCATCTGCACTCTTTGCATGCATGCTACCAATTGGCTTATCGTAAATTATTCTTACCTGGCGGCTGGCAATTGGCTCGCTAGCCGTATAAAAGTTAGGGCAAGTTTCCGCCCAAGTTGGAGAACTCTGCGTGTACATCGGAAGAGACTTCCACGTGCATCTCAGAGCAAACTTGGAGGCCTGATCAACCATCAACGACTCCCTGTTGTCGTTCATTCTGACATACCCCGTGCCCTGCATGCTCGGACAACATCGGTGTGCCACCTGGTTTCTGCTTTTCTGTTTGTTATGGAGCATACCTACACTGCTTGCATCGATGCGAGTCCCTGTACTGCAGTTCGTAAGTAAAGTTCTTTTGAATTCAACCAACAAGCGTTTGTGCCTAATTCTACTCCATCAGTGCGGCTCCGTCCGGCTATTCTCGCCCCCACACAATGCAGTAAGTTGAATCTGATTTTCCCATGGAACCAATGTTATAATAGGGGGTTATATTCCTTGATTATTATAAAAAGTTGGGTTACATTCCTTACCAATGAACCCCCAATTATAACATTGTTGCTATGGGAAAATCAGATTTGACTTGTATCATTTCGACTTAGAGCACCTTTTCCTGGCATGGAACCTGCTGTAAGTGTGAGGACTACCTGTACATTTATTAGGAAAGAATGCTTTTGCAAGCCTGTGCTGTTGTATGTAAACCATTCTTTGTTTGACCAATTTCTAGCTGGTTTTTTTATTTAATATGAAGATGGATGGTGGAGTATAGACTTCTTGACCTCCATGTAGCCAGAATCTAAAAAATACAAAGTTATGATAAATGTGTCTCAGCAAGTGTTTTCACACTTCTAGGCCTAGGTGGAAAGAAAGGTGCAATGGTTACTGAGGTTCCATAGTATGCATTTTTAGCAATGAAAAGGACAAATCCAAATTATTTTGCTAAGGAAAAAGCTGAAAAAATTGGGGATGGTAGCCAGTAAAATAACATTTCTAGAAATTATCCATGGCTTTGTTTGACAAGGTTTTTTGGGTAAATCCGACATCTTTTACTAGACCAACTCAAATAGTTGGAAAAATTCTTCTTAGCATGGTTTATTTGGATTGTTTACTGTCCAGTAGCTACAAAAAAACAAGGTCATTTTACATAGTGCATTCTGAGTTTATTCAGTCGGGTTGCCTAGTTTAAAGTTTCATGACATTTCTTCTGAATGGTTGAGCCTGTGCTCTGTGTTCATGACACTCCATTTAGATTTTCCAAGGGAGACTCTTCAGTACAAAAATGTGTTTCTCTGTTTATCAATGCCTTCAAATCTTCCTTTGGGAATTTTCTTGTTTATGTAGGCTAGTATGGGTTTATTTTTCCAGTAACTGGGAGACTAATTAAGCATCACACTTCTAGGCAACATGCATCCTGGAAACTAGACCATGTTTAGACCATTTTTCTTGAGAGACTAAAGAAAAGGGATATCAAAGGCAAGTAGTCCCTTGAATTTTTAGTTCCCATAGGCTGAGTGTGTGATGCATCAAAAGAGACTATTATTCCTCATAAGATAAAGACATATTAATGTGATTCTTGCCTGTAATCTGTTTGTGTGACATCCAACCCTTTCTAAAGAAAGTTTTTAGGGCAAAAGAACATTGCAAAAGCTAGTGGCTTAAAACTTTTTAGTGGAAATAACCCTTCTCTAACATAGCAAAACTTCAGAGATACAAAATTGCCTGAAATTAAATGGTAACATATTTCTATGTGAAATTTGTTGCACCTTGTTTGAGTTTCTGTTTGGTATTGTGGCACAGGAAATTAATGTAAGGTAGAAATGAATTTACTAGGTATCTTGTCTGGTCATAATCATGCTTGTCCCTAATGGAATCAGTCAGTAAAAGTGAAAAATTGGTGGCTAAGAAGTAAAATAACCCTGATATTTCCTTTTGTGTTGCATTAAAGAGCTCTCTGATAGTAGTCAGTGTTTGTTCCTTAGCTTGACTTTCACCCCTCTTCTCCCTCTTTATCCTCCTCATGGTCCTCTTCTCTCTGCTGGAACTGCATTTTTGTATTGCACTAGTAGCTAGACGCCCCAGTTTGAAGTTGGGTTATAATGTGCTACAGATAGAAGATGGCAATTCCTGCTGGAGAAGGTTAATTTTTAGGAATGAAAATAAATATTTTCCCAAAGGCCAGAGCCTAGCAGGTCAAATTCCTCTCGGAGAAAAAATTGGTGACATCAGTGGTTTGCTGTATTCTTAGTGTAACTGAGTTTGTATGCAATAATGTCCTCAGGCGAAAATGATTGCCAATAGCTGCAATAAACATGTTGGCTTATGTGTCTACATCTTGTATATATATATCCCCCGTTATATGAAGCTTAGAATGAATTTTGGGTAACCATGTTGAAAGACAGGTTTGCAAAACCAGATTCCATGTTTTTGCTGATGTAAAAAAATAAAGCACTTGAAACCTGTTCCCGTAAGAAATAGCACTCATTGTTAGGAGTCAAAACCTAACTGATAAACTCTGAGGACATCCTAGTTAAATGGTTGTTAAATATTTATAACTTAGCTGAGAAGGGGGTCTTCATTCTCAACCCCTTTTATTAACATATGCACAATCAAGGTATAGATAGATACATGTCATTAATTGTATATACATGATTGTAAAATGGGGAAGTGGAGAATCATGGACCTGAGATGCTGGAAGAACTGAACAAGAGCTCAGAGTTCCTGTTGTCTGGCCTTCCAGCTGTGCATATGTTTCTGCCTTTCCATTGCCAGATCTGAATTGTGGTTACATTTACATTTGGTTTTCAATAAAGTGATTTTCTTGAGAAGATAGGGGCATTCTCTCTCTTTATTCCAGGGCTCCATATGATGAAGTAAGCGCTCTTTGTCTCAGTTTAGGGATAGAGGGCTTACCTTCAAGAATGTTCAAGCTATCCTGTATTTCAAGGATCAAGCATATCCCTGGTTCCCAGGGAAAAAAATTTCTATTAAAAACTGACTCTAGCTAGAAATTAAGGCAGCAAGTTCTCTTTGGCTCTTTGCTTTAAAGTCTGCACGCCCCCATGCCAAGCCCAGAACATGCCCAAAAGAGGCATTGTGTTAGCTGGACTTGGCTTGCCCAGTGTCTGTATAGATTAGGCACTTTAGTGGGGATTTGGGGGGCTTTTATCTAATAGCTGATTGAATGTGGCTGTCTCTAACTGTTGACCTCTAGGCAAGTACAAGCTCTTTAGTGGAGACAGCAGCAAAGTGAGCTATTCCACAATCTAATATGGAGAGAAGACATATCTCAAGGTTAAGATGCTGGAGTAATTCAGTTTTTTTCTGCTGAAAGCCAATTGAGTTGTTTACCTGCAGAGATTGTGTTTCTGTTATAGAATTCCAGTTTAATTGAGGCTAGATTGATATCTTATACAATTATGATCTGAGCTGTCAAAACCTGTCAGGATGGTAACTAGTGGCTGCTATTCTACTAGTGACCTCAGCCAGGCTTGAAGCAAATATTGTAGATGAAGCAAAGACTAGTCATAATTACACTTCAGGTTATATGACGTTTGTTGCCTTTGCTTTTCCTCCGGCTTCCCACATATCTAAAAAAGGGCTTTTTATTGTCCTGGAAACTTGTAGCCAGTTGGAGTTCCATCGCAGCCTTGGCTTTCCTGGTTTGCTCCCTGCAGCTGCAGACCAGTGTGGTATATTCTTCCTTGGAGGTGGATCCTGTCCTCCTTCCTTTATAGGTTTTTCTTTTTAGATGGAGGAGGTCTGCTAGTTCCTTGTTGAGCCAAGGGGGCTGCTGTGCCCTTTTGCTGCCTTTCCTCTGAGACGGAAAAGCCTTAGCTTGTGCATCTAGGATTGCTCCCTTGAGGAGCAACTACTCTTCCTGAACTCCCCTCCCCTTGGGGTCATAGTCCCTTAGGGTTTCACCGACAAGTCTCCTAAGCTTGTCAAAGTCAGCTTTCCTGAAGTCAAGGACTTTTTCATTGCTGACTGACTTGCCAGCTTTGTGGTGGATAGTGAAAGTAATTGGCTAATGGTTACTGTCTCCCAGCTCCCCTTTGATTATTATATCACTGACTAGATCATCCCCCTTTGCCAGTACCAGGTCAAGGACGTTTTACATTTTGTCAGTGCATAAACTTCTTGAGTCAGTTAGAGCTCATGTGAGGAAGTTTTGCAACCATTTGGATTTGGCTGAGTGCTCTTCCTGGGTAATGGAAGTCTCCCATGACAACCGTGCACCAGGAGTGTGCAGCCTCAGCCAGTTATTTGGCTAATTGGTGATCAAGCACTTCTTCCTTATTAAGTTGTCTGTAGTAGACTCCTAATATTGTGTCCCCTGTGCCATGTTCACCACAGATTTTAACCCAGAGGGTCTCCTGTCATCCACCCTGGGTGCCAAATGTTAGCTTGCAGGGATGTGCAGATTTCCTTGACATAGAGAGCTACACCCCTGTTCCTTTTATCTGCAGAATCTCTCCTGTACAGGGTATAGCTGTCTATACCTGTAGCCCAGTCATAGGTGGAGTCCCACCAGGTCTCTGTTATCCCTAGGAGATCATAGTCATTCTTGTTTATTAGGAGGACCAGTTCCTCCTGTTTGTTTCCCAAACTTCTGGCATTGGGACACATGTAAGTGTCCCGTTGGAGGCCCTAGTCTTCCCTAAACCCCCAGGAGGACATTGTTTCAGGGGTGGGTTAGGGGTGGATTCCCTTGAGTGCCTTAGCCTGCTTGTTTTGCAAAAGTTTCCCAGTGGGCATGCTGTGGTGGTAGTCCCCCCCATACTCCAGTGAGCTTTGTTTAAAGCCTGGTCAAGCAGTCAGCCAATCTGGTTGAGAAGAACTTCCTTCCCTGTGCAGTGAGGTGGAGGCAGTCTCTTTCCAGCAGACCACTGCCTGTCTCACCAAAGAGTGGACTGTGATCATGGAAGCCAAAGTCTTCACAATGACACCAGTCATCTTTACGATGACATTAGTCTTCGGCTAACTACCTCTATCGTCCTCTCCCTCCTCAATCCATAACCTGATACTGGGAGAATCGAGGAAAACACCGCCTGCACTCCCAACCTGCACAGGTATGATAGCTGTGAGCGGTCCTCCCTTGCCTGCAGGAGCTGGGAGCTCTGCAGGTTCTAGTGGGGCTGCAAGAGGTTCATACCTGTTGTAAAGCTCCAGGGAGGAAAAGACCCTGCTGCAGCCGGCCTTGGGGCCATTGACCAACTTGGTCCAATTTGAAGGCTTTTGGGTTCATACACCCTTCCTCAGGTGAAGAAGAATGCAAAAATTGTAAAATTTCTCCCAGGTAGAAATGAAACTGCATATTGCAAGGGAGAATTGAAGGTTCTGACATGAAATTCTGACATGCAATTAATGTGCATGACTAAACTCTGGCGCTTACTGCTGTAGTCTTTGCTTTCTTGGGTGTGCCATTTGAACATCCACCTAGAAGCAAAACATTCCTGGAGCATATTCCTCCAGACCTTATTTGTCCACAGCATGTGGAGTCCAGTTGGATCACCTTGGGCTGGCAGAGGACCCAGGGGGTCAGCTTATTAGCCCAACCACCGAGCAGTCTTGAACCCTACCCCTTTCTCCTACTCAGAATAAACAAATGTGGACAGACCAGGGAATTTTTGGAGGCTATTCCAATAGTCCAAAGGTATAAATTATTTGCTTGCTTTTGCTTGCCAGGAAGAGTTAGCTGTGTTGCTATTGCAATTCATGGGTGGTAGTAACACTTCTGGAATGGCTTCACTGTTGACTTGTGTCCAGTTTCAAGTTTATTCAAGGATTCATTCCCAGTTATCTTGGTTATATGTGATAACTCCATGATAACACTGTCTACCCTTTCATATTTTCAGAGACTCTCCATTCTCCTCAGTACAAACATACCTGGTGAAATTGTCTGCATTCCTAGTGCTAACATAAGGTAAAGACAAGTTACCAGGCTTCAAAATTGCACTCTTAACTTTGTATAATTTTTAAGAAAATATCTAAAAATCGAACATATTCTAAACATTAACTGGTTTATAGTATCAGTTACACATGAAAGATAGGTATAGAGATTTTGTTTTGTTTTCCATTGGACTTCATTACTACTTCAGAGAAATTACTGCATCTAATCAGTATCACGGAAGCAAAGAGGGACAGGAAAATGCTTGTCTCACTTTTTTCATGGATTTCCATGGGTGGACTGTGAAACTTTTGGTGCCTATCAAGAGATGGATGTCCAAGAAATAAGCAATTTGATGTCCTTTGGTTGATATTTACTTTGTGGGAAAAGGATAGGTTTGAGTGGTTTAGGTTGCCTTTCTTGGCCAGAAAAACACAATACCGCCCCCCACTGCCCCCCTAGCCCCCTGCCCTAAAAGAAAACAAACCAAAAAGGCTTGAGCAAGCAATTTTTCATTTTTTCAAAGTCTGTCACAACAACTTTTCCTTTAATTTTTTTCAGTGCCAGCAAAACTGGAATTTTTATGCCCAGACTCGGTGAACTAAGCTTTGGCGTTGCTGCTCTCAACAATTTTCTAAGAACTAAAAGGACAGTGAAGGAAGCAGAATTATTGTTCCCACTTGCTAATGAATTTCTACGTCTCTTTGAGGCAGACTTTCCTGTACAGTGGGGATCAGGAGTGGTATGCTTATCGGAATGACCTTTTGTGCTGCTGAGGCAGGGAAGGAGTTTTAACTTAATTCCCCTGCTTCCCTCCCCTCAGCACTGCTTCAGACAACCCCATGTTACAGTTGCCTTCTCATTATGCAACCCCCATATCCCTCCTCTTAATGAATTCCAAGCCTCCATTGTGGGTTAATATACTTCATATTTGCATATATCCCTAATTTTTTCAGTGGACCTTAATTGCAAATTATGCTTTTGGAATGGGGAGTGGAAGGAAATAAACACTGAATTATAGATACCTATTGGACAGCTAGGATTTGTGCTGCAAACCCTTGCTGATAAAGCCATATTGCTTGTTGACTGATCTGTCAGTACCATGTAGTGAGTGAACAAAAATTCACTCACTACATGGTACTCTGTCAAAGTTCTGGGAATAATAAATGGATGCTGAGCTGCAATTATATAATTACTGTTTTGTGCATTAGTCAGAAGATGCATGCTTTGCTGATGTAGTCATTTTTTACAGATTTATTGTATATTTTAATTATACTGTTTTTAACAGCTAGATTTTTGCTAACTTTACTGATAATTCTACATATTTCTCTAGATGAATCTTAATATGCTTTTCTGATTAAGATGCACGATGCTGCTTTCTCTAATGGATGAGTGACATATTTCAGTGGTTCTGGTTCCGACTACTTCACTGCTCTCTGCTAAACATTTCAAGTGATATCAAACTTCTCTTGTTCAAGTGATATCAAACTTCATAGTTTGGCCTGTGGTAACCAGAATTGGTCATTTAAGCTCCCAACATAACCTCTGGAAATTATAAATATACAACAAGAGAGAATAAATCTGACACCTGTTGCATGCGTGCCCCTGCTTCATCTCAAACAGGTATTGCTTTCTGGTCCCTTTTTTCTGTTTGCAGCCAACACCACTATCACTATGACTAGGCTAGAAAATGAAATAGCATAGCAGTGGCTTGAAGCATTTTGATGCATCACCTGTACCTGGGCATGCAGTATTTTTTCACATCTCATGGGATTTGTTGATTCAGTTATGTCACCTGTACTTTTTAAAGTAGTAAGCCAGAGCGATCTGTGAAGGTTCATTTACTTCACAGCTGCTGTCCTTTGGCTTCAGAAAGGATGGACATGGTCCAGTGTTTTGGGTCCTTGCTGACCAAACTGCAATCTGTATCAGTCACTAGCGCTGTGTGAAATGGGCCCTATTCAATTCGGATATGGTCCAAATCAGGGACAGTGACTGATCCATTGATTTTGGATCACTGCCACTGATTTGAGACAGCTGAATCTGAATCTGAAGATCTGATGCTGATTTGGTGAATCAGCAATTCAGACACAGGCAGAGCTTTAAAAGTTTTTTTCTATGTACCTTCAGGTGGCAGCACGGCTCGTGATCGCTGCGGTGCTGGGGCACATGGAATGTTCCACAGGAGCACAGGGTGCTCTCTCATATGCTCAGCAGCAAACCCAGAAGTGGCCTGGAAGTACTTCTGGTCCACTTCCAGGTCTGCCATGGAGAGCACTGGGGGCCTCCTGTGTTCCCTTGGCTCAGTGATTGGCCACAGAGGGACCCTGGGTGCCCCCCTCCCCGACCCAGGAGGCACCATTTGCCAAGCTGCATCTGCCCCAGCATCACAGCATTCAGAGCCCCTGTTACTTAGAGGTATGTAGAAAAATAATTTAAAGTTGTATGTACATCTGAATCAGTCCAAATCTCTCCAAATTGATTTGGAAAGATTAAAGTGCTCTGATTCGATTCAGATTTGGAGATTCAGCCACTAAATTGGGCCAAATCTCCTCCAAATCAATTCAGGGACTGAAGCTTCGCACAGCTATATCAGTTATTAGGGCTGCAGGATATAATTCTCCTGATACCTTTAGCTCTTAGAAAAATCTTCACTGTAGGATGTTTCAATTCTTGTTCTGGACACAAGATGGTCACTGAAGCAATTATAAATAAAAATGCAGTGTAGAGTTTGATGCGTTGTATTGGAATACTTGGTTCTTCAGTGTTGACTTGCATAAGAAGATTTCATGTTCCTATTATGAAAAGATAAATCAAAATGGTTTAGAATATTCTGGA
Source organism: Caiman crocodilus (assembly GCA_030014935.1). Classification (NCBI taxonomy): domain Eukaryota; kingdom Metazoa; phylum Chordata; order Crocodylia; family Alligatoridae; genus Caiman; species Caiman crocodilus. Next base: position 138,891,720 of record JAGPOW010000261.1, read on the forward strand.
AAGTAATCAGCATTTTCCATTTTAGAAGCTAATTCCACACAACCTGAGTTAGATTTTGGGCACTCATCATCTCATGGGACTATGTTCATTATATAACTAAAGTTATTTTTTTGATATTTCAGTTATTTATTTGATATTTCTCTGCAAAGAATAAATGCACACACTAGTTTTATCAGATTTATTTCCCTTCACCATCCAGAGAAGAGTTAAGAATGGAGGAAGGAAGACAGAGGGATAATGCTCTGGCACTCTTTAAGCAGAGAGAAGAGAGCTATACACATTTCATGCAGGCAATGGATGGTTGCAATAGGAGAATAGGTGGTGACATTAAAAAGACAAGAACTCTTGAATACCAACACAAATTATCATCAAAGTACTACTCTCTAAACCTTCAAATGGACAAATGAAGGGAATTTTGAATGCTAGGCAACATTTGGTTGTTCCGTATACAATGACAGCCAAAATGTGCAGACATCTTTGTCTAGGTCAGGACCTTACTAGTCTCCAGTAAATTTACTCTCTATCATTGCCACTGGTGCATGATTGTGTCATAGTTCTTTACATTTTTTTTGACTTTCAGACTGTTTAAAGCCAGTGCTTCTAATTTAATGTTTTGTATCACTCCTAGATGCTTCTGGATACTTGGTTTTATAAGCCTTTTCTTAGCTAATGAAAACCTCTTTCAGAGGTCACTCTGGTTCCCCCTCCACCCCTATGTTGGAGAGGTTTTCAGCTACTGCTGCCACCAGGTGACAATGTTTCTTTCTTCAGCTGCTTCATTTTGCATCCATCCCCAATTGATCCTAAAGAAAAAAATAAATAAGTAACTAACATGCAAAACCTAATTGTGATGTAGGAATACTGCATATGTTCTGATACATGTGCAAACAAAAGATTTAAAGGGTTTTTTTTGTTTTTGTTTTTTAATTTAAAGCCTTCAGTAGTAATATAGCTTCCTCTCTGTTGCTCAAAGGTACATGATTTACCCCTACCAGATCTCTTTGCTTTCAGCTAGGTCTGTGCAGAAACTCGTTCATCAAACATTCTTCTCCCAGAACAGCCACTACTCACCAAATATCCCTGGTTACTAGATATAGAGAGAAGGAGAGCTGTAGTATGTAAAAATGGCTAATATTCACTTAAAATAACTTCTGAACTCACTGTTGTGGTTTTAGGAGCCCCCACAATTCTGTCATAATAGCAATGTGTATCAGTATGTCTTGTCCTAGTGGGAACTAGCTATAGTTGGAGTCCTAGGTCCTGAATGACAAAATGTTGTGCCATGATAAGATGTGTGTGACACTTGTTAAGTTGCTTTTAACAACATTAACAGCTTTTTAACAACTTTAGAAGGTCCTACCTAAGGATTTCTACTGAGTTTTTGAAGCTTACATGGTAAATTATTGATTTCAGAAGTTTGGTCTGGTTTGTGTATGTAAAAGGAAATTACTACTATATATAATAAGTAGATAATAAGTAGATACTACTACTACATGGGCACCATTGTTTACAGAAGGAAAGATAACAGCCATAATCTGGGATAAGACACGTTGGGGGTGGAATTATGGCTGTCATACAGGGTCTTTGGCATATAGCATCGGTACCATGGTGAGATGGCTATAGGTTATGGGGAGTATCATAATATGGACACATGACTGATCACTTCTTGGCCCCTTGGGCTAAGATCAAGTGTAGTCTTCAGGCAGCATAAGGGTGCATACTTTTTTATAATGATACTCCTACAGGCTAAGAAATTGTTTACCCATGACCTAGATTGATGACAGTTAATAATACAACACTTTGTACAACTGTCCATGTGGTGTTTTGAAAACTATGTATTCCATAGAGAGATGCACAAGATTGTGTATGAACCACACAGCTTCTATGAATGAGGGAGTATCGCTAAACTATATAGCCAGGAAGAGAGTCAAAGTACCCTATCACTCACTATTCCTTAGATCTTCAAGCAGTAAATGGCATTCTTCTAATCAAATGCTTAACCAGTGCAAAATACTTTTTCTGAAACTCTAGTTTCCTCTGCCCCAGTTGTGACTAAGTAGGCACTTTGACGTGCACCTACACCATTAAACATGCAGAATGTTTACTCTTTGTTATTCAGCACAGCCATGAGACATAGTATACATGATGTACTGTATGGAGTTAGAAGAGGAGTAGCATCAACTTAGCTCAGACAGCATTAGCAGTTATGTTTAAAATATTTGGGAGTCAACTTTCCAGAAGTACTTAAATATAATCACCCTTTCCATGAATCCCTTCGTAATCCCTTACCATCACCTGCTTCTAAAATGTCACTGCACTATTTGAGTCCTCCTTTCACTTAAATTCTGTACAGCATTGCTCTATAAAAGTTAAAGGTTAACATTTTAGTGGTGGAAAGAATCTGAGTGATTTTCAAGATCTACACTAAAAATGATAAAAGGGAAAGAACTCCAGAATATCAAAGGATGCCCTAAAACATAAAGGTATAAAATTAATCAAGAAGTTCATTCCTTTGCTGCCAGACAGCTGGCAAAAATTGAAGGAACAACAGAGAGAAGCCAACATATTTTATTTCTGCATCAGGCTGCTAGCATTTAAAATACTGGGAAGAGAAGAATAAGAAATGATGTATCGCTTCTTGAAAGTATCCTGAAATTCTGTAACAGTATCACTAATGTTTGTCATAATCTTGACTAGCATCTTTGCAGAGCTGGCTAACATTTTCTTGTGGCATACAGGGTGGTCCAGTTACTCATTTAAATGTAAAAAATGGTACTGTCTTGGTATATTTCTTTTGGCTGGGTGCGATGGGGAAAGTAATTTCTTATGAACATTTGAGCAATCCTGTCTTACTTTCACAAATGGACTTTAAGAAGTATGTTTTTTAATACTGCTCAGACACATGTGTATGGAAATATACTAAGAGACTGGACATAGAGGTAACTGTCTGACAAACACCTGTGGGACAAAGCCAGTTAAACCAGGCACAGCTCTGAGAATCACTTAAAGAAATAATTTTTGTTTGAAATTACTGTGTATGAAGATGACAAAAAAAAATAAAAATCAGAGTCTATATGAAGCAACTACATTTAACAATAACCTAATTTATGTTACAATAAGTCTTGCTCTAGGGCATCATTATCTGGCAAAGAATAAAAGTGTATTCAATTTTTAAGTTGCCTTTTCTTGTACTTCACCTTAAACTATTATTTGCATGAGGAAGTGAAGCTTGAAGCAGCTGGTCGAGCTCTGGATCCAAGTTATTTTAGGTTCAAGGGAGGAGAAACTATTGCTTGTGAAGAGTGGCTAATTGTTAGTAACAAAGTTCAATATCAAATAAATACAGAGAACAGTTTGCTTTCTTGCCCAGAGTCATTCTATTTCTGAAGCATTCAAGCAGGTAATAACTTTTATGTCAACATTAACTTGACTGTTGGCTCCACTCCCTTCTCTTGAGACTATGTTTGAAGTCTAATGTAAGCCTCTCAGATTGCTGGAACTGGTTAATCCTCCAAGACACTATAGAAGAGGGACAATATCAGAAGCTGAGTAGCAGGTTTTACAAAGAACTGTGCTAGAGAAGCTGTTGTCATGTCTTGTGCATCATCATTGACTCCTGTGATTCACAGGAGATGAGGCTCATCAGTTTGGCTCTGCCCTCCCCTCCCTCCTGCCTCACTCACAGACAGGACCTGGTGTTCATTGTTCGGCAGTAATGAGGCTTGCATTACCTCCTGGGAATTTGGTGAACATGCTGTTACCTCTGTCTCTTCCCAGAGGTCCAGTTCTAACTTCCATTGAGGTTTGCAACACAGTATTGTGGTGGAGAAACCCAGGTTTTTTAGAGTATGAATGGACAAAATTTACTACACATAGGCTTCAAATAGTAATGTGAGGAGGAACTGGAAGGGGAGATTAACCTCTAAGTTGAACAGGCCAGGGACTAAAGGGTTCAGGAATGTTTCGCCCTGTTTCTTTTTCCTGTCCTGAATAAGAAATCCAAAGCCAATGTAAGAAACAAATGTTTTACTTACAACTTAAACACACTGTAGACACACTCTGCAAACTCCACCGTGAGGCAGTCCAATGCCTTGTACCACACTCCGTGCCGGCAGTTCCCCTTAAACTCTGTGAAACGTCACAACTGAAAAAAACTCAACCGTAGAGAACTCAAGAGCTCTTTAACGCTTACCCACTGCAGGCTATCCGATGGGGGCGTCCGGGGGGAAAGGAAGCCGTGGATGCAGGACCTTGGCGAGGGTGATCATGCCTTCCGATGCTATATGTGGTCCTGCCTTCCCTTTTCCCGGGCTCTGTTTTCATACTGCCCCAATGGCCAATTAGCTTGGGTCTTTATTTCACGCACTTTTCAAGCTGCATGAGCCAGGGATTTTGCTGCATGCATGCTTCATGCTGCTCATCGAGCTGCACCCGCTGTTTCCCCTTGCAGCGAGCATGGTTTGCTGGCATTTGGTCACTGTTTATCACTACTTCTTTATCAGAAGTAACAAAATAAAAATGAGCAGATGATACAAAGCAGTTTTACAGAACAGTTCAACTCTTCCTTTATCAAAATGTAACCCCCCCTAAGCCCCTACCCTAAAACAATAAAAACCCCCAAACCAAAAAAAAATGCTGGATGAATTGGAAATAGCTCTGATATAGAAAGGAACAGCTCCATATAGGCTGCATTTGTTTTTTTTTGCTTTACCAATATGTGAGATACCTACAATATCCCATACTACTTAACATCTGTCACAGAACGGTTGCTTTACGACTGAACACTACTGCTCTGGGAGTATTGTATTCAAATTTATACTGCTCTGGGAGTCTTGGCACAGCATGTGTATGCTTTTTTAAAAGTCAGGAATCACAGTACACTGTCAACACTTTGTGTTAGGCTAACTGTCTGCCAATTTGTGTTTTTTTTCAAGCAGACCCACCCCAACCATCACTTCAAAATATCAGGTTTTGTGTGATTCTCCACCCACTGGAACAAATTGTGGTGCTGTGTGGTCCATCCCGAAGAGGCCTCTGGGAGGAGGCCAAGCTGACAGCCTGAAGCAGGGGGGGTTCAGCTTTATGGAACCTGGAGGCCACAGGACAATGACCTAATGCACCCACTGATTGTCCGAAAATAAGAACAGGGGAACTGCTTTGAGCAACTAAAGGAAAGTACCAGAAATAATGGCCACAGAAAAGGGAACTGCACCAAGGCCTGAGGTGACCCTGCTTTGCAGCAAGAAATGAGGCTTGCTCTAATCCATAAAAGGTAAAAAAGGCTTGAAGCTTCATATGATTGGAGGGTCCCATTGGGGTGGGAGACAGAAAGGTATAAAGGTCGTAAGAACAGAACCTTGGGTGGAACTACTTCAGGGAGGACAAGGCTGAGGACTCGATAAAGAAGATAGTCTCACCACCCTGTATCCAGGGTGGATTTCCCGAGACCTGTCAGGTAATAACATGGGATAGGGTGTGGAGTGCTTTTCCTCCTGTCTGACATGCTTGCACCTAATGGATTTGTTATAAGATTATTCAAACAGGTGTTGTTGATTTGTCTTGTAATAAAAGGTAACAATTGGATTTTACCTGGTGTGTGACTTGTGGGTTACTCACCTACCCCTTTGGGGAGGGAGGGAAGGGAGTAAAGCCACACTTTGTGTGCTCCTGCCCCTTGACACTTGAGGCCGAACAAGGGGTGAATGAAATGTTGCAGGGGCTGTTGCAGGCTGGGTTGGTGGAGCCCACTATCTCCCAGTGGAACGTCCTCTTATGGCCCATGTAGAAGGCTAGTGAAAAGTAGAGAATGGTGATAGACTATCGGGAAGTAAATAAAAGAACAAAGAAATTAAACCCAGTGGTTAGTACCCTCCCGAAAATGTGGGATGTGGCCCAAAGAGCAAGTGCCTCCTATTTCATGGTAATTGACATTTCAAACCGTTTCTGGGCAATTCCTGTGTGGAATGGTGATTGATATATATATATATATATGATTGAGCATATTTCTCAGCCCCCACATTTAGGAGTGGCCAGGTTTTGAGTGGCTCAAAAGAAGTTTAAATGGGTACAGCACTTGGTAAGATACCTGGGGATGCAGCTGGATGCCCAGGACTTGGGAATCCTGAAGCAAACTAAAGAGTCATTGGCTCAGCTCCCCCCACCCTGCTCCCAGAAGGAGCTGCAGTCCCAGTTGGGGTTAATGTGGTGGTGTTGGGTAGCGGTCCCTGACTTTGTGGCTCTGGCTGACTTGCTATATCAAGCATTGAAGCACAAAGATGAGCAGTGGGTGTGGGGGGAAGAAGAGGAAGAACTTCACAAAGAAATGCTTCAGGCTATACTAGAAAGCCCCCCTCTACTCCCTCTGGACCCAAGCACTCCTAAGTATTTGGAAACAGGAGTCTGGGGGGATACCATCAGTGCAGTGTTATACCAGCGAAGCCAACAAGGATGGGAAAAATGGAAATTGTTAGGAGCCTGGAGTCAGGGATTGTCCAATGTGAAGCCTCTGCAGAGGGAAATGTTGGCAGTGGCCTTTGGGCTTGAGAAGGGAGAGAGGTTCATGGGAGATGCTCTGTTAAGGATTTGAGCGTGGCCTGGGATTTTAATTGCTTTGAAAAAAGGCCCACCTGCGGGGGTCTTCTCACCAAACTCAGTGGCTGAAGTGGAGTTTACAGTTGTCTGGGTAACCACATTGGGAGGTGAGGGGCATGCTGAAAAAAATGGTACTCCCATGATTGGAAACCCAAACGGAAAGGGAGGTAGTAAGCTCTATAACATGTGCTGACAGCTTTGTCCCCAATGACCCCCATGTTTTATTTACTGATGGAGTGGCTGAAGGCCCAATGGCAACTTGGGCCTGGTATTGCCTTTTTTTAGAGGAATATGAAAAGGGGAACACAAAGGGAAGCACCTAATTAGCTGAACTTAAAGCAGGAGAAGCAATTGCCTATGGAATTAGACAAGGATGGAATGAAGTGAGGGTGTACACCAATAGCTGGCTGTGCACCAAGGGAGATAGTGAATGGATTCCCTATTGGAAGAAGGCCAGGTGGCACTTGAAGAGTAGACCAGTTTGGGAAATGGGGATTTGGCAGCATATTTGGGAAATGAAGAATCACATCAAGGTGTCCATCCGACATGTGGCTGGACATCAAAAGGGTGATTCTTCTGAGGCATGTGCAAATGCCCGGGCTGACTCTCTGACTTGCCCCTCCAGTATTAGCTCCTTGGAGGAGGCTCAGGTAGCACACACATTTGCTCATGAAGGGAGAAAATGGATTTGGAAAAGGCTCCAACAAGAGGGAAAGAATGCTACTGAGTCAAAGGTGTGGCAGGCCATAGAGGAATGCCTGGCCTGCAGTACCCACTGACAGTCCCCATATCCCAGGACAGGACAAGCAGACTTTCGAGTATTAGAGCCAGGAGAAGAGTGACAAATGGATTTCAGAGGCCCATTAAAAATAAGTGAGTGGAAGAAATATTTTTTGGTGGCAGTGGATGTAGCCACCAAAATGGGCTGGCCAGAGATGTGGCCTACTGCCAAGAGGTGGTACTGCAGGCTTTGAAAGAATTGGAAGCCCATTTTGGGAAACTGCACCGCTTGAAGACAGATAATGTGTCCCACTTCAAAAATGTGGGGGTTAAACAGTGGTGCAAGAAAGGGAACGTGGAACATTGCTTTGGCATCCCTTATCATCCACACGGTCAAGGAAGTACAGCGTTTGAACCAGGAAATAAAAAGAAAACTGAACACAGCCCAGGAGGTTTTTGGGAAAAGGTGGGTTCAGCAGATTCCTTTGGGTGCTACGAGCCTTACAGAAATGGGGTGGGAATGGGGAGTTAGCTCTTTCGCCCAAATGATGGGCCGACCCCCAAGGTTTCAGTGGGAGGAGGAAACAGAGTTGGGCATGAAACAAGAAAGCAATGAAGCAATGTTGCGGCCCCCTGGTAGGGGAACAAGTAAAGTTCACTGCCTGTCCTGGGCAAAGAAGGGAATTGGAAGGTCTAGTTCTGGCTTGAGGGCAAGGCAACACAGTGTTAGTGGGAACCTCCTCCAATAAATATTGGGTTCCGGCTAACCAAAAAGTCCTTTTTCAGGAATTGCCATGAGGGCTGCGGTACTGTTGCTGATGATAGGTAGGACTGATAAGGATTGTGGGCGACGCATTGTATTCAGACCAGCGGACCTGACTTGTGAGAATTGGAGATTATTGGAGATTGAGCATCCAGATACAACTGCTGAAGGCTACGTGGTCCAATGCTTCTTCCTCCTCCATGGCCTGTCAAGGATACACATCCAAATTGTTCCTGCTGAAGCTTTGGAATTCCAGTATTCACCCAGATAGCACCAATTGGGAGCAGGTTTGGCAACCGACTGATCCCATTTGGAGCCTCTATGGAGCACACTGGTGTGTATAGATTAACACCACAAAAACTAAAGGACTCTAGTTATGGAGAGCCACCCATCATGGGGTTCATGTATCTGACCTTCGCAAGAATGTTATGTTCCAGTATAAGGTGATGGTAACTGTAGGGACTAATTGGTCTTTGTTGGCCCATGATGATGAATATGTCACTGAAATTGAGGAGTTTCGACTTACCGGAGCGGAGAGCACCCATGACTCTGCCGAAAGCAACTATGAACATACTGTGCATGAAAGGCTTCAGGTAGACTTTGTGTTGGTACTTTCCAGAATTGTGGGGGCAATAGAAGATTGTGTGCCTGGAAAGTGCCCCGATGGAGGTATGGGATGTTTTGTGCAGGGAAAGGCTCAAAATTTGGGATTTTGGCAAAAACAGGGACTAAAAAATGGAGGGGTTATCTCTTTTTAGATTTTAGTGGGTCCTACATACCCAGAGGAGATTCCCACCATCATGGGGGCTAGAGTCCCAGAAACCTTTGTGGTATTCCCTTTGGTGTTCTTCAAAAGATTTGTAATTCTACAATGGGAAGTTAATTTCACCCAAGTACACCGCTGGTGTAGCAGATGGGCAGGACCCATTCTCTGTGCTTGGCAGAGGAATTCAGGTTTGCATCTCAGGTTCCATAGGGATGCATCTACTATCTGGGGTGCACTAGGAATGGTGGGAGCTACACTCAATCAAATGGACGTAGAGGTCATGAGAAATAAACTTGCCAGGATGGGACAACTTACCCAGCAAGCATTAGAAGGTCAAATTGGGGCAAATACAGAATACTAGGAGAACCACATTAAAACTCTGACTGTGGTGATACAGCCACTCAACCAAATGCATTCTATTCTTCATGCAATGGTGGAGGGGACAAACAATCTTGCAAATGAAACAAGCTCTGGTATAGCTTGTCACAATGCAAACCTTTGCATTGCACCAGTTGTCTGTGCAAAACAGTTAAAGAGATGCCTTGGCACAGCTGTGTTGAGAACATTGCGAGCACGGATGCAGGGATTTTCCCCTGTAGCACGGGAAAAGTTTCGGTGCATGGTCAGAACCCACCAAAACCACCGAGTGCATGCTTGTGATTGGCTCACAATAAATTATGCATACGTGTTGGTTGGCAATTGTCACGCTGACTGAATAAAGGGCTTGGGCGATGGCCACCCAAACCAGGGGAGTGCTTGGACACATATGAGGAGAGATCCCGCATGCGTTTCCAAGCCACAAAGGAGGCCTAATCAACCAACAACGACTCCCCGCCAGAATCATCCGACACCCCATACCCTGTGTGAGTGTGAGCTTCTGTGTGCCTGTGTTCCTGTTTGAGTTTTGTAACTTCAAGGAACGTGCCCACAGCCTACAGACTGTAAGTAAAGGTTTTTTTGTCTTCCAACAACCTGCGTTTCGAGCGCCTCAATTCCACTCCATTAGCGGCCCCATTCCACCAGCATTTCTCAGCCCCCACACCAGTATGAAAGATGAGTGCTTTGGGTTAAGTTTGGGGACCCAGCAGTCATCTCTAGCTCCTATGTAAAATGGTGCCCAGAGTGTAAAACTCTCTTTGCTAAAATAAAAACAGGGGTAAAAACACCATTACATGGATACTTACGTGTTAGGTCTGTGTGAATAAAGACAAAAACTTGGCCCCTGTACAAGTATGTTCCCATCCCTGTAATATTGGCAGGAAGGGTTTGGGCCCCTTGATCCCCAGCTAAATGGATGACTCAATCTAGGGAACTCCTGGACTCTAGGGGATGCAAACAATGGGGGCAGCATGAGTGGATGTGTTACCAAGATAATTTTTTAATGTCATTTACCCTGTCATTTACACCAAGAAAGTGTAGGAGATTGTGTGTTGGATGGTATCTTTAACCAAAGTACAGTGGTAGTCAACAATGCTATTGGGTGTTTATGTGTGGCCTCGGTAACCTCAGTGAGTTGGAATGATGAGAATGTTTCCCAAGCCCCAGTTAGAGAATCTTGCTGTAATGCTACTGCGGTTGAAAGTGGGGGACATGTTTATCCGCAGCCAACTTATTCTTGGTCACTAGCTTAAGCAAAAGTTTTCCCAGTAAATTGGACCATGTCTTTGGGCCCTTCATGGGAAGCTGTATATCAGCAATTGGAAATGGAGAAAATGATTGGTGCCTATGACAACTCTTTAAGTAAAGAGAGACAAGCAAGTCTGCATATAATACATCAACAGGGTAAATGCCTAAAACTGACATCAGAGTTAGAGTCAGTGTCAGGACACCATTGGTATGATATTTTCCTGGGACTGCATTGATGAATCTGATGATGCACCCTATAGTCATTGTGCTATTATGTATCATTGTTCTATGCTTTTTGATGTGTATATTAACCTGCTATGCTTGGAGGCTGTATTGGAGGATCAAAGCTCTAATGGGCATTTTTTATGGGCATTTTTATGGGCATGTTACTCTATGGGATTTTGATCAGCATGAATATATGCAGTTACAACCGGTCAGAGAAGGATTGGTAGTGGAAAATGCGAAGAAAGTCAGGAATCACAGTACACTGCCAACACCTTGTGCTAGGCTAGCACTCCTCCAATTTGTGGGGTTTTTTCAAGCAGACCAACCCCACAACCGTCACTTCAGAATATCAGGTTTTGTGTCATGCTCCACGCACTGGAACAAATTGTGGTGTGAATAATTTGAGTGTTTTCATCTTGAAATATCATAGTGTCATTTGCATTGCCTGACATTCCAGTAGTGATGTCTGAATCTTCCTTGAAGTGCATCATGACCTGCAACATAACAGATAAATTACCTTTGGTGGTTAATTTATATGCAAATTATAATGAGCTGAGGAGAGGATGGTGATGTGCATGCTGTTAATGGCTGAATGCTGCTTGGAAACCTCATCTGGGCAAAACCATTGATGAGCATGTGTGTACTGGAAAATCTGAGGATACATAACACCAGCTCTTCTGGATAGCATAATTCAGCTCCCAGGTGACAGATCCAGTTATCATGGGCTGTGGACCAGAGATTGTCAGAAATTGCCAGTTTTTTAATTGTTTCTGTTAAATCTTTGTTGACACTCAGATATCAGTTGACACTCAGTGATCATCAGGCCAGCTCAGTGAAGGTCTCCTTGGATGTCACCTGGTCAACCTGAAGTTCTCTTGCCACTGCTCATTATTCCACTTTCTTAGCGCGATCTTCTCCCACCAGTCAATGTTTTTGTTTTTCCACTACTAAGATCAGTGGTAGACAATATGCAAATGGTCTCATTTTTGGTCTCTTTCTTCTTGGCTTTCCAAAGCTTACAGCAACAGCCCAGAGATAAAGTTTGAGCCTCTGCCATTTCAACAACAGATCATGGAGCCCATGAGCTGCCATTTTTGGTAAAGCAGTTTTCAAAGATACTTGAACATGCTTGGAACAGCACTAGCTAGGTTTCCACTTATCACTTTGAAGTTATGAACAAATCTAGTACCTGCAAGGGTTTTCGTTCTTCAGAACAAAATAGCAGTGGAAACCTATTTGTTTTCCCAACATGCTTAGAAGGAAAGGCTAGAAAGTTCTGAAAGCTCCCTGGACAAATTACAATAAGGCTTGGCAGGTTCTATTCCAGGGAATCATTTTTGAAATGAGAGCTTAGGTTTCTTTCTCCACTGCTTCGGATTCAGTCAGTTTGGGAATTCAAATCACTGTCCTGACTCGAATTGTCTGAATCTGATTCAGAGATTCAGCTGCTGCCAAATCTCTGAATCTCCAAATCACCCAGGCCCATCCCTCATCGCTTTCCCAGCCCAGCAATGGCTGCCCCGCCTGCCTCAGCTCCCAGCATTTGGGGAAAAAAAGGCCCTGACTTAGCAGGTGCTGCTGGGCAGGGAGGGTGAGTCCCACTGCTCTCCACTGCCCCACGCTGTGTGGGGGGCTCTACATGAGCCCTTGCCCAGTCCCCCCCAACATGGCTGCCCACACACCCCAGCTCTGGCTCTTAAAAAAAAAAAGAGAGAAAAACCCTGGACTCACCACTCCTGCCCGGTGATCTCTGCTTCCCACCCCCCCTGCACTGCCCTATGCCATGTGGGGATTTCTGCATGAGCCCAAAAAAGCCTTGAGGCCACTGCAGGAACAGTGAGTCCTAGGTTTTTTCTGTTTGTTTGCTTTTTTCAAGGGGCCAGAACAGTGGGTGGGCAGGGCAGCCAGAGGGGGGCTGGAACAGTGGGCTGGGGGTCAGGGAACTCATGGCAGAGTCCCCAGTGTGGCATGGGACAGTAGGAGGCAGTGGGGAGTGTCCTCTGCCCAGCAGCATCTGGTGAGTGAAGCTTTTTTTTAAAGCACTGGGAGACGGGTGGGTGGGGCAGCCAAGGGGGGGGGCTGATGGACTGGGGGGCTGAGGGGGCTGAGGAAAGAGGCAAGGGATGGGGCATGGCAGGTGTCCCCCCGTGGTCCCATCCCCTGCCCCTACTTACCAGCTCCTAGTCTGGCTGCAGCTCCCTGCTTCAGGCACCAGTGACTGTCCGAATCATTGAAGCTTTCCAAATCTTTTCTAAATGTACAGAGAGCTCTGAATCGAATCGTCACCCAAAGCTTCACACAGGCCTACTAATTATTATACCATTGCCATTTATTTGTACCATTATCACATCCTTTCCTTCTTTGCCTTTTGAACTATTTTCTTTTCACTATTTTTTTCATAATGACAACAGTGACACCCTCCAAAGCTGACAGCTACAGATGGATAATTTTGCTTGGCTTGACCAAATACTTGACGTTCTGTGTCAGTTTTAATACAGCTATTCCAGTTCAGTGGGACTGAAACAGGTAGTTTAGGAGGCCTATTCCAGACCTATGTTAATATTTTCAGTACAAAGCAGACCTTTGTTTTTGAGACTGTTATGAGGAAATACTTCAGAGAGCTCAAGTCTTGCATCAAGGAAGTTGAAGAGGCGATTAAGAACATGACAAAAGTCAGGGAAAGGTTATTCAGCCAAGTGTAGCTTAATATAAGTTGGTTCATGTTAATTCTACATTTTCAAAACACTCCTCATCTGTCCTCTTATGACCAGGTGATCTATTACCTGGACAAGGGAGAGGAGATTGATGTTGCATATCTTCACTTTAAAAAAGCCTTCAGTCTGGTAGCCCATGATCACCTCTTGGCAAAACTGGCTAACTGTGGTCTTGGGTCCACCATGATCCACTGGCTGAGGAATTGGCTCTGTGGTTGGACCCAGAGGGTGGTGGTTGACAGTGTCAATCGTCATGGTGCCCTGTGACCAGAGGGGTCCCTCAAGGCTCTGTCCTTGGACTTGTATTGTTCAACATCTTCTTTTCATTGGAGTAAGAAGCAGACTGGCCAAGTTCACCAATGATACTAAACTTTGGGGTAAAGCATCCACACCTGAGGCCAGGAGGATGATCCAGACTGACATGGACTGGCTCAGGATATAGGCAGATAAGAACCTGATGGTGTTTAACACTGAATAATTCAAGCTTCTCCATGTTGGGAGGAAAAACCCTAAGCATGCTTATAGTTTCTGCGGTGCTACACTGGTTAGCACTACAGATGGAAGGGAGTTGGGGGTCATGAATGACCACAAGATAAACATGAGCCTTCAATGTGATGCTGCAGCTAATAAAGTGAGGAAAATTCTGGCTTGCATCCAAAGATGCTTCTCAAGCAAATCCCAGGACATCATTCTCCCATTGTACTTGGCCTTGGTGAGGCCACAGCTGGAGTGCTGAATCCAGTTTTGGGCTCCACAATTCAGAAAAGATGTGGAGAAGCTTGAGAGAGTCCAGAAAAGAGCCAAGCACATGATCAGAGGTCAGGAAAACAGTCCTTACAATGACAGTGTGAGAGCTATGGACTCCTCAGTCTGGAAAAGCACAGGCTCAGGGGTGATCTGATGGCCACCTATAAGTTTATAAGGGGTATCCACCAGGATCTGGGGGCATGTTTGTTCACAAAAGCGCTTGGAGGGATGATGAGGTCTACAGGTTATAAACTACTGCAAGACCGTTTCAGGCTGGACATAAGGAAGAATTTCTTTACTGTCTGAGCCCCCAAGCTCTGGAATAGTCTGCCATCAGAGGTCGTTCAAGCACCTACTTTGAATGCCTTCAAGAGAAAATTAGACTTTTATTTTGCTGGGATCCTATGACCCCAGCTGACTTCCTGTCCCTGGGGCAGAGGGCTGGACTTGATTATCTTCCGAGGTCCCTACAAGCCCTAATATCTACAGATCTATGAATCTTCTGTGAAAAGACAAATGATATCAAATTCTGCTAGTTGTTACATTCCTTACATAAACAGTCTTTCCTGGTAATGCTAAAATATGCCGTCATGATTTGTTTATCCTTTGAAGTAGGTAATTTCTCCTTGAGCCTACTTTTTATTTCTAGGCATCTTGTTTATATTGTCTCTTAAATTTTGACTCCATTAACCAATGTGAACAATGGGCATCTACTTCAGTCCCTGTCCTCAGTCTGAAAAATCTGTTTGATCACCTGAAATCATATTTCTAGAGTGAATAAAGTTATTTTTTCTTCCTAACTTATAACATTTAATAACAATTAATTTAATAAGTCTCCAAGGCAATTGTATAATATTATGTGCTTTATTAAGCACTATATTTCAAGTAGATGATGCTATTATTCTTAAGCTTATGTGGAAGCTTATCTTCAGCTTGAACTACTGAGATTTAACTTTTTAATGCTCTTGAAAGAACAGAATAGATATTCCTATTACTTATGACATTGTGTGCAGTTGCTGCTAGGATAACTTGATTTACATCAGGTTAACCTAATATAAATTAATATTGGTGCATGTACATTTATTGGTTCATGATGTTTTCTATCAATGTCTATTTATAATTCATTAAATCAACATGTACCCACAGACATGCGGTGTTCTATGTCAAAGAGAAATACACATCCTCAATGAGTAGCACTGGGTCAGAGGAGGGGCACACTGAAGTGCTCTGGATTAGAATAGAGGGAGGTTAAGGGGAAAGGGACTTAATGGTGGGGGTCTACTACAGACCACTCAACCAAGGGGAAGAGCTAGACCAGGAATTCTTAAGTCAGCTCGCAGAGGCAGATAGGTCAAAGGACATGGTCATCATGGGTGACCTAAACTTTCCAGATATCTGCTGGGAAGATCAGTCAGCCAGGTCTGACTGCTCACATAGGTTCCTAGCTGAGATATAGGACCTCCATCTAACCCAGGAGGTGCACAGCCTCACCAGAGGAGACTCCTTGTTGGATCTGGTCCTGGCCATGGACAAAGACCTGGTGAAGGCTCTGCGGGTGCTCAACCACCTGGGTGACAGCGATCATTGCCTGCTGGAATTCACCATCCAGGGCAAGGTGGCAAAGGCCTGCAGCAAGGCAGCAGTCCTGGATTTCAGGATGGCAGATTTCAATGAGGTAAGGAGAATAGTCAGGGAGACACTGAGGTCTTGGAGGGGAGGGGAGGGGAGTTGGGTGGCCAAGAAGAGTGATCGTTGCTTAAGGAAATGAACCTCTAAGCCCAAAGGGAGGTAATCCCAACATGGATCAAAGGGGGCAAGAGGGCACAAAAGCCCCCATGCCTCACCAAAAGCATCTGGGAATGTCTCCTAGCTAAATAGGAGGTGTACACCCAATGGAAGGGAGGGTCCATCACCAGGGAGGACTATATCTCTGTTGCTCAGGACTGTAGGGGGGTGGTTAGGAAGGCCAAGGTGGAGATGGAACTGGGACTTGTACCTGGATCAAGGACAACAAGAAGTCCTTTTTTAAATACATAGCGGGTAAAAAGAAGGTATCGGATAACATGGGGCCTATGAAGGACACACTAGGAAATCTAGGTTAGCAAAGCTAACCTATTTAACAATTTCTTTGCCTCCACTTTTCTGAGCAGGGACTGGGCCATGCCCCCCACTGGGACCCCTGTAGGACCCAGGGGAGGTGTACCCAGGCCTAGGGTCAGAGAGAACCTAGTCAGGGAACTTCTGGAGGGACTGGACATGTTTAAATCAACAGGGCCTGATGATCTCCACCCCAGAGTGCTCAGGGAATTAGCAGAGGTCATTGCGTGACCCCTGGCATGGCTTTACGAGCACTCATGCTGCTCTGGCCAGGTGCCAGAGGACTGGAAAAGGGCCAGTGTGGTCCCCATTTTCAAAAAAGGGAAAAAGTTTCCTGGGTCCTCCTATCTGTCTGTTAGTCTTACCTTAGTCCTGGATAAGCTTTTTGAGACAATTATCCTGGCACACATCCTTGGGGGGCCAGCAGGGGAGATTATGCTTAGAGGCAACCAACATGCGTTCATTAGAGGCAGGTCCTGTCAGACCAACGTGGTCACCTTCTATGACCAGGTCACAAAATTCTTGGAAGAAGATGTCACAGTGGGCATAGTCTTTCTGGTCTTTAGGAAGGCCTTTGACACTGTCTCTCATCCCGTTCTCATTAAAAAACTAGGAGACTCTGGTGTTGATGCCTACACAGTCAGGAGGGTCACTAATTGGCTGGAGTGCTGCACCCAGAGATTGGTGGTGGACTGCTCTTATACAACCTGGATGGATGCGGGAAGTGGTGTTCCACAGGGCTCAGTCCTTGGGTCTGTACTTTTCAACATCTTCACCAGTGATTTAGACGAAGGGGTAAAAAGCACCCTGTTCAAATCCGCAGATGGCACTAAGATGTGGGGAGAAGTGTGCATGTTAGAAGGGAGAAAAAGGCTGCAATTGGATCTAGACAGGTTATAGGCATGGACAGATGAGAACAGGATGGGTTTCAACACTGACAAGTGCAAAGTGTTGCACCTGGGGAGGAAGAACCAGCAGCACACCTACAGGCTGGGGAACTCCCTTCTCAACAGTTCAGAGGCAGAAAAGGATCTTGGAGTCATTATTGATGCCAAAATGAACATGGGGTGACAGTGTGGGGACACGGTCAGGAAGGCCAACCACACCTTGTCATGCATCCACAGATGCATCTCAAGCAGGTGCAAAGAGGGGATCCTCCCCCTCTATGTGGCACTGGTTAGGTTGCATTTGGAGTACTGTGTCCAGTTTTGGGTGCCACACTTCAGGGGGGATGTGGACAGCATTGAGAGGGTCCAGAGGAGGGCCACCCACATGATCAGGGGGCAGCATGGCAGGCCCTACAAGGAGATGCTAAGGGACCTGAAGCTGTTCAGCCTCCACAAGAGAAGGCTGAGGAGGGATCTAATGGCTGTTTACAAACTAGTCAGGGAGAACCAACAGTCATTGGGAGAGTCCCTGTTCCCCCAAGCACTACCAGGAGTGACAAGAAATAACGGTCACAAACTGGTAGAGGGTAAAGTCAAGCTCAGTATCAGGAGGCGCTACTTCACTGTCAGGGTTGCTAGGATCTGGAACCAACTTTCAAGAGAAGTGGTGCTTCTGACCCTACCAGCTATGAAACTATGAAAGTATGACAGTCCACAGGAGCATGAATCAACATAGTGGTTCCTTATGCACTGAAATTTGTTTCAAATTAAACATAAGAAGACCATGCCAAAGTACTAAAGTACTGAAGAGGGTACAACTTGGCCCCTATTTCATTAGAATGGCATTTTCCAAAGAAGCTGAATGTCAATTACTTGAGTGGTAACTGAGATTGTGTTACTGTCCCTAATGACTATGATATTCACAATATAACTCTTTTCCTGTGATAACCAAGTTTACAACACAGAAATCTAAAGTAATTATGATACAGACAATCCATTTAAATAAGAGACTAAAACTATCAGTAGGTAGTTGTGAAGTAGAAATTGAAAACCGATACATCAGTGTGTAGAGTCCAAGAGTAAAAGCTTAGGGAATATATTATTAGCTGGCCCACTTGGGTTTGTTTTCTTCTTCTTCTTCTGTTTTTTTTTACTCAGGGATATTGGGTCATATTTAGCACAAAGGAAGCAAAATAAATTAATTTTTACATAATGACTACAAAGATTGACGTGTGGAATGGGAAAGGAAGCTGGATTTATATTTTTAAATGGATATTGAATGAGATGTATATAATAGAGGTTTATAGATTACAATTAACATACCTGGTAAGGGTAATCATAAATCCCAGGTTGGCTGAGACAGTCCTGGATTTTGGAGGCTGGTTCTGGCCAACTGTGGTAAACTAAAGAGTATCTCGGATGCCAGCTGTGAAATTGGAAGCGCTAGCAGACAGGAAATTGCCCTAATAGATTAGCTCGATTAGTGGAATGACCATTAAAGAGGGCACTGTTAACATCTGTGAGGTAAAGAAAAATTGGTTATTAACAAGCTATTAACTCCTTAGCTGTCTGAATAGTAATAGCAGTAGTACCCTGCTCCTGCCTGTGCCTGTAAGTAGTGGGGGGGGGGGGGGGGCGGGAGGGCAGGGCAATGTCCCAGGTTTAACATTGTCCCATATGGTCACCCTAACTATGATGCCTCAAAAAACACCCAAAACTTGACTATGATGAAACTGTTGTTGTGCTGTGACCCCTTCATATCATGTTGACTCACTGCTTTCTTGTGTTCACTCAGCCGGCTGCATCCGTTAATTGTCTTTTAGACTGCCCCATAGACTTTTTTTTCCTTGTTTGTATAGCACCTAGAATGATTGGCTCCGGTCCATAAATACTCCTCTTAGGCATTAAGGTAATAGAAAGAAAGTGGAAGGCCAAGCCATGTTGAAAATTGTTAGGGTAACACTATGTGGATTTTCAGGGAGCACAGGTTTTGCAGCTGAATACAAAGGGTTTAACCTGTGGCCTAGCAGAGCTGCTGACCACAAGGCAGAATGATATCTAAGCTAGCCATTTGCTTATGCTAAGTAGCCATCTTAACCGTCAACCATTTTAAGTGAGTCTGTGTGCTGTGGATGAGGTAAAGTCTTAGCAATGTGGAAGATGGTACAACATAGAACAGAAAAACAGACTGGAAGGTGAAAAACAACATGTGATTAGTAACAGAATCTGAGATGAAGATATGCAAAAAGATGAATGGTGATTGGTGAAGAAGCTTCCAGAAGCTTCCAGATTTTGGTCAAAGTCTGCCCATTGACTGAAGAAAAGGAGTCAAGGTCTTAGATATGCACTCATAGCAAAAAGACATGTAAATGAGTTGAATGCATAGGCAATTCCATGCTAAAGAAGCAAACAGTAAATCAAGATGGAGCTTGGGATGGGAGGAAAAATGGGTGGAACAAGAGGAGGGATGGAGGTGGAGTGAATGTTAATGAGTATAAACCAAAGTGTATGAATGTGGGTAAAAACTATCGTTCATTGAGGCTCCCTAGTTTGTTGTTTTTTTGGGAGGTAGCTGAAGCTGTCTCCATTCTGAACAAAGCTGTTGTGACAATGGGTGCCGGTATTTGTTCTCTGCTTGCTTTGGCTAATGAGCAACAGGATTCATGGGCAATTGAATCATTGTTTCTCTAATCATTAGGCACTGCATGGAGTTGGGGTCTAACATCTTGGAGTAGTTGGCATGATTTGACACACATTTGGAGGGGACTGGTCTATCCTTATTTTACCAGGGTAAGGCCTACCTGTATACTTATACACAAGTGTACTAGGTTCTCCTGGGCTGCCTCAACTATTGTACCCCACCTTTCACCTTTCCCCAGTAGCATGGCAGTGGGTTCAAAAGCTTTTCCTCTTTGTGTGAGATCAGGGTGACCTCCGTACTTTATTGTGAGTTGGGTTAAACAGAATGGGACTCCACTGCAGTGGCCCCAGGAGAGTCCATTTAGCTCGGCTTGGATTATGCCTGGGGTTGGGTTAAGGGAATTTTAAGTAAAGTAACTGTCCTCCAGGCTTTAGCTTGGACTGTTCAAGATTTCACCTCCAAACTACTGACACCTAAGAGAGAGAGCCTTAGAGTGAAGCCTGCATTCTGGTTGGATGTACCTTAACTCTGACGACAGCCCTGGGCTTAGCAGATATAGAATTGTTTAATTGTCCGTATTGTTGCTTTTTTGTTCTTGATCTGGATCAATAAATTCACCTATTATCGACTGGCATGTGTTGCGGTCAGTCTGAGGGTTGAGTCTGTCCAGAACAAAGGTATAGGTACTGGGTCTTAATCCAGTCCAACAACTGGTAACACACGCCTGCTTTTATTTTTCTCTCTGCACAAAAAAACTAATTATTCTCAAGGACCTTAGAGTTAAAGGACTTTGTTTATTCACACAGCCTTTCTACCCAAGAGATGACTGTCTTTGCTTTTTAGCTTTTATTATAAACACAACAGGAGGTTCTTACTTAATTCTAAGTGGACCACAGCAGATACACCAAAACACAAAATTAGAAACCTAACTGGTCAAGACACTTGTTGATGCAGAATAATCTATTTTAGAAGGGTTAGCTGAAACTTGTAGTAAGGTAGAATTATACAAGAAGTAACTAAAGTGATAAGTCTTGTGCAGGAGATGTTGTTTGTTACTGCTGACCAGGAGACTTTGTTTGTCCAGGTCAGGCAGGGTAGTGGAAATGAGTATCTGCTGTGGTCCACATAGAACTAAGTAAGAACCTCCTGTTGTGTTTATAATAGGAAGCTAAAAAGCAAAGACAGTTATCTCTTGGGTAGAAAGGCTGTGTGAAAAAACAAAGTCCTTTAAATCTAAGGTCCTTGAGAATAATTATAGTTTTTTTGTGCAGAGAGAAAAATAAAAGCAGTTGTGTGTTTGCTGTGGAGGTTATAAAGTATAAGTTACCAGTGCAGGTTTTAACAAGACAAAGTGCTATACAAGCAGTTTAGCTTCAAAGAGATCAAAAACAGAGAAATGTAAGGCAGACTCTTAAGATCCTGTGTACACCAGAAAATAAAAGCAAAGAGCACAGAAGGAAACAAGGTTCAGACAGTGGCAGAGAATCTGTAATTAGACATGAAGGGAAAGTTAGTTCTGCTCCCATGCCTCTCCAGGAACAGTGAAAAGCCTAAAAGAGATACAGATTGTTAATTGTTATATAAAGAGAGATCAGTGCGCAGAATTAATTTGAGTTACTCTGATGAGGGAAAAAGGAGTGAGCTTACCAGAGACATTAATTTTTTCTCTGCAGAGGCATAGTTTAAAAGTATATTTTGAAGGTGGGAAAAGTTTTCTTAAAGGAATTGTATAAACAATTACACCAAGTTCCACCGACTCTCCACATCCTGTGTGATTCTGTGCTGTGGGATGCTCAGCTCTGCCTGTTTCTCCCACAGCATCTTCCCCCCTTGATGCTGTGGTGGAAGTAGCCCACCACCTTCCTGCATTTTGAAATCAGGTGGCTTGTAACAGTACTGGTGGCGGTGCCATCACTGGAAGCCTTGCCCCCCTCCAAGGCAACCTTCACTATTAGGTGCAGCCTGTATGCCACACAGCAGATGCCAACAAATTTGGCATGATGGACAGCCTTCACTATATTGGTTCCATTGTTGATGACCATGAACCTGCGGGTGAGCTCAGCCTGCCCGACAAGCTACCCCTGTGCCATGTGGTTCACGGGCCCCATGATCTCCTTTGCCATGTGGAACTCATCCAGCACTTCAGCTTGCAGTAGAGCCCACGGATAGCCTGATTGAGTGCACCAGTGCCTGTGAGGGAGAGGCAGGTGTGATCACCACCCTGGCTGCTCCAGGTGTCGGAGGTAAAGTGCAAGGCTACCTGTGGCCCTGCCTTGATCAGCTCCTTAATCAGGTACTCCCTGCATGTCTGATACAGGGAGAGTACCAATGCCCTGCTAAAGATGGTGCATGCAGACACTTCATAAAATGGGGCCAGAAGTGCTATGAACTGCCTGAACTCTGGCCTCTTAACTAGGGAGAAGGGCTGGCTATCCAGAGCTAGCATCTGCCCAGTGCTCTGGCTGATCTCCCTCTTGGGAACGTGCCCCCCTTTCTGTCCACCTTTCCTCCACTGGTCCAGGGTGGCCTGCCTCTACTTTGGAGGTAAGAGGGCTTTGGAGTGAACAAGGGACTTCCCTTTTGGCACACTCATACTGGTGCCAGGCTGAGCAGCAGAAAGAAAGGCAAGGGGGTCTCACGTCCTTGCCATGGCTCATGTGCCTTTGGCAGTACTGGCAGATGGCAAACCTGGGATCATCTGCCACCTCAAAATGATCCCACACTACACTACACCCCACTTCTGGGTTGAGGGTGAAGATCCTGTCTTTTCCCCCTTCTCAGCAGGCTGAGGCTGAACATCAGGAGGAGCTGTCTCAGCTGAGCCACTTGCCTCCACAACCTCAGCCTCCTCCAAGGTGCTGTTTTGTACAGGAGACCTGGGTCTAGGGGAATCATGAGGATGTGGAGCACAAACTCTGATTCCCCCTCTGTTCCAAGAATTGCCTGAGCCAGTGCACTTAGCATCCCTGTTTTCAGCTCCATCTCATCCTCTGGCAGTAGGAGGCTCATGATGAGAGCTGAAACTGGAGTGGAAGAGGCAGTGATTCCACTTCTGCTGCTCACTTCTGGACTGAGCAGAGGTGGTGCAGGTGCAGGGACATTAGGTGCGGACACTGCTCCCACTGCCTGGCTTCCACTGGCAGCACTGATGTCATGGCTGCTCAGGAATAGAATGCATCTGTGTTTGGGATGGGGTGGGGAGCATGCAGCTCTAGCTCTCTCCTTACCCCCCCCCCCTCCTCTCCCAGAAGACCTGGCACCTGCCTTTCCAGCACACTTCATATTGATCTTTCCTGTGCTGCAAAAGTTTTCTGTGTGTGTGTGAATCCTTTTGTATATGTCTGTCTTGTTCTTCTGTGAATATCTGTGTCTATCTTGTGCTGTGAACAAAATTATTTGTGTGTCTTCTTTCTGGCACTCACTATATTGTCTCTTCTGTTCTGAATGAAACTGTGTGTCTTCTCTCTGGCTCTCACTATATTGTCTATCTTGTCTTGTACTGTGAATCAAATTATGCGTGTCTTCTTTCTGGCTCTCATGATATTGTCTATCTTGTGGTGTGAATGAAATTATCTGCGTGTGTTCCTGTGTCTCAATATATTATCTGTGTCTTGATGTTCTGTAAATATCTCTCTGTCTTCTTCCGCTGTGATTTTTTTTTCTATATTCTGGGTCTCTGTGTATGTGCATGTGTGCGCATGTCTGTGTGTGCATACATGCAAGCAAGCAATCTGTGCCTCCCTGAACAGAGATAGACAACACTGGCTGGGAAAACACAACTGTCTTTTTGCAAAGTTTCCAAAACAAGTTCCCAAAAAGTAAATCAAAGAAATACATTGAATTGTAATACTACTAATAATTGAATTGTAATACTACTAATAATTGAATTGAATAGCTGAGATAAACTAAGCTAGGCTGAATCCTATCCACTCCTTTATAACACAAAAAAGTGGCAGGCAGGTGTCAGTTGCAGCGTTCCTCTCTCACAAAGCTGCTGGCAGGGAACAAGCTGCAAAAGGCATAGAAGGGCTGGAAACAGGGGCTTTTATACTTTTTTAAGTCCCACCTCACAGAAGCTGCCATTGGAAAGGTAGCCAGGGAGAAATTCTTCTACCTGGCTACCTACAGACATCAGTCTCCCCCTGCCTCCACTCCCCCTCCCTCCCTTATCCCCCTTCTTCTTCTAATTCCCTCAAAATGGCTGAAGCATCTGAAGTGGCTCAGAAGTACTTCGGATGCCCCTGACCCACTCCAGACACCATTACTGGTATTCCTCTTCAACCTGGAAGTGCTGCTGCAGATGCTAAAGCATCCAAAGTGGGTCCGGATCTGAAGACTTGCACAGCCCTAATGACTCCTAGGATGAAAGGCAGGCACCAGATACCAAACCAGGTAGCTTGGAACTCGGTGGGACTTTGTGACTAGGGACCACTTTGAACAGAATAAAAAGAACAGTACAGAGCCAGGTGTAACAAAGACCACTAAGAATTATGTGAAAAAAAACCAAACTGATTCAGCCACTGCTTTAAAAGGTTTTAGTCCTAGTAGTGTAAACTTGTAAGCCAGTAGAGGGTTTACAAGGTATTGGAGAAAACATACAAGGGTAAAATAATCCTATATTACTCCAACAACCCAAAGGAGCTATGGAATTCAGTACCACTTTCAGTAAACTGGCACATGGCAAGCTGCTGAAACCCAGTGAATTAAGCAATCTGAAGCCTTTACCTACATATGCCTGTCTTTTACTTTCTTTTAAATAGTAGAGTAACAATGATCAGAAATTTAAATACAGAATAAATGAGAGCTTTTAGAAGTGGGGATCATATAACCTTTTTCAATACTTTACTGTGGCAGAATTCTTGAAGACACATTGCCATGTTAAATCATTCTGAAAGTTTAAAGTCTGAGAGCAAGTAAAACTGGAAGAGACAGATTTTCAAATAGCTTTCATAATTCCTACAGCATCAAAGACACTTCTGAGTTGTACAGAACTGATGAAAGCAAAGTGGTGTCTCTCTAGGGGTAAAAGTTCCCCTGTACTGCCTCACAGAAATACTGGAGATGTTATAAGCTTGTGAGAGTAAAAAACTGAGCCCAGCTGCTTGTTTATTGAGCATTGGGAAAAGATCTGTGTTCATGCTGTCTACAACTTTTGCAGCATAGTCACATTCACAAACAGTGTGTGCTCTCATGCCCAAGAGTTCACAATATATACACGAGCTTAAGTATGACAAAGGGTCAGATGACTACTTTAGGTTAGCTGAAGCACTTTGACTGTGTTATTTGAGGATAATATTTCATCAGTTCATTTCAAAGTACCTTAAAGACAAAGATATCAATTTTAACAATAATATTTTACATTCACTGAGCTTCACACCTGTGTTTTTCACAAATTTGATGTAATTTCCATTTCAGACCTTCCAAAAGAATAAATGCACATTACAAGGGAGACAGGCAAAAGTATCTGAAATTCTTGGGAAGAATTTTGTGGTAAATCACTGTCCTTCATACATTTATGATGAAAAAGATGTAACAGAAATTTGACTTTTGAACCAGGCTGCTATTCAGATAATACCTAAATCAATAAATAAATAAAGGGAAGCATCACTAAGTGATGCATACACCCCAAGCAGAACTGTCACAGAGCCTTTCTTTTTATAAAGGAATTGACAGCAACAAGTAAAAATGTTGTGCTGTGTTGGATACCTGATGTTATTCATGGTGTGTCATGGCTTTTCTTGTGTTTTTGTCTACATGTTTATTATGGAAAAAAAAGGAATACTTAAAAAAATATATCTTAAGAAGCTTTTGGGTTCAAAAACCCTTCGTCTGGCTGAGGAAGTACCTGCAGCTGGTCCTGGATAGAAGGAATGGTGAAGAAACCAGAGGCTGGCCTGGCACACAATGCAGGGAAGAAAGCCAGGCAGTGAAAATGTAAATGGGGGCATCAGGGGGTGAAGGACAGGCTGGGCAGGGGGTGGGGAGGGTGTAGCAGCGCAGGTAAAAGTGCAGATGCCTGGGAAGTCAGATGTCCGGTGGGTTTCAGTGTGTCAGAATTCCACTATCTAATTTATATAGAGTCCATGAGTGTGTGTACCTATTACCTAGGAGGCTGATGAAGTGTAGTTCATTGGCCCAGATCTGAAAAGTGGTTTTTACATTCAGACAATCACCTAACCTCAACACCAAAACTAAAGCCAAGTTGCTACAGCTCAAAACACAAAACCTGCCAACTATCTCCACTACCCCAACAAACTGCACACCAGAATATATCAAAGACAACAATACCCAACTACCTGTGGGGGCTCATTCCTCACCAAAAAAACACTCTGTCTCTCAGGACTGATCCTAAAAAGGAACAATTTACAAACCACTTTTCACAGCTGGGCCTATGAAGTTCACATCATCAGCCTCCTAGGTACAGAAACTCATGGACTTAATATAGATTAGTCAGTGGAATTCTGACACACTGCAACCTGACGGACATCTCACTCCCCAGGCACCTCTGCACTGCTATATCAACTTTTGCCACAACCACCTCTCTCCCCAACCTGTCCCTCACCCCGCAATGCCTCCATTGCCATTTTCACTGACTGTCTTTCTTGCCTGCTTTGCATGCCAGTCCACCCTCTGACTTCTTCACTGTTCCTTCCATCCAGGACCAACTGCAGGTACTTCCTCAGCCTGACAAAGCATTTTTCAAGGCAAAATCTGGCATCCCGGAGAGCTAAGCTGAGCACATCTGGAGCCTCACAACTGTACTGCAACTAGCAAGTATCAGGCCTGTCACCACCTCACCAGTGCCTGCACAATTGGTGACAGCAGCCCAGCCAGAACTGTGTGTGTGTGTGCATTAGCTGGAGGTTATGGCAACTCCTACCAACCTTTCACCAGGGGATAATTGGTCCTGACATTTATGGGACTGCTGCACTGCCAGTGGACTGTCCTGGACAGCAATGGAGCCAGCCATCTCCTGATGCCCTCCTTCACCCACCTCACCAATGCCTGTACATCTGGTGACAGCGGCCTGCCTCAGCCAGGAACATTGATCCCCTGAAACTTCTCCATTTGGTTCTCCAGTTCCCTCACTAGGGGGATCACCTGGATGAGGAGGGCATCACCAGCGTTAAGGGGCTTGGTGGCCTGGAGGAAGGGCTTGAAGAACACCAAGATCTGGGAGATGGTACTACATTCAGCTTTGTTCAGGAGGCCACTGACTTCAATCTCCCAAAGCAAGGCCATCTCATGGATGGCCTTCTATTGCTCCAACAGTCTTTCGAGCACCAGGTATATGGAGTTCCACCAAGTCACCACATCATGCATGATTTTGTGCTGTGGGATGCTCAGCTCTGCCTGTTTCTCCAGCAGCATCTTCCCCTCTTGATGCTGCAGTAGAAGTAACCTGCCACCTTCCTGCATTTTGAAATCACTTGGCTTGTAGCAGTAATGGTGGCAGTGCCATCACTGGAAGCCCTGTTCCCCTCCAAAGTGTCCCTAACTATGAGGTGTAGCCTATGTGCCATACAACAGATGCCAATGGGGGGCCATATTACCCCCGTTGTTGGTGACCATGAACCCATGGGTGAGCTCAGCCTGCCCAACAAGCCAGCCCTGCACCATGTATTTCAGTTGAGATTGCTTGGAGATATGGGATTGGGGTTATGGGGAAGGCAGGCACCCCAGGTCCTGGGCATGACTATTAAGACTGCACCCTTCCAGGGTAGGGAGGCCTGGTGGGACTGCTGGTGGCACGGCAGCCCCATAAATGCACCGTAAATGCTAGGACCAATGATTCCCTGGTGAAAGGTGGGATGAAAGCACCATAACTTTCAGCTAACTCATGCACGCACAAAGTTCTGGCTGTCCTGTCTTTGACAGGCCTGATGCTTGTTGGTTGCAGTGCAGTTGTGAGGCTCCCTGTGAGCTCAGCTTAGCTGCCCGGGATGCCAGCTTTAGGGTTGAAAACCCCTTCATCAGGCTGAGGAAGAACCTACAGTTGGTCCTGGATGGAAGGAATAGTAAAGAAGCCAGAGGCTGGCCTGGCCTGCAATACAGGCAAGGAAGCCAGTTAGTGAAAAATGGAAATGGAGGCCTCAGGGGGGTTGGGACAGGATGAGGTTGGGGGGGAAGCAGCTCAGGTGAAAGTGCAGAAGTGCCTGGGGTGTCAGATGTCTGGCAGGTCACAGTGTGCCAGAATTCCACTGCATATATTGAGTCCATGAGTTTCTGTACCTACTTCCTAGGAGGCTGGTGAAGTGCAGTTCATGGGCCCAGCTCTGAAAAGTGGTTTCAATTGTACTTTTTTCCCTCTCAGGATCAGACCTGAAAGACTGGAGGCAGAGAATCCGGTCCAGTCCCACACGGAGCATACCAGGGAAGCCAAGGCTGCAACTGAACTCCAACTAGCTTCGAGCATCAAGGACAATAAAAAGTCTTTTTTCAGATATGTGGGGAGCTGGAGGAAAAGCAGGGGCAACATTGGACCCCTGCTGAACCAGATGGGACAAATGACGCCCAGGAAAAAGCTAACCTATTAAATGGGTACTTTGTGTCAGTCTTTCATCAGTCTCATGGGACGTCCATGCCTGTTATGGGACAGGGAAGTCCAGGTGAGGGTGATCCCCTGCCCTCCATTAATGCTGACTTCGTGCAGGAACATTTTGAGAAGCTGGATACCTTCAAGTCAGTCGGCCCTGACCATCTACACCCCAGGGTACTCAAGGAGCTGGTGAGCATCATAGCCCAGCATCTAGCACAGATCTTTGAAAACTCTTGGTGCTTTGGTGTAGTGCTCGAAGACTGGAAGAAAGCCAATGTGGTGCGTATCTTCAAGACAGGGAGGAAAGTGGATCCAGCTAACTATAGCCCCTTCAGCCTGACTTCTATCCCAGGGAAGCTCTTAGAAAAGTTTATTGAAGTGGCCATCCTTAATGGACTGGCCGATGCCAACATCTTCAGGGATAGCCAGCATGGGTTTGTCACGGATAGGTCTTGCTTGACCAATCTCATTTCCTTCTATGACCAGGTGACCTATGACCTAGACAAGGGAGAAGAGATTGATGTCATATACCTTGACTTCAAAAAAGCCTTCAATCTAGTATCCCATGATCATCTCTTGGTGAAACTGGCCAATTGTCGCCTTGGGTCTACCATGATCCACTAGCTGGAGAATTGGCTCCGTGGTTGGACCCAGAGGATAGTAATTGATGGAAGTCACTCATCGTGGTGTCCTGTGACAGTGGGGTCCCCCAAGGCTCTGTCCTTCATTACTGTTCAACATCTTCATTAATGATGTGGACACTGGAGTCACAAGCGGACTGGCCAAGTTCGCCGATGACACCAAACTTTGGGGCAAAGCATCCACACAAGAAGACAGGCAGGTGATCCAGGCTGACCTGGACAGGCTCAGCAAATGGGCAGATGAGAATTTGATGGTGTTCAACGCTGATAAATGCAAGGTTCTCCATCTTGGGAAGAAAAACCCGCAGCATCCTTGCAGGCTCGACAGTGCTATGCTGGCTAGCACTATGGAAGAAAGAGACTTGGGGGTTATCATTGACCACGAGATGAACAGGAGCCTGCAATGCAATGCTGTGGCTAGTAAAGCGACCAAAATGCTGGCTTGCATCCATAGATGCTTCTCAAGCAAGTCCCGGGACGTCATTCTCCCATTGTACTCAGCCTTGGTGAGGCCGCAGCTGGAGTACTGCATCCAGTTTTGGGCTCCACAATTCAAAAAGGATGTGGAGAAGCTTGAGCAAGTCCAGAGAAGAGCCACATGCATGATCAGAGGTCAGGGAAGTAGACCCTACAATGACAGGCTGAGAGCCATGGGGCTCTTTAGCCTGGAAAAGTGCAGGCTCAGGGGTGATCTGGTGGCCACCTATACATTTATCAGGCGTGACCACCAGTATCTGGGAGAATGTTTGTTCACCAGAGCGCCTCAAGGGATGACGACTAGGTTGAACAGTCATGAACTACTACAAGACTGTTTCAGGCTGGACATAAGGAAGAATTTCTTTACTGTGTGAGCTCCCAAGGTCTGGAACAGCCTGCCACTGGAGGTGGTTCAAGCGCCTACATTGAACACATTCAAGAGCAAACTGGATGCTTATCTTGCTGGGATCCTGTGACCCCCTGCTGACTTCCTGCCCTTTGGGCAGGGGGCTGGACTTGATGATCTTCCAAGGTCCCTTCCAGCCCTAATGTCTATGAAATCTATGAAACTACTCCACAAGGCCTTAGGCTCTTAGCAACAATTTACAGCTCAATATCTAAACAGATATAGAACAACACTTAGTCTAATCTTCATAGGGCCTTCGGCAAGCATCTTTACACACAAACATAATTTCAGCTGTCACAGATGGGAAGGATGGATTAGAGGGTTTGCTGTTCTGATTAATAGGCAGAGGAGTAAGAGTGGGTGGGACAGGGTGAAATTAGTTAGCATGTAGCTTGAGAGTCTACTGTTGTTTCTTATCTTGGGGTTGCTTTACAGTTACAGTAAGCCACCCCAAGTCTTTTGGATAGGGTGAAATATACATCTAAATAATGGGAACAACAATAAAGAAGGCAGCAACAATAGTCATGCTGCTGACCATCTGTTTTAAAGGTCATCACTCTTCCAATATGAACTCAAACCCAATTGTATAATCCTACTGTGGCTGTTATTCTCACCATCCTCCTACTGCCATCAATGACAGTTACCCATCTGTCACCTTCCTCTCTGTAGGGCATTTCTCCACTATGAGAACTCAACTCTTTCATTTACATGGGGGAGCCTCAATTACTTACCAGAAAATCTCATAAACTCACCTAAGTTATTTCTTATATGACTTTTCTGGCTCTCCTTAAACATGTCTCAGTCAGTCAGTCAGTCCCTTCTACAATAGCTAGCCCCCTGACAGCCTTTTCCAGTCATACTGCTACCCCTATAAATACGTTCTTTTTCTGCATACACCTTGCACTGAGCAAGCAGTTATCTTTGGATGAAGCCAATTTCCCCAAAGTGTCCAACCCAGATTGTGCCCTCCCCCACATTCCCTCCTCTTCCCCACACAAACTGCTTTGCAAGAATGAATTCTGGACTCTTGCCATCAGCATCATCAAATTATATTGACATAGCTGCTGTTTTATGCAAACTTTTCTCCAGGTCATATGCTCCTATCTGCTCCACCCCCAGTGTATGCTTCAATATTATGCCCTTGCAGGAGATTATACAAACTGTTGCTTTTTCCATAAATTATATAAACAGAGAGTACAGACCCATAATGCATTTACTATGCAGTAAATTGACTGTACTATGTACTAAAAGTGGAGTGGACAGCTCTAGTACCTAATAAATCACATGAATCCAGGATAAAATAACTCCTTGAAAAATGTGTAAACTTTACTATGTGGAAATAGTATGATGAAGAATTTTTTTTTGTGCTTAATTTCATCCTAGGATAACTGCTTGCTCAATTCAAGGCTTCCTCACCACCTCTTGGCCAGGCCCTGTAATAAAACCTACTGTGGAAGAGCTATTTGTATGCCAGTTTCCAGTGAGTGCATCTACATGTTCATTAAAGTACCTTAGATGCTGCACATTTAGTTTAGTACTTGCTAAATAAAATGCTAACTAAATGTACAGTAACTAGAGTTACTGCGCAGTAGCACCAGCATGCAATTATTTTGTGACACTTACTGCACATTACCTTAATAACACTGCATAGCAGGCTATTAGCACTGATTTTAACCTCCACACTATTGTGGGGTGTTATTAGACTAATGTGCAGTAATCATCATGTGCAGACATGCCCAATGCAGAGTCAAATTATGATAATGTAACTTGTTGCATTGTGATTGTTTTGGCAGTCTACATACAGTGAAACACCTCATAAC
Organism: Caiman crocodilus; assembly: GCA_030014935.1. NCBI lineage: Eukaryota > Metazoa > Chordata > Crocodylia > Alligatoridae > Caiman > Caiman crocodilus. The sequence goes on from JAGPOW010000261.1 coordinate 138,923,380, forward strand.
AAGTCTTTGTCCCAAGATATGCATCCCTACTGCCTTCTTTATTTCTCTTTCCCTTTTCATTTAGTTGATTCCTACAAAGTGATAGCATTTCAGGGATTAACCATGAGATTATGTTAAGGAATAGGAGTTACCTTGGAGCAACATGCACTGAAAAAAGTGTTATTAGCCATGTTATTAGTGAGTTATTAGCTACCTTCGTGTTAGTGAATTATTGGCTTCTGGATCCCAGGTCACTGAGATACCCATGCAGTGATTAACTTGCCATGGAAGGGTTCAGTACTTTCTCCACTAATATAAGGAGATGGTGGAAGAGTGGAAAAAATGACATGAGCCAATGGAGAAGTAAACAGCTTTCCTGAGGCAGATGGTCTTGTAACCTTCTAACTTTGTACTGATTTACAGAAGCACATAAAGATTTTTAATTTTGGCAACTGAATAATGTTTATCAGTTTGTGAATGGGATGCTGCCATGTGGGTTCCTGCAGTTACTTGATGACCCAAGATATCCCTTGTCAATCTACATACACTGTGTGCACAGAGAAATGACATTGATTATGTGATTGGTCCCTTGAAAACTCTCTAAAGCTATGCCCAAACAGAAAAGCACAGCTGCAGAGCACTCTGATCATGGAACAAATTAACCCTCAGTGTATGAGGGTTCAATTGAAGGTGTTCCTATGTGACTTCATTAATTTCTGTCTGCTCCAGCTGGAACTGCAGCCTAGCCAAGCTACTGTTTCTGGATGGGAGGGGGAGTAGGTAGGAAAGGGAGGTCCTTTCTAGGGTTTCTTAGCCCCACTGGAGTGTGAGTGGGGGGTGGAGAGCAGGGCAGGGATTGGAGTCCCTCACTTTGGGGGTGCTTCAATCTACCCACCTCCCTATTCCAGTGAGACTGAGAAAACCCCAGAACAGCCTCTCTCACCTGTTTTCTCTTTGCTCCCATCCAGAGACAGCAAAGGAGCTGGGAGTGGGGGAGGAGCCAAGGGAACAGATGCAGGGGAAGAGCCAAAGGAATACTTAGCCTCTCTCCCTAGATTGGCTCCAAATTGGAGCTGATCCTCCACCCTACCAATTCAATAGCTAACACCTGTTGGGTCAGGAGGATTGGTCTAACTCATGGCAATTTCTATGAATCGCCATGAATTAGACCCAGAAGCTGCACTTCTGACTGCAGATTGTTTTCCTATAGTCACTTCAGTGTAAGGGCATTTGACAGTTGTCATACAGTCATGGTTCTGAGTCTTCAACTTTCCTTTATAGTATGCAGAACCAGCATGATAAAACCCCTACGGGCACAATAATATAAAAAGAAGTACAGCATTACAAACCACATGCAATATACTAAAGTAAGGATTCTTTGCCTTTTTAGAACTTAGATGACTGAATTCTTCCACCCAAATAATTAGCAGATCCTAGTACACTTAGGGCTAGTTAGTCCTATAAGAAGCTGATAGTTTCATAGTCAGTGGAACAGTGGAGAGTTTCTTAAGGAAGGAGTTGGAAAAAAGCTGAGGCAGAGAGTTTAGGATGTCTGTAAAAGATATGGGCAATCATTCACATTTAATATTCAGCAAGTGGTTTTTAGTTTAGGGTTTTTGTTTAAGACTTCCTTTGGGCATAGGCATTGTAGGGAGGAGTGAAGGGTTTTGTTACCTTCCTGGTTGGAAGTAAAGGAAAACGGAATGCTTCAGAGGTTTTCTGGGTGGTGACAGAACCCTGTCAGCGCTCTGAAAATAGCTACATAAAGTATAATATTCTACTCACATGAAGTCCAAGTAAGTAGTTTCACTATGACATACCTATTTTTTAAAGAACATATTAAAGAATCCTATTGCATGACTTGTAGAAAAGGATGTATGGTTTCTGTATGTTATCATTAGTCTGAAGTTTGTTCATGTTTTGCACTGTCCTTGAATCTTTAAACAGAGATTTCTATTATGGTGGAAAAAGTTGTAGAAAAACTCCATAAATAAGCTCCTCTTTTTTGCTTTCATTTGGGTATAGTCTTGTATTCCTGGCCTTCTCTGGAGTGCGTAAATCACTGCAAGCAGGAGTTATAAACAATACATTTCTTATTACAGTAGTTTCTAGTCTTGACAAAAGGATTCACTGCTTAATTTCTAGTCTTCCAAATAGTCATCTGTAACAGGGAGCTAGGAGGCTCCTGATACCTGAAAGGAAACTGTAGCATGGTGAGATGGCTTAGGGAAAGCTAGCAACTATGGGCATTTTTATACATACAAGTGCCACAGTGCCAGGCATTTTGAAAAGCACCTGGCACTGATGCTGTTGTCCTGTGGGGCCTGACCAACTCTCAGCATCCTAAAATTGCGCTGTTAGATGGGAGGGTGTGACACTATTACACATAGACACACACAAAAATCAATTAGGTGCATACACACACACTACCAACTCAGGCACATACACATCCAAGCCTAAGCATATACATACTATACACCCCCGAAATTAGACAGAAATCAGTTGTTAATATCCACACATGCTATACACATACAGGGATCACTAATTCGAATACCATGCACACAATTATATATATTTGCCAGTTCACACACACACACCACAGACCCATACATGCACATAGATGAGTTCCTAACTGGCGTGATGTGGTATGTGTGCACTTGGGGTACTTGGGACACCAAGGGTGGTCGGTGACTATAGGAGGGGGAGTCAAGGGTTCTCATATGGAAGGGAAGGAGCAAAATGGATGGGGTTAAGATAAGAGAGAGAAAATAGGAGAGTGAAAGTGCCAGGGGTGAAAGTTGGTGGGACCAAGATTAGAACTGGGAGACTGGAGGGGAGCTGGGGTTACTTGACATCAATTGATGTTAATTGATTAAAGGACAACACCCAAAGCCAGCAGGACAGAGGAGCATGCTGGAGAGAATCAGGCACAGAGGCTGAGGTCAGAGCCAGAGTTGCGGGGGAACCAAAAGTATGGGGAGAGGGAAGCTAGGACTGGGGAGAACTGGAAGGATTGCAGAAGAACTGGAGAAGCTGTGGGGAGATCCAGGAGGCTGCAAGTGAGCTGGAGAAGGGCTCTGGGAGCTGGGAGGTGATGCAGGGACTGCTGGGGAGTGGGGAAAAGCTGCAGGGGTGCTGGGAGCCAGATCAGGGCTCCAGGGGGCAGCTGGAGAGGCTGCTGGGGAGTGGGGAAAAGCTGGAGTGGTGCTAGGAGCTGGATTGGGGCTCCAGGGGTTGGGGGACAGCTGGAGAAGCTGCAGGGAGTGGTGGCAGGTGCTGGGAGCCAGAGAAATGTGCTGGGGAAAACTGTGGGGAAGAGGCTGAAGGTGCGGGGAGCTGGTGGAGGCAGCAGGGCAGAAATAGAGGGAGACACAGAAAGCTAAGAATGCAGGGAGACAGAGGGAGATCAGAAAGTGCAGGCAGCTGGGCAGAGATGGAAAGCAGTGAAACACAGACAGAGACAGACAGGAAAGATTGAGGAGGGAAGTCAGGAAGAGACCAGGACTGGGAAGAAGGCAAAGGCAGAGAGAGAGAGACATGGGAGGGAGATCAGAGAGCAGGAGTTAGAGTAGGGCTGGGAGGTCAGTAAACAAAACCCAACTTGGGTTCTAACCTAACAGTTTTATTAAACAAACAGTATACTGTGCTGCTCACAGAGTTATTGGTTCCTACACACACACACAAGCACTCATACACGCAACTACACAATGGGAGCAGAGGAGCAAAATGCTTGGTGGAGAGATTTAAGTTGTAGTGTGTAGGGACAGAGTACAGATCCTGTCTTCCTCCATTCCTGTGTCCCAGCTACCTATCCTGGGCTGTGAGTTGATGGCCAGTCAGGGTCTTTTCCAGCGAGATGTTGTCCAGTGGGGTTTGCCGGCAGGGCCTCTGGGTGAATAGGTAGCATGATGCAGTGCTGGTCCAGATGGAGAGGGCATCCCAAGGAAGTCACACACTACCATCCCTTTTATGGGGTGGGCTATCTATGTCTCCTATGGGAGAGACATATGCAGGCAATGACAGTCCTAGTGTACTGAGCATGTGAACTCCAGGCAAGGACGTGCAGTTCCAGGTGTCTGTGTTGCAATAGTGGGTTGGTTGATTTCTGTAGGGTCTTTGTCTTTCAAATGCTGTGTTTCTGTTCTGTCCCTGGATGAGATCCATGGTTCCTGGGTGAGTCAATGCAAGGCAATGGTCCAGCCATTGAGATCATTATTCAGTAAAGGCCTGGTAGCATGGTATTTGAAGCACCCTCATTCATAATTTCACATTTTCATAGTAGCTAGGGTCAGGAGGGACCTGAACAATCATCCAGCCTGACCCCCTGCCACAGGCAGGAAGGAATGCTGGGTTCACAAGACCCCAGACAGGTGATCATCCAACCTCCTCTTGACGTTGCCCAAGGTAGGGGCAAGGACCACTTGCCTGGGAAGTTGGTTCCAGGTTTTGGCCACCCTAACTGTAAAATATTGCCTTCTTATCTCCAACCTAAACCTATTCTCCATAAGCTTATGACTATTTTTCCTTGTTACCCCAGGTGGTGCTGGGGAGAAAAGAGCTCTGCCTATTTGCTGTTGATCCCCCTTGATGAGTTTGTAGGCAGCCACCAGGTTTCCCCTCAGCCTCCTCTTGCTGAGACTGAACAGGTTCAGGTCCTTCAGTCTCTCCTCGTAGGGCCTGTCCTGCTGCCCTCTCACCAAGCGGGTGGCCCTCCTCTGAACCCTCTCCAGGCTGGCC
>JAGPOW010000261.1:138932789-138943201 GCA_030014935.1 Caiman crocodilus
AAAAAAAAAAAAGGACTGTTCAGCTTTTAAATAGCCCTATCAAGCTTTTCAATATTAGGGTTGGATCAAGAAATCTACAAAGCTTGAGAAGGTGATTTTATGCTTCTAATAAAAAAATGTATAGATATTATTCACTTTATTCACCTGAACTCTTTTTGGAGGAAGAAGTCTAACAACATTATTGAAGTGGCAGTATTACCTTCTACCTACTGTGTCATCTGCCTTCAAATGAGTGTGATACTTCATAAAGTGTTAAAGTTTTGATTTTTTTCACCCTATCTGCATTTTTCAAAATGACATTTGCATGCCAGTAATTTCTTTCTTCTTTCTAAGAGACAATATTACAATATTTACTTTATTTGAGAAAACCAGCAAGGAATGCACTGGGATGCAGGGGAAGACTCTAACAGTTTTGCATTTTCAGATGGCAGTCTGCCAAGGGTTATTATATGAAATGGAGTAAATCTGTCCTTAATCATTGTACATTGACTGATAGAATATAGCTAGTTAGTTTAGTCATTTGTAGAATTTAATATATCATTTATCTAATACAATAGACACTTGCTCTATAAAAGGTTACCATGGAATTCCTAGAAAGAAAAATTGTAATATAATAGAAAACCTAGTCTAGCCTGTATAGTCAATTAAAAAGAAGAAATTACTGTCTTTAAATGAAATAAGCATTGGGAAGCTGCTGTTTTGAAAGTCTGCTTTTCAATTTGGACAAAGTGGATTCGAATACATAGGGAAAACCACAATATCCAAGCAGGTACAAGACAAAAAATGTTGGGTCATGAATTCTGACCCAGAAAATGATCATGTATTTAATGGCAAATGCTTCTGGTACCTTTTAAAGTACTCAGGCTTAAACCAGTGCAATACTTATTTTCTTTTCCAGACCTAATCAGGCCCACTGACTACTATCCCATGGTCCTCATCTATGTGGGAACGAGTGATGTGTCCGAGAGTAGTCCAGGTTGGGTCATGAGTGACTACATGGCTCTGGGAGCCAGGCTTAGAGGTTTGGGAACAAGTGGTCTTCTCATCTATCCTCCCAGTCAGCCTCTGCAGCCAGCACCAGAACAACTGCAGTGGCGAGGTCAACTTATGGCTTTGGAGTTGGTGCTATTGTGAGGGGTTCAGCTTCCTAGACCATGATCTATACTTCCAGGATAGGGCCTTGCTGGGAAGTGATGATCTACATCTCTCTCCAAAAGGTAAGAGTCTGTTCTCTTACAGTTTGGCAGACCTCCTTTGTAGAGCTTTAAATTAGGTTCATCAGGGGACAGGGATATAGAAGACAGGGTGAAACCAGGAAAGGAAAGCCATGAACCGTACACTGAAATAGACCAAGTAAGTACTAAGGGGCCTACTAAGGATCAGGATAGGAGTTTATTAAGGGCAACAACTGGGGGCTTAGGAATCTCTATATTAATGCTAGGAGTATGGGGAATAAGCAGGAGGAACTTGCACTCCTGCTTGCAAACAAAGATTTTGACCTGGTAGGGCTAACAGAAATGTGGTGGAACCCTATCCAAAATTGGGCAATGGGCATCGAGGGCTACAGGCTATACAGGAAAGATAGATGGGGGAAAAAGGGGGCAGGCATTGATCTATATGTTAAGGAATATTATACATTTTCTGTAATAAAGATGGGGACAGAAGAAGGGCAGATCAAAGTCCTATGGGTCAGATTACAAGGGGGTAGGAGTGAAAGGGAGTTGGTAGTAGAGGTCTACTACAGACCCCCACACCAGGAGGAAGAGTTAGACCTAGAATTATCAAGACACCTGTCAAAGGCAATACACTTAAAGGACCTGGTTGCCATGGGTGACTTAAGTTACTTGGGCATCTGGTGGGAGGAGCAGTCAGCAGATCTGCCCATTCACGTAGGTCCCTAACCTGCATACAGGACCTGCACGTAACACAGGAGATACACAATCACACTAGGGGAAATGCCTTACTTGAGCTGGTGCTGGCCACAGGGGAGGACTTGGTGAGGGATCTGCAGATACAAGGTAACCTAGGAGATAGTGACCACCTGTTGATAGGATTTACTGTCTGGAAAACGGTGAGAAAGATACCTAGTAGGACAGAAGTTCTAGACTTCCAGAAGGCCAACTTTAATGAGCTCAGGAGATTAATTAAAGTGGGACTGAGGGGTAATAACATCAGTGAGTTGGGAGTCCAGGAAAGGTGGGAGCTCCTTAAGGGACTGATCCTGCAGGCACAGAAGGGTACCATCCCAGTACACATAAAGGGAGGTGAAAGAGCCAAGAAACCCTCTTGGCTGAGCAAGGAAATCCAGGAGAGCCTAGAGGGGAAAAGAGAGGCTTACAGGCTGTGGAACCAGGGGGCAGTCACCAAGGAGGAGTATACCTGCTTGGCTCATGCTTGCAGGGAAGCAGTGAGGAAGGCGAAAGAAGAAATAGAACTAAGGCTGGCAAGAAAGATTAAAGGTAATAAAAAGTCCTTTAAGTACATAGGAGCAAAAAGAAGGTGCAGGGTAACATAGGACTGCTATAGGATGGACTAGGGCAAATCATAACAGGATGGATAAAGCTGAGCTCTTAAACATTTTTTTTTTCATCTGTGTTCCTGGACATGGATACAAACATACCTCCCAATGAGACTTTAGTCTGGCATGAGAGAGATACCAATCCACCAAAGGACCTAGTGAAGGGGCACTTGAAGGGGTTGGACGTGTTTAATGTGGCAGGCTATGATGATCTTCACCCAAGGATACTAAAGGAATTGGCTGGTGTCATTGGTTATCATAATGAAACCTCTGGTGCAACTGTTTGATAACTTGTGATGCACAGGACAGGTCCCAGAAGACTGGAAAAGTGTGTCCAATGTGGTCCCTATTTTTAAGAAGGGGAGGAAGGAGAACCCGGGTCATTATAGGCCAGTTAGCCTCACCTCTATTCTTGGCAAGACCTTAGAAAAAATCATTATGGTTCATTTTTTTTTTTATGACCAGGTCACACAGTGCTTAGATGCAGGAGTAGAGGTAGATGTTATTTACTTGGATTTTAAAAAGGCTTTAGATACAGTGTCATACCTAATTCTTATAAATAAACTAAATGGCTGTGACATGGATTTTTTTCACAGTCAGGTGATTGGAATACTGGCTTATGGGATACATCCAGAGAGTAGTGGTGGATGGGTTGGTTTCTACCTGGAAAGATGGGGGCAGTTGTGTCCCCTTGTTTGCCCTGTAGGGTCAGGCCAATGTTCAGGATGGCAATATAACACTGTTAGACAGGAGGGCATGGTGTACAATTGCATATACACACAAAAATCAATTGTCAATACCTGCACACCCAATACACATACATGAATCACTAATTTGTGTATCACACATATGATGACATATATACATGTATGTATATTCACCAGTTCACACACATACCACCTACCTACACATACACACAGGAGAGTTCCTAACTTGGATGATAGGGTATGTATGTGTGTGTGTTTGGGGTACCTATACTTGGGGTAAGGTTAAGGTGAGAGAGTGAAAGTGTAAGGAGTGAAAGTTGCCAGAACTGGGATTAGAACTGGTAGACTGGAGAGAACCTGGTTAAGGAACTGAGGCTTGGGGTGCTTGGTAACTAAAGAGCAATTGGCAGAGATCAGGGGAAAAAACAGTGGGGATGAGACAATAGCAAAGAAATAGGGGCTTGCAGGCAGAGAGACGGTCAGGATGGCAGGAGCCACAGGAGCATGGGGCAGGTGTTGGAGGTGGCAGTGAGCCAGAAGCAGGAGAGGGAGAAATAAGACAGAAGTTAGAGGGGTGAGGAGTAGAGATTGGAGTAGGGCCAGAAGTGTAGTAATGCAAAACCCAACTCAGGCTTCCAAATAACAGTTTTATTTAATGAACACTGTACATTTACATTGGAGAGGTTACACAATTGCAACATATTACACAACAGGGCATTGGGACAAGATGGGAACAAGATGGGAATGGATACTTGACATCACTTTACAGAGACAGGCCTGAAGCATACAATATTAATATGAAACAATAAAAAACAATGCACAAATGATAGGAATACAATATAATACAATATAAAACAGTAAACATTGATATAAAGATAACAGAACACTATTTACAATATATAAAAACAGAGCTTATTACCCCAACAGTATACAAGAACTCAGCTTACCCAATACTACTTGTAATCAAAGAGAAAACAGAGAGGGCAGAGAGAAAGTCAGAAATGGTTGGGGAAGGGGAGGGAGTATTTTTTTTTAAGAAAAACAGGGGGTTTTGCTACATTCCAAGGCTCCATCCTTGGATCAGTACTGTTCAATATCTTCATCAGTGATTTGGATGAGGGTATAGAAAGCACTCTGTCCAAATTCACCGATGACACCAACCGTGGAGTATAGTAAACACACTAGAGGGTAGGGAGGGGAAAAAGGGATACTCTGTTTACCAGGGAGACCCTTGGGATTTACTAGAAACAATGGCCATAAACTGAGGGAGAGCAGATTTAGATTGGATATCAGGAGGCATTTAAAAGGAGATAGATTGGCACTTAGCTAGGGTTACTTAACCCCAGTGCTCTTTCCTACCCAAGGCAGGGAGTTGGACTTGATGATCTAAGAGGTTCCGTCTGTCTCTAGAAATATATGTAATCTAGATGCTTCCTCAGCTTAATGAAGGGTTTTAAACCCGAAAGCTTGCAAAGAAGAATTTCTCCAATTATTGTTTTCTAATAAATTATATCAGATTGACCCTAACAACCTTGTCTAGGCTATGTCCTTAGACCAACATGGCTACAGCCTACATCCCTTAACACACATGACATGAGTTTTGCTTTCAGCAGCTTGAGGTGCAGTTTCACAGAAACCCCTGCACCACTCTGCCTGAAACCTGGCAGGCCTCCCTCATGGCCGCATGAGGGGCTATTTATGTGGCAGGACAGATGCTAATGAGGACAGCCATTTAATGGCCTGCTCTCAGAGCTGGAAGTGGCAGTTTAGTTTCTCACCAGTGCAGCCATCAGGGGAAGAACATTTCCCTGCTGATCTCCTGTGCCAGGAAGAACTTAGAGGTATAATGGCTGGGTCTATATGGGGAGGAGGAGGACCCACATCATTCTAGGCATGACCTAAAACTGTACCCTGCCAGGGTTGGGAGGCCTGGGTGGGACTGACAGTGGTGCAGCAGCCTCAGGAAATGCCAGGACCACAAACCTCCTTGGTAAAAGGTGGTTAGGAGCAGGAGGTACCTGATAACCTCCAGCAACTGTACAGTTCTGGTTGGGTAAAGCCTGGACCTGTAAGGTCTTTGAGAGGCCTGAGGCTTACTCAGGTTGCAGTGGAGTTGTGAGGGTGAGAACAGGAGCTACCATCCCTGCATTTTTCACCCGCTGAGCCTTACAAACACACAATTGCTATGTCATGAATTTTGCTTGTCAGCAGCCTAAGGTGCAGTTTCTCAGAATCCCCTGCACCTACCTCCCTGAAACCTGGTACGCTTCATGGCCTCAGCAGAAGCTACCATCCCAGCAGTTTTCATCCTGCTCTCTCTTCACACTCATGTAATAAGTTTTGCTTTGTACAGTTTGAGGTACAGTTTCCCAGAAACTCCTGACTCTATCTCCTTGAAACTTGGCAGGACTTCATGGCCTTAGAAAGGATTAGCATCCTGACAAGTTTCAGCTGAATCAGGCAAGAAATAATAAAGTTATAGGCAGTTTTGTTATTCCTCATTATAGCCTATCGCCAAAATATTGAAACACTGTCAAAATTCTGAAAGTTTTGGCTGAAACAAAATGGGACAGTGATTCAAAACACTAAAATGAATCACTGTCCCTCTGAAATGAAAATCTGAAACAAAATGAAACACAGCCATTTTGAACAGCCCTATGAAACACCAAAACAAAACACTGTCCCTCCAAAATGCTGAATTTGAAACTAAAATGAAACACTGGTGTTTTGCACAGCCCTAGTAACTGGCATTGAACTAGTTTCAAACATGCTGGTATTAAAATGCCTCTTGCCCAAAAACTACCCAGTTTTGTTTTTCTGTTCTATTACTGTCCCTTTTAGTGTATTTATTTATCGGCAATTTCAAGTTGAATGGCTTTTAATTCTAGCCCTATTTTTTTAATAATAGTTTTTTCTCAACTAGATAAAAAATACTTTCCACTGTTGGATGGTTTTTACTTCCCTTTGCAAGTGCCCAACTGTATCATGGTGACTTGGTCTTAGTTATGGTACACTTAAGAGATAAAGTTCTTTAAGAATGAAAAATGACTTACAGTAAGAAAATTTGATTTTCTTCTCTATCTTCTCCCATTTTTGTTCCTTTTATTTAAATATGAGTAAGAAAACTGCATGCGTTATTGCACTGACAAGGTTTAGGCTAGCATAAAGAGATAAAAAATCCCTTTTCTACTTGCTGTTCCCTTTTTTGAATATTAAGGGTAACATTTAATTCTTTTATACCAAAGTATTGTACTAGGAGGTCTTGAGTTGCTTGTTCAGTATGACAACAAACTTAATATTTTTCCAGTGCTTTCTAAAATAGTCCTCCATTCTGTAAGCATGACCTGTGTTTCTTGTTCTCCAGTATTTCATTTTATATGGGCTATACCTAGGTGTACTATGAGCAGGTCCAGGCTAACAACTGTTCAATATGATGTTGTCTGACAGGTCTGTATTGTAAGTTTGAAAATGTTTCCATCTCCTACAAGTTTTGTGGCAACTTTACAGGTTACTGAAATTCTTGACTAGAAAGGGGTCAAAACTAAAGCCATATCTAATTAGAAATATTTTTTTGTGATTTCCTCCGAAAAAACTCACTATAGATGTTAGTTTATTGTTATGTAATCCATTTAAATGTCCATTTAAAATGTGCTACATTGGTGATGTATTATGCCAAATATTTTATGATGTTATTAAATATTATATCGTGAGCCCTCTCAGCGAAGGAGGATCAGCAGCAGCGGCGGAGAAGCGGTGAGTGGGGTAGTGCCAGCAGCTGCAGCTGATCCGGAGGGGAGCCTCCCGGATCGCTCACAGCTGAGACAGCAAAGAGCTGCACTCCTGAGCTGCGAGCAAACAGAGTGCGCAAACAGGGAAGCGGCAAGGGGACAGGAGTGGGTTAGGAGCATCCCCGGAGGCAGCTCCGGGGAGTGATACTAGCCCGCCGAGGCAGGTTGCTGTCTAGGGACCTGCACCCTTCCCTCCCCAACCCAGGAGCTTCAGAGGCCAAGGCTGCTGGCAGGGACTTCCGGGGAACCGGGACTCCTGATTGGCAGCCAAAAAACTGTGGGAATACCGTGGGAAATTCAAATTTAAACTGTGAAACTTACAAGCGGGGTCTGATTCACAGCTTGGCAGTTGGGAGCGGAGCAGGGAGCCAAGAAGACCCCTGATAGGGCTCAGGTGTGGTCTCGGCCACACGTGAGCCCTCTCAGTAAAGGAGGAGCAGCAGCAGCGGCAGAGAAGCGGTGAGTGGGGTAGTGCCGGCAGCTGCAGCTGATCTGGAGGGGAGCCTCCCGGATCGCTCATAGCTGAGCCGGCAGGGAGCCATGCTCCCGAGCTGAGCATGAACAGAGCGCGCAAACAGGTGCGCTCTGTAAGGGCATGCTGACATTTGCACCGGCGTTTGCACAGGAGAAGCGCAAGGAGGAAGAGAATAGGGACTCGAGAGTGGGAAGATCTCAGTTTCTAGGAACATGGTGAGTATTTGTAATGCCACTGCCAGGGGCCTGGCCTTCCCCTTCCCTCTTCCCCAGTATTCCCCCCCCCCAGCGTTCCTCTGAGGCCACCATCCAGACCGAGCCCCTAGGGGGTTCGCTGTCTGCCTGCCCGACCCTGGCTGGGGGTAGTGGCTGGGCAGGGCCCCTGGGGTTGGGGGAGTTGCCTGGGGCATCCCCTGGCTTCCCCTCTTGTGACCGTCTTCAGGCCTGGAGGGGCAGCTGAGGAAGCTCCAGGCTCAGGTGAGCAGGCTTCGGGGGATCCGGGCGGCAGAGAACAAAACTGATAAGTACTCCTGTTCTCTGCAGGCCTAGAAACCTACTGAGGAGCCCCCCAGACCCAGAAGAGTGACTTGTTGGTGGCAGCAAGTTCCCTTTGGATCCAGGGCAGCCCGTGCTGCTGTAGAACCTGTATCTGAGGTGCCACTTGGGAACAGGTATGTGGCCCTGGCCACCCTGGAGGAGACTGCTGAGGAGCATCCCCCTCACGGTGCTGATCATGCACCCTCATCGCGACCAGAGAGGAAGAAGCAGTCCCATAGAAGGAGCAAGCATTGAGTCCTGGTCATCGGGGACTCCATCCTGAGGGGAACGGAGGATCCCATTTGCCATCCTGACCCTTGGGTAGAGAGGTTTTCTGCCTGCCTGGAGCGCGGGTTCAGGAAATCACAGAGTGCATCTGGAAGATTATTGGGCCCACAGATTTACCATCCGTTAGTGGTAGTCCACGTGGGGACCAACAACGCTTCTAGAGGCCAGCTGGAGAAAATCATTGAAGACTTCAAGGCTTTTGGAAGACAGCTCAAGGCGTTTGCATCGCAGGTGGTGTTTTTTTCCAATCTGCCGGTGAGTTGATGGGGAAGGCGACATGAGGCCTATATCACAGCTGTAAATCAGCGCCTTCAGGGTTGGTGTTATGATGTGGGCTTCGGATTCTTCAATTATAGCCCACATTCCTCTACGCAGAGCATGCTGGCAGAGGATGGACTTCACCTAACACCTAAAGGTAAGCGTTTTCTTTCTTCTAGTTTGGCTGATCTTGTGTGGTGGGCTTTAAACTAGCTTTGCCGGGGGACGGGCCTGCCAGGAGAGGAGAGGACACTCTGCCGCTGAGCCAGGTAAGTTGAGCGAGAGTATGTGGTTGTAGCTTGGGGGAAATGAGTGGAGAGGGAGAGGCGGCAGTGGGTAGCCTTAAATGTCTCTATACAAATGCTCGCAGCATGGGAGGTAAGCAGGAGGAGCTTTCTCTCTTGGTGGCTGTGGAGGACCCAGATTGGGTTGGGCTCACAGAAACCTGGTGGGACCCGACCCATGACTGGGCTGCAGGCATTGATGGATATGCCCTTTTCAGGAAGCACAGGGTGGGGAAAAGAGGCAGAGGGGTTGCGCTGTATATCAAAGAGCATTTCTCTGCATCAAGTGCCAACTTGGGGGTGACTGAGGACCAGGAGGAATTGATTTGGGTCAGGCTGCAAGGAAGACAAAGGGAAAGGGACTTAATGATGGGTGTCTGCTACAGACCACCCAACCAGAGGGAGGTGCTGGACCTCCAAATTGCTGGCCAGCTCAAGGAGGCAGCTAGGACAAGGGATGTCATTGTCATGGGTGATTTAAATTACCTGGACATCTGTTGGGAGGAGCAGTCAGCCAAGTCTGAGAGGTCCCGCAACTGCAGGACCTCCACTTGGTACAAGAGGTGCATGGCCCCACCAGGGGGGATACGCTGCTGGATCTGGCCCTGGCCTCAGGGGATGATCTGGTTAGAGGTCTACAGATACGCAACTCCCTGGGAGATAGCGATCATCACCTGATAGAATTTGCCATCTGGCACTGTGTAGCTAGGGCCCACGCTATGACTAGGGTCCCAGATTTCAAAAGGGCCAATTTCAGGAAGCTCAGGAGGCTGGTTAAGAAGATGCTGCAGGACTGTCGGGTTAAGGACATGGGTGTCCATGAAGGGTGGATGTTCCTTAAGGAAACAGTCCTCCAAGCCCAAGGGGTGACCTTTCCTGCCCGATGCAAGATGGGCAAAAGTGCCCGGAAGCCCCCATGGCTTAATAGGGATATTCCAGGGACCCTGAGGGCTAAGCGGGAGGCATATAATCTTTGGAAGAGAGAAGCAGTCTCCAAAGAGGAGTACTCTTCTTGTGCTCAGGAGTGTAGGAGGGCTATTAGGAAGGCCAAGGAGGAACTAGAGTTCCACCTGGCGACAAGGATCAAGGACAACAGGAAGTCCTTTTTCAAATATATGGGGAGCAAAAAGAGAGCTCTGGGCAACATTGGTCCCCTGAGGGACTTGTCAGGCAACCTGGTGCTCGCAGCCGATGGGAAGACTGAGATCTTCAATGGGTTCTTTGCCTCGGTCTTCCTGAGTGGGGACCAGGACTTCCCTCCCACTGGAAGCCTGTATTCCCCCTCAGGAATCACTGCTAGGCCAAGGGTGAGGGTAGACCTGGTGAAAGGGTTTCTGGAAGGGCTGGATGTCTTTAAGTCAGCAGATCCGGATGACCTACACCCAAGGGTGTTGAGGGAGCTGGCGGGGGTGATTGCTGAGCCCTTGGCTCGGTTATACAAGCGCTCTTGGAGCTCTCAACAAGTGCCAGAGGACTGGAAGGTGGCCAATGTGGTTCCTATCTTTAAGAAGGGGAGGAAGGAGGACCCGGAGAACTACAGGCCTGTCAGTCTCACCTC
>JAGPOW010000261.1:138956962-138967591 GCA_030014935.1 Caiman crocodilus
CACACCAACGTCCAGGACAGCAGCGAGGCTTGGGACGTGGTATCAGGGGTGGTAGGAGCCACGTTTGGCCCTAAGGCCAGGGTGCCTGGAGTGCACCCAGCATATGGGGGGAACATCCCGGTGGGTCCAGGAGATCACAGGGACAAAGGTCCCAGTACGCCACGCCCAAGGCGGTAGAAAGGTAGCCTCCCAATATATACCTCTTTATCATCAAAGTCATGGCGGGCGAGAATTGAGGGTGCCTTGGGCCGGACTTGGCACAGACGGAGGGCCTTCACGGCCCTCCTGTAGGACCCCGCCATGACACTATGTATTTAGTCTATTTCTTGCTTATTATACACGTGTGGTATATTTGTATGGTTTGGATTGGTTTTTTAAATGGTCTTCTGAAATAGTTTGTAATTTGTAGCTTATTGGTCTAGGGGTGACTCAAAAACAAAGAAATCTATTTTTTCCAGTATCTGGAAGATGTGTAGGGAAGCTAATCTCTGAGACAAGGTAAGAGAACTTGGGAGAAGATGGAGAAGAGAAGTCCTCAGACTTTTTCCTGTTGACTTCTCTGTTTTGAGTTACCTAGTAGAAAAGGAATGGTTGGCTTGATTTTAAATGAAGAAATCTGACCAAAAAATTACCTTGATAATTTTTTAAAAGAGCATATTATAGTTTTGACAATCACATATGAAAGAGAGTGAGTCTTGCATCTGAGTATTGACCTAGGGCTCCATCAGAAAAGCTGCTGCATACTGGGTCCTGGACAGTTCAATATTTGCTGGATCAGCAGGAATAGTCTATAAATAATTAGGTGCCAAGTCCTATGGGGTATAAAAGGGCTATTGAAGACACACAAGAGCAAATTCAGGTCTTTTAAGATGACTTTTTAAATATATTGAAGGAACGTGGTGAAATACATTTTTGTTTCTATACCAAGTCAGTACTGTATAGAAAATACAGTACCTGTCTTTCCTAATTAACACTTAGTTTAAACTCTGTTCTGAAGTAAGTAAATTATGAGGCACATTAAATGTCTCACTGAATATGCTTCTATATCCTTATCTTTTAGTTCATCCTGTTTTTATGTTTGACTTTATTAATGCTGTTGAGCTTGGTGTTCTTGCTAATGAACATTTAAGGAAATACTCTAGAAACGCTCTCTAATCCAATTTAGACATAGATAAGCCTAAATTTCATTTTATCAAATCCCTTAACTATGTAGCAATTTAATATAGCACTGTGATGTTAGGGCTAGATATTTAAATAAATATTCTCATGCCTGAGGAACAAAGAAAATTTAAACTTGTGCTTGTCACTGCTACATAGTGGGTGCATCTGTATGTGAAATTAATGCAAAGCAATAAACTCCAGATCAGTTCAAGACAGCTGCCAGGTGGAGCATCTACATATGCACCCAGGACAGCAGCAATCTGACCTGGGGTGAAGCAGGCCTGGATTGGCAGAGGACGTAGGGGGTCAACCTGGGCTCCAAGTGATGGTGTCGGGTCATTTGGGAAATGACTGGGGCATGAGGGTGCTGCAAATGTGGAGCTATGTCTAGGTGACAAGTAGGTGTCTGGCCCTGTTTGGCTGAGCTGACCAGGCACAATTTACACCCATGGCCAGTGTCCTCATGTGCATTTAAGCACAGTTATTTAGTTACTTACTCTGTCATAAGATAGTACTGTCTCTGACTATGTACTATCTTATGTCAGAATTAATAAGTGTACTGTAGCTTAAAACAGCTGCATGAGTAGATGGTGACACTTTGCTGCACTGTAAATTAGTCTACTCAATAGTAAAGCACACATGAAGATGCACCAAATATGTGGCATTTTTAATGAAACCTAGTTCAGTGAGTGGGCAACAGCTGTGCTACTGAGGTGTTTCCATTATTTCAGTTTCTATTTGTATCTGAAAACTGTTTTGTTAAAATTGGTGATTCTTAAAGCTCTGATGCTCTGACTTTTTGTGATTCATAGATTGCACAACTTATACATGTCTTCTGAGCTGGTCATTACAAAAGAAGATCTTTCTGGATACTTACAATGTATTCGAATGGGGAGTTAGTGCCTTATAAAGAAAACCAGATATTTGTGGGCTTGCAAGTGCTTACACAGACAAATTTGACAAGGACAAGTATTTTTCAGGAAAAAGCCTATGAAAGTGAAGGTATTTATCCTCAAAAAAACCAAAACCCAAAAAAGCCCCATTAAACCGCACTGCTGTGGAAGAGAACTACAAGAAATGAGAACCAGTTTAGTTCATATTAAGAGCATGTTGTTGGACAATCACTTTAAACGTTTAACCTGCACATTGTTCAATGGAATTAGATGGTGGTGAGGACAGCATAGGTAGAATATGGGCAGGATTGTATAGCAGAAGTTATGAAAAGATCTATTAGAATGCTAAAATGTAAGGCCTTTGCCTAATGACAGTTTTGAACTAAATGTAAGGGTTAAAATTTATTGGTATAAGATCTGAAAAGCACTTGCAATTGCAGAAGAGTGTAGCAAAACTCCCAGTTTTTCTTTATCTAAAATTTATTTTAAAATGCATTCCCTCCCCTTCCCTAACCATTTCTGACTTCTTCTCTCTATTCCCTATAGATAAATATAAGTTAACTAAGATGCAGGATAAGCTTTAACATTTTATTTTAGGTAGTAAGTTTTATTTTTCTCTCTCCTCTTTGCAAATAAGTGCCCTGCTATCTTGATGTAGATATCCACTGTTTTATAAATGATAATGACTATGTTTGTCTTGCTTTTTTACTGCTTTTAAATTGTGTGATTACTGTTTTAGGCCTAAACATGTAAGTTAGCATAAGTCATGTCAAACCTCTGTCTTATCCCCATGCCTGGTTGTGTAACCTATGACTCATGCTACCCCTCCTATGTAACTTGGTTCCAGGATGAATGGGGATGAATGAGGGTGCTTGAGAGAATGGCAGTAGGTCTAAAAATAAAAACATCAACACCAGTACCTGGACCAACAACTCAGTCCTTGGAACCACCCTCAGCATTCATGGGGAAAAAAAAAGATGAGGCAACCCACTATTTTGCCAAGTTGTACATGCTCATTAAGTACACCTAGAGCCTTCTGGAACAGGACTGACATTGCCTGGACAATGTCTCCCCATAGGAGATCATAGGTAGTCTGCCCCGTAAAAAGGGGTAATGAAGACTGACTCTTCTGGATGCCCTCTCCATCTGGACCAGCACCGTGCTACACCACCTATTCACCCAGAGGCCCTGCCGATGACTCTCTTCTTTGGGCAAACCTGCTGGACAAAGGGCCCCTTTCCAGCCTGGATAGGTAGCTACCCTACCCCCTCTTCAACCAAGGACTCAGACTCTGCTTCTCTTCTCTACCTGGACTCCAACCCTTTCACTGAGTCTCTTTCTCCTGCTGCCATTGTGAGTGTTTATGTGTGAACCAATAACTTCATGGGACTGTGTAGTATGTTGTCCGTTTAGTAAAACTGTTATTTGGACCCCTAAGTTGGGTTCTGCTTTACTATGGATTGGCTCTGCTCCTCGCCCCTCTCACTTGTCTCATTTCTCCCTCTCCTGCTTCTGGCTCACTGCCACATCCAACACCTATCCTGAGCTCCTTTCTGCCTCCAAACTCCCTGTTTCTTTGCCACTGTCTTATCCCCACTGCCTTTTCCTTTTTCCTGAGCAACCAGCAATCACCTTGCCACCACTTATCTACCCCCCTGTCTCCCGTACCTCAGCTGTCTGCCTCAGGTTCCAGCCCCAGTCTACCTTAAGTAAACCCAAGCCTCAGTTCCTCAGCCAGCTTCTCTATAGTCCACCAGTTCTAATCCTTGTTTTGGCAACTTTTACTCCCTACACTTTAACTCTCTCTCTCTCACCTGAACCTTCCCCCAGTTACTCCAACCACACACATACACACCGTACCATCCAAGTTAAGAACTTAGCTATGTGTAGGTGGGTTGTGTGTGTGATATATGTGTGTCACTGTGTGTATGATGTACAAATTAGTGATCTGAGTGTACATGTATGGACAATTGACTTTTGTCTAACTTTTGGGGTGAATAGTATATGTGCTTGAATTAGTGATAGGTATGCATGTGCCTAAGCTAGTTTGGATGTGTATGCACCTTAGTTGGTAGTGTGTGTGTGTACCTACCTACTTGATTTGTGTGTTTTGTATATGTGCTATTGTGTCACACCCTCCTGTCTAACAGTGCAATATTGAGATCCTGAGAGTTGGCCTGACCCCACAGGGCAACAGTTGGATATTAACATTCTTTGAGAGTGATTTCTATTTTTGGTTATAATTTGTATGCTAACAACAAGATTCTTCCATTAAACTAGGGTGAAATCATGATTTAAATTCAGATGAGGCTGTCTTCTTTTATTTTAGTATAAGGAAAGTCAGAATTGGCTCTTTACGATGCTTCAGCTGCAAGTAGTATGCATGTGTTTATCAGGATGGATGCATGCTTCACTTAGGACCTTAGTCAAGGGACATCTAAGTACAAATCAAGAACTATGAAATACAAAAAAGGGCAAGTAAATCATTTCCCAGAACAGAACTGTTTTGAACTATTTGAAAAATATTTATTTTTCTGGATAAGGACATTGCTTACTTTCTAATGGAAAAGAAACAGCTTTATTTTCCCCTAAAACTTGTGGGAAGTATTTGACCAGCCACAGTCTATACGTTAGAATGGGTATGGGTGGTTGGTGGGGAAATCACATGATCCAAATGTTTGCAACACTGTTTATGGGATAGTTGAATTTTATCAGTGATAATCTTAGGAGTAGTGAGAGTCCTTGGTTGTTTCAAAAATGGTGGCGGGGGGGCAGGAGGATAGTGGGTAAGGCATGGAAAATTGTAAATCCCTAATCCAACAATTTGTTCTTATACAGCAAGGTTCACATGCTTTTAAAAAAATGTTTACTTTTTTTGATTGCCTTAACAAGATTAGGCTTGTAAAAATCTTTAAAGTTGACAGAAACCTTGAACAGTCACCATGTGCTATACTGCACTCTTGGTAATGATTGTGTGAAAAAAATAAATTAATTAAAAAAAATCAAGTTTCTATGCCTTTCCATAAGACTACATATACTTGAAGTTGCTTAGAACACCTTTCTGAAATGAAATTATTGGTGTCTGAGCCCAGGTAAGATCAAACCAAATGACAAACTTTCAAATGTAGCCTACACTTTTCCTTGACACACATTGAACACATACTTGTAGCCAGTAGGCAACTGATATTTGTGCAAAACCTAAACATAGAAACTTGGTTACTTTCTATTACAAAAGTTCTGTTGATATAGGTCAGACAGGAATGCATGACTCCCTATTTTCAGTAAAAAGGTATACTTAAAGGTGTGAGGAATATACACTAAATGTTCCTCCTTAAAGTTCTAGGGTTGATTCATCAAAACCTGAGTACTTACAACTCAACTAAGGATTGATAAGACTTGGACTAAAGTGGTTTGGCTTGAGTAAAGCAGATCACACAATGGGATGTTAGCAAATAAGTGATGCTGATCAGCAAGGTGAAACGAGATAAAGGGAATAGCAAGATCTTAAAGATGCCAAAACAACAGCACAAAGCTTGCAAAATGTTTGCTAAAATAACCATTAACTAGAACAAACTCTTAATTACTGATTTAGGCAAATTGTGTTTGCATACAAGGAAACCTTCTTAAATAAATTGTCTGTCATTAAACTGTTGCCAAAAGCTGTATGTGTTCAGTCGTGGAAACCAGCTATAAAGCTAATTAAATGCAGCAAACACTGAGCGTCTATAAAACACATGGCCTATATGAGGCAAACATACTGTATTGATGGGAGCTCCTTTTGTTTTTGTGACCCTTTAAAAAAACAAAACAGGTAGTTGCTTCTCCCAGGAGGAAATGAGCACCAGGCCTGGAGGTACTGCAATACCAGGCCTGCACTTAGAGAGGCCAGAATAAGTTCCAATGCTGTCCGTCAGTACTAAAAACACTAATGGGAACATACCAAATGAGATATGATAGTGCCCATTGTGCTCAGTCTCCCTCAGGGCCAACTCTTTATCTAGTCGTGGTGAGCCACTACAGTGAATACATTTATATTTCCTCTTCACTCCCACAGCTGGTACATGTCTTTCTTTCTCATTACCAAAGACAGAATTCTGTTACTTCACTAGCCTTAAATGTCTGGCAAACATTGCCAGCCCCAAACAGTTCACCCAGAATCTTTCCTCAGCCGCCTCTCAGCATTTTGCATATGATTAGTGTAGCTCTGTCCTCCAAGAAATGGAGCTAGACCAGGTAGCTCTTTGCCTCATCTGAATATAAATTTTTGAAGGATCCCACCTTTGTAACAAGGACAGAGGGTGGAGGTCCAACAGGTGGAAACCCTGCTCAGCTGATGATTAGCCCTAGAAGAGCTTTAAGTTCACAAAAGCTGAAGTTTCCAAAACCAAGTTTCCCTTCTTGAGTACCTGATTATCCTTTTGTCTTCCATGGAGTTTGAGTGCCTCTGTATTCCATTCTGGAGGACAACTGTCCTTTTTAGGTTATGGACCTTGAGGTATAATGAACTACAAGACATATTATGGGAAAATGTATTTTGCCATTTTCGTGGTTTTATATTCGGTATTACCACATTACAGAGACTATAGCTAGGTTTCAATGCCTTACATATGCTGTCAGGCTGTGCTTTGGCATTCTGATTTGACCTTTTTGCACTGGGAGTCAGAGCCGCAAGTTTTTGAAACTGTAAACAAGAGAGAACAGGGATGGTCAGCCAAGTAACAGAATACTGAAAAGGTCATAGCACTGCAGATGATATGCTCCTTTTCCCAAACCTAAAGTGATAAACCTATGATTGTACACATCCTCCTCATGGTGGAGTTTCTAATGAGACTAGAAAATGGCCCTATATGAATTCAAGCTTTTTGACAGTGGCTGTAATGAGAAAAGTAAATGGTAAAAATATTAGTCTTGTAGAAGCTTTTAGAGTTGTAGCCACAACTGTGTGTCTCTTCCCATGTCCAATTAAGTCCATATGTGAGGATAAGCTATAGACCTTTTGTTTTAGTCTTCTCACAAGGACATTTATATGAGCTGCTCAGGATTGCACATAGATTTAGTAGGCTTTATCTATAATGGTTAAGTTAATTTTTCAGTTTCATATGAACTTATGTGTAGTGAATAACACTTGTCAAGGGGAATGTTATTCCCTTTCAATCTAATATTTATATCCTTCTTTTCCCCCTCTCCCCTACCTTAAACTTGTCTTGAGTTGGTTTAAGTTCTGAGCATACCCTTTTCTAAGGGCTTACTGAGCATCTGAACTCTCATGTTGGCTTTCTCCTAAAACAGAGAGTATAGACAACCTGTTAAATGTATGCGGCTGTCCACTAGTTATCATATGTAATATGGGAATGTACTCATTCCACAGCCACTGCACTTCATGTATAAAACAAAATAACCTATATTAAGCTATTGACTGGCACTTTCTGATTTTCAGTGACTTGGTAGGTGGCTCTTCTTTACCATCTATAAGGTTTAATTTGGGATAATTCCACCTGCAGCTCCATCCCTCTCTCCTTCCTCTTTAAAACTTACTGAACTTATTATGCAAATAAGTGATTTACATGGTTTGATGCGGTGGAGATAAAAATCTTAACACAGGTTCCCTAAAGCACTCTGCCTTAGAGTGCTCCTATCTGATACTTCATTAGATGAGGGTTACATTTTAAAATGGTCAGTCACATGAAAAGTGTTTTGCAGTCATGAACACTTGTTATGTTATGGCTGTAGAACACTTCTGGGGACCTCATGCAAAAAAGTAACTTCTGTAAATGCCCTTTGAGGCAGTGGACAAGTTCTTGCAGTACTCGCTCAAGATTTGAGAGATCTTGGTGCTCAGAAGTTTTTTTCCATTGTTTGAACAAAAGTTAAGGGTTTTTATCTCCAATTCAGCAAACCATGGAAATCACTTATTTGCATAAATAAGTTGTCTATGAGGAGTTATTCTCATGAGACTTTTGGTAGTGCTATTGTCTGGCTAGCTTGAAAGATAACAGCAGTGCCTGAGAATATCTGGGTATTGTACGGGGAGCAAAACTTCCTAATCTTAATTTGGTATTGGACCCAACTCCTTGTGATGGTGAGAACCTGGAACTTCAAGTGTGTTTTTAAAGTAAAAATGATAGAAGCAAAAAAGGAAAGCATATAAAAATCAGAAAGGCTATTATTTTTTTTTTAAGTTTGAGTACCTATGGATGGGCATGTTTCATTCTGTTAAGGCTGCTTTGTTGTGTTTAATATGACATAATTATAAGAAACTGGCAAGGGAATCTGACTAGAAGAACAATTGTAACACAACTTCCTGCATAAAATTGTGATTAGCTGGCAGTGAAAAAGGCATTTGTCTTACTTTTTCTGCAGGGGAAACTGCTATAGCATTTATATTTTGGCCCCTGGACAGACAAAAGAAGTGAAGCTTGTTCTGCATTTTAATTTATCTTTTCCTTTCCTATGGAATAGCAGGAACGTTATATCACAGACATGACTATGACATTTCTAAGCAAGTGTCATTTTTCACAGGCCATAAAGTGAATTTACTTTAAAAAAGATTAACATTAGCTTTTTGAAAGCAGAAAGCATGGTGATGACTCTGAAATTCTTAATACTTTTGGAAATAATCTAGGCACATTCTTGCCTTTCACCTTTTCTTCAGCATAGTAGCACAATGTTCAGCTGTTAAGCAGTATTATTGGGCCAGACCTGCCTGGCCCTTGAGGGCACATCCAAATGAGTGCACACGTGCATCTTTCAGCATCTCAAAGTCCTTTAAGATGCTGCAAGAAGCATGTGCAGGAACAAAAAAAAGTTCCCCTCACTGCAAATTTGCAGAGCAGGGGCAAAATTAGACGTCTGGATATCTAGGGGTCAAAAAATACCCTAGAGGGGAAAAATGCAGGGCAGGACATGGTCCAGAACCTTGCCCTGAAGCAACCAGAGGCTCAGTCCTCCACAGAGACACTCTGGTATCCAGCCAGACCATCTCTATGGTTGGCCCTTGCCTGGGTGCTGGAGCATATTGACTGTATCAGTACTGGTGGCTGTGTGGTAGTACTTTTTGCCTACCATGTAGGAAATATGAGGTCAAGTCCCAGCCTGGGTGACTTGGGGTGAGTGAAATAACAAGGAGAAATTCTTGTTATGTTTATTAACTTACTAGGGGGGACCAGTAGGGTTTGGGAGTGAACTTGTTCCTCTGAGTGTCTCCTGGAGTAACAAGGAATGATGGCTATAAGTTGCTAGAGAGTAGGTTTAGACTAAAAATTAGAAAGCAGTATTTCACAGTCAGGTTGGCTAGGATCTGGAACCAACTTCTAAGGGAAGAGGCAATGGCTCCTACCCTGGGGGTCTTTAAGAGGAGACTTGGTATTTACCTGGCTTGGGTCATTTAAGCCTACTTTTATGTCCTGCTCAGAACAGGGGGTTGGATTAGAAGACCTACAAGGTCCCTTCTGACCCTACATCTATGAATTTGACTGCCCTTAGCAGCGCAGGCAGTATGCCAGCCATGAGGAGCTGGACCTGGGCTCCATGCTGGTAAGTAGGGGGTGGGAGGGAATGGAGAAGGGGGAATGGATCATGGGGAGAACCCCATTGGCCTCATCTCCTGCCCATTTCCCGATTGGCTTCCCACCCAGCCCTAGCATCCCGGGCTGAGTGGTGCTGGGTCCTGGGTGACAACCACAACATTCCCAGTTGCCTGACAGTGCATGAAGCTGAACAGCAGCCTGGCAACCCAGGCCACATCAGTAGTATGGGTGCAAATCAGCTGGGTCTGGTCCCCACTGACCTCTGCTGCCCTGTGCTCTGTGTGTGTATGGCAGGAAGAGTCTGCCAGGAGTTCCCAGTGACCTTGATGGCTGCTGCTACTGCCAGTGAGTACAGGACTTTAAAAAAAAAAAAATTACTGGGATGCTGGGGCTGGGCAGGTGGGGGATGGGGCCAGGTTAGGGTTGCCCCATAGTCCCCTCCCTCCTCCTCCAACCTCCACTACCCCCTACTTACTGGCCAGGAGACCTCAGAGCTCCCACAGCTGCTGCTACTTCTGGTGAGTGTGGGTCTTTTTTTTTTTTAAATGCCAGGAGACTGGGGCCAGGTGGGGCAGCTATTGTGGGCCTGGGGGTGCAAGAGAGGGTAGGGATGGATGGGGAATCCATTGGGGATCTGAGGGTGCAAGCAGAGATGGGGTCAAGCAAGGCATCAAGGAATTAATCAAGTGCAAGAGGGTGCATTAAGGAATCTCCTTCCCTCCCTCCTGAGAGGAGGTAGTAGCAGAACAGGGAGCAGTGGCAGCAGAAGTGGTAGTAGTAGCCATACAGTTCAGCCAGTCAGGGTGTGCTTCTAGTGAAAGTGGAGGTAAATGGCAGGAAGTGGCCTGCCAAGGCATCTGAGTCAGGCAAGGCATCTTTAGGCTCTGGTAGTGATGGTGGGGGAAGCGGCCCATGGGCAACACAGGCTCCCTCCCCAGACTGTCCCCTGACTGCTGCTTGGCAGTGAGCTGGGCAGCATGCCAGAACAGGAGTGCAGAAGCTGGGCTGCATTACTGGGGTGCAGTGCTACAGTGTGGTGCACCCCCCCC
>JAGPOW010000261.1:138967691-138989364 GCA_030014935.1 Caiman crocodilus
CCCCCCCCAAGGGGTGCAGTGATGTATGGTGTGCAGCAGAGGACACCCCCCCTCCATGGGGTGCAGCAGCAGTAGCCCAAGACAGGAAGGAGTGCAACCATCTTACTTCCAAAAACTCTGAGAACAAGCCAGCAGCTAGCAGTAGCCAGAGGCAGGAAAAGGCCTGGTCATCTTCTCCCCAGAAGCTCCTGGGGCCAAGCTTGCAGCAACAGCAGCAGCCTGGAACAGGAATGGCTGTGGCCAACTTCCTCCCAGAGGGTCCTCCCCCAGAAGCTCCTGAGAACAAGTAGCCCTGAGCTACTTTCCAGGGCAGCTTTTTGTACTAGCACGGGGTAGCTTTTTACACTGCTCGGGCCAGCACAGGTGATGTCCCCAGAATCTAGCTTCCCTTAGCTACAGATCTGTGAGGGGCCAGGCAGGGCTATTTTGCCCCAACTCACACCATTACAAAGTACATGTCCAGTCATGTGTGCTGAGGCAAATAGCCCTGCCTCAAATTTGCACCGCTTCTATTTGAGCTGCTGCAAGGATATGTGTGGACATGCCCTATATGGCCAAACAAGAGCTGGAAGGCAAAAAGATCCTTTCTATTATTTTGTGTGAAGGCTAGTCACAACTGCAATGTCAATATGCTAGAATTGGTCAGCAAAGCACTTCGGTGTCAATGGAATGTAAACAAGTGCTAATATTTCAGTCTTGACTAAGTTTATGGAATAATGTTCTGCCACAGGACATCTACCTCATTCATTGCCAGAGAAGGACCCTCACTCATGACAAAGCAGAACTAAGCATTGGAGGAGTCAGTCTGTAACAGCTGTAGGGTGGTGTGGCATGTTCAACGTAACGTATTAAGTACAGTTAAAACTTAAGCAGAGGCTCATTTAAGCAATTTATGACATGATACATATCCTCATGGAGTTGCAAAGTTGTTCTAATGCATGCTGAATGATTTGCAACTGTTGCATTTGAATGCATGACAAGGTTCTTACTTGAAGTTGGAAATTGTTTAGTGAATGAAGCAGAAAGTGCTTGAAGGGATCAGACAGGTATTAGGGCAATGTGAAACTTCAGTGACCATTTCATTTTTGAGGGGTTTTGCCCCTTTTTGGCACCCAAAACACCAAGACTGAAATGAAACAGAAGGCTCTGAAAGGAAATGAAATGAAACCATCTGGAATGTTTCAGATATTTCACAATGTTTCAGAGGCCACTGATAGGCCACCCTTGAGGCCACCAAGAGCCTCAGTGCTGGCAATGCCCTCCTTAGCCAGGTGATTTCCATAGAGAGGGAGCTTCAGAGCTAAATCGAGATGTTCCAGGGGATCAATATTCCTGGATGGGGCAAGCAGCTGTCACCAAAGGTGCAGGTACTGGTAAAGTGGCTGCAGGAGGGAGTCAAGAAATGGCTGGATTCATTGCAGTCCTGTATGGTCCACATGCTGGCAGGCATGTGCGACCCAAGGGTGAAGAGGAATGTGAGCTAAGCAAAACTCCTGCTCACTGGACACAGGTGCTGGTGAACAGAGTCAGGGAGGCAAAAGGGAAGAGGTGGGGTGTGGAGAGGAACAGGCAGGAAATCACAAAATTCTCTCCACAGGGAAAGAGGAACCTGCAGGGCAAGAGAAAAACATGTCATGGGAGTAATGATTCTGGAGCAGCTGCTCCATAAGAAAAAAGCAGCCCTGGGAAAAGAAGGGAGGTGTGCTGGAGAAGACAGGGCAGAGGGAGATAGAAAGGGGAGCCCAGGACAGTGGGCAAGGTGGGGTGGTTCCCTAACAGTCGGCTCTGAGTGGGGAAGAGAGCTTGGGTGTGCTCTACTGAGCTGCAAGACTGCAGCTGAAGGGATGCCACCAGGAGGAGTGGTGCAAGTGGTTGGAGAGCTCTACCCAAGATTGGCATGCTGAGAGAAAAGTGGCTGCTATTAGGAGATTCCAGCAGAAGCCAGGTTTGTTTTGTTTTTTCTTTCTCTTTAGTTAAATGATAATTGAGTTCAGTGGGACTGTCAGTGGGTCTGTGGAGTGAGAGTGTCAGAGTGGCTAAGACACCATGTGAAACTCCTAAAGGGAGATTATTTCTTAAAGCTACAGACTGTGGGTGGAGCCCAGAAAAAGAGTGGTACAAACTGTCAGAGCCACAGGTTGAGAGACTGAGAAAGTGGAATAAACCCCAGAAAGTGCTCTTTTGGTTTTTTTAGAAAAACTAATTAATTTACAATTTTGGGTGGGGCTCCTTGAGATTGGGACACACCAGGTTCTACCATGACCATATGCTAGACTTACCTGATGCAGGTGGAAACTACTGAGTCTACTTTCTTCTGGGTCATTGAGACATACAGAGATAAAGCCTAGAATGGGAAAAAAAAAGTTATCTCACTTAAGAAACTCTATGATTTCAATTGGTGACAGAACATCTGGGTGGTGCTACAATGGGTGTGGGGGAGTTTGAGGCTCCAGAAGAAATCCCAGTAGAACTTGCCAGTGACAACTATGGTAAGACATGAGAAACACCTCCTGACTAATAACATGAAAGAAAATTAAAGAAGCTGCAGGCGACAGACAGAACATTCTGTAGTGAAGCAATTCCAAGCAACAATGGTAAGAAGGAATTAGGCTAAAAAATCTCCAAGCTGCCTTGGATTTACATTTGACCAGAGGTAATACCCTCACATGGGGGAAGTGAAAGAGGGGGAACCACTGTCCCATAACAGTACTCCAGACACCAGCCAGTCTTCTCCACCACAGGAGCTGCTAATGTGGGCCAAGGGCGTGGCTTCCACATTAGGGTCCAGAGGCACCAAACCCCAGCATTGGGCAGGTGGCTGAGGCAGCACTGAGGCCTCTGTGGATGCCTATCTTGCTGAAGGTGTGGATCCACTGTTCTGCAACCCCTTGGTCTACTGGGTAAACCACAGCCAGATGTGGCAGGATCTGGCCATCGTTGCCCAGGAACACCTGTCCTGTCCACTGACCAGTGTTCCAAGTGAGAGGGTGTTTAGCATTGCTGGGGAAGTAGTGACATCCCACTGCACCTCCTTGGATTTTGGTTTGGTGGAGTAGCTGGTGTTTCTCAAGGTGAACCTCCCGATGCTGGAGTTTCTCAAGCTTCAGGTGCAGATGGAGTGAGTGTCACCCTCCTTATTTTGTCCACACCTATTGCCTTTTGGTTTCTGGTTTATGAATCATTTAATGCCCTGCTTTCAGAGCTGGAGGCAGCACTCACTGCTTCACCAACCAGCTAGGTCTCCCTCCTGAGCTCCCAGGCCAGGATGAACTTGGAGGTATAGACTGGGGCTATGGGGAAGGAGCAGGCCCCAGGTCCTGAGCATGACCTAAAACTGCACCCTGCCAGTGTTGGAAAGCCTGGTGGGACTGCCGGTGGTGCAGCAGCACCCAAGAAATGCCAGGACTGCAAATGCAAGGACTAGGGAGGTGAATGGCAGATAGGAGGTGCCTTCTAAACTTCAACCACCATATGCATGTACAGTCCTGGCTGGGGAAAGCCCAGACCTGTAAGATCTTTGAGAGGCCTGAGGCTTGCTGGCTGCAGTGGAGTTGTGAGGCTGCAGGTGAGCTTAGCTGCTTGGGATGCTATCTATGAGACATGGGCCTCAGTGTAGAGGATGTATGGAGCTGCGGAACGGATGTCATCCTTCGACATCGGAAGCCTAAATGGGGAGCCTCCCACCTGAGTAACATCTGGATCAGCTTTTCATCAAAGCATGGCAGGAGAAAGAGGGGCAGGCAGTTGGCCTAGAAACAGGTGGATGGGTTGAGATCTAACCGGAACTGGGAAGGCCCCCTGTTACGGGCTACCATCCCTACTGCATTCCTCCTGCTCTGCTTTAACACACACAAGGAAGACAAGGTTCTTTCGGTCATTCTGATATCTTTTAGCAGACCAACTGAATAGTTGAAGAAATATATCTTAGCAAGCTTTCAGGTTTAAAAAACCTTCCTCAGACTGAGACAGTATTTGCATTTGAGCGCTCTTTCTGGATGGAAGGAATATTAAAGAAGCCAGAGGCTGGCATGCACTGCAGGCAAGAAAGCTAGTCATTTAAAATTTAAATTGAAGTGTCAGGGGGTGAAGGACAGACTGGGGGCAGGGGACAGAAAAGGGGGATCTAGCAGGTAAAAGTATAGCGGTACCTGGGGAGTCCGATGTCAGGCAGGTTATAGTGTGTCATAAATGCAATGTCTATATTGAGTCCATGGGTTTCTGTATGTAGAAGGTTGATGAAGGGAAGTCCATAGGCTCATCTTTGAAAAGTGGTTTGTAAATTCCCTTTGAGGATCAGGCCTGAGAGATTGGCAACAAAATAGTGCTTTTGTGAGAAATGTGCCTCTACAGGTAGTTGGGTATTCTTGTCTGTAATAGATTTTGATCTGCATTCTTTCTAGTGCACAGTTGTTGCTTGGTGTCTCTTACATGTTTTCATCAGGAAATTTAGTGCACTGGATAAGCTATATGTTTCTGGACAGGAGTGATGCATTGGGGGTGCATGTAAACCCCCTAAGTGTGGCAGTGCACCCACTACAAAAAACATGAATGACTTATGCCCCTGGCATGGCGGTGGCAGGATCATGGTGGTTCCTGCGGGCAGTCCACAATCCCTGCTAGACACTGCCAATGCTTCTGGTGGTGGCTATGGGTGGTCATCCACCCTTGGTCAGCAGTCACCACCCCCCCCTGTGCTCCCCCAGCCCCTGGGAGCACAAGTCATTCATGTTTCTGGAGGTGCAGCTGTAAGATTCAGGAGTGGTGATGGTTTGAATCAAAATGGAACAGTGATCCAAAACACCAAAACAAATCACTATCCCTCCAAAATGGCCAAATCCGAAACCAAATTGAAACATAGTTGTTTTACACAGCCCTAATAGGTGTAATGGATAAGATACCTAGAGAAGTAGATTCTCATTCTGGCTCTACTGCAATTGTTTTTAGGATTCCAGGCAAAAAACCCTTAAGCCCTACTGGTTAGAATTAGTTACTAGGGCTGTGCAAAGCTTAGGACCATGATTAGGATTTGGAAAAGATTTGGACTATTTGCAGGCCAAATCTGCATATCTGAATCGAATCACTAACTGCTTTTGGCTTTCCAAATCAAACTGGTAAAGATCTGGAGGCTGTCTGTACAGGGAAACAGAAACCTGGAAGAGGTAGGGGGAGCAGGAGCAGGTGGGGAAAGACTGATATATTTAGGTGGCCAGTAAGCATGTTTTCTTTCTGACTGCCTTTCCAATTACAGCATCTAGAGGGGAAGGACTTCAAAACAGCCTAAAAGCACCTGTGCAGGCTTGCTCTGTTTTTTGTGAGCTAGTTCTGTCTGAAGAGCAGCATAAGAAAAGTACTGTGCTCCTGCCTGGCTTGATTCATATTCAGGAGTTGCAACTTGCCTGGTTCTTTTTGTTGTTAGAAAGGATTGGATAGGATATAGCTTATATTAATTTAGTTTAGCTTAGACTCTCTTTACTTAATGCTATCCAATTAATGTATTTCAATTTATATTTGCTCTCTTTTTCTGCATGTGCAAACTTTGAGAAAAGAAAGCTCAGTGTTTTCCCTGCCAGTGTGATCCATCACTGTGCAGGGAGGCACACAGGTTGCATACACACATTTACAATATATACACACACAGAAGAAGGAAAACCAGATATTTATAAAAGAAGACAGTCAGATTATATATAACAGTTATTAGTTAGGAGGAGCTGGAGCTGGAACCAGGGATGCTGAGCACCCTGGCTCAAGCAATTCTGAGGACCAAGGGGGAATCTGTGCTCCACACTCCTCAAAGTTTCTGTAGACTCAGGTCTCCTCCAGAAAGCACCATCTCGGAGGAGGTTGAGGTTGTGGAGGCAAGTGGCTCAGCTGAGGCAGCTCCTTCTGCTGTTGTGCCTCAGCCTGCTGAGGAGTGGGATAAGGCAGCATCCTCACCCTCAACACAGAAGTGGGTGAGTAGCATAGTGTGGGAGCATTTTGAGCTGGCAGATGATCCCAGGTTTGCTATCTGTTAGCACTACCAAAGGTACATCAGCTGGGACAAGAATGTGAAACACTTTTCCACCATGGTGATGCTGCTGCATCTCAGGAAGCACAACCCCCTTGCCCTTCTTGCTCCTCAGTCTGGTGCCAGTGTGAAGGAAGTCCCCCACTCACTCCCAATCGCCCTTGGAGTAGCTGGGGTGGCAATCATACCTACCTCTCCCTCTCAGGGCACTGGTGCAATTAGTCAGGCTGCTGGCAGTCTCTCCTCCAAGCTGAGGTGCTGGAGAAGTCCCACATGGCAAGGGAGATCATGGTGGCCATGAACCACATGGTGCAGGTATGCCTCATGCAGGCTGAGCTCACCCATGGTTTCATGGTCATCGACAATGAGGCCAATATGGTGAAGGCTGTCCATGATGCCCACTTTGTTGGCATCTGCTGTGTGGCACAGAGGCTGCACCTCATAGTGAGGGATGTCTTGGAAGGGGACAGGGCTGCCGGTGATGGTGTCACCGCCATTACTTCTACAAGCCAAGTGATTTCAAAATGCAGGAAAGTGTACTTCCACCACAGCATCAAAGTGGGCAAGATGCTGTAGGAGAAACCGGCAGAGCTGAGCATTCCACAACACAAAATCATGCAGGATATGGGGACTTGGTGGAACTCCACATACCTGATGCTTGAAAGGCTGCTAGAGCAACAGAAGGCCATCCAGGAGATGTCCTTGCTTGGGGACTTTGGGATCAGCAGCTCCCTGAACAGAGTTGAGTGAGGTACCATCTCCCAAATCTTGGTGTTCTTCAACCCCTTCCTTGAGACCACTGAAACCCTTTATGCTGGCAATGCCCTCCTCACCCAGGTGATTCCCATAGTGAGGGAACTTGAGAACAAAATGGAGAAGTTCCAGGGGATCAATGTTGTTGGCTGGGGCCGGCTGCTGTCACCAGATGTGCAGGCACTGGTAAGGCGGCTGAAGGAGGGCATTAGGAGATGGCTGGCTCCATCACTGTCCAAGATGGTCCACATGATGGTGGGCATATGCGAGCTGAGTGTGAAGGGGAGCATGTGCACTGGCAGCACCAAGACTTATGATCACTGGATGCAGGTGTTTCTTCTTTAGAGAAATATGGGCTTTTATTTAGTTTGATTCAACCTGTGCACATGCTCTGTTTCCTATGAAGAACAGCCTGAAGTCTCATTGGTGTCATGCTTTTATATTTCTTGTACTTTTCAACCATCCTGGGTAGGTGTCCAGGTGCTTGAGGTCCCCCCACCCCCAAGCCCTGGAGCACCCGTCTGCTTTTCCTGCTTACACAGTGACATCACAGGGAATACTGAGGTGCTTCTTCATATGCTGGGAATTTGGGATTCCCTGCTCAGTCATACCCATTCCTTGCAATGCAAGAGAGGTGAGTCTGGCTGAGTAGGGGAAAGTAGCCCCTATGAAGAGCTGCTCCTTAAGGTCACATTATTCCTCGTCCCAGACCATCAATTGTGGGACAAAGTGCAACATGTATTTTGCCCAATTAAGTGGATTGGCTTCACTGAGATGCCCTGTGGAAGCTGATCTGCTTCATTTACCGATGTCTATTCTTAGTGTAAGAAATCTTCTACATTTAAAGTATTCTTTTCTTTGTAGGGAAAAGAAACTTGAAGGACTAAACTGAGGAATTAAATATAAATACATACCTGGGAATCTAGCTGACAGATGAATGCAGTGTAGTGACTTATCTGCAAAGATGAGAAAAGGGCATTACTTGTTAGGTATGTAAAAAAAAAAAAAAAAAATTACTTAAAGATTAATATATCTTGTATGTCTTATATACACTGAATCCTCAAACAGAAAGTGAAACCGTGGGTGCCCCTCTCCAGAAACCTCTCTCTGTGTCAGCTTGAGAGGCTGATATTGAATCCCTCAGGGCAGGGATCTCCTCCCTGTCTGCATGACAAAAGCCTGGGCCTGGGAGGGGATGCTCTGGTCACCTGGGCAGGGGGAAAGACCCGGCCCTGCGCAGGGACCCAGGTAGCCAGGGATGCTTGGGAAGTGGTTTGGCTTGTGACCAGGTTTGGCAGCTTCGATTGGACCGGGCTGCTGAGGTCAGAGAGGGGATAAAAGCCCCTGATCCAAGAAGAAGGGCAGCCATTAGCCATGCGGTCATCCAGGTGAACCTGAACCGGGCTCTCTCTGCATGCTGTAAGAGTAATCTGCCTCCAGAGGGAAACGCCAACTATCTCTGGATGATGACAGTGAGTAAGCTTCTCAAGATCTGATTAGGTATTTAGAGTACAGTATTTCAGATGCATGTTCAACCAGTTACCTCAGCCACCCTGGTTTGCTCTATAGGATTCCTTTGATATTCCTCAGATATTTCTATGATATTGCTCTACCTTTTACCCTGTTTCTGCCCTACCCCTGCAATCAATAAAGTTCTCCTTTGTGACCGGTGTGGGAGACTTATTGAGGGGTGAGTCTAAATTATGCTGAGGAGGCTCCTTAGGTCCGTGAACTAAGGGAAGTTTTCCTGATAAGCCCCTGACGTGGGAAAAGTGCCCAAGTGCTGGTATTGGGTCTAGGACCCATTGGACGATCAGGCCTGTGTTTTCCAAGGTGCACAGAGCCAGAAGTAAGTCCAGAGGCTTGGATGGTGGCAGCAGAAACCCCAGGCTAGCAGGTGTGCTCCAGGGAAGGGGTCGGCCAGACGTGAGGCACCCCAAGGGAGGCACTCGGAGCCTGGAAGGTGGTCGGGAGCAGGGAGGTGGGTGGCTCAATGCAGGAGCGCCCCCTACTGGCCTGCCACACCCTGTGGGTTAACTGATTTTTGTTTTTTTTAGCAGAATGGAGAAGCCTTTTGAGGCTGTTAGCTTTGGCTGAAAATGAGTAGTGTTTAATTTAAAAAGACAGTTGCACATAAATGAAGCGAGCATTACATCTACTGGAAAAAACTAAACAGCATAACAAGAAATTAAGCTGGATTTCACAATGGGTATCTGTTTCTCTAGAAAATTTTTGAAGCTGGGATAGGGATGTAAGAAGTGATCTGCTGCCATGATATGATTAACAGAAGTTTTCACACAAGGGATTTTGACTATAGCACATTCAGTTTTTAGTAAGGATTGGGAATCAGAATGGTTGTTAATTTTTTTTTTTACATCAGAATGACATGGACTTCCTTAAAAGGACAAAAGGCACTGAGTAAATATTTTGCCTGTAATTAATTACTTTTTTCGCATCACGTTTGATTTTCTAAATTTAAGCTTATTTCCCTAAGTAATCTTGCCCCTACCTACATCTCTGCTGTAGTTCTACTCCAGTGTCTTACTCCCTATTAATTCTCTGTTCTTACTGCCCTGAGCTTTCATTTATCACCCACCTTAGTTTGGGAGAATCCCTTGATTTTTGTTGTTGTTGTTGTTTGTTTGGGTTTTTTTGGAAGCAAAGCACTAGAGTTGGATGATTTTGTTCAATCAATACCAAGTCCATTTGAAAATGAACTTCTAGAGCAGAGGTGGGCAATTATTTTGGGTAGAGGGCTGCTTACCAAGTTTTGGCAAGTGGTCAAGGGCTACACAGGTAGTCCTGCTCCTTGACAGATGCCCTGCCTCCTGGTCACCATCTTGAGACTGGAATTCCCACCCCATAAACATTTGCCACCAGAAATCCCTCCCCTTGTCCCCAGAAGTACTCCTTAAAATGAAGTCTTATTCTTGTAAACTGTGGGGGGTGGGCATATGTTTGTGGGTGCATGTGTGGATATATGGAGTATGGATGAATATTGGGGAGGGTGGCTGGGGTTTGTGTATGGCAGTGTGATGGGAGGTGTGAGTGCATGTGTATAGTTGGGGTGTGTGGGAGTCACCCTATGTGTACACACACACACACACACACACACACACACACACACACACACACACACACTCTCTCTGCCCCGTGCCTGCAGACATGCATACACTCTGCCCTATGCTGTGCAGACACACACATACTCTGCCTCTGTGCCTGTAGACATGCGTGTGCAAGCAGACACTTGCACCCACCCACCAGTGGGGTCCTGTACTCCACCGTCCATGGATGCAGCTGGGAGCCACAGTCATGTGGTGCTGGAGCAGGGCAGGGGAAGGAAAGCAGGAAAGTGGCTGGGGCTTGGTGGGGGTGGGCTGCTGAAGCCTGCAGGGCTGCTGAGGGCTCCGTTTGGGTCCTACTGCCCTGGCTCCAGTTAGCTTTGATAGGGAGCTGGAGGTGAACAATATTAATTTACTAATTATTATTATTTTTTTTTCCTCAGCTTCAATGTGACGATTCCCCCCCACCCTGACCCAATTTAAAGGAATGTTAAAAAGAAGGAAAAATCCCACTTGAGTTGACACAAACAAGACTGCCTTATTTAGAATGTGTAGCGCTTTTGTTTGTTTAGTTGTTTTGGATTTTTGTACTGTGGCATTTTGGATCAGGCATCAAGCTGAGGTGAGAAAAATTTCTTTTCATCTTCTCCTTGAATCCACTGGTGAAAAGGATCTTTCTTATCTTGTTTCTTCCATTTGCAATAGCATTTACATTCCTTCCTTACTTAAGAAGTGCTCCTTTATCTCAACTTCATTTGTTTTCTGCACCTAATGCCTGTGAGGCACAGACAGTGTCTCTGTCTGTGGCTATAAAACACCTTGTAAATTTATGGTGGTCTATAAATGATTAATAGCAGTAATATTGTTGAATAAATAGACATCCCTTTTTGTGGCTGGAAATTGTGGCTGCTTTATTAGAGAGAGAGATTAAAAATAAACACACTGGCATAACTGCATTAACTGCAACACCTGCTTTTTTAAAAAAGGTCCTCAGCACTGTCTGTCCTGCCACTTTCCAAGGACTTTCTTCACTCTCTTCTCCCTCTGTCTTTCTCTGCACCTGAAAATTCATTTTTGTGTACTCTTTTTAGTTCTTTATGACTCATCATTTAGTTCTTCAAATATGTTCTTCAAATCCCTCCTGAGGGCTCTAGCTCTTTTGCATGCTATGGATCACTATCGTCTCAAAATTTAGTCTCATCAAACTGCTGACAGGACTTCAATTATAATCTTAAAACTTTGCCTCTCAAGCTCTGGCAGTCTTTCTTGTGTTAGTAGTCTGACTTTCATGTGGACAGATGTACATTTATGATGTTTTAAAGAGGTAGATATCGCAGCTTGTGAATGTACATCAACTTATCCATTTTAATTGCTTCATCAGTCGTGTCCTTGCCAGCAGCTTCATCTTTTTTCAGTAGGAAAATGTTCTCATGTTTTAACTGAAGCTTACTGTGGGATAGAAGATGCTGGGTGAACAATTTATTCTTTCCTCTGTTCTTCCCCCTTCCCCCAATCATTCTGTAATTCCTTAAACTTTGACTAGGGAAAACCATGAAGATGGGCTGCTGGGAAGAGAGAGGGCATTCATCTTATTAAGAAAGGGAAGAGTGCTTTTGTGTACAGGCTTGCTAACCTAGTGAGGAGGTCTTTGAACCAGGTTTACTGGGGATGGAGAAAAAAAAGCCCAAATGTAAGCAAAGGGTCTGGGGACCTGGATATAAACTTGGTGTGGGAGAGCAATAATGGAAACCTTAGCATAGCCTCAGGGTGGAGCTTCCCTGCACAGTTCATGGGTGCAGGGTGAAGTTGCCCTGCAGTGGTTTCAGCAAGTCCCTATATGTGGAAAAACATGGATTTTAAAGGGGCTTTTTCAGAGATTTGAGGGGGGGCGTGGATTTTTTAGGGAAAACTAGGATCCCTGGTGATTAGGAGCATTCAGCATAGATTCACCAAGGGTAAATAATGCCTGACCAACCTGATTGCCTTCTGTGATGAGACAACTGGCCCTGTGGATTCAAAGAGCAGTGGATGTGATATACCTTCATTTTAGCAAGGCTTTTGATATGGTCTTCCACATTTTTGCAGGTATGGGTTGGATGAATGTACTGTAAGGTGGATAGAAAACTGGATTGATCATTGGGCTCAAAGGGTAGTAATCAATGGCTTGATATCTATTTAGCAGCTGGTATCAAGTGGAGTGCCCCAAGGATCAGTCCTGGGGCCAGGTTTGTTCAATGTATTCATCAAAGATGTAGAAGATGGGATGGAGTGCACCCTCAGAAAGTGTGTGTGTGTGTGTGGATAGGATTCAGAGAAACAGAGAAATTGGAGGATTGGACCAAAATTAATCTCATGAAGTTTAGTAAGGACAAGGGAAAAGTGCTGCACTTAGGGCAGGCAGACAAGGTTTCTCAGGACAGAATAGTCCCATGCATTGTTACAGACTAGGACTGATTAGCTAAGCATTAGCTTTGCAGAAGAACACCTATGGGTTGGAAGACCAGCTGAATATGAGTCAGAAGTGTCCCCTTGTTGCAAAGTAGGCTAATTGGCATACAAGGCTGCAATAATAGGAGGGTTGGCAGCAGATCAAGGGAAGTGATAATTCCCTTTTATTCAGCACTGAGGAGGCCACGTGGAGTATTGTGTCCATTTTTGGGCCCCACATTACAGAAAGGATGTGGACAAATTGGAGAAAGCCTTTTGGTAGGCAACAAAATAGAGGGCTGGGGAATCTGACTTCTGAGGAGAGGCTGAGGGAACTGGGATTATTTAGTCTGGAAAAAAGAAGACTGAGGAGGGATTTAATAGCAGGCTTCAACTACCTGAAAGGGTTCCACAGAGGATGGAGCTAGTTTGTTCTCAGTGGTGGCAGATGGCAGAGGAAGGAGCAGTGGTCTCAAGTGAAGCATGGATAGTTCAGGTTGGATATTAGGAAGAATTTTCTCACTAGGAGGGTAGTAAAGCACTGGAGCAGATTACTCAGAGATTTTTTAGAATCTCCATCTTTGGAGTTTTTTAAGACCCAGGTAGACAAAACCTTGGCTCGAATGATGTAGTTGAGGATGGTCCTGTTTTATTACCATACCAGATGTTTACCAGATGGTGCTAAGGGTTTGTTAAAGCAAGATCAACACAGAGTGAGTGTTGAATATGACTCACACATGTTATCTTATTAGTGTGTGTGTGTGTGCGCGCGCGTGTGCACGCAGACCACGCGCGCGCGTGCGCACACACACACACACACAGAGTTATTTTTTTATATATATAACTATAGGGAGAGAGAGACAGAACAGTTTAATCAGCCAGTCCCAGATGTCACTTCACCATCATAGGGTCTGACGGTCAGTCAGCAATCCTGAAAGTAGAGAGTGGTCATTGGTAGGTAGTCTTTTTGGCTGGCACAATCCAGAGAGATGTTGTTTGCTGGATAGATGACAACACGTACGTAAGTTTCTTGTTGCCCCCTTTTATGCTTTTTCTTTTTAACTTCAATCCTGTCATGAATCTTCACTTCCAGGTACTATTCATTGGTTTCCCTGTGATCATATTTTATCTTGTCAACGTATTCCTTTTTTCCAACAGACCCATCACATACACACCTCTTATTTTGGTCTTTTACAGGTGTCTTAAATTGGGCATTTTCCAGTTGGTCCCCTCTTATCACCTTTCATTAACAGATGTAATCCCTTTGATTCAGTTGGTTAGTGGTAAGTTCAGTTAGTAATAGCCTTGTTATCAGATCAAGTTATGTTGAAAACGTTAAAACATAAGCTGCCTTTCTCGCACTGATAAGAATGGAAATAATGTGTATATGAATTCAAGGTTGACCATGGAAATACCAAAAAAAGCAGAAACGGAGAAAACAAAAGAAAGTTCAAACAATACTGTGATACACCACTCAAACAGGTGCAACTAAAGATAAATGTGACAAGCTACCTTAACAGAGGGTTGGACTAGATAACCTCCTGAGGTCTCTTTGAAGCTCACTTTTCTATTATTCTATGAAACTGTTCCTGGCTCTTGTTGCTGTAAGAGCAACACCTGGAGTGGTCAGGGTATGCACAATGGTAGCAGTAGCTCAGGCGAGACTGTTTAGGAGTTGTAGCTTGGGTAAAAATGTTCTGTCCTCCCCTCCCACTCTTGCAACTTGTGCCACACACAATTTTTGCTATCTTAAAACCATATCCCCCACTCCCCTACTTCAGAATTTGCTCTAGGGACCAACTCTGCTTGTTATACCACTGAGGGAAGTAATTCTTCTTCTCTATTCAGTATTGAGGCCTCAGCTGGAGTACTGTTCCAGTTATGGGCTCACGTGTCAAGAAGGATGTGGACAGTATGGAAAGAGTTCAATGCAGAACAACAAAAATTTATTAGGGCCCTGGGAATCAAGACTTACAAGGAGAGGCTGGAAGAGCTAGTGTTATGTAGTTTGTAGACAAGAAGACTGAGGTGAATTTGATGACAATCTTCAATTACCTATGGGGTGATTATAGAGAAAATGGAGATGGGCTTTTCTCTGTGGCTGTAGGGGATGGGGCTAAAAATGACCTCAAAATGCAACAGGGAAAATTTGGTTGGTGAATAAGAGGAATTTTTTGACTCTGAGGGTGGTCGAGTATTAGAACAGAATAGATAGAGAAGCTGTGACAATTCCTTGGAAATTTGAAGAGCAGATTAGACAGACACTTGTTTGCAATTATTTGGTCAGGGATCAGGAGCCTGAACTAGATGATGTGATGAGGTTCCTTTCAGGTATAGCTTCCTGTGATCCTCAAGAATCCAGTTCTCCACTGTTTGCATTGATAGCTTTCTTTTTCTACTGCACTTATTAAGCTCAGACTCTTGTAGAATCCTGTTTTTCTTTTTTTAATTCAGTAACTTGAAAATTCTTTCTTGCTGTTAAGAGTCAGGACATATTAATGGTCTCCTGCTTGGATTACTCCCCTATCCTTCTCTGGCTTCACCAAGTGCTGTTCCACTCATTTAATTCCTGTATGAAATTCCTAGTCCTTAAGAGGACTGGGAATGACATTCAGTATGCCCATCTATATGACTCTGTCCTAGGCCCAAGCATTCAAAGGAGTGGATTAATTTCTAGCAAGAACATGGAGTTCCCAGCAAGGCTGGGAAAATATGAAGGGCTTAACAAATATAATGCATGAGTGGAAAGAATGAGGTTAGGTGTGGCTAATAGGAAGGATCTTCAGAAAGGAAGGGCCAACAAAGAGGAATATGTAGGTCTGTTTTTTTTCAAAGCAGATCTTATGAGCTAGTAATAGTCTTTTGAAGGTTGAGGTGTAACAAATTTCACTGAAAAGGTAGCAAGGAAGCCTTTTTGCCTGTGGTAGCATTTGTAGTGCTCCCATTTACAGTAACTGTTATCTTATTATAAATATACAAGGGCTACCTTACTGGAACTCCTTCAGTTTTGCTGCTACTGTAAACCTTGTATTTCACTTTTCTCAACATATCTTATTTTTGAAGTACAGAAGATTTGTCTTAGCCATAACTAGTGAGTCAAAATTTCTGAGGGTGCTGGTCATGCTTTTCTCTGATCAAATATCTAGGTTTACCTCAGTATGCTTTGTAGCATCAAGAATATGTTGTGCAACGTGATAAAATGCTGTGAGTGCTAAACAAATCCCAAATGGCAACTTAAGGAAGTGGTTCATTTTTGGTGGCCAGAACCAGAAGGGTTACTATCATGAGCAATTCAGGCAATTGTTTAGCAGTTAAGATTGGCAAATGCAAAGCTTTTGCAACCCACAAGTGGAATTTGTCTGTCACAATTTAACCAAAGTATTG
The DNA here is from genome assembly GCA_030014935.1 of Caiman crocodilus. Classification (NCBI taxonomy): domain Eukaryota; kingdom Metazoa; phylum Chordata; order Crocodylia; family Alligatoridae; genus Caiman; species Caiman crocodilus. The sequence continues at coordinate 138,983,325 of JAGPOW010000261.1, forward strand.
AATCTAACTGTTTGCACAGATCTTGGGATTTACAGGACCCCAAAATAATCAAACTACAAGATTAGCTGATCTAACAGGCTTTTTAAAGGTCAGGCATAACAAGATCTGACCACATAATATAATTAGCACATTCCAAGGAATAAGAAACCAAGGGGTTTAGCTTGGGCAGAGTAATGCTAATTTCAAACCTCAAAGTAATGTGGTGTAATTTCCTTATTGCAGAAACCCGAGTTTGCGCAGTAAACTTTCATGATAATTTCTAACATCTTTTAGTCCCATAGGGTAACATCTATTGGGCAAAATTGTGAGTGGCTCTAAAACCAACAGATTAGCATAAGATAAGGCATAAAGGAACAGGCATATCAAGTGATCAGTTTGAAGGATGGGACAGAAGGACTATCGCTGTACCAAGCCTGGACCCTGGACTCCCAGTGCGAGTAAGGACTGGATTCTAACCAAGGGACCTTCCTGGTGACCCCTTGGATAGTGTTGATTGGGGATGCCTGACTTCACTGGAACAACTTGGTGCACACCTGGCATAGAGGAACTGTCAATAAGTTACACAGCCAGAACTTCACAGCTGCATCTCTCTTGTTGGCCTTTTTTTAAAATCAATTGGCTCTCTTCCACTAATCATTCAAGAAAAGCCATCTTTCTAACAACTGTGTTCTCACTCCGTAATCAACCACAGTCCTACATCAGACCCTGTCCCTTGGGTTCAAGCACTCCCCCACAAGCATGGGTTCAAGCAATCCCCCATCCCCAGCAACCCAAACTCAGGCAAACACATTGCAGATTTCAGTCAACTGCAGGCTATTTCAGTTTATTGAACTTAGGTTTAGCAAAGAAGTGAAAATGTCACACACTCCTGGGTTTCCCAAAACATGAGTTGAAGCACTCCCTGACATACCCACTGCAAGGCATGCTGAGCTAGGTGTTCACTCCCACCTCTTGGTGTCTTAGCCACAGCACTTCATCACCTAAAGGTGACCATTCTTCCTGGATGCTGAGGCACTATACGTGTAAACCTCTGACCATGTAAACTGGTTACCAAGCAGTGACATTTGGAATGGTTCAATTGTTATGTTTGTCCCTGCCACAGGTGTGAATTCTAGAGTTACTTTTTCAGAGTATTTCAGGATTATAGAGTGTGAATTCTACAATATAATACTAGTAGTATTATAGCATAGCTCCAATTTTGGCAAGACATAGATAATGATTTTTTCCATTTACATTAGATCCTCCCACTATCTTGCAACTAGGTGATAATAGCTACAAGGAAGTTGGCTACAGGAAATGTGATCTCACAAAACCAGAATCAGGTATTTGAGTATTGGACAACTGGGAAAAAAAGAGGTCCTGTTAAATTGTTCCTTTCACACAGATGGTGTTCTCACAGGAGGAGCAAAACTTTAATTAACACTTCATGAATGGAAGGAGGGAATAATTAAGCCCATGAGGAGTGTAATTTATGTCATCTTTTGATTGTGCTTTACAACAGTTTTTATTTCAAACAAAGTGCAAATGAATAAAAATAAGGAATTTAATTACAATATCAGAGTGTACACAAAAAATTATGTTCAAGCCAGACCTGTTCAACTCATTTTGTAATCCAGAGGGGTCATTATATGAACTTTTTAAGCAGCTGCCTAAATAATTCTATCTTTAAACTGATGTTAGGATGAAGCAAGTTGAAAACTAGTTGGATTTGTGATCCTTTATGCTTCTGTTATATAGATGTCACAGGAAAGAGCAAGAAGGGGCACAACAAACCAAAGAAATTAAATAAGAAAAAAAACACCCACAGCAGGAGTGGTAGGAAGGCGGGAGCAAGAAGAGGAACCCATGCGGCACGTCAGCCATGTCTTTATTCAATTGAGACTGGCTGGTGATGTCATCAATAACTGCTGGCCGGCGAAGATAAAGATGGTGACCAGCAGCAAGAAGAATGGAGGAGAGAACTGGAGAAGTGTGCGGTTGGAAAATGCATGCCCAGAGATTCCCTAGGACACACAAAGCCTCAGATAAGGAGCCAGAGGAGGTTCCTGAGAAGGAGTGTGCTGGCAGCGGCAGGGAACACTCCAGCAGCTACACAAACAAATTAAAACCCATCTCTGTGGGCTGCGGAGAAAGACACCACAAAGAAAGGAGGAACAAGCTCATGAGGATCTACAATATATCAGATGGGAGATGGGAGAATGATGGGGAGGAGGAAGAAGCAACCCCATGGGGAAAGCTTCGAGAGGAGCAATGAGAAGGATGGTGGAAGAACAGGGTGTTTGCCCCAAATCTGGAAGGTGAACTGCCACATGGGGAGGCACCAAGACACCCAGTTTCAGCAGTCCAGAGAGAGAAGACAACAGGGGTACAGCACACAAGAGTCATACTTCGGGTGAACCCCAAAGGAGTGAGGGCCCCAGATCTGTAGACAGGGGACCACCTAGAGCCAAGGCACTTTAGCATTTTGTTACTGGTTTTGATTTTGTTTCCCCACGTAAAGGGGTTGAGAGTGAGAGAGGAAGAGAGGACAGGATTAGCCAAACCAAGTACACAAAGGGAAAGAGCTTGGGGCCCCCAGGCTTAACAGTGTGATTTTGGTTTTCTTTTATTTTTCCCTGACTGAAGGGGTTGAGAAGAAAAGGGAAAGGGCCCAGGTAACCAAATGTTTTGGGGCAGGAACCTTAGGGATCCACATTGTGACACTATCCATGAGGCCAAGATAGGTATTGACCAAGCGCAGGTTCTTTGGTCGGGTATAAAAGAAAGAATCCAGGACAAGGGATTAGCCCGATACCCTTGACCACACCACAGAGGAGGGATTTGGTCCATCCAATGGCAAAGCGGAGTAAGGATGGGGTATAGGGGTGGCGGAGCCCCATAAGTGACCGTCGGACAGACTACACCCGACCAAGAGACCCTAAGGTGGCAGCCCCCACTGGAACATTCAAAGCCATGACAGGTAAGATACAGACAAACCACCTCAGGAGTGAACAACTACTCAGTCAACAACAAGAGTCTGCGAGATGAACATCGCTTACCATACAAAGTAAAGCTGCACGTGACCAGGTGTTCGAGGCCTGACACCCACAATGTAAATAAAGCTTGAAAGGATTTTTGTGCCATAATCTGGTTTGTTTTAGAGTTGTTCCTACTATCCCAGAAATATTAACACTTTTTAATCTAGTCCTTCAGTAGACACCTTCCTGAATGACCCAAGGAAAATAATGGATCATATTAAATTCCTAACTAGGATTCCTAGTGTTTTTAGGGTATTCACCTGGAGTCAATATTTAAGTGCAAGCATTTACAAAATAGTAAGTAAGAATCATTTCCATTTGGCTAATAAGGTTTCACTTTGTTACCTGTAATAAACTCTTGCTAGTCTGAGTAAGCCAATGACATCCAGGGGGAAAAATACTTACAAGACTTGAACTATTAGTGCCTAAGAAAATGATTACTCAGAACATTCATTACCTCTTTATACAGCCTAATAACTTTAAAAGTGCATAAGCCATTTTCTTCCTTTAATGGAAAAGTAGCTCTAATTTTTAAGCTTAACAAGTTATTACTAGATTGGTTGCTCAAGCTATATATGACAAAGGCAAAAATTATATGCAGCGGTTGAGAGAACTTATTTAAATGTATAATTTCACATTCACTCAACGTATAATTTCACACTCACCAGAGTAGAAAGGATTAAAAGTCAATCCTGTTTTGATAAAACTCCACTTCAAAAACAAAAATAGATAACTTACAGTAATATGGTTACTGATAACATGGAGATGGGGGTGCCAGAACTTAGAGAAGCCTGAAGCAATAAATGGTACCATCTTGTCAGTAAGAAGTCAAAGGAGAAAAGGTAAATTTTCTGTTTCAAAATAGTGGGAAAATATGACAAAGCCATTTGTCTGCTATTTGATCATACATTCTCCACACAAATCAGGTATTAATTTAAATAAACCTCAATTTTTATCAGAAGATTTGAGCCTACTCATTTAGATTCTTGACCTTCTTGACCTTCTTGTTCTTGTTCATTTGTCTCCATCACCACCCTTAATGTTTCATATTTTAGATGTCACTGCCTAACATTTCTCTCCTCTAGCTGTTGCCTTTGCAAATGATTGGTCTGCTGGTAGATATAGCAGTTCCTAAATTACCATTATGCTATCAGAAGAAAATTCAAATTTCTCCCTCATCTACTTGCATGCAGTGCCTAAATTGAATTCCTTTCCTGCATTTTAGTGTTCACATCCATTTAAGCATGCAGACCTCCTAAAGTGTTTGAAGCCTTCACACTGCATCTTCTACCACATATACGCAGTCTATAAAAGGGTTATAATGTAGTTATTTTTCAACAGGGGAATCACAGTATAGTTTAGAATAAATGTTTTCCAATTTATACAATTTAACTAGAGAGCCCTGAATCTGTGCACAGCTTACTCTGGAAATGTTTCTTTGCTCTCAGAAGCATGGTTGTAGATACCTTTCATAATTGTAAATTGTAGTGCTAGGAAGAACTTGCAACAGACATAGCTAAACTGAGGCCACAAATGCATGTTTGAAATACACTTTCTCTCAAAAGAATAACCAAGTATCATTACCGATTTTCCCAGTTTCAGTAAATTAGCTTTTCTTCCATATCTTTTGTCATCAAAAGTTGCATATACACATGTAGAGTGGAAGGCATTTGCAACACTGTAGGCAAAGTGGTGTCAGTGAACATCAAAAGTCAATAAGCATGCCTAATCATAAACCTTGTTTGCATAAATCATTTTAGTGGAATCTTTTGAACCACTATCATATGTTTATAAAATATCTGCAAAGGACTGCAAGTATAAAGACACAGAGGAAAGGCCTTAAACTGAAATGGAGGAAGTGATTTCTGCTACTGACTTGGTTAGGTAGCCCTGACTCACCTACACACTCATTTAAACAAGAAGTACACGATCTGTAGGACTACTAGGATGGACAGACTTAGCAGAACCAGATAACAGTATGCTCCTCTTTGTCTTTGGTGCCTTTCCAATATGTAGCTGTTGTCCCATTTACTCTAGTGCAAGCTTGGCTGCTAATTTTCATGTGACCTGGAAATGAGGTAAGCAGCAGTGCTCAAGTGTCAATAGTAGCTCAAGGAGGTTCAGGAGAAAAAGACTGAAGACTGCAGAGAGAACATAACAGGAGAATATATTTCAAAGTGACAAGTAAGTGACATCCTAATAGACAGTGAAACTTAATGCAGAAATTTAAGGATGCTCCAAGTAATCCTACTGGAGGAGTTTCAAGGATTTTTACTTAAGTTATCTAAAATTAGCCCCAGATTCCCTAAGCAGCAAAATAAAATAAAATAAATTTAAAAAATCCTAGAAGTACCCATAAATCCTTGTAACACTTTATTCTGTGAGCCACAGAAATGTTTATCTGTGTTAGTGCTAGCTCAGTTTTGGAGCAGTCACATGTTCAAGCCAGCAGGGGTCTGGACAACTTAAAGTTAAGAATTGCCTCCCTCCCCACCCCAGTTCCAGATTTTTCTTCTGCCCCTCAGGGTTCCTCACTGTTCCCCCTATCCCCAGAGCTCTCCACCCTGTGGAAGCAGGCAGGGAGAGGTTAACCTGCCTGCCCAGTCCTCACTGTTGCCACTGCCAGGCTGCTGTCTTCTCCAAGCTAAGCCCTCTCCCCTTTCCTCTCTCTTCAGCTCCCCTGACCTGAAAGACCACATTAATCTTAGATTTTAGATTTGTCCACACCTGTAGTGCCGTAAATGTTGATACTCACAGGCAAAAGTTAAACGACTAATTCTGAGCTTGTCCTGAGGACCTTGTCTCCATTATGAGATGACGTGAATTAATATATATCGCTGAACAACCAACTGGAAGATACAGTTTCTAATGAAACTGTAGACATTTCTGTGTATACACCATTGTTACGATGAATGACTATCACAGTCTGGCTAGGCACTGTGAGTGTATTAGCCATTAGGCTTCTGGGTTCAGGATCGAGGCGGCAAGTCAGGAGTGAAGTAAAGCCAAATTTACTTACAGCT
>JAGPOW010000261.1:138989464-139017395 GCA_030014935.1 Caiman crocodilus
ATCTACTAAACATTTTGTAGGAGTACCACTTATTAAACAGGAAACAAAGGGATCCTCTTGATTAAGTGAGAGAAGCAGGGCAGTGACGATGTTATCATTCCTCAGGCTGTTCTAACAGGAGGCTTCTTGGTTCGGGACAGAAAATTGAGTGGGAAGAGGTGGTGGCTGGTTAAATGTCATCCCCATCTGGCCAGACCAGTAAGGACATTGAGCTTTCCAGTGTCCGGGTTGGCAACAATAATAACAACTGTTATTATTTTGGGACTGAAATTCTCCTTGTCCCATCCCATGACTACATCCTCTGCCTCTGAATTGTCCTCGATAGAAACCTCGGCTTCTGCCTCTGCTAAAAGTTTGTATTTGTAAAGACATTAGCTCAATTTCTGTGGATTCCTTTTTTTCTTAACTTGGCAGGCTGTACGGTGATTAGCAATAGTGACTAATTCTGTAAGCATCTTAGTTTGCCAACCTACAGCAATTATACGCAGTTGTTTCTGGACTTTAGAAAGAAGTCCTTGGACAAAAGTGGCAACTGCTTCTGGGGCAGTTTCAGCTGCATCTTCAATGCTAGAATATGAGTTTCAAGCGATCCATGTAGTCTGCTGAGGATTCTCCCTTGTTTTGCTTACAGTTATTTATTTTGGCCCAGTCAGTTTTCCTGAGGCAGATTTTAAGCACGGCCTCAATAAGGCGTTCTCGGGCATCCACTAAGAAACCTCCCATTCAGAGATGAGCAAGCATCATCTCTGGTATACCAATTCCATTGACCTAGAAACTTACAACTCTTATGGCCATAATGTGTGTACATGTACAATGCTGGAGTCCCTTTTGGCGGAGCCGGTAAGTCTTTAGACCCTCTGATCCCCATATTCTTAACCTCAATCCAAACAGGTCTTTCACACAAGAGAGGCTTATTGTGGGTGTCTGGTCAGGTCATGAGATTTGCTAGCGGCACAGAAATGCTGTGGCTTATATCCATAGCACCGGCACACAATGCAGTTGCTCATTGTTAGACACAGCTCATTCATGAGAGTGGGGGTAAGGAAAATTTGTTACACAACCCTGATCTCCTTCAGTCTAAGAGTTTCCACCTTGCACCCTTGCTTTCAAAGAACACAGTCTGGTGTCCTTGGGTGGCTGCACAAGGTTTCTACTCCTAGCTACAGAAAGACATCACAGTTCTTTGCAGAACTTAATTCACACAGGGAAATACATTCACTGACAATAGCAACACAGTTTGTTTACTCTTTTCTTTAAACTTAATTTACAGTTCCTACTTGCATAGTGGGTCTGACAATTCTGACAGCAAAAGGGTTGGATAGGGTAAGCCTCAAACAGTGAACAGGAAGACACACAGGCAGTCTCTCACTGAAAAGACCCAATAGAGATTTCAAAAGGTCTCTTACCTTAGTTTGGCTAGCCGGGGCATCAGTGAGGAGATGGTGTGTATCTCAACCAATCACTCTGGGTGTCTCTATCTGAGTCACAGCACCAAATTGTGGAAGAAATCAAACTGTGTTGTGGTTGTATTAGAATTGGCAGAGCCATCTAGGTTTATTTAAAGCTATACAAGTGATTGCAGGGAGAGTTCTCAAAGGAACTCTGACTTCTACAAATTTACAAGTGTATTTATAGTTTAGACAGAGAGAAAAGATGCAGGGTTCAGACAAAGCAACATTGAGAGAAACAGAAAGATATTGATCATTTGTTTGTCACATGTAAGCAGTTTACTTATTTAGAAAAAAACACTATGTTTTGGGAACAGCTATCAGCTTCTGGTTTGGCAGAAAGGAGGAGATTAACATCTGCACACGGACAAAACAAGGCATGAAGGTTTTTCCTTTTCTTAGAACATTTAAAACACAGCGTCAGCATCAGCATCTTTTTCTCTTCTCTTTCTCTCTTCTTAGTCAAGTAAGGGGCCTGATTAAACTTTTTTCCACACTAGCCAGCAGGGGAAGAACATGTCCCTGCTGAGCTCATTTCCCTGACAGGATGAACTTGGAGCTATGGGATTGGGGCTATGGGGAAGGAGGAGACCCCAGGTCGTGGGCATGACCACTAAAAGTGCACCCTGCCAGGGTAGAAAGGCCTGGTGGAACTGCTGGCAGTGTGACAGCCCTGTAAATGCCAGGACCAATGATCCACTGGTGAAAGGCAGATAGGAGGCACAATAATCCCCAGATAACTCATGCACACTCAAAGTCATGGCTGGGGAACACCAAGACCTGTCATGTCTTTTACAGGCCTGACGCTTGCTGGTTGCAGTGCAGTTGTGAGGCTCCTGGTGAGCTCAGCTTAGCTGCCCAGGAAGCCAGCTTTAGGGTTGAAAACCCTTTTGTCAGCTGAGGAAGTACTTGCAGGTGGTCCTTAATGGAAGGAATAGTAAAGAAGCCAGAGGCTGGCCTGGCCCACACTGCAGGCAAGAAAGCCAGTCAGTGAAAATGGAAATGGAGGTGTCAGGGGGGATGGACAGGCTAGGTGGAGAGTAGGGGAGAATGGGGGATGTAGCAACACAGGTAAAAGTACAGAGGTGTCTGAGGTGTCAGATGTCCGGCAGGTCGCAGTGTGCCAGAATTTCACTGTGTATATCGAATCCATGAGTTTCTGTACCTACTACCAAGGAGGCTGATGAAGTGCAGTTCATAGTCCTAACTCTGAAAAGTGGTTTGCATTGTAATTTGTTCCCTCTCAGGATCAGGATGGGAGACTAGAGACTGAGAGACTAGAGGCAGAGTGTTTTTTGGTGAGGAATAAGCCCCCACAGGTAGTTGGGTTTTGTTATTTTTGATAGATTCTGGTGTGCAGTTTGTGGGGGTACTGGAGATAGTTGGCAGGGTTCGTGTTTTGAGCTTTAAGAAGTTGGCTTCAATTCTGGTGATGAGGTTAGGTGCTTGTTTGAATGTACAAGCCACTTTTCAGAGCTGGGCCTATGGACTGAACTTCATCAGCCTCCTAGGTAGTAGGTATACAAACTCATGAACTCAATATACACAGTGGAGTTCTGGCACACTGTGACCAGTCGGACATATGACATCCCAGGCACCTCTGCACTTTTACCTGAGCTGCCACATCCCTTTTCTCCCCCTACCCCCAACCCCAACCTATCCCTCCCCCCATGATGCCTCCATTTCCTTTTTCACTGACTGGCATTCTTGCCTGCGTTGTAGGCCAGGGCAGCCTCTGGTTTCTTTACTATTTCTTCTATCCAGGACCAACTGCAGCTACTATCTCAGCCTGAAAAAGGGGTTTTCAACCTTAAAGCTTCCAAAGATATATATATTTTAAGTACTTTTTTTTTATAATACACATATAAACATAAAAACACAAGATAAGCCATCATACATCATGAATAACATCATATGTCCAACACAACACAACACAACAATGCAACACAACACAGCATCTTTATTCCTTGATGTCAATTCCCTTATAAAAAGACAGGCTCTGTGACAGTTCCATTTGGGTACCTTTGATGCTTCTGCTGATGTTACTGGTGTTGATCCAGCTAAGTTACTTTACCTGTTGTCACATAAAGTGGAGGCCTGGGCGTGAGGCTTCAGGGAAGGAGGAGGCCTCAGTGGAGCACACTGCCATGTTGTGCAGAGACCCCAACGCCAGGAAGGGCTCACCTTAAGACACAAACAATGTCACCCACCCACATGATGAGTTTTGCCTGTCAGGAGTTTGGAGTGCAGGGCCCCAGACGACAGACTCCCCCAGAGAGAGAGACACAGCTGGCAGGCTTTGTGGTCTGGCAGAGCCCAGCCCTCAGGCCTGCACTAGGACCCACACACACACACAGCTAGCAATTTTTGTGGCCTGGCAGGGCTCAGCACTCAGGCCTACACTAGGACACACACACACACAGCTGGCAGGCTTTGTGGCCTGAAAAGGGGCCAGCACCCCTGCAGTTTTTGGCCCACTGCACCTTAACACACAGGGTCATTTGTGTCACAAGTTTTGTCTGTCAGAAGCTTGGGATGCAGTTCCCCCGAGCCCCTGCACTGACCTTCTTGAAACTTGGGAGGCTTTGTGGCCTCAGCAAGAGCTACCACCCCTGCAGTTTTGACCCCCCCTGTGTTGTGACACAGACATGACAGGAGTTTTGCTTTCAGGATTTGGGGGTTCAGTTTCCCCCAAACTCCTGCATTTATCTTCTTGAAATGTGGCAGGATTTGTGGCCTCAGCAGCGACCACCATCCCTGCAGCTTTCATCCCCCTGTGATATAACACACAGCCATAACATGAGTTTGGCATTCAAGAATTTGGGGTATAGTTTCTCCCAAGCCCCTGAACCGGTCTTCTTGAAACTTGGTAACCTTTATTCGCTGAACATGGGATACTATTTCTTCAAGTTTCATCCAAATCATACAACAAATAACAAAGTTATAGATCTTCCATTTCCCGTTATACCCTATGGCCAGATCTCCGAGGCGGCTCTGAAGCTTCGGAGCCACTATGGCGGGATTGAGGAGGAAACCCAGTCTGGAGCTCCAGATCAGATCACTGCCACCCGAAGCAGCTGGATCAGATCACTGCTGACTCACAGAGGCCTACTTCCTGAAGTCCCTTCTAATCCTATTTTTCTAGGAGTCTATAATCCTATAGTCCAAGAATATGGAAATTATTAACACAGGCAGATGTCACAAACCCACCCTAAAAGCAGGAATATTTACATATATATCCCTTTACACTTGTGCAGAGGATATGCAGCTTGACTATATTACTACTGGCACTGCTGTTGCAGTAAAAGTCCATTGCTATGAGGATAACAGACTGTGATATGCTAATGTCAACTTTTAATACTCTATTTGGTTTAGACTTAATGTACATTTTGCTTTCTTAGAGATGGTATTAAGTTTAGAGTTCAGTTGCCTTAAAGAGAGAGTAAAAAGCACTATGAAATTCAATTTCTCTTTTTAACTTACACCAATAGTTACCAATGATTTCTTCATTTAATGGAAGACTGCATCCTTGTATCAAGGGACTATTGCTCCAACATAAACACCAATAGTAATGTATTTGATATGCATATCCTCTGAACAAGTATAAAGGGATATGTAAAATTGCCAGGTACTAGAATACTTGACATGTGACTTTATTTGGACCTGTTCCAAACAAGGACTGCAGAATAGGGTAAGGACAAAATCAAAAGTTGTGCCCGTTTAAGGTTGATAAGAAAGATAAGTAAGATGATTACGTGAGAAATGTATGCAACATATGTTGGTCCTAAAATTTTCTAGCCCTGTCTTAGCTCTCCACTGTGCCACAGCAGCCCAATTGAGGCAGCTGGGGCTTGGGCACTGCTGCGGTGGGTACAGGGCTGTGGACCTACGTCCCTGGCCCCATAGTTCTGGCACCTGGTGTACCCCTCCAGCTGGGCTGGGGAAATGGGAGCAGTGGGTTGGGAATGAAGGGCACTGGTAGGGCCAGGGCCCTGTGGGTGGGGAGTGAGTGTCACTGTCACGGTCAGGGGTCTGTGGGTGGGGAGAGAAGGGCACCAGTAGGGTTGAGAGGCTGTGGTTTGGGAGTAAGAGGTAATGGCATGGGTGGGCACCATTGTATGTGGGCTGCTTAGTGCCACAAAGCAGGTTGGGGTGGGGAGAAGGATACAGCCAAAATTGGATCCATGTCCTGATGAGTGAAGGGAACAGGGGAAGCTCTGATTTTCCATGATAAAAAACCCAAAAGCAAACAACAAAATTTATAGGTAGTTCGAATTCATTTTATTATAGTAATTGAGGTACTGGTAGGCTTCCAAATTGCTCTAAAAGTGTAGATATATCAATAAAGCATTGTGTTTAACTGATACCTATATATTGTGGCATTTCATTTTAGTCACAGAAAAAAACAGGTTTTGAGGTTTTTAATCAGAGAATTTGTTATTTTTTATCAGTGAAAACCAGTATCTCTGGTCATCACCTCAGTGGGATACTGTTCAATCTCGCTGTCAGACAGCAACTTCGAAAGTTGTGGGAAGAAGTCATAATTCAGCTTCAAAATATTATTCTATCAGAAAGTAATTTTCTTTACAAATGCCATGATTTGATCACTCAGTTGAAGAATGTTAGCGTTCTTTCCTTGCATACTTGTCGTCAGTTCACTGAGCTTCCCAAATATGTGTGCGACATAAGCAAAGAGTTGTTCTTTTGATCACAAAAAAAACAACTAGTTCAATTTTTTTGTGGTCCATTGCAAATGTAAGCAGCTTATCCCTCAGTTCAAAAAAAATCTTTGTAGCACTCTTCCTCTTGACAGCCAGTGAACCTTAGTGTGATCAGACCCCAGGTCTTCAAACAGTTTTGCAAACAGATATGTGCAGAGTGGATGAAGCTTAATGTCATTTACAATTGCCATAACCCGCTGCAGTACTTCACCTAGCTCCGTGCTCAGTTCTTTAGCTGCCAGTTATTCCCTATGACTCATGCAGTGAGTCCGAACAGCAGAGAAAGCAATGCTCTTCACGAAGTCATGCAGGCCTGCTTTTTGGCCTGCCAAAGATAGCACAACTTCTGTACAAAAACTAACCATGTGATTCCATGGAATGTTTTTTGTCTTCTATGTAGCCATGCAACACATTGAATATTCCCTGTGCTGTTTTGTGTTCAGGAAGTGGGAGACGGATCAGAATCTCTTCAAGAATACTATCTTCCCACATGTAGCACACACAAGTCAAGATGTGTGCATCACACCACTCTATGATCACAACAGTTGGAAGAGCAGCAACAGGGGTGCATTTCAGGTGTTCTGCCAGTGTTGTTTCCTAATCACCTGCTATCACCTCCATCCTTCTCTTCATGATATTGTTTGAGAGGGGTATAGATTTGAGTTTTTAGTCTCTGCTTCCCCACATCTTATTTTAACCATATGGATTGCAGTAAGTAAAATCAAAGTTTCCACAGTTGTGTGAGGCTGCTTTGCCTGTGCGATCCAGTAGCTCACGTCAAAGATGCTTTTTGAGGTTGTTTGGAGACGGTCATGGCCCTTTTGAGATGCACTTGTTCCTGTGAAAGCTCCTCATATTGGTGCTGAAAACATTATTGTGACTTCCTGACATATCCCTTGTGAACAGTTTCATGGTGTCATTTAAGCTTATTTGGTTTCATGCTTTCACTGGACAGCATATTGAGACATAGAAAGCATTTAGACTTTTCTTTGTTCTTCTCAAAAAAATCACTTGTGAAACCATACTCAGTGAAAGCCTCATCATACTTGTAAACACTTTTCTTACTTTCTTGTTCCTTATTTGCAACTGAGTCAGTAGGCTCACTGATGGAGGAGGATGCTCTGCATAAAATTTGTCCATGGTGTTATCAGTAACAGTTCACCATTAATTATCACTGTAATGCTCATTTTCACGAGTTGTGTAGACATGGGGTTCTATTGAAAGACATTTCTTACTTGACAGAAGATGTAACTGGAAAAAACCTCAAACCCCAGAAATCAATGCTTAGAATGTGTGGGCAGGTTGTATGGATAAGAAAGATCACACAGCACTATGACTGGTGGAGATCTATTGGACTCACTTCCAACTGAAAACACCATTTGTCTGCATGTACATTGTCATGTCTTGTCCTTGCTTTGTATTACCATACTTGAAGTCAGAATGCATAATGTGATTTTATTTATTGTGACTCCATTCACTGATGCTGTGACCCCATTTGGGGGGTCTGACCCACAGTTTGGGCTCTGCTGGTATAGATTATGTTATGTTGTCTACATATATCTCTATAACTTTGGACATGGTTCAGTCAAAGGACTGAGGCATGCATACTTAAATACAAGTGCCCTCCCAGACAAAGTGCAGAAGGAGACATTATTGGGTCAGACACCCCACAGCATTGTCTGCCTATGATGGGGAAAATCAGTGCCACAATGAAGAAGCATCTGAGAGAAATGGCCATTTGGATAAATGGACTGTAGGTGTCTCAGGGAGCAAGAAATGTCTAGAGGTTTCTCATGAATTATGAGTAATTAGAATAATACTGGTGTGGGAGCAGAGGGGAAGGAAGCGGGGCTCAGGGTGGGGGGTGTATGTGGCTGACCTTGGAGGTTTCTTGGAGGTTTTTTGCAGTCCATTGCAAATGTGAGCAGCTGATCCCTCTATGATAAAAACGGAGGTCTTTTGAGCTATAATAAAATTGTGGTCTTTTGTGTCCCAGGCTTTGAAGTTAAGTGGACCCAGTGATCAGGTCTGGCAGAATCAGTGGGAAGACTGAATCCTGGAGATATTGCTAGGACTCTCTGGAGGGCTAGTGTGTAGTCAGATAAGGAGGTAAGACCCTTTACTTTTTTTTCTGTCTCCAAACATATCATCAGTTTCGCTTATACAATTCTTTCCTTCTATCTAATAAAGCCTTTTGCTGTTTTGTCTTTTTACTGATTGTCCATGGGAAGAGTGATTTTTGGAGGAGTGATAATCTAGGTTAGCCCTTTTACATGTAACCTGGGTACACCCAAGGCTGCATCCCATCCATAAATGGAAGGGATGAGGGGTCAGGTGGTAGTGCAGTGAGGGGGCTCTGGTAGCCTCTGTGCGAGTTCCCTCTATTCTCTATATAGCCAGGCCAGGACAATATGACTTAATTATTTACAGATTTATTAACATACATACATATATACACATAATTATAGGTAAAACTTTCACCGATAATAAAGATGTACAATACAACTTTACATACAATGCTATCTTGAATAATCAAAGGTAACTGTACTACCACCAGTAGCCTCGAACTGAACTCAGGGCAATAGTGAGTCCTGAAACAAATAAGCAAAACCAAATGCCAATAGTGTACACCCACCGCAGTTGAGCAGATGGTTTCTTCAACAGATAAACGCAGGAAAATATACCAATATCACAAAATGAACAACAGGTAACTATTTATAAATTATAAAACCCATTAACTAGAAATCATTAAATAACAGATGTATACTATATAACTCGTGTATATCTCATGCTCATAAAACAGTGAGATCATAGCAACCTAAATATAACAGAATAGAAGATGCAGACTGACGGGACAGAACGTGCTCTTACATCCCTTCAGAGTTCCAATGAGGAATGAAATATGTGGACTTCCCCATTCTTAATGGGAGACCTGGTTGCTACTTGTCAGGGAGATGTACAAGATCCCAGCTCTTCCTGCCTCTTGTGTGTTGGGTCGGGAACCTTGCCCGGCAGAGGCCCCCATTGGCTCCCCTGCTGTGGGTTCCCTCCTCTGTGGGAATCCTCTTTTCCCTGCAACTTGACTTCTGTCATCACAGGGCTCTGGCTCCAGCTAGGGTGGCCCTCCACTGCCTGGGCTCTCTCTCACCATGCAGCAGCTCACTCATGGACCTGTGCACTGACCAGTGCACCGCAGGGCTCATCCTTCTTCCTAGATAGGCTGGAGGCCTGGGCCACCTTGTGCGGTGCTGGGGTTCAACCAGCTTTTGGGCACTCTGGCTCCACTCTGCCTACCTGTGTCAGCTACCTGGCTGCCTACCAGGGGGATGAGGCTCAAACTGCCCAAAGTGGTTCCCAGAGATGTGACCCACCCCAGGATCCTCCATGCAGTGATCTCTGTACCGCACCCTCGATCTCTTGCCAAGGGTTATGAACCTGGACTGCCTCGAGCAAGCCCTAGGATCTGAGCCCTGTGCAGCTGCTCCGCGCACTGATGGGGTAGTGGTGTTGGTCCCAATGAGGGATTCTTTAGGGTTTTTCTGGGCATTGTTCTAGGCAGCACTTCTGCCTGCTTTTCTAGGCAGCATTTTCCCAGCTCTTCTCTGCTCCTTCTTCAGGAAATATGTGAGTTTTGATTCAAACATCTCTTCTCTATAGTCTCCTTTTAAGGACAAGTTTTAAGGGAAAATCAAAATACTAAAGTAATTGGTTCAAGGCCAGATAGCTGTATCAGACTGCTGTTTAGAAATGAAATAGGGATAGAGATGGTACATAGATACATAGATGCTAGGGTTGGAAGGGACCTCAACAGATCATTGAGTTAGACCCCCTGCCTAGGCAGGGAACAGTACTGGGATCAGATGACCCTAGCCTATCCAGCCTTCTCTTAAAGACCCCCAAGGTAGGGAAGAACACCACCTCCCTTGGAAGACCATTACAAATTTTGGCCACCCTTACCATGAAGAAGTTTTTCCTGATATCTAGCCTAAATCTATCCTCTGTCAGTTTGTGACCATTGTTCCTTGTTACCCCAAGAAGTGCCGTGGTGAACAGAGCATCTCCGATCCCTTGCTGTGTCCCCCTAAGTAATTTGTAGGCAGCCACAAGATCACCTCTCAGCCTTCTCTTGTGGAAGCTGAAGAGGTCCAGGTCTCTCAGTCTCTCCTCATAGGGCTTGTCCTGTAAGTCCCTAAGCTTATGAGTGACCCTTCTCTAGACACTCTTGAGTCTATCAACATCCTTCCTGAAGTACAGTGCCCAAAACTGGATGCAGTATTCAAACTGCCATCTGACCAATGCTGCAGAGAGGGAAAGTATCACCTCCTTGGTTCTATTTGTCATGCATCTGCTGATGCATGATAAAGTGTGGTTAGCTGTGCTGATGATTTCACCACACTGATGACCCATATCAATCTTGGAGTCCACTGTAACTCTGAGACCCCCTTTCTGGTTCTGTGCTGCTGAGAGGGTCACTTCCCAGCCAGGAGATGTGCTGGATATTTTTGCACCCTAGATGCATCACTCTGCACTTGTCCTTGTTGTACTGCACTCTATTGTGTAGTGCCCACTTTTCTAAGCTGTTCAGGTCTGCCTGCATCCATTCCCTACCCTTCAGATTGTGCACTTCACCCCACAATTTAGTTTTGTCCACAAACTTGGACAGAGTACACTACACACCCACAGCCAAGTCATTGATGATGATATTGAAGAGTACAAGTCCAAGGACCAAACCTTGTGGGACTGCGCTACCCACATCCTTCCAGGTCAATACAAAGGATCCATCAAACTAGTTTAATGATTTTGTTTAAATGGTGGAATCACTGCTATTCAAATCTCAAACTTTTGATCTAGTTCTTCCTGGACTTCTCTTGTCTAGAAGTGCAAAATATAACTGTTCTTGCTTTCACTATTCTGTAGCCACAGTTCTTTAAAATGGTAATGGTGATCTGCTATATTTAATCTGTCAGTTTCTGCCAACTTATTTGCCGTTGAGACCAAAACAGCTGTATGTTTCTATCTTGAAGAGTTTGGGATTTAAATGTGTGTGTTAGAAACTGGTTCTACATAACACTAAACTCAGCTGACAGGAGGAGCTCAGGAGGAAAATGCTCTTTAGCTCTTGGTAAGGGAGGCTGCTGAGTCACTCTGTTCCACTCTAAATACCATATACTTCAGTCACTTCACAGCACAGTTATGTCAGGGTTACATATGGGATTCAAGAACATGCATGTTACATAGAGTTGGAGTTCTTTCTGCTTCTTACCATTTAGTGGTCTTTATGGACACTATGCTATATAATGGATTAAGGAGAGTTTCTCAGATGTGAAATATCTCTGGCTGAAAATGCAACAGGGAGAACAAGCTCTTTTGAAGGTACAGCATTAGACTGTCTTAAGGTAACTTCTAGAGATGCAAGTTGTCAGATGGACTATTTGCTACTTCTGAAAAGTGACTTTAACCTCTAGAAACTGTTGGAAATGATCTGTCAGGAGACATGAGTTATAACCAAAAACAATGGCTCTATCCAAGGTGTAATTGCTACCACAGAGGGAAATAACATTGGTTTGATTCAGTTGGATCCTAACCATTTCTGAAAACAGCAGGTCAAAGCAGCTATGGCATTATCTTTGTTTCTTAGTGTACCTTATCTGTCTATAGGAAACTTTTCAAAGCTGCAGAATAATTGGTGCCATCTCAAGTTCTGTAAAGGGCAGACTATAATGAGATTGTATCAAAGTAGCAGTGAACAGAAAATTGTTCTGGTGTTTTTTGTTGGGGGTTTTTTGGACACTGAGGAAGGATCTCAAAGCACTTCCTGTCTTCGTGTTGCTATTACCTGACATTCATGATGTTGCTGTCTGGATAGGAATGTCCCATCTTCATTCTAATTGCTAATTGCTTGGTGAACGGTTAAGATATAAGCTATTATGAGTTGGATTTAAATCTCAAGAAAATCCAGGGTAAATTTACTGCCACTCTACAGGTAAAATAGTTACAAGGCAGTATTTAGACTCTTTAATGGAACAACAGGACTTTTTCTGTCAAACATAAGCACTTGTCACTCATGAAGAAACTTGCATTAAAAGTATGTGTGAATGAAGGGTTTTCCATTGGCTCTTTTTTAAAAAAAAGTTTCCCTTTATAGAAGAGTTAGAATGAACAGGCAAAATAAGAAAGCACAAAGAAACTCTAGGCACAAAAGCATCTTGTACTGAAAAAACATCGGGGAGAAGACATTTTGCAAGGGGTTATTTCTGGCTTAAGTGTTGGATGAGAGGGTTTTGAGCCGAGAACAAACCGTTTTTTCTCCCCTTTGCTTGATTTATGCTGTGCTTGAAGAAGTGCATTTATGTGATTTTAGGGAGTCAGGTATCTGAATGTTCCTTGTGTAATTGTTTTCATTGGAATGACCTATGGGCCTCTGCATTTTAGTTAACCAGTCAGGTCAAAAGATATTTAGTAGAGTCAGAAGCTTATTTGTCAACCTGTTAAAGAAGCATCTTTATGCATTAGATATGTAGGTCACAATGCTGTAGTTTAAAAAGGAGCTTGCTTGCTCTGTCAATGCCAGCACTGCCTGTCAGCTCTGGGGAGAGAAAAAATCAAATGATTAAGAGTTGACATTACAGAATTTCCTCACCTCGTTCATGTGTGTGTACACTTGAAGGTTTTCATGGGAAGAGGGATATTTTTTTTCATGTTGGGGCAGTACTTGACCCATCAGGGATCCAAGTTTCCATAATAAAGTGTTTACAACCTGTTGCTACAAGGACAAGTACAAGATAAAAAACAGATCCCTTTTATTTCACACATTTTCTGAAGGTAAAAGTTCTCCATTGTGCTCTTTTAGAGTCAGATTTTGAGATTTTGGGGAGGTCTAAAGTTCAACTTGGAATTATTTACTTGAGGATTCTGGACTATGTACTTCTACTTCCTTCTGAAAGTTTTTATAAGGATCAGGAAAAGCTGGCATCTCCCTACTATTTCCACCCTGAGGGCAGTTCAGTAATGTTTAGCAAGATGCTGATGTAAAGGAACTTCTGTGGCAAAGGTGACTAAACCAAGGTTGTTTAAATCTTTGAAAGAAAAGATCGATATCAGGACCAAAGCTGCTTTGTCAGGCCTATCAAGAGAAGACAGGGTTTTGTCTGCAGGGCCTGATTTTTCACCAACTCTAAATGAGTTCTGTCATCATGTTAGCTAGGAAGTTAGACTCCTACCATCAGGGACTTCCACAGTAAGATTAAAGCTGGTCTGGACTATTTCTAGCCTCTGACTCTGCCCATTTGTATACGGAACACTAAACCTAACTTTTGCTGGAGAAATTCTGCTGTTGATGCTGATGCAGTGGGGAAATATTAAGCTTTACTTCTGTGTCCTATGCTACTGGTAAAGCTGGAAGCTTTGTTTGAAAAAAACCCAGCTCATCTTAATTGATATGGAAAAATTTTAAAGACAACACACAAACCCCTCTAATATTATTTTTACAAACACTTTTCTAAATGTGTCTGCCTTCACTTTAGCAAGGAGAAGATACATTCTCAAGCTCAGGGTGTTTATCTGTAGCCGTTTTTAAAATTGTTATGCTTTGCATTTGCTGTCAAAATAATTGACTTTCCTGTGCAGAAGCCAGAAGAAATAGTAGCCGTTTCTTTTGAAAAATGTATTCATTGCCACTTCCTTTTTACAGCATTGCTCAGAAAAGCACCTACATTCTTGCCACAGTAAAATTACAGCTTTACTACTAACCAGGTAGTATTGTCCTTCCCCACCATTGCCCCCCATAAGAAAAACCTTGAGAAAAAATATTTATAATCACTTGTAGTCCCACATCCCTAAATTTTACCTAGAAAGGATGAAAAAAAAAGTTAACTAATTCCCCTTTTTACCTGTTTTTGCATAGTACAAAAGACACAAATAAGTTTCTGATGAACCTCCTGATGGGTTTATTTAGCTATTCTCAATGTATAGGAAGCTCTTTTTAGGGGTCAGGCCTGAGCAAAAACACCTTAGGAATTGCACAGTGTGTGAACAGAAAAGATTTGCTAATAAGTATTATTAGAGGAGTAGATGAACTTTTAAAGTAATATGGAATGAAAAAAAATCAAGGTGGCTGTTTGTGGTTTGGTTATGCAGTGTATTTTTGGTTTTTTTGTTTCTCATGCTAGCTCTGTTGTTGTAGCTTTCATTGGCAATAATAATATGCCTGATGGATGTGGAAAATAGATCTTTTTTCTTCCCTTACTTTATATACTTCATGTTCTTTACAGTAGATCCAATGAATTCACGATCCCTTAACTGGCTTATTTTGTTCTGTATTTTTTTTAATCTATACGCTCTGATGTAAATCCATGGGTTAGCAAAATGGAGATTAAGAGGGGATATGGGCACTCTTTCCAAGTGCATTCATAGGGTCAGGCACAAACCTTGTTTTGGGAAGGCAGACTGTAGAAATAAGATTTTTCCAGTGCCATGGCTGAATTTTCATTGCATGGAGCAGGGGCTGAGCCTAATTGTCATCATCACTTGTCTTTCCTTTCTTGCTCAGCCAAAAGCTAGAATTTTAATTCTGGCACAGCCACTGCTGGATGCTCAACAGCTGTGACAGGGTTTACCCTCTAACCATTGGCCAAGAAGCATCAGCAACCTCCATGTGGCTGGGAGAGAGAAAGCCCTCAACAGTAATTCCAGCATCTCCATGCCTCCATTCTGTCATGGATAAGTGTTTCCTTGCTTAAAAAATGCACCCCAGTTTTGGATAGCTAATATTTTGTGGGAGGGTGTGTGTGTATTTGTTTTGTGAATAAATGTTGTGGCCCCATGGCACTGAGCCCAGTGGGCTCCACTTTCCTCCACTGGTTCAGCTCTCAGGGAGTGCTGTGGAGCTGTGGAGCCAGGGGGGCTGTGGAGCTCTGCCAGATTCCTCCCCAGGGTGCCGGCCCCAGGGTCCTGGCACCTAAGGAAGGAGAATGCTGAAAACCAACCCCCAGAATATGATCAAGCAGGTACAGACTTGCTCCATTCTCAATTCAGAATGGAGTTCAGAAGATCTGTCTGTCAGAGGAGTTCATATTTGAATGGTCTTCTGAGCCAAATATTGGTGCCAGCCAAGGGCCTGAATTGTTTTAAAGACTAACTTGAATAAGTGCATCGAAGGGATAGTATGATATGACTGGGGAGCTACAACTCACCATCAGTGTATGGGATATGTGTTTGCAGTCTCCACATTGGGGGACAAGGTAGCTTTTGTAGAGTGGAAGATGTGAGATAATCCTGTGCCTCAGGGTCACCATCTGGGGTTAGGAAGGAATTTATACACACAGCTGCTCAGGAATGGTACTGAGTTGAGAAGAGGGGAGAGCAGGGGGAACAGGGAAATGGGAGAGGAGGTTTGACTTGAACACACTGATCCTTCTGCCAGAGCTTGGAAAAGACTGATTAAAGAACCTTAGTATTGCATTCAGGGTTGAACTGAACACCAAAAATGGTGTCAGAAAGGACATTATCCTCTAGGTCAGATTGTTATGGACCACTGCATGTTTTGCCTTCTGCATGGGATGTGGTAATTATCCTGGAAACTACTGAGCATTTACTAGCTGCTGGGGCTATGAGAAATAGCACCATTTCGCTTTGACTTGTTTCAACATTTCAATGGAACAGTGTTTTATTTGAGTTTAGTTTAGGTTCAAAAGCACTGTTCTGTTCAGTTTCATCAAAAGAGTTTTGAAGTTTTGACATTTCACCCTGGCTATAATATGGAAGCATGAAACTGGAGGAGAAGCAGCATCCTCTGATTGCAGGCAGATCAGAGCCAGGACCCTGGGGCCGGCACCCTGGGGAGGAATCTGGCAGACCTCCACAGCCCTCCTGGCTCCACAGCTCCACAGCGCTCCCTGAGAGCTGAACCAGTGGAGGAAAGTGGAGCCCACTGGGCTCAGTGCCATGGGGCCACAAGCAGCTGGGAACCAGGCCAGGTGGAGGTGAAGCGCAGCACCCAGGCTGAACCCTGCCCACCTCTACCAGGCTGCAAGCCACTGGGAACCCAGCCCAGTGGAGGCAGACACAGCTCAGCCCCCGGGCTGCACCCTGCCCACCTCCACTGGGCTTCAAGCTGCTGGGAACCCAGCTGTGGAGGGTTCCTAGTCTGGGTTCCCAGGCTGGGTTCTCAATGGCTCACAGCCCAGTGGAGGTAGGCACAGCTGTACCCTGCCCTGTTCCCTGCCTGTGTGTTCCCAGTGCTTTGCAACCTGGTGGAGGTGGGTGGGGCACAGCATGGGTGCTGTGCGGTACCCACCTTTATTGGCTGGGTTCCTACCAGCTTGAAGCCTGGCGGAGGCGGGTGGCTATGCCCACCTCCACCGGGCTGGGTTCCCAGCAGCTTGCAACCCAGTGGAGGTGGACAGGGCACAGCCTAGGGGCTGTGCTTTGCCTCCACCTGGCTCAGTTCCCAGCTGCTTGCAGAACACAGCCTGCTGGAGGGCTCCCAGGCTGGTTCCCAGTGACTTGCACCCACCTCCACTGGACTGGGTTTCTACCAGCTTGAAGCCCAGTGGAGGCAAGCAGGGCACAGCCCAGGGGCTGCGCTGTGCCTGCCTCCACTGGGCTGGGTTCCCAGCAGCTTGCAGCCCAGTGGAGGTAGCTGTAGCATATCCTCCAGGCTGCTCCTCATGTGCCTCCACTGGGCTGGGTCCCTAGTGTTTTGCAGTCCAGTGGAAGGTGGAGGGGCACAGCTCTAGGGCTGCACTCTGCCTCCCTCCACTGGGCTTAGCACCCAGTGCTTCCAAGCGCTGTGGAACTCAGCCTGATGGTAGGAGGCAAAATGCAGCCCTGGCTCTGCCTGCGCCCCACCACCCCGCTAAGCTCCATGAGGCTGGTGGAGCCAATCAGAGTCCACCCTGGTGTCAGGAGGCAGAGAAAGCTGGCCCTGCATTCTAATCAGCTCCACCAACCCCAGGAAGTGCAGCTCGGCAGTGGGAGGTCGGGGATAGCCATGGCTGCACTCCTGACTGGGCTGAGCCACATGGAGCTGTGCAGAGACACTGGAAGTGCAGCCCTGGTTGTCCCATGCCTCCCATCCCACCACCTGGCTGAGCTACTGCTTCAAAAATCAAAATGTTTCAAAACTTTTAAAATGTTTTGACTGGCCTTGTTCCATTTGAAGGCTGTTTTGAAGCCCTCTGTTTTGTTTCAATTTCACTCTTTTGAGCTTGAAATTAGTTGAAACAACATTGAAACAAAACAGTCTGTGAAATTTTGCACAGCCTTACTAGCTGACTACTTCCCTGTTGAAGTAACAGAAGAGTGGCGGTTTTCTTGTCTCCCCTGCTTTTGTCTATGGTGTACTGTGCTGTAGAATTGTGATATTACAGGTCTGACTGAGGGTTTGCAGTCATGATTTAGGGAATTTCCTGGGTAAATGACTGATTGCAAATGCAAGGATCTGGAAGGAAGCCCTTGATAAATTTGTGTACCAGGGAGGCTGTTTTCCTAGTTCCTATGTACACCAGAAGATAGGTACTCTTAATTCTTTCAGTTTGATAGTCTTCCTACCAATTAGAATTTACAAAATTTTGACTGCTGTTTTGTTTTGATGGTGTTTTGAGCATGTCGACACTCAAAACTCTGAATCCAAAATTAAATGACAGCCATGTTGAAACATTTTAAACAAAACAAAGCAAGTTGAAATGTTTCAAAGATGTTTCACTATTTTGAAGGTGTTTCAAAGCTGGGCTTGCAGGGAAAGAGAAAGTACGGAGAGGGAGGGGGAAGTGGGGGGGACCAGAGTGACATCTGTAGCTGGTCAGTTTCTGCCAACTGTCCATGCGATCCCTTCTAATCCCAGTGCTTTGGGGGAGGGACCTAAAAATTTTAACAGCATATGAGCCCATGAGTGCTTAAGTCATCAGCCTTTCTCAGCCTGTCTCTTGCCAGAAAGCAGCATCTGAAAGGCAGTGACTCTGACTGCTTCCTAGTTGCTACTGTCTAACTAGGGAGTGTGTCATCTACTTGCAAAGGATTGGATAGGATACAGCTTAGTTATACTAGCCTAACATCAATACTACTATTGTTATCCCCATATTATTTATTTTTTTCCTATATCCATTCCTTTGAAGTTATTCTTTTTTTTTTTACTTGAAGAAAAATAAATCTATTTTGCCTTACAGTATGATCTCTGGGCACTGGGGGGAGGGGGAGGGGAATGTCTCAGGTAAAAGTGGAATCCCCTTTTCCCCTACCCCAGCATGTCTCTCAGCCCCTGATGCCTCCATTTCTCTTTCAATGACTGGCTCTCTTGCCTACATTGCATGCCAGCCTCTGTCTTCTTTACTATTTGTTCCATCCAGGAAATGCACGCACACCAACTGCAGGTACTTCCTCAGCCTGACAAAGGATTTTCAACCCAAAAGCTTGCTAAGATATATTTCTCCAACTATTCAGCTGGTCTACTAAAAGATATCAGATTCACCCAAAAAACCTTGTTTACCATGTCCTTAGATCAACATGGCTACAACCTCCACCCCTAGCACCTGTCCCAGGTAGCTGACCAGGAGGCAGGGCCCTGGGCATATCTAAGCTCCATGGCTGGGACTGGCAGGGAGAGTTCTCTGGCACCTGCTGGAGAAGAAGCTCCTGCAGAAAAGGAAAGAAAGGCTCAGTGACAGTTTGGCTGCCTGAGATGCTAGTGCTACTGTGATAGTTACCTGTTGTTATTTAAAGTGGTGGGCCAGACTGAGGCTGTAGGGGTGGAGGATGCCTCATTGGTGCACACTAGTGTGTCATTTAGAGGCCCCAGCACCAGTGAGGGCAGAGTGACAGGGGCATAGAGAGCCCAGAGACAACAGAAGGTAGAGTGAGACTGAGAACTCATTACAGGGGTGATATCAATATACTGTCTGCAAGGCATGGGGTGTGTTTGGAGTTATGAATCTAGTCCATAAGACTTAGGGTATCCCCTTGAGGTACCTATTTGGAGTGGGTCCTAGCAAGGGAGGGTGCAGGAGGGTTCAGATGAAGATGTTTCAAAACACAGTGTCTTTTGTAACTTTTGTCTGTCTGCCTACCAGCCTCTGAGCTGTTTTCAGAATGTGAGTGGGAAAAAGGAGGAGACTGTTACTTGAACAGTTAGTATTAAATAGTTGAGGGTTAGTTCTCTAAGTATCCCCATAGCTAGTAGAAAGGGGCTGGATTTTTTTGTTGTCCAGGTGGTTTTTTTCAGCCCCCACTGAGGGTGGAACAGATGTATTGACCCTCCCCCTCAGGTAGGGGGGTAGCTCCAACTCACTCACTCCACCCTTCAGAGCTGGCTGGGAACCCCTAGAATGAGCTCCCTCTGCTCCCTTTCCTCCTTCCCATTCTAAAACAGGGACGGGCTCAGAGTGTGGCGAGGCCATTGTTTGGGAAACCAGGTGTAAGCTTGCAACCAGCAGCTAGATTCCCCTTCCCCTGGGACCAACAGTAAACTTCTGTTTGGTTCAAGGGATTGCTGAAACTCAGAATGCTTCCTGTGAAGTGGAGAGTTGCATTTCCATCTACGTCCTGAGAAACTTCACAGCAAAGTTGGGAGAAGTCAATAAGTACATATAAAGCATACTTTTATTACCTGAAAGGTCAGAAACTGTCCATCCATCATAGATTTGGTTCAAAGGATACAAAAGGAGATTGTATTCTCATTTACTGTCTTGGAAGATACTTGAACAGTTAGTATTAAATAGTTGAGAGTTAGTTCTCTAAGTATCCCCATAACTAGTAGAAAGGGGCTGGATTTTTTTGTTGTCCAGAAACTTAAGTAATCATTGGTATTTTGCCAAATATTTCCCAATGGGAAAGGCCAACATTACGATCATGTATGTTTTTCAGTAGTTGCTATAAAAAGGTTATGCTTGCCAACAGTTCTTACTTGAGAGGATCAGATTTATCCTCTTAGAATAATGGGATTGTATGGAAACAGCTACTGAAAGAATTTATGGCCTCCCAAGGTTAAATCATCATACTTCATTGTATAAATATAGTATAAATCTTTGACATTTTTTTAAATAAAAAATTACTCCCCTCACCCCCAATCTAGCCAGTATTAGATCTGTCAATTAGGATCATAGAATATTATGGCTGGAAGGGACCTCACAAGATTATCTAGTCCAGCCCCCTGCTCGAGGCAGGATCTTCCTTGACAAGACCATCCCAGCGAAGTGTCTGTCCAACCTACTTTTGAAAATGTCCAAGGATGAAGGTCCCATAATTTTTGTACATAGCATGTTCTAATGCTTGACTGCCCGCATAGTCAGGAAGTTCCACTTGATGTTAATGTCCTCTGCTTCTGCTTGAGAAAAACCCATTTCTGTCCTCTCTATAATCATCCCTCAGGTATTAGAAGATTGTAATCAAATTCTCCCTAAGTCTTCACTTCTCCAGGATTAATAACACTAGCCTTTTCACCCTTTCCTCATAATTTACACTTCTCATACCTTCAATCATTTTTGTCACTCTCAGTTGGATGCTGTCCAATCTGGTGTTCACCTTTCTGGAAGTGTGGGACCCACTGGAAACAGTCCTATAGGCCTCATATCACATCTACTGCTCTCTTCCCATCCAGAAATCCTGTCACTTTGTCATAGAAGGAAATCAGGTTGTTCAGTTGTGACTTCTTTTTAGGTTCAGAGAGAACAGATTCTTTATTATTGTCAAACAAAATTCTCTAGTTATTGTCAAAGTCAAAAATATATATATATTTTTTTTCTACAAATGTACCTCTATTGTTTCTGCATCACTCTTTGGCTTTTATCTAATCTCTTCTGCTAGGATTTCTGTTTTATCTAAGGCACAGGAAAGAAATCCTGTACCTTAGTTGCAAAGTGTACTTCCTCTATGAAGAAAAGTTTAAAACAAATTGTGGCTATGCAAAGTCTATGTGACCCTTGAAAACAAATGTGTTATGATTAGACAATTACTTTGATAAACAGTATGTGCTAAACTGACCCTTGCATACCCCCAAAATATTTTAATTCTGTGTAAACCCTCTGAGGAGGCTGACACCAATAATACAATATCTTTTAACTGGGTCATTCAGTTCTGAATACATTTAAATGAAGGATTTAAATATGGTGGGGTTCCAAAATAAGGGAGGTCAGAAGATTGTATCCTTCCATATCCTTTTTTTATGGAGTTTCATGGAAAATAAGTTTGCACTTCTTTCAGATATGTAGCTTTTTTTCCATCTGTAGGTACATGACTTAAGCAAGAATATAAATCCGTGCAAATCATAACAATTGAGTATTGATATCTCTTCATTCATGATCTCATCTATGACTTGGAATGCCAGGAGTCCAGAATTTTATCTAAACATCCAAATAGTGTTAAACTTAACAGGAAAGAATAACTTGAGCCTAACATCCACATGTGAAAACTTGACAAATAATGCTAGCAGTGCTGGTGCTTGCTCACTACCATGGAAAGTATCCAAAGTAGCACTGTGAGGTAAATGAATCTGTCAAATCAGCAGCTGAAAAAGAAACTAGAAGAGTTAAAACAATTTGACAAGCTGGCCCACAGCACTGTCATTGTGACTACGGGGCTCCCGACAGATCCATAATTTTGGCAGCTTCCATATGTCCACACCCATGGGGAGCCCCAAACCCTGCGTGCTGGATCCAGCACCTGATCACAGAATGTGAGGCCAAGAGAGGGTGGCATCAGCCCCTGAGACTCAATGGTAGTGCACAGGAGCAGGAGAGGGCAGAAAGGCTCAGTGCTGTTCCCTTGGGACCTAATCTTAGCATTTGAGGGAAGAAGAGGGCAGCACTGCTCCTCCTCCAAACTCTCTGGACTCCATCCCAGGGGGCAGAGCAGGGAGGAGGCAGTGCTGCCCTTTTGGGTCCAGGAACCTGGCATGTGGGAGGCAGAAGGGGGCAATGTTGTCTCTCCCCCAGGACCCAATGGGCCCCACACCATTGATTTTGCCCATGGGTTCAAATGGTTGAGAACCAGTTATATTGGAAAATAAAAACCTAAGCCAGTCTGATTTGATGATGAAAATGGTGGCATTTCCCAAAAATCCATCTTGTCTTCAATAATGTTGTATATCTTATCATAGAATCATAGTATCATAGTACTTAGGGTTGGAAGGGACCTGAACAGATCATCGGGTCTGATCCCCTGTCCTGGGCTGTCTGATTAGGCACAAAAGTGCTCCAGAAACATTTAAACAAATAATTGACTTAGCACTGTGGTTCACCAAAGTTTTGATCCAGTGGGTCATTTGTTAACCCTTGAAATAGCTCCAACAGCTATGCACTGTTACTGAACCTCAATTGAGAATGAGAGTATGGCTCTGGGAATGGTAGACTACTTGACTGTAACCTCATGTATTACCAGTTGTCTGTTGACTACAGTTTGGGAAACACTGGTCTACATACATAACAGAGAGTGACCTCTACTGTAGACTTGACTGAATGGAAGAAGGAAGAAAAACAATTTATAAACTGAACCCAACTATATGTCTCTATTTAGAATACGTTTACCAACAACAATGACTACTACTTTTCTGAAGAAGACTAAATACAATTATTTAATAAAATTAACAGGAGAGCATGTACTATAACAGTATCCATTTTTCATAAAGAAATCATGTGATTTGTCAGTGATCTGGAAATCAGATATGAAGTGTAGGATTGTCTAATATTTGGTACTAGTATAACTATATTCCTGTTGAAATCAATGGACATTTTGCCATTAAATAAATTCTTATTTTTCCAATATGTCTCCACAAAGCACAGAAATGCTTAATTTGTTATATTACTTGGTCAAATACATTTCTTTGTGATTACTGAGGCTTAATGAAGGGTTATTTTTTTTAAAGAAAAGATGAAAATGGTAAGAACAAATTGGTAAGAAGAATTCTTGTTCTGTGAGGTTAAGTACAATTATTTAAAAATCCCAAAGCAGAATTGATCTAAGTTGCATGGTTTTCTGTAAGCAGCGTAATTTAGATCAGTTACTAAAAGATCACACATTGACCCTTTGGTGGGGGTGGCAAACCTTAGATTCTGATCTGCCATTTTTAAACCAGCCCATGTGCTGAACTTTTGTTTTATTGTGTGTATAGATTAGTTTTGAGTGCTGAACTTCTGTTCTGTTATGGGTATAGACTGGTTTCCAATCACATAGGCTAGGAACATACATTACACATAAACTGGTTTAAGTGATCAGAACCTAGTTTAAACCTGTAACAGAACAGACATTCAATGCACATAAACCAGTTTCAAAATGGCCAAAACTGGTTTGAGAAACTTCACTGAATGTAGTATCAAACTTAACTGATTTGACTCAAAAAGGTTTAAGCAATATCCATCCTAAACCCCTTCCTGGTTTAAGTTAAACCAGAGTCCCCCAGTACCCAGCATGCTCTCTGGACTGGACTCTCTTCTCCAGTAGAGCAGGGCTAGCCCCAACTCTTTGCTCCCTAGCTGGAGCAGGGACAGGCAGGGGTCTGGCTACAGTGAGGTTTAATTTCCCCTTCCCTGTTCCACTGGCAGGGACCTGCTGGGTCTGGTGGGAGATCTGTCCTTGCTACTGCAGAGGTGGGATGCCATGGCCCCTGAGGCAGAGGGGGCAGGGATAGGGGTTCTTCTTCCATCTACCTCCACTGCCTCCAGGGGACCACAGCTGGGTCTGCTTGCCCCAACTGCTGCTCTCACTGCCTGTGTGGGTCAAGTGGCAGAGTTCCTTCCACCAGACACTGGAGGGAGGGGGAATAACCCCTGTTCCTGGTCCCCTGCAGGGCTCCTGCCAGCCAGCATCTGGCTGCTCCCCACTTGGTTGCTGCAGTGGAAGAGGGAAGGACAGAGAAGGATGGGGGCAGCAGCCCGTGCCAGTGTCGGGAAGTACAATTCCTTCCCAGCAGGGGCCCCCACTGTGGAGCATGCAGACCTATGTCAGGCTCTGTGTGGCAGCATCTGGAGTGGCCCAGAGCCCTTCAAGCCTCCCCCCACCCCTGCTCTATGGTCCACAGCAGCTTTTCCCCACCCGTAGCTCAATTCCCACCCAACCCCCCACCAGGATGGAGCTCATGCTTTGGGAAACTGTGGTGGGGCATCAGCACACATAGTTCAGGGTGGTGGGGAGGGAAGCTTCTGCTCCAATGTGTGGAGCTCTGACTCCAGCTCTCAGATTCATTGGAAGGCAGAAGGCATCCAAGTGGAAGGCATCCAGAGGCTGCAGCTGGAGTTCTACATGCAGGGCAGAAGCCATGGGTCTGAAGCTTCTGAACCCCCAACCAAAGCAGTGCAGTGTGGCTATGGCAGTGGCAGCAGCAGCTTGAAGTGAAGGGGGCAGAACAACCCTTGACTCTGGCCAATCCACACCTGCTTGTGAGTTGCAGCCCTGGGTGCTGCACAGGGCAGGGAGTGCAGCAGTAATGCCAACACATCTGAGCTGGCCTGGGAAGCCCACTTCCCAGCCAGCCACCACCTGGCAGGGACAGATGCTGCCAGGAGGCCCCTTGCGGGGAGGAGGGGAAAAGGAGCATGAGAAAGCAGTGAAATAAGCCCCCTCTGTTGGACACCAGAGGAAGAGGGTCCAGAGGGGTTTTATTCCACTGCTTGCCCCTGTGGGGGGCCAAGAATGGCTGGATGGGACCACACCGATGGAGTGGAATTAGGCACAGAAGCTTGTTGGTTGAATTCAAAAGACCTTTACTTACAAACTGCAGTACAGGGACTTGCATCGATGCACACAGTGTAGGTACTCTCCGTACAAGTTGCAAAAAAGAAAACCAGGGGGCACACCGATGTTGTCTGAGTGTGCAGGGTACGGGGTACGTTGGGATGAATGGCAACGGGGAGTCATTGGTGGTTAATCAGGCCTCCAAGTTCGCTCCAAGATACACGTGGAAGTCTCTTCCGACGTACATGTGGAGTTCTCAAATTTGCCCTAGCTTTTATACAGCTAGCGAGCCAATTGCCAGCAGCCGGGTAGGAATAATTTACGATAAGTCAATCGGTAGGGTGCATGCAAACAGTGCAGCTGCAGACTTTGGCAGGGACTGATCATTGCACCAAGGGTTTTTTCCTGCCTTATCAGGGAACTATTGTGCCGAGTGCTTGCATTGTGCTAAGAATTCTGCTGTGCTGAGGCACTTCTAATCATTGAGCTCAGACGTGCCCCCTTGCCGATGGCACAGTTGAATCTGGAGCACATGTGAGTCGATGAAATCATTGTTTTGCCCAACGGGTTCACGAGGCAAATAGGTATAAACAAATGTAGACAACGAAACAAGTTCGTTCTCTAAAAACCGGATTAAACAATAACCTATAACAACACAAATGCACATGATTACATTTGTCACAAAAAGTTCAACTATAAGGACTTCGGTGGGTGTCATGATGACGTCACACATCAAGCCCTTGCTTCTTGGAGTATTCTTTCTCTCTTTCTTTGTTGTCTGGTCTGGTCTGACTCCGGCACATGCTCTGGATTCAGGACCTGTGGAGAAAGAAACTCTCTAAACAATTAGTCAACTAATATCACAAGGCCATTAAAGCATTCTGGATTCTAACACGATGACTCATCATCTGGCTCGGTTGAATATCGGAAACCCAGCTCGTATGCCAGTTTCCATTGACCCTCATCTCCCAAAATTCATAACTGCCGCTTCGTGTGTCTAGAATGATGCAGGAGGAATCTGAATATGGCCCGTTTCTCCGGTGTTCTCTGCATCGACATCTATTGTTGCCAGGAGCTAGACTTGTATGAGCATGCGGTAGATTGATGCCTCGAGTCACTGGATGTTCTTATGTCTGGCTTTATAAGATCTTGCAGTCGTGGGAGTTGGCGCAGGAGATTGCCTGCGGGTTGCCAGGCCAATGGATTAAGAAGAATCCGAAGGATGATGGAAGTTGTTCCTCCATATATTTCGATGCAGACTTCCGTGCCATTAAGCGTTATTGGAACAGCTCCAGGATCTTGTAAATAATGGTGAGGCCACAGTCCTTGCTGCTGGGGTGTTGTCATTCCCAGTGCATGTGTTCTAGGGTTCCAGGTGCAGTACGAGATCCCTATGACTGCTAGCAAAATCTGTTCCATGTTAACTTTCAATGGACAGCCTCCGTGTCAGGCATATGACTTCTGGCTAGCCTGACCTGCAACGAGCTCTGGAAGTAGAATGGGCCAGTGGGGGTTGGACGTCACCATATCAATGTCAGTAGCATACCCTCTGCTCCATGAGGCTAGTCTTCTTGGTCCACCAGGTCGGACCCAAACTTCACAACCAGGCGTCCCAACCACATAGCCAAGGTTACTTCAGGTCTCATCTTGGACTTCTTGAATAGTTCCTGCAATTTGGTTCAGGTCCCGGTGTGATAGGTGTTAGCAGTGGTGCAGGTTGCACTCTGCGCAGGAATCACTCGACTTCTCGCTGCCACGGGGTGCATGGCTGTCTGAGACGTCACTGTATCCAAAGGGGAACTTGGGCATAGCTCTTCATCCATTGCCCTCTTGTTGTAGCCAGGAGGCGGGCCTGTTGGGAGCAATGTCATTTTGGGGGGTGGAGTCATTGACTGAACTTCCACCCGCCCGCCAGTAGCTCCACCCTTCCCTTCTGGGTCCTCCGGGTGGCTCCCTTCCATTTTGTCACCATCTTGAAATGGCAGAGGACCGGGGTCTTTTTCCGTTGCTGTCTGCTTAGCCTCTTGAGAGGCAAGCAGTCAGGCTTCTAGATCTGCCTTTTCCCGCATCAAGGTTGTAACCATGTGGAACATTGCATGCAGCATCTTCCCCTTTCCGTGTTCTGAGCTGGTCCTCTTAATTGCGGAGTAACTTTCTGTTTTTAATTTTCCGCAGATTTCGGGAAGAAGCTTTGAGGCTCTTGGCTCAGGTGCCAGGGCTAAATCAATCAGCACCACCTCTTTGCCCTCCTGCGTGCAACACATGCAGCGGGCAAACTCCTGGCTGAGGGCAGTACTTTCCTCACTCAGCTTTACTCTGGGGAAGGGTTCGGTGCCCCCTTCCTCTTGGGGTCTAAATAGAACCCACTTGCTTCCCATCACACATCCAAATGCCCCGGGGTGGAGATATACTTCCCAGTCTTTCACACTTTCCCCTTCTCCTTCGAGCCGCTCACGAGTCTTCCACCTGTTCCACCCACTTGGTGGTAGGCGATGTGTGCACCTAACTCCATGGCATTCAGCACGTGGCGTTTCCCGTTGCGCAAGGGGCAATTATAAACTAATTCCAACTCCATTGTGTCTTCCCCAGATACTGTTCCTGTTCGTGATGCCATGTGAGGGCCGAGAAGGGCCGGATGGGGCCACACCGATAGAGTGGAATTAGGCACAGAAGATTGTTGGTTGAATTCAAAAGAACTTTACTTACAAACTGCAGTACAGGGACTTGCGTCAATGCACACAGTGCAGGTACTCTCCTTACAAGTTGCAAAACCAGGTAGCACATCGATATTTCTGAGCATGCAGGGTACAGGGTACGTAGGGATGAACGCAACGGGGAGTCGGTGCGTGATCAGGCCTCCAAGATTGCTCCGAGATAAACGTGGAAGTCTCTTCCGACGTACACGTGGAGTGGAACTCCAACTTGGGTGGAAACTTGCCCTAGCTTTTATACGGCTAGCGAGCCAATTGCCAGCCACCAAATAGGAATAATTTATGACAAGCCAATCGGTAGCATGCATGCAAACAGTGCAATTGCAAACTTTGGCGGGGACTGATCACCGCACCAAGGTCCCGCCGTATTGAGGGACTTTTGCACCAAGTGCTC
>JAGPOW010000261.1:139017495-139036795 GCA_030014935.1 Caiman crocodilus
TTTTTTTCTCTCCATAATGAAAACCATTGTATACTAGGACTGTGTGAAGCTTCAGGTGGTGATTCAATTCACAGGAGATTTAGCCTGATAAGTTGGCTGAATCTCCAAATCCAAATCAAATCAGGGGACCAATTTAGAGGTCCAAATCTATTCAAAGCTGTCCAAATCTTTGGCAAAGATTTGGAGAGCTTTGATCATTCGGGCAGTCCCTGGTGGCTGCAGCAGGGAGCTGCAGCCACTCCAAGCTGGTAAGTACTAGAGGCGGGGGGGCTGGGGGAGGGGGCCATAGGGAGACAGTTGCCAGCCCCCGACCACCCCCACTCCCTCAGCCCCCTGACTCCTGCCCACTCCCCCAGCGCCCCATGGCTCTGCTGCCATTCCCAGCCTGGTATTTTAAAAAAAAGCCTAGTTGTTGCCAAGTGGAGGGGTGATACCCACTGCCTCATGCTACATGGAGGGGCTCTGTATGAGCACCCTTGACCTGCTTTGCTCCCCCAGCCCCCACCCCAGTTGCCCTGCCTGCCAGGGCTCTGGCCCTTAGAGAAAAAAAAAAGCTGAGAAAAGTCCTGGGACTCACTGCTCCTGGTGCAGCCTTGGGGCTTTGGTGGCTTCTGGAGAGCCCCCCACTTGATGGGGAGCAGTGGGGATCACCACCTCCCAGAAGAAGCAGTGAGTCTCAGGGTTTCCTCTGTTTTTTGTTATTGTTGTTCTGAAAGGGCTGGAGCTGAAGGGGCTGGGAGAACAGGTACAGTTCAGGGGCTTGTGCAGAGCCCCTCATGTAGCATGGGGCAGCAGGGATCGCTCCCCACCCAGCAGCACCTGCTGAGGCAGGGCTTTTTTCCGCCAAGTGCTGGGAGCTAGGGCAGGCAGGGTGGCCATTACTGGGCTGAGAGAGGGGCAGGGGATGGGCCTGGCTGATTCAGAGATTTGGAGATTCGGCTGCTGCTGAATATCTGGATAAGATTTGGATGAATTGAATCAGGACAGTGATTCAAATCACCAAATTGAATTGCTTTTTCTTGAATCAGCCAAAACGGAATCCAAAGCAAATACTAGCCACTTCACACAGGTGTATTGTACACCAACTAACTGGGGATAAATTTTAGTAAGGAACTTCAGTTTCAAAGGCCTTTGTATTTTCTAAAATTTTAATGTTTTAGTTCTGTTTTTTTTTCATAAAAGTTGCTTTGACTACATAACATAATGAAATAAATTAGTATAGCATATCCCCGTTTTGCTTTTTAGACTGACAAAGGAAATAAAATCAATTAATTGGATCTTCTAGTGGTGCTATAAGGAAAAGAAAACCAAAAAACTGTGAAGCAGAGGCCAGTGATGACCAAATAATGGCCACAAGCTAGCAGAGAGCAGATTTAGACTGGACATTAGGAAGAACTTCTTCACAGTTCGAGTGGCCAAGGTCTGGAACGGGCTCCGAAGGGAGGTGGTGCTCTCCCCTACCCTGGGGGTCTTCAAGAGGGGGTTGGATATACATCTAGCTGGGGTCATCTAAACCCAGCACTCTTTCCTGCCTATGCAAGGGGTCGGACTCGATGATCTATTGAGGTCCCTTCCAACCCTAACATCTATGAATCTATGAAATGTTGTTTGGTTTTTGATATAGATGTGGGAGTGTTACAGTATGTAAGATTGTTCTCCTTTTTTGTTCTTTCCATTGCCTTAAAAAAGAATAATGCATATTTGATAGTGGAGTCTATATTCTTTTTAACCATGGTCCTTAACTTCCCTTTTGCCTGGTTAGCTGTCAAGTTGGCATAAAGACACAATATAAATAACAGCCATCCTAATAAAAAAAATAGAAGATAAAATATTACAGATTAATTGGCTGAAGCTTAACCTTTGCTAAAAGTTCTAGTCCCAATGTTTCTGTTCTGGCTCTGGCATTACCCCACTGAATTTAATGGGATTACTCAATGTGATCAGGTGTGGGGTAGGGGATATCTGTATCTGAGAGTACTGAAGGTCTGGACTTGTGTACTTTTTAGTAGCAAAACAAAAAGAAATCTGAATGCTTCATAAACTATTTTAAGACTACAAATTCCAAGACGGAGCTTTACAAAGCTCTTAGTTGCATTTTATTCTTCAGGTTTTTTATTAATTCTCGGACATAAAACAGCAAGGTTTGTTTAGATCAGTCTTTGCCTAACCTTGATTTTATTGCAAATGGCTACTTCTAATTTAATTGCAATTTTATATACAGCATACCATAACACATTTTTGTTTTATGTGGCCCCTCTTATTGGATTCAAAAAGCATTGTACAGGGCTACATACAACATTTTTTGTTCTGATAAATTATAGAAATGCTTGAATAAAAATGTTGGTGGATTAATTAAAGCATTAAATCATAAGTCCAGTAATGTAGAAATAGATGCAGAGGTATAGGAAAACAAAAAGATATTCTGTCAAAGGGAATGAAGAAAGGCAGGTGCTTTTCCAGACAGGAGGCACTGCTGAAGAAATGGTTCTTCACTATAGATAAGGTGATGCTGACCCATACTCTTCAGTTCATGATGGAGTACCCAACAATTTCTACCTGTCACACCTTTGTTGTAATATAAAATGGTGTTACAATAAGCAGGAGGCTGCCCATTTAAGACCCCAATGCTTAGGAGTTTGTACATGACTCCAACCTTCCCTTATCATGTCCCATGCCTTGCAGATGTCATCACAGAGTTGCTGTTTGCTGCAAACTCAGCCCCAGCCCTGCTGGTGCCCTTCATTCCCCACCCCTCTGCAACCTCCCCAGCCCTGCTTGTGCCCCTCATTCCCCCTCACAGACCCTTAGCCCTGCTGGCACCCGTCACCCCCACCCCCCACAGCCTCCCCACCCTGTCCCCTGGCAGAAGGTGGTGGCTGTTGCAGTGGAGCACAGCACCTCCTCCTGACCTGCCTGCTGTGGACTTGGGTGAGTGAGGGGAGGGGGAAGCTTCACACTGCTACGTGCACTGCCAGAGGGGCAGAGGGGACCCATGCTTCCAGATCTGTGTCCAGGGTGGGAACTGGCCCTGGCACAGGTTGCCCACTCCGGAGGTTGGGCTCCTGACCTCCCCTGGGGCCTCTGCAGTCCAGCAAGTGTGACCCAGCATTTCAGGGCACAGCTCCTTCACACTGTGAACTCTGCAGTGCCCTGGTGTCAAGTCCCTTGAGTGTGTGGCAGCATTCAGGGGCACAGCCCTGCACTACTTCACCTACTGATGCCACACAAGCAGGGGACACATTGCGAGGAGCTTGCAATGGCAAACAGTTTCCCGTGTGGCCCTGCTGTGCTGGATCACTCTCACTGGGCTGTGGAGGCCCTGGGGCCAGGGCAGCAATGTAGGAGCCCAAGCCTACAGCATGCAGCCCATCCCCACGCATGGCCCACCCTGTGCATACATCTGCGGGCACAGACCCGCTTTGCCCCCTAGAAGTGCTCACAGCAGCAGGGTGCTGGCCTCTCCTCCCCAGCTCCTAATTAGCCACCTGTGCTCTCATATCATAGTATCTAAGGTCAGAAGGGGCCTAGAGCAGGCCATCTAGTCTGAGCCCCTGCCAATGGCAGGAACGAGTGCCAGGGTCACAGAACCCCAGCCAAGTACCTATCTAATCTATTCTTGAAGGTACCCATGGTAGGAGCAAGAACAACTTCCCTAGGAAGTTTGCTCTCCAATCCAGCTCCCAGTTTTTCCTGGCACCCGCAGCTTCCCCAAACTCTCTGGATTTCTCCCTGACCCATAACCCACAGCTTCCTCTGGCACCTGCAGCCTCCCTGGAGTTTTCCTGGTTGGTTCCCTGACCTGGCTTTAACCCCTGACATCTCATACACCGTCCCAGCCCCTTCTCCCAGTTCTGCTGCTTTTCCCAGCACCTGCATCTCCCCCCCACCTTGCACCTGCAGCTCCCCCTGGCACCCACAGCAGCCTTCTGCCCCTGTCCCTTGCTCCTTTTCCTGGCCCTAGCCGTCTCTGCCTGAGTTTCTCCACCCATTCCTGGCTTCCCCAGCTCCACCCATAGCCGCCCCATAGCCTCCCAGCTCTCAGACAGTTTCCTGACCCGGCCCCCAGCACCTGCAGCCTCCCTGACCCAGCTCCTGGCTTATCTTGCTCCACTGGCTCCCCTGCCAGCTTCTCCAATCTCAGCTCCACTGCTCCTTCCAGCACCAGTCCTCTGCTTTACTGGCTTTCCCCAATTAACCTAAAGTAACCTTAAGCCCCAAGTGACCCTGAGTAACACCAGAACTTTACCTCAAGTAACCCTGAACCCCAGTTACCCCAAGTAACCCCAAAGGCAGCTTGACCTCAAGTAACTCTGAACACCAAATTACCCAAAATGCCCCTTAGTGTTAACACACAGGCACAGAAGTGTGTGTTTGTTTATGTGTGTGTGAACTCATAGTTTTGTATGTGTAGTGTGTGTGTGTATAATTTGAATCATGCTGTCCTGTCTAACAGCACAATATTGGGTTCCCAAGTGTTAATCTGGTGTATATCAAGTCAATATGATCCTATGACCCCAGCTGACATCCTGCCCTTTGGGCAGGGGGCTGGACTCGATGATCTTCCGAGGTCCCTTCCAGCCCTAATGTCTATGAAATCTATGAAATAGGCTCATTGCAAAACTGCAAAATCTGTGGGTTTCTCTGCTAAAAAGGAAAAACCCACATTTTTCTCTGCTGAAGAGGGAATTCCACTTTTTACTCTGTTTTCCATGGGAAATGGAAAGTATGGACCTTTACTCATCACCCACACTTTATTCCAGATTCAGGACAGAAATGATCAGGAGTGGAGCAATATTCCTGCATTTAGTTTAGAGCCCCTTCCTATGCATGGCATGGACTACCCAATCACAGATGAATTAGCCATTTGTTATATTATGATAGGCAACTGTAATTATATTGGGATTCTTCTCACAAAAGCTCTAATTGATTAAACCAAATAAGGTGTACTGTCCCAAAGACAGATTTATTATGTCTTCATTCAAATTGGTACTGTCAGAGCAAATCCAGCACTATATTATGCAGCTATTACAGAATTCTAGGACATGCCCCTGTCTGTTTTAATGATGCCACTAGCTAGTATTTACTTTTGTATATAATAGCCTTGCCTATGGTTGTAATAAATTAGCATGTATTGTGTTGCTCTGTGACCGATCTCTTGATCCTGAATTTCTGGTTAGATTCCAGCAACTTTTGCAGAAGATTTTCCTTCTGTCCTTTTGCTCCTTTAAAAATATATGTCACTGATGCATCAGGAAGAAGATGGCACCTATGCTTGTACCTCCCCAAGATTAAAGGAACCTAGCCTAAGACAAAGCAGGTAACTTTTCAGAGATGAGAATTAAAAATAATATACCTTTCCATTTTTTCTGCTTTGCTTGAGAGGTCAAGATAACAGTAAAAGGAGAATGTCATGAAACCACTGAAAAAATTGTGAATTTTTACACCTTTGAAATGAGGTGTAAATATCTCAAATCAATCTTGTTGAAGACAATATGCTTACCTTCTGAACACTACCCATTGAAGGTAATGGAAATCAATTGTTTATAAACTGAGTGTTGTATGTAGTGTGTGTATGTATGTGCACATGCATTCCTGCAAGTAAGTGCATCTAGTCCATAACATATTTAACTCCTGTTGCTGTCTGCTGTTTTGCTTGAAAAGCATTAGCCCTTGTTTGTTCAATAAAGATTCCTATCTGATCTCATGCAATACACAGAATCTACCATGACCATAAGGAGTGATTGGGTATGTTGTTTCTCATCATCTGTGAAAACATTTCCAGAAGGGAAAGAAAAGATATTTTCAGAGGAATGCCTGTAAGAAAACCACCTCCAGAAATTCAAGAGTGTGTAAGAACTCAGTGTGGAGAGAAGAACATGAAACTATCTTGGATTACTGTAGCTCAGGTACACCCAGGGGTGTGCCCTGTCTCCCAGTGGAAGAGACGGGGTGGTCAGGCAAGAGTATTGTGAGAGGGGCCTGCCACCTTGGAGCAGTCCCCTCTCTTCTTTATAGAGCCCAGGCCAAGACAAAGTGCTTAACTATATACAAATGTATTGCTACATAAAATAAATATAAATAACAGACATTAAATATGTACAGTAAAATTAGTGTGACGCCATAAAAAATAAGCTGCAGGCAACATATTGCACTACTTTGAGGGACTGCAAAAACAAACTGGGTAATTCACAGCATAGAAAATAATTAACCCTCCTTCATAGAATAATCATTAACACTTTGGAACAGGTAACTCAAGTCATCGGCACAATAAACACATATAAGAATCAACCTAGATAAACCCAGGTAAGTTTGAGGTAGCAATACCATAGACATACACAGACAATAATACAGGTAAGTTCCAATAATAGGCAGCAAACACATATGGCCAATGAAGACAGATAAACCTATATAAACTCCCTTAAGGAGTACCCATAACTATATTAACCTGTACATTACAAAGCATCATCAATCACAAAATATGGCAGTGCACCCAGCATCCCATAGGCTATTCCCTTGAGTCCCTCCCCTTTAGGGCCCCAGGATGTGGACACACCCTTCCGACAATGGAGAAGGGTGGAGGCTGCAAAACCTTCTCTCCCATGCCCAACTGCCCTGTGGGAACTGCTTCCCCAGCAAGTCACACTCCTGCTCTGAAGCAGTAAAGGTTCATCCACTGGTGGCCAGTCCCACAAGGGCCTCTCTCTGGTGTCACCTCTGGCTCCTCTTGATGGTCTAGTGCCCCACAGTGGGCACCCAGGGTGCTCCTATAGGAGCTGAGTGGGTTCCTCAGTCTCACACTGGGGGTCCTTCCTTTTCTTGCTCTGGGCACTGAGGATCTTTTAGTTTCATGAAAAGCCATACTCTAGGACTCTGGTTACTTGGCATACAGCTGGGGCTAACCTGAGTGGCCTCAAGCTGCTCCCAGGGCCAGCTCTCCATGTGCCAATCTGTGCACCGTGTGGGGCCCAAGCAGCCTCAAGCTGCTCCCAGGGCTGGCTCCTCATGAGCCGTCCCACGCACCACCTACCCAGCTGCTTGCTAGGTTCACAGGCTCAGGTCATCTCGAGCAGCTCCTAGAACCTGAGCGCCATGTGCTGATGCTCAGGCAGGGTCCAGAGGACGGTCATCTCTGGAGCTCCTTTCTCCTCGCAGTCCATCATCGCATCTCTCTTTCTCCAGTGGCTGAATGCACTTTACTTTGCCCCTGAAGTCAGATGGACCTGCTGTGTTGCAGTCCACAATCTGGTCAGGGAGCTCTTCTCCCCTTCCCTTCAGGAAGGTGCTCACTTTCCCCCAGCTTGTTCCTCGGGGATTCAGAATTGAGGATTCTCAAGCCCCTAGACACATTGGAGCTCGATCAGTTATGTCTGTCACATTACTTATCGGTTACATTTCATCATAGTTTCATAGTTGGCAGGGTCAAAAGGGACCTGAGCTGATCATCAAGTCTGACCCCCTGCCATGTAGGGAAAGAGCACTGGGGGCCAAATGACTCCAGCAAGGTGTTTGTCTAACCTCCTCTCAAAGACCCCCAGGGTAGGAGCCAGCACTACTTCTCTTGGAAGTTAGTTTCAGATCCTAGCCACCCTGACTGTGAAGTACTGCCTCCTGATGTCTAGTCTGAATCAGCTGGCTTGTGACTGTTGTTTCTAGTCACTCCTGTTAGTGCTTGGGGGAACAGGGACTCTCCCAAAGCCTGCTGGTCCCCTCTGACTAGTTTGTAA
Source organism: Caiman crocodilus (assembly GCA_030014935.1). Taxonomy (NCBI): domain Eukaryota; kingdom Metazoa; phylum Chordata; order Crocodylia; family Alligatoridae; genus Caiman; species Caiman crocodilus. The sequence goes on from JAGPOW010000261.1 coordinate 139,025,220, forward strand.
ATGGCCACTAGATCCCCCCCCCAGCCTTCTCTAGTGGAGGCTGAACAGGTTCAGGCCCCTCAGCCTCTTCTCATGGAGCATGCCCTGCTGACCCCTGATCATGCAGTTGTCCCTCCTCTGGACCCTCTCAATGCTCTCCACATCCTTCCTGAAGTGTGGCACCCAGAACTGGACACAATACTCCAACTGCAGCCTGACCAGTGCTGCATAGCAGGGGAGGATCACCTCCTTGGACCTGCTCAAGATCCATCTGCAGATGCATGACAAGGTACGGTTGGCCTTCCTGACCGTGTTCCCACACTGTCGCCCCATGTTCATTTTGGCATCTGTAATGACTCCAAGATCCTTTTTCTGCCTCTGCACTGACAAGAAGGTTGTTCCTCAGCCTGTAGATATGCTGCTGGTTCTTCCTCCCCAGGTGCAGCACCTTGCACTTGTCAGTGTTGAAACCTGTGTCAGTGTTGTTCTCACCTGCCCACCCCTGTAACCTGTCTAGGTCCAGTTGTAGCCTATTCCTCCCTTGTAGTATGCCCACATCCCCCCACATGCTAACTTCTATGTGAAATCCAAAATCATGTAATTTATCCTTGTGCCATTTCATTTATTTTTTTAAAAAGAAAATATTGCTACATTTATTAAAATGAACTAATGTATATTCTGCAATTTTGGGAAAGTGATAATTCACAGCAAAACCTAATGCATTTACATTTTTTTGTTCTTTTTTTGCTGGATTTTTTGCTTTTTTTTTTTGCTTTTCCTTTCTATGCTTATTCTTTGGAGTAAGTTCCCATAGCCTTGAAACTTTTTGGAAGTCCTTTACCTTATGCTAAGTGGGTAGAATATGGTAGCGTTCTATATGCAGATAGTACAGTGCTTGCACCTCCTCACAAAGCAAACTGAAGAATTCATACATCAGATGTGTTCAGTATGATGTTGACTGCTCCATATCCTCATTTTATTTGACCTAGCCAAAAGACACTTACATAATTGCTCAATGTCATGGATTAAATGGGAATATTTTCATCTGGTCAGGGGAACAACTTCAGAATAGCTGGGGATAGTATTCCCTCTGGCCATAAATTGATGTAAAACTGCAAAAACTTCTAAATTCTAGGATTCTTCTAGGACACACTTCTAGGGGTTGGCTGTTAACCCACTACATCTCAGTTCTTTGAGAACATTTTGTATATGTCTCATGTGTTGGTGCCAGCTTCTGGAGAAGATTACTATATCATTGATATAACCACTGCATACTCTTGGTGTGTTGCTAAGACCCTGCCCATTAGCTTCTGGAAAGAAGCCACTGCCCTGTGCAGGCCAAAAGGCATCTGAGTGAACTGGTACAAATCCCAGGGTTTTCCAAAGGCAGTCTTTATCTTGTCATCTGGTGCTATGGGGATTTGCCAGTACCCTTTTGTTAGATCTAGGGTCGAGATAAACTTGGCCTGCCCTATCTTTTCTAGCATCTCCTGTATGTTGGGCATCAGGAAAACATCAAAGGAGGAGATACTATTTACCTTATGGAAATTGATGCAGAGCCTGATAGCCCCACCAGGTACCACCACCAGAGGGTTTCTCCAAGGGCTCTGAGATTCCTTGATGATATCCCGAGCCAGCATCTATTCTAATTCCTTTTGTACTAGGGAGTATAGTACCTGGGGTAGCCTTCTCCAGTGTTCTTGGACCACCTGCCCTGGGCTCATTTGGATCCGATGGCATACCCCTTTGGCCTGGTCTGGCACCTCTATGAAGACATTGTTATATTCTTGTGCCAGGTATTCAAGCTGTTCCCACCTTTCATGGGGTAGCTGCTCTCCTACCACCTGGGTTGGCTTGGGGCCCTCTTAGTCCCCTGCCTACTTGGGTCCCAACTCCTCCGTTACCTCGCGAGGGTCCATGAGATAAATCCCCCTTGGTTTCCCACCTTTTTTACATTTTCACATGGTACACTTCTCTACCTTTCCTCATGCTGAGTTGCTCTACTTCATATTTGATGGAGCCTATTTTCCTTTTTTTCTTAAAAGGACCTTGCCACCTAGCCTTCAGTTTACTGGTGTGGTCCAGTAGCATTACCAGCACAAACTCTCCCTCTTGAAATCCTTGCATCTGAGCCCCTAAGTTGTACCGGCATTTCTGATTTGCTTGGGCTTCCTCCAGGTTATTTTTCGTGATATTTCTCATCTTCTCTAGCTGCTTTCAGATCTCCTGTACGCAGTGGTAATTCTTACTACCCCCCGGTGCCTCTTCCTCCCACCCTTCTTGGACTATGTTTACCAATCCCTGAGGCTTATGCCCAAAAATCAATTCTAAAGGAGAGCACCCAAGGGAGGCATGGGGTACCTCTGGGATTGCAAACAAGAGCAGAGATATACACAGTTCCCATCTTTTGGTGTCTCTCTGAATGCATTTTCATATCATGGACTTCAGAATCTGATTGAACCAGGCCATCAGTCTGTGGGTGGTATACCAAAGTCCTTAAGTGTCGAATCCTAAAAATCTCACACATCACCTTCAATACTCTGGACATAAAACTGGTACCCTGTCCATAAGGATTTCCTTTTGGGATCCCCACGTATGAGATCCGTCTGATCAAGTATTCTATCATCTTAAGGGATGTCATTGCTCTCATAGGTATCGCATATCGCTGTGTCACTCTTAGGGAGCAGACTGATTATATGTAGGGAGATTTTATCAAATGGTCTCAATACTACCTCTAAACGCTGCAAAGGGGCCCAAGGTGGTAGACAATCTGTATACCACTGACATTTGGGGCAGTGTCTACAGAACTAGTCCACCTGCTTGTGGAGTCCTGGCCAGTATGCCCACATTGTAAGCCATGCTACTGTCTTATCCCTTCCTAAATGTCCTCCCAAAAGTAGAGCATGTGTTATTTGAATTAAAGCCCTTTAATATCACTGTGGAACAATTATCTGTTCTATGTCTTCCCCAGTGACCTTTCCTTTATCAATCCCATAGAGGATACGTCCTCTTACCTTGAAGTGTGGATAGGTGGTGAGTGGTTCAGGTTTCTTGGCTGCACCCTGTCTTTTGGCAATGTTTTCCTTGAGCACCCACTGGAGGGCTAGCTCAGTGGCCTGTTCACCTCAAAAGTCTTCCCTGATGATCTCACCCAGGTTGATGTCAGGATACCTCTTTTTTTTTTTTTTCTTTTGTGGGATCCTTATCTTCCTCCCCTTGGAACCCATCTCCTGGGTCCTCTCCATATCCTGCTGCTGATAATTCCCCTTTTTCTTGGACCTGGTCTAGCATTTCATAAAAGTAGGGTCTATCTTGTCCTACTAGCATGGGGCATGGAAATGTACGTGTGAAACCTACCAATATTTCTTCTATTTGGCCCATTATAGTTAACCTCAACCTCTGCCAAGGGTAAATGAAATATTCCCCATAGATACAAACTATGCTGATGCTGGTGTCCAGCTCACTGTCTAGTGGATCAATTACCCCCTCCTCGGACCCCCTTCTCGGACCATAGTCTGAGCACAACCTGAATCAAGAAGGGCAGGTATTTCTAAAAGGTTTGACTCTGGAGAACTGTGCCACAAAACCACTCTTATAGCACAATAAGATGATGTTTACTCATTGACTCTTAATGGGCCTGAACCTTATGTTACCATACAAAGCCTACCTGGAATAAACAAAAGAGAATACTAGGCTTAATCTTGTGTGGAAAGTGCTCATGTGCATCTTCAGAACTGTCTAGTTCTGCTAAACTTGTGAAACTGGGAACCTCTTTCACCTGCCATACAACTTCTACAAAGCTTATTTGATTTGGCCTAGAAGCAAGGTAGCATCTCTAGTACTATGCTGCTTTTCATTACCTGTGAAATTAATTCCTCTTATTTTGATGTAATGTCTGCTTATTGTGCTGCTTTCTCAAATTTATAAAACTGGATTTTTCAGGGAGAGTAAGACTTGTATATCAATATTTTAACACAATATGAGCAGGTTTATGTTGTCATAGTTTGTCTGCCATCTGAATTTGAAAATCTAGCATCGATTTGGAGGCACCTGTGTCTTTGCTGGAGTTGCTGTCTTCTACAACTTGAGCAAATGAAGGCAACATGGTGCATAGATTATATTATTGTCAAGATAACCCATTTAGTTAATTCTGTGCTCGTGTTAGTCTCAGCTATATGCAGCTTTGCATATTTAAGATCTCTTCTGGGAACAGTATAACTGAGAAAAGCCCATGCTATTCTTGACAGGCAATGTGTAACCTATTTCAGAAGATGTATTTTAGTGATTGTTTTTATTGTTTAAAAATTATCCAGATTTTAAAGATAACATTGAGAGGGACCTGCTCAGAGTCTCTGGAAATGGCTGTACATGAAGGTCATTGTAAGCTGGCATCTCTTGCTCTTTTTATAGTGAGGATTTATTCCAAGGATGTGTCAAGGACTGTGGGGAACTTGAATGCTGTAATATTGTACCTCAATAAAAAAACCCAAAACCTTAGCTTGTGTATTAGAAGAAATCCCCATAAAGCATCAAAACCAACAAGTAAGTGACACTTCATCTGGCACCTCATTACTGAGCAATTTGCCAGAAATGGAGGTGATGCTGATTTTAAGGTTTTGTTATAACGTACTCTTCACCGTTATTAGTTTTTAAGTGAGAAAGAGGATTGTTTCAGTCGTTAAGATAATTAAAAAATATAACTAGTAAAAATGGAGTGGCTCAAATTCATAAATAAGGAGAGGAAACACATAAACTAAGCCTCATAGAATGAATGTGAATATATCCATCTTCCTCCAAATTCAGTAGAAAAGAATGGTAGACTTCAGAGACAAGAAATCTGGTCTATGAATATAAAGGGATTCATGTAAGATTGAGTAGGTTTGTATTTCTGGTCTCATTAACACCAAGGTAAGTTAGGAACAACTCTTTTGAACTGAATGGAATTCAAGGAAGCCAAGTGAGTGTGAGAGTAAAATTGGGGCCAGAGAGTTCAAGCTAATGTCTAATAGTTCGGCTCAACAGCAAAGTTAAATCAATTCATAATAAAGTAAACTCAATCTCAGTTGCACTTGTGAATAGAATTTTCATCCAAAAATAGTTTTTGGCCTTAAATCACTTTCTAAGTGAAATATAAAATTGTTAAAAGAAAGTTGATTGCTTAGAATAATCTAGCGATCAAAATGTGATTTGGATTTGTTTAATTTCTCAAGTGTCAAATTGTAAACAACAATTCCTTACTTCTGGAACCATGGTGTGTAATTTGGGATGTACAAGGATACATGCACATCCACAGCCAGATTCTCTTTGAATTTAGCATAAATGTAAGAACCTTCCTGATTCCTCCCCACAACCACATATCATTTCCATGCTTTGTGTAAAATGCCTCATTCTACTCAGATTCTTGATTTTGTGGTGCGTAATGACTATGGTCTCGGTTTCAGTAATTAAAAATAGGTGCATCTTTCAGGAATGATCTAACTTGCTCTTGCTTTTACAGCTAAACATATAGATTCACAGGTGCTGGAAAACAATTGTCATCTTTTTACAACCATGTTACACCAAGAAAAATGTTAAACTGTTAAAAAGTGACCCATATATTTGAATCTTAAAGTCAATTTTGGGCTTTACAGGTACAAATTCTATTTTAATCCTCAATTATATTAATGTCTAAATTTAAGTTTCTAGGTCTCAAAGCCTGATTTGCCCAGTTTAATCCTTTATTTTTTGACAGAATAGCTACTGTATTATGGAGTGGGTTCTTAATCTGACCAAACAAAATGCTAAGGACCTACTTTCCATTTACTTCTTCCCTAGTTTTGTAGTAGTTCAAGTGAAGTATTGAAGTTAGCAGTCAGAACATGGCAGAAATTAAGCAGAATTGTGTACTGGTGACACACAATGATACTGACAAGGTGCTGTGATTAGGAAGGCAATATTAGTACCAAAGGGTAATTTTCAATTACTTACAAGAACAGCTTCTATGCTCCTTCTCTCAAATGACGTTGGTGAATGAGTCAAATGTGATAATACACCATATGAGGTACTCATACAGGTGATCAAAATTAAATTATCTGTGCCTTTATAATGTCTAATGTTTCCATCTTAATTTATGTAGGACAGGTGCCCCACCTCCTGGTCACCATGTTAGGACCAGAAGTCCAAACCCTTAACCTCTGACCTTTGCTACCAGAAGTTCCTCCCATTGTCCCCAAAAGTACTTCTTTTGGGAAGGGGTTTGCCTTCTTGGAAATGGAAAAAAACAAACCAATTTATATACTAAAAATCAAACATTGACAATAACATATTTTAATTTTATTTTTTTAAATGTTTTTGTCCCAATTTTTGAGTGTTTGTGTGGTGAGGTGATTGCATAATAGCTCAAAATAAGGTCTTATTCTTGTATATTGTAGGGGAGTGTGGGGGGTATGCAGGTGTGGGTATGGGGTTTGTGAGGAGCTATGGATGGAAGTGTGTGTATATGGGGTGTGGGGGAGGGTGTCTGAGGTTCTGGAGGTCTGGGGGGAGTGTATGTGGGGTATGGGTATGGGGTGTGTGGGGGTGGGTGTGAGAGGTGCATGGTGGGTGTATGTGTGGTGGAGCATGTGCACAAAGCAGTGAAAGGGGCTTCCTACAGAGGTGTGAAGATGTGCGTGTTCAGGGGTATATGTGAGGGAGGGTGTGGGGTTTGTGTGGAGTGTGGGAAAGGGTGTGGGTGGGTGCAATGTATGTGGGGAAGGGTGTGGTTGTGGGGTTTTTGGGGAAGATTTGTAGGTATTGTGGGTTGTGCATGGGAACCCCTCTGTGTGTGCCCCCTAAGCCAGTCGTCACCTGCCCTGTCCAGCAACAGCCCAGAGCCTGTGTGCCCTGTGGCACCTCCCACCACTGTCAACTTCACGTAGCCCCTACTCCATCCTGTGCACTCTCTGACTCCCCCTTGCCAGAGCACATCAGCTGGAACCCACGCACAGTTCCACCCTGGCTCCCCACCCCCTCATGGCTGCTCTGGCCTGCCCACCTGTGGCACATTCTGCCACTCACTAGGCATGCAGTGGGGCTGGGGGGCTCAGCAGCTGGAATGCCTTTCTAGGTAGCCCAGGTGACAGGTGGCTCCTTCCAGATGCCATCGCCACCAACCCCAGCCCTAGCTCCAGCATCTCTCTCTTCCACTGCTGGCTGTTCCCTTCTGCAGCCACCCGGAGCTTGTCACAGACTGTCCTGTGTCTCTTCTGCACTACAAACACATTATGTGCTTATACTTCCTTTGTGCATATTTAAATGGATCCATTAATTAAAAATAAAAAAGCAACAATATCTACTTTTTCTCGCTATTGATCTCTTATTGTCTTGCAATGTATTGTGGTTGCTTTTTGGTATGATAAAACAATGAGGTTAGTTCAGAATTGTCAGACTCAGATTTTTTTTTTTCAATGAAATTACCAGTAGTTACATAATGTCTAAGTGTCGTGGACAAGTAAATATTGCAAAACATTTGGAATGTCCTTATTACAAAAACCAGGTACCTGATATATTTGTTTTCAATTTCTGTAAACAAACCAGTTTCTTGAGTTTGGTCAGTCTGTTGCTTAAATCCAGAAACAAGCTTTGAACTCTCTGGCAAAATGTTAGCTTAGAGTATTAGATGGAAGACTGCAAAACATTCTCATCCTTATGAAGCATCCTACACTGAGAAATAATTTTGTAACAAGTTTTTGACATTCCACAAGTGAAAGAAAGAAGAGGCAGAACCTCTCTGGTTTTGTCAGTGCAAATTCCAAGGGACACTATTCAGTCTGCTCATTATTTCTGACCATGTCTTAAAAAAGCAGCCCCAGTCAAATGGTTGACATGAGAATTCATATATATATTTTCATTTTTAATACATTTTTGGATTTCATATTCGAAAATATCATCTAATTTGTGTCCTCATTTTGACCTAGTCTTATATATATCTATGTTCAAAATACTCTTCTTTTGTAAGAATTTGTTGGTTCTAAAGAAATCAATTACATTTAATTGGTTAAAAAACAGTCCTCTCACCTCCAGGCACTGATTACAGCTTTTCACAGCCCTGATAAAATAGTGTGAAAAGCAGAAATCTGGTGTATATAATCAAATACATTCATTAAATTCAAGATATGTTTATTTTTTAAGTATGCTTCACACTTAAGGAGTACAACAGAACTTGAAAAAAAAAGTATAAAATGTTAAGCGTGATGTGACAGACTACCTTTAAACTGTCATAAAGGCACTTAAAATGGGAGTATAAAGCTGTGCTGCATACCCCCTAAGGCCGCATCCAGATGTGTGTGGATGGTTAGGTTCCCTGGAGACAACTAGCAGTGGTGCACCTTGTGCCACTGCTAGTTCTCTTTGCAGAATGCCTATGCCATGTGTGCTCTGGCACACAGCAAGTCACTTAGGGTGGGGGTGTAGGGGAGGCTGGGTCCAGCCCAGTGCTGGCTGCAGCAGACTTACCTGGGTTCCCAGGGCCCTTCTGGGGCAGCAGCATTGGCAATCCTGCTATGTGGAGCCTGTCTGCCTGTCTGGCAGTGGAGCGCAGCTCCAGCTGGCCAAGCTTTGGCTTTGGGTGGTGCATGCTGCCACCACCTGTATCATTCTGCATTTTTTTCCATGAGTATTTTTGACCCCTGGATATCCAGGGATCCCCCGCTTACTGCCAGCTGCTCCCATGCAGTACAGGGAACTACTGAACATGTGTTATGGGGAACTACAAATGTGTCTGTGGTGCCCCATACAGCATGACTCTGCTTATCTGGATGCAGCCTAAATGTTTTAATGTTATGCCATTTCAGATGAGGGTTATTTTTGACCCATTTTACCCAGGTCATTCCAGGGTATTGTTAGTCTTCTCTGGGAAGATAAAACACTATTTTCATTTCTCTATCATACTAGGATGCACTATTCCAAGCCCTTCCTACTCTTGTGCTCTTTGGGCAAACTTTCAACCTTCCTGAAAATTAATGCTTATGGGGGTGGTATTGGGCCCAAGCCAACATCCCCTTCCACCCCCAGGGGATGTGACCCTATCACAACTTGATCCCTCTGACCACCTAGGTCTAGATCATCTGTTTTCTAGTTGCTTTTTCAGATGGGCCTCAACTGTGCCCTAGTGTGTCATACAGTGAGACTGCTGATTCTCAGCTCTGTCCTTATGTGGCATGTGTGCAGGAAGCCTACTGGGTCCCAGTTCCAATCCAATCTGAGTGTTAGCCTTACCCCTGCCCTGTTGCAGCATGCAACAGGTATGCAGATATGCCTTGGTGTGAGTACTAATCCAATACTTCCACCTTCCTCTGCCCCAACACAATCCTAATTCAGTGAAAAACACACAAGATTGTGGTCCTTTATTTATTTTTTCATTCCTTTATCTTTACTTCTCCTCCTTCCCCATTCATTTCAACCTTTTTTTTTTTTTCAAGACTTCCCCCCTCCCACCTGCAGCTCTGGCTGGAACCTGCTAGCGGTGGATTGAGGAAAGCCACAGCCTCCAGGGCTTCTAGTGACAGGTCACAGCTATGCAGGTCATTAAGCCTTAACAAGTCAGTGACCATTCCAAAACTGTTCTAACCTTATGATGCTATAATATTCCAGAGATTTAAAATATTTTAAAGATCGAGTGTAACTGCATGCTAATATACTACTTATTTTTTTTTAAAGAAATGCCTTATCTATTCATATTCCCTTTAAAACTTAAACTGCAAGCAAAATGGTTCCTATTATGGAGGGATAAACAGTAAGTCTTTCAGCACCAGGGGGTAGGTCTGAAGAATAAGGGTAACTACTGATACCAATATTTCAGCTTTTATTTCCTGAAGCAGATTCCAGGTGTCTATTACACTCAATTTAATTTTATAGCAATTTTCCTGAGATAGCAAACTTGATTATAAATGATCCCCATTCAGCTGTATCAAACCAAAGGTATCTGTACTTGTTGTCCTCTGACCCAAAGGAAGAAATACAAAGGGTGGTGTCACATATTCGCTTGTTCCAGTTGCAAATCATTGAAAAGTAGTGATCTATTAAGTTAATGTGTTAGGAGATGACCCTTATCTGAAAAGGAGTGACTTTGCAATGCCACAAGGCACTTAACATATGATAAACTGCTTGAATGTGTGTCTGCACTTAGTGGGTGTGTCTATACTAGACACTTTACTCAAGATTAGATCAAATTACTGCACACTGCCTCCACATGCAGTTGCTTACTGCACAGTTGTTTACTAGTACATTTACTACCTTTAAATACAAGTAACAAATTTACACTCAATTACTTGATGTGCAGTATAGAATGTAGAGGTAGTTGACTGAGAGCAAATGTGCTCACAATCAGCCAGGCAGGAGGGGTGGGAGATTGCTCACTGCCCCCTGGAGCTGCCTGTTGCTGGGGTGGACGCTGCCACTGAAGCCTAGGTGGGGACAATGGCCCCCTGCCCTGGCAGCAGGGAACTCCCAGCTCCTATTTCAGGATTGTGGAGCAAGGGCTAGGAGATACTAATCTCTCAGCATCAGCTCCATGACCTTGGACTAGGGCTGGGAGATTCTTATCCACAGTCATGGAGCTGAGGCTGGGAGATAAGACCCTTCTTCATGACTGCAATCTCAGAGTTGGGGCTGGGAGCTTCATGCTGCTGGGGCAGGGGGACACTGTCCCTGACCAGGGTCTGATGGTGGAGCCTACTCCAGCAGCAGGTAGCTGCTGGGGGTAGGGAGCAATGTCTCAGACCCCACCAATCTCCTGTCCATTCGCTCCCTGGCAGCCCTTGGGCTAGCACCCAGGGGAATCCTTGAGGTCCCCCCAGCTTCTGCAGGAGGCTGGTGCAGGGACAGCAGGGATGGGAGCTCACATGAGCAGCAAATCTGCTCCTGCTTCCCTGAATGTGTACATGCCTGTCTGAGGTGGGTTTACTCTAGAGTGTAGATGCACCCAGTAAGTGTTAAGTTGAACATGTGACAGTAACCAAACATAGCTTGAGAGGAACATTTATGTAATGTCAGGGCAAGCCTTAACAATGGAGATAGAAGAGCATGGCTACTTTATATAATTTACCAGTTTAAATCCAAGACTTACAAAAAACAAAACTCTTCAGACTGAAGATTACCATATTAGACAAACCTCTCAGGATTCCAAAATACTTATACATATTATTTACCCTTATGGCTCATTTTTGTCTAATTTTCAAAATATAGAAGTAGGAAAATGGAACCATTTATGACCCAAAGAGAACTGAAGTGCTGGAAATATTTCAGGTATTTATATTGCTGCTAGATTTTCAGTATATTTTTATATGTCCATGTATTTGAATGCTTATTAGTGTTCTTCTTCTCCTCATGTTCTTGTCATAAACTGGATTTTTTTTTTTTTTAGAATTGTACACAAACAATACACGAGGCGTGTATTGAGGCTGTAAACCAGCGCCTTCGGAGTTGGTGCTACGATGTGGGCTTTGGTTTTTTTTGATCACAGCCCACATTTCTCTACTCAGAGCATGCTGGTGGAGGATGGACTTCACCTATCACCCATGGGTAAGCGTTTCCTTTCTTCCAGGTTGGCTGATCTTGTGAGGTGGGCTTTAAACTAG
>JAGPOW010000261.1:139036895-139047015 GCA_030014935.1 Caiman crocodilus
TTAGGAGGCACTACTTCACAGTTAGGGTGGCTAGGATGTGGAACCGGCTTCCTAGGGAAGTTGTTCTTGCTCCTACCTTGGGCGTGTTTAAGAGTAGATGAGATAGGTACTTGGCTGGGGCCCTGTGACCCTGGCACTCGTTTCCTGCCATTGGCGGGGAGCAGACTAGATGGCCTGCTCTAGGCCCCTTCTGACCCTAGGTACTATGATACTATGAACAATGGTTCTTCCTGTTGCTGCAATGAGGTCCTCCTCATACAAGTCTTACCAAAGCCTGTACTTCACTGAAGTGGCATATATTCATGTTGTTAGAGTATCCCTATTTGATTGTATTAGTGTGAAGTCTACTGAATGTCTCTCTCAGCTTTGTATATTACTCATTCTTTCCTTTTTAGATGAGTAAATATTCCTTCAAATCTTATTGTTCCAATTAATCAATGACCCTGGGTGATTTATTTTGTTGGTGGCATGTGTTCTGGTCTCACATGGGACTGCCAAGTAGTTGTTGTTCTGAGGTCTAAAATATCAGTGATCAAAAAAGGCATGTTTTCAAGTCTTTGCCTTGTTGTCTTCCTCTGAGCTTGAGCCAGTTTTGTTGATACTTTTGGCTAGGGACAGATATTCAAAAAGCCAGCGCCTCAATTGCTTCAATTTTTGCAGGTTAATCTAACCAAACTAGGCTAGATCACTTTGTAACCACATAGGCATCCCAGACATACAGACACATGTCTGCAGTGGCTCAGGTTAGAAGCTGGGGTGGGGGGTACTAGAGCAGGTCTTCCCTCCCTCAACAGTGTTGAGCATGGCCAGACGCCAGCAGGATGCTTTCATTAGACAGGGGTTCCCCCCATTGTGACCAGCCCAGCAGGGAATTGATATCAATGTTTATCACTCTTAACTCAGTGTTTATCACCTCATTAAGAAAACAACAGAGGGACATTATCAGCTACCTGTTGATTCTCCCCTTTGCCCACAGCAGGATTGTAGCCAGCATGTGGTCTTCTAGCTAATGCTAAGAGGTGTCTGTAAGGCACAGGGGATGGTGAGGATCGGGGGTCAGGGTCATCTGCAGTCTGTGTTGAGCTGTAGACAAGAAGCAGAGGGAAGGGGCCAGCTCTGCTGTTGGAGCAGAGTGCCCCACTCAGCGCACAGAGAATGCTGGGATGCTGGGGGCATCTGATTTAACTTAAACCAACAAGGAATCTGGGTCAGACATTGCATAAACTGGCTTGACCCAAATCACTTAAGTCTGATATACTACATTCAAACAGGTTTATCTCAAACTGGTTTCAGCCATTTTCAAACTTGTTTATGTGCACTGAACAGGTTTAAACCAGTTTCTGATTGCTTAAATCAATTTATGTGTAATGTCTGTCCCTAGGCTTTGACCCTTTCCTTGTCTACTTCTGCCTAGGAGTAAATTTGGAGTTCAATGCCTATTTAATAACATTGAATGAAGCCTGTACCTTGTATTATATTTCAAATATTCTGAATACCTGATTTTCAAGGGGGAGATTTGCTGATGTGATGTAAGATCTAATTTTCATTGTGCGACATGAACCTGAAAACTAAACCACAATTATCTGGAACTATTAAATGGTGATCCCTTTGTTGCTTTAAGGGCTCAAAATCATTCAAGAAATTATACTGATTTCAGGTACTTCTTCACTTTCAGACCCCCTACATCTTTCTGTGCAGTTAGAGGCACCACTAAACAAGCTCATTCTGATGGACAAGCTCAAACATTCTCTGAAGCAACAATTTTCTGTCTTGGCTTCTGTATCGTAACTAAAATAGTGCAGCAGTCTAGCTGTAGATAAAGCCAGCATGCAGTGAGCATCAAAAAAATGGGTGTGTATAGGAGTGAGTAGGTTTGAAAGTTAACTATTGTTATTGACTATTAAAAAGGGTAGTAAATATGGGTCTGGATTGATACAAGGGGAATATTAGAACAGGGATGACCAACCTGAAGCATGAATGACACAGGTGGCACAGGCAATCTTTGTGTAATGTGCAGCAGATAAGGTAGGGGACAGGAAGCACAGTGGCAAATAAGGCAGGGAGCAGAAAACAGAACAGCAGATCAGGCAGGGGACGTAGATCAGTGTGTCACTCAGGGAGGGTGCAAGGCTAATTTATGGCACTCCTGCCAGAAAAAAAGGTTGGCCTCCATTGGACTAAAGCATTAATCCAGCCATTTTCTATTTCTTGGAAATCTTGGAGTTGAACTTATTATATAGCATGACATTTCCTGAAGATATAACCACTAATATCAGCACTTGGAGAAATAAACTTTATGATTCATTTCTCTGCAGGTGCAGTAATGTGACCTAAAACATTATGCATGCTGTCTAACAATAATAAAGGTAATGGGCCAGTGATGATACAGTCAAACCCATTTAATGTCAGATTGCTACCTTGACATTACCCAAGATTTCCTGTTAAGTGACTTGAGCTTCCTCAGGCTGATTCTGGAATGTAGAGGCACTTCCTTTACACTTAATTAAATGTGAAATGTGAACATCTTTCTAGTTTGCTGTTGTTTATCTTGCTAGTAGCTGTAGAATATACAACTATATGGGAAACAAAACTATATACTTTGGTTAATTACAAAAATGCTTGCACTACATGATGCTGCTTGCAATAACTGACATTAAATACTGTTTATGGCAGGAAATCAGTAAGTTTCAATTGCCACTAAGAAAACCCAGTTATGTTAACAGCAAATTGTTGGGTGAAAGAGCAACATTTTTCTTCTTTATCTGTCGTGATTTAGGCAATAAGTACCAAACCCTATGATTGAATCAGGGATACTTGCTTGTCCTCTGTACATGCAGGGAAAGGAAACATTTAGCTGAACACTTTCAGGGAGTATACTTTTAGATTTTAACCTTGTTTTAATACATTTTTAAGTGGATTTTGCTTACAGACTTTATGCTATTTACTAAAGAGGTGGTGTGATGAGTCAGCAAAGGCAGAATCTGGCCTGCATTTTGGGAGTTCCTATTCTAGGTAAGATGCAGAACTCATACAGCCTTTTAGACCACACTTAAATTGTGTCCTTAACCAAAGCTTCTCTAAAAAAATCAGTTGTTAGGCAACAGGTGATAATAATGTTATATGGGTGTGAATAAGCAAAGATACCACTGATTGACAACAGAACAAATGAGTATCTTTTTCTGAAAGGAGGTAATGTACTAGAAAGGAGGAAACTACTGGCTAGCACTTCCCATGCACTATAGGAGGAGCAGCTATCCTGCAGCTCAATACCACAATTGACACAAGCAGCCTCTGTGGCTAAGGGCAGGTCAGGTAGGTCTTTCTTTCCTACCTCCTCTTCTCCCTGAATTCCTCTTTCCCCCTGCAAGATGACTGCATTCAACTTGAATCCACTATTCAGCAAACTGTATCTATCTCTGAAAAAAAACAGTCTTAGTAACATGATTTATGACTTTGGATAGAGACTTTCAGTACTCAATTTCAGACACCCATTGCTTTAGCTTTTATCTTTCAACACTGTGTATTTCTGAGAAGCTATAAATTCATTTTAGTGCATGTGGTATCTGGCAGTGAAAGGTTAAGGTTCTTTGGGGGTTTTTTAAAGGTGTCACTAATTCTGTCAATTCACCTACTGTTTCTTTATAATAGGCAAAAAAATTCAACCAACACTTGGTTACAGATTGTTAGGGTTTTTTGAGGGGGAATACAAAATAAGCATTTTTTATATCTAATATGTAACTCCATTTTATGTCCCTTTGGTTTCTCCTAAACTATAAACAATTTCTTGGTCATTTTGATTATGTCCAGCCCATGAGATTTTTGTTGAATCTTTTTTCCCTCTCTTGTTCTTTCTTTCTAAGCAGGTTCTCACACCTGCTGCCAGACTGTTATGCTAGTCAAAAACAATAAAAGGGAATGGTTTTAATGGCTGGAAACAGACCTCAAGGCAGGGCCATGCCAGTCATCAGCCAGCTGGTCTTTTAAAAATCTATTTGCTGCTACAGACTGTGAGCAAGAGGTTCTCTTGTATGCAATGTTTATAATGTTGTGTTTTTATTTTGGAACATAAAAATCCAATGTCATATTTTCAATGTGAAATTTACTACCCAATAGTCAGAAGCTCTATTTTGGATTGATGGCTTACAAATGTTGAAAGAAAATGAAATACAACCTTTGCAAAGGCAATTTACTATTTCAGTTTCTGTTTGTCCAAAATATTTAACATTGCTTGCAAAATGAAAGGTCTGCCTCAAGTGTACAGCCAAAGGTTTTTCTCCTTTGGCAAAATATTTGTTCTCATAGGTGCATCCAGTTGGCAAAACCCATACGACAATTATCGTTATTGTTCCTGATAACTTATTTAGAACCCAACTATAAATGATGAGAGTAGGCAATAAGTGAAAAAAATGTTTAATACACTTTTAGAGGTTATTGATTAACAAGTTCTGTATATCACACCTATTTCAATCTAATGAGAAGCTCATAATGTTTCTTGACTTTTACATTATAAAACACAACACAATAGCAGAGAAAGTTACTGTAGATATAGGAATTAGAGTAGTGTTTTTGGCTGCTTGGCACACCTACTGCCACATTGTGTGAGTGTGGCCTGGCTTGCCAGGGTACTGCATGCTGTCTCAGAGCTCTGGCCACTCAGGCTGAGTGGTGCTGAGCCCTAGGTGACAGACACAGGACTCCCAAGCTGCTGAACAGTGCATGGCACCCTCCTGAGCCAGGCCAAATGCATACAAGCTTTGCCGTAAGCCCATACTGTGCCACTGCTGCTGCTGGTAAGCAGTGCTGGCAGTGCAGGAGGCTGAAGCCAGGTGGGTGAGCTGATAGGGAGAGTGATCAGGAGGCTGGAGCTGACTACAGGATTCTCTGATTTATCTCCAACCTCCTGATCACTCCTCGACTCAACTCCAGCCTCCTGCTCATTCTCCCGCTTGTCTCCAGCCACTGGAGGCCTGGAGACAAGCAGCAGAACATCTTCAGATCATCTCCAAGGGCTTGCCTCCAGCCTCCTACTCACTCTCCTGCTCATCTCCAGCCTTGGGTGCTGAATACAAGCAGGAAAATGAGCAGGGGGCTGGATACAAGCCCTTGGAGATGAGCTGGAGACTTCTGCTGTCTCCAGCCTCTTGCTTGTTCTCCTGCTTTCTCCGGCCTCCCAAGACTGGAGATGAACAAGGGAATGAGCAGAGTGCTGGAGACAAGCAAGGGGCTGGAGCCATGGAAGGAACTGGGGTGGGGGGACTGTATTCCCAGGGGATGCTGGGACCCTGCAGGCAGGGCAGTCCATGTGCTGTGTCTGCAGGCTCTGCCCTGTGGGGGGCAAGGGACCCACCCATCGTAATCAGCCCCCATACCCACAGTACCCCCACATCCACAATCTCCCCATACCTACTCACACACTGAGCCTGCCACCCACCATGAGGCCAAAACTCCTGATCCAGTTGACCTGGGCAGAGAAGGCTACTGAGTACAATGGCTGGCAGGCCTCCACCTGCACCAGGTCACCTGGGTCCTGAAACATAAGAAGTATGTTGTCAGCATAGGCTGACAGGACCAGCCACCACACTGGCTCCCGGAGCATCCACCCCACCACCCACTTCTGCAGGAGAATGAGGAACGGCTCCAAGGCCAAAATGTACAGATGGCCTGACTGGGAAACCTTGACACACACCTTTCATGAATGGGATGGATTCTGTCAGGGTGCAGTTGAGCATTACCTAACACTGCAGAGGTGTTCAGCACTTGGAGAGCCCAAAGCCAAAGGCTCACAACATGCCTATGAGGCAACTGTGATCCACTCTTACAAACACCTTCCCCTAGTGCAGGGACAGGCAGGAAAAAGGCAGGCCCTCCTGGCTTGCTAGCTCCAGGAACTCCTGAACCAGGTATAGGTGGTTGAAGATGGAACATCTGGGCACTATGTATGTCTAGTCAGGATCAATCATTTCCATCAGCACAGACCACAGGTGTTGTGAGAGGGCCTTCACTGCCACCATGTAGTCAATGAAGAGAAGGGACATGGGGCACCAATTCCTCAGATCATGGGGATCCCTCTTCTTTGGCAGCCCTCCAGTATGATAAGGGGAGCTCCCCACTTCCCTCAGATTCAGCCCAAACTGCTGCAAGGTCCAGGCTGAGGACTTCCCAGAAGACCCAGTAAAACTCCGCAGTTAGCCCATTGATGGCCAGCACTTTGTTGCCAGGGATCAAGCTGAGGGTGGCTAAAAACTGAGCCAGAGTGAGAGGAGCTTTCATCCAGTCCCACCGCACATTGTGCCATGGGATTCTGTCCCACAGGGCCTGACAGGCCTTGGCATTGGTCAGTTCCAGGGAGAAGAGCTCTTCATAGAACGCCCGTGTGCACTGGCAGATCTCACCTGGATCCGTGAGGGGGTGCCAGCAACCACCAGAAGAGAGGTGATGTACTTATTGCCCCCCTGCCTCCTTTCCAGGGAATAGAAGAAGCAGGATCCACAGTCCATCTGCTGAAGGGAAGGAGCTGGATGCACAATTGGACGAATGTACTGTGGGCACGGTGGTCGTCCAGAGCACGAAGCCTTTCCCCATCTCTCCTGACATTCTCTGTAGAGGGACAGATTGGTTGGGTCAGTGGTCAGGTGTCTCTCCAGCTCTAACACTTCCCACTCAAGGTGCTCCTGGACTGCCGTCCTCTGCCAGGTGTGCCCCCGAAGTTGTAGCTGAGGCAAAAAAGTCAGATGTCCATCTTTCCCACATCCCACCATCTCTGACCTGAGAGGAAAGCTGCCCATTGCTCCTGCCAGGCTAGCCAGTACTCCTGGAAGGCCTCCCTGAAGCCCACATCCTCAAGCAGACTGGCACTGAAATGCCAGTAGGGTGACCCCAGATGCCAAGGCGCCAATGTGGCCTAGGCCAAGACAAAGTCGTGATTGCTGAGAGGTATTGGCCAGAGGAGTGGGCCTCGGCAAAGTGCAGCAAAGAAATATAAACCTGTTCCAACCAGGAGTGGCATGCCCGCTCCTCCCCCACCCTCACATATATAAAGGCAGTGGGGTCAGTAGGGTGACAGGCATGCCAGACATCCTTCAAGGAGTAGTGCATCAGGATCTCCCCAAAGATGCCCATGATGGCCAGGTTCCGCTCCCTGCCTGACTGGTTTCACATGTGTAGGGTGACATTAGTATCCCCAGCAAGGACCGGGCACTTGCAAGGGTTAAAGGTCCGAATTTATATGTCTTATATAATTATATATTATAATTATCTGACAGAAAAATATCTGCCAAGTCTGGGTCCCTCAAAGGGGAGTACATGTTCAGAAGGTTCAGGACCACCCCTGCGCCTGCACCTGGAGGTACAGTAGTCACCCTGGCACCACCTCAACATCCTGGAGAACCTCCAGCTGCAGGCCGGGGGAGAACAGGGTGGCCACCCCACAAGAGGTGGCCAACAGGTGACTAAAAAAGACTCTGCCTCCCTGCTCCAGCTACCAATTAGATTCATTGGCTGGAGTTGTCAGGGTCTCCTGCAGGAATATCATGGGGTACTCTCCCTTCTGAAGAAAGGAGAGTCCTGCCATCTCTGAAGACCTTTTCTGCAGCTATGGATGGTGAGGGTTGCAATCTTGAATGACGTCATGGCTTGGGGGATGGAATAGATGGTTCAGCAGGGGCCTCATGAATTTCAACACCCAGTGTGAGTCCTGACAGGCCATGTAGCACCCTAGAGGTGTATATGAAACTACAGGCCTACCTACAGATCTGCATGTTGCAGGTTTTGGACCCCTAGTCTTCCCCCACCAATGCCCTTGCAGTAGTGAGGACACTGTCAACGTCTCCTCAGCAGTCCAAGGTGAACTGTACCTTGCCAGCAGACCAGTAGGTGTAGTCATGGTCAAGAACTGAAAGTAACTCGTACCTGAGGACGCACTGAGAGGTCTGCAGGCACCATGGAGCCTGCTGGTTCTTAGATGTCCTCCTCTTGGTTTTGGGGCTCAGCATACTCCTTAGGCACCATCTGAACCTCCTGGTCTGCTAATATCACAGCATTTGGTTGGGAGAGCTCTGCAACCCCTTGGGACAGAGGTGGGGATTAGGGTGGGGTTAGGGCTTCTTCACAAGATAGTGGAGCAGAGATGGAGCCTGGGGGGGGAAGGGTCTGTGCAGGGTCCCTGACAAGATGGGTCTATTGATTAGGGGACCCCACTGCAACCCCATCTGGTGCAGTACTATGGGGCAGGCTGGAGGTGAGTTTTTTTTCTGGGAGGGAGAGAGGTGACTCATCAGGCACTGGGGTAGTTTTGGCATCTGCTTCAGGGTCCTGTGAACGTGGACCCCTTCCCTCATGACTCACTGGGATGAACCCCAGGGCCTCTGTATCCCCCAGATCAGAGGGAGGAGGCTCCTGTGCTGGGCCTTTCTTTGGGTGGACCTCATCCTCAGGGGGTAGGCCCTGGGTCATTAGAATGAGGGGCTTCCTCCATGGGCTCATGTTTGGGACCCTCTAGAGGCCCCGAAACCTCCTCCATGGGGATCACCCATTTGATCTTTCCTGGGGGTGGGGTGTCAGGCACAGCTGGAAGAGGCCCAGCCCTCTGGAGGCTGGGCTACTTCTTCCCCCTGTGTGGTGGTCTTGGGAGGAGAGGTGCCCTCCACATCAGAGGTCTCCAGCTGTGCCTGGGCCTTTATGCCTGGAGGGGATCTATATGCACTCAGCCATGGGGTGGTCCTCATGTGGACAGGCTCTAGCAAGAGAAGGTGAGGGTTGGAGAGGCTGGGGAAGCCATGACAGAGGTATGACTAGGAGCAGGGGAGGCCTGCTCCCTCTTTCTCCCCAGTTGCTGGTGTGCTTTCTGGTGTGAGGAGGAATTGGGAGGGGGCTTGACCCCCAACCGGACAGGCCGAGGATGAAAGGGTTCAGGAATGTGGTGCCCTGTTTCTTATTCTTTCCTGTCAAACACGAGAGACTCCGAGCCGATATAGAAAAGAAATATTTTACTTACGACTTAAATAGACCATAGACAAGCTGTGGGAAATCACGCCATGAGACACCTAAATGCCTTGCTCTGCCATGAGGTACTTCAGCGCTGCGTACCTCACTCCTTGCTGGCAGTTCCCTTAAACTTTGCAGTTAACACCGCAACCAAAACAACTTTAACCATGGGAACTTGAGAGATCTTTAACCATATCTGCTTGCAGACTATCCGTTGGGAGCGCCCGGGGGAAGAGGGAAACCGTGGGCGCAGGACCTCGGTGAGGGTGATCAGTCCTCCTGATGCTGTGTGGTCTCACTTTTCCTTTCCTGGGCTTTGCCTTTTATACTGCCCCATCAGCCAATCAGATCAGGTCTTTCATTCGTGTGCTTTTCAAGCAGCATGAGCTGGGGATTTTGCAGCATGAATGCTTTGCACGGCTGATTGGGCAGCACCCGCTGCTTCGCCTTGTAGTGAGCACAGTTCTGCTGGCGTTTGGTCAACATGCCCCCTTGACCAAATGCCAGGCTAGGATATGTCTGCAGACTAAGAGCCTCCTTATTTAACTTTTAGGTTTCAATGTTAACTAAATATATCAAACCAACATTATTAACAATTTTAACAACACCATAAAAGTCCCATAAAAAGTCAAGCAATCTTGACGATATCTGGTCAACTTGCTTCAATTGAGTTCCGTCATGGATGAGTCCGCTCAAGACGGCAGGTGTCGGTGTTCCGCACCACATCAAGCATCGGCAGCCTCGTACCATCTTGGGCTGGAAAACAAACTTAAGATTCATTAATAACTATGCTACATTGAATTAGCCAGTTACGATGAGCTAAGATGGTGCGTGCAGGTGAGACTGCTTCAAAAGAGATTATATAGGTGTTAGGGTACTCGCCAAGCTCGAGTACAACACCAGGAACTGGATTTGGATGTTTGCTATTCTCTGTGGGAATGGCCAGCCACACTGCCTCTTGTGCCAAGTAACACGTCTTCCAAGCTGGACGTGGTACTGGATCGTTTTTATCCTACAAGGTCTTGGTTGCGTTCATTGCAATTAGCATGTCATTATTATGCTTGGTCCAGTTCTTGAACGATCCATTCTCTTTTAGTCTCAATTGTTCTTTGTATAACCCTATCTGTTGCTCTACGAC
>JAGPOW010000261.1:139047115-139063828 GCA_030014935.1 Caiman crocodilus
GCAGCGGGTAATTGGAGGGGTTTGCAATGTTGATTTGCCTTCCGGTAGTCTACTACCAGACACGCCTCCGTGGGCTTTCCCGGTTTTGGGATACCCTATCCAGCCGATAGATACGTAGAGGATTCCACAGGCTGGATGCACTCCCGTTTGCATAAGTCAGCTAAAAGATCTCAGATTTGCGATTGTAAATCTGCACAAGTTGGAATTGGCTGGTATCGCCAGGGCATGGGATTTGTTAACATTGGCTGATGTTTTATGTTTGGTGTAACAGTCAATGGAAGTGCTGAATATATGACATCCTTTAGGGCCAATGCTCTAATTGCAGGAATACCTAAAATGTCTATGCCCCCTAAGACTCCATGCAGGACCTTTCCATTGATCCAAAATTTGACTACGGGTGTAGATGTTGTTGTGTTTAGCCCTTGTACAAAAATAATTCTAGATGTCTTGACACGAGATGTCTCAGGTATTATTACATTTATTTGAGCTCCTGTGTCTAATAAAAAGTGTGTAGGTGTAGGAGTGGAGTTTGCAGTGGCACTTACGTCATAGGTTCTGTACGGGTGTTCACCATCAACATGCTGGCCGTCGTCGCCCGCACCAATGGCCGCTACTCATTTTTTTTGCTGTCAAGCTCTTGTTCAGGCTTGAAGCCTAAACTTGGCGTCAATCTCTTCTGCCCCTCAATTTCCAGCTTACGGAGTTGATTCCTTGACAGGCCTCTCCTTCTCAATAGGAATGCAAACATGGCACACTCCTCAACTGTACTATCCGGTGGTCGTCTGCGTAGCCAATAATCAGCTTGAGGCTTGTTAGGTGTGGCTCTCCACATCCCACCTGCTTGTACTGCCACTGGCAGAGTAAGGGTAGGCTCCATTCTTTGAGTTGTAGTAATTTTTCCCAAACTACTCAGGACATTTCCTATCGGTCTGTCTGTTAATGGATGTAACAATAAATGAAACATAGGTGTGTTAATACCTCCATAGACTTCTACACAAACTTCTACTGCTGTTGCTGATACAGGGACCTTACTAGGGTTGTTGCACCATCGGTGTGGCCAAACGCTGTTTGCCTGTTGCAAAGTTAAATTTAATGGGAAGTGCCCTGTATCCCAGGTTAGATAACTTGCTCCTGCTATCGCATATAGAAGTCGTGCAGGTGATGCATCATTAGGTGGATCCTCAAGCCAGGCATGGGCTTGGGTCAAAAGCGCTGGAACCACAGCAGCACACAGAAGAATTGTCCAGATTTTGTTGCTTATTATCTGAGTCATGTCACTATACGCTCCTCCCCCCCATGTGGGTTGGCGCATCAGCGTGGTACACTCCTCAGAGTCCACTAACTCCGATCCATGTTCCAGTATTAGTCACCCTTGCCACATTACTAACGTTTCCCTTGGCACCAATTGGGTATCCTTTTCTAGCTCCTGTAATTCTCCCCTAGTATGAGTACGGAGAGTAGTAAGGGTGAGAGTTCCCGTGCCATCAGTGACTGTCTTTATTATAGCTGCAGGGTTCGCTTGTAGGACGGGCACATCCGCGTCAACGGATGAAGTTGAATACGGCCCTGGTGGGGTACCATATGGAGGTGGCTCCTCAAACGGAGCTGATGGGGCCTCGCTGACATCAGAGTTTCCTCCCCACAGCTTCTCGGCCACGCCCCTCTCCTCTTCCACAGTGCCATCTTCTAGCGGCTGCTCGATCTGCAAATCACTCTGCCACGCGGTTCCCCGAGTCAGCGTATCTATTATACTGGCTTGGTTTGCCGCATGCCACAGTAGAAAAGTTACAGACTGGAATAAAGTATTAATCATTTTCCCTTTGTTCCATTTTTTCCCTGTCCACCCCACCATGTCTCGTTTGTCGGCTTCGAGACTCTCACGGAGGGATATCAAGACCTCATTTTCTACACCTCCCAGTTCAAGATCAGGGCATCTAAACTTATTGGGGATTATCCCACAGTTGGTCCCCTCCTTTAAGTATTGTAGGCACTTATCATACTCTTTTTCAGGGTCATATTCACTTGTACCCTTGGGCTTGACATGTCTGAGCAATGTTTCATACCTCACTTCAGGCAGGTGGTAAAGAACCACGGGACTAGAAAGAATGCATCCCAAAGCTGTGGGGGTGAGGTCGGATACGACCCACTCCTTTAGCGGCTCCTCCCTGCCCTCAGTTGGGCAGATGGACACATAGTCCCTCATATTTCCACCTTGCCCTCTCTGGTCATATGCCACATGAGCCTGCAGGGTGCTTGCATCTGTGGTCGGGAGCGGATGATGGTTTCCCCATGGGCAGTGCCTAACCAATTTGTAAGGGTCTCCTTCACTCCCCCTTTTCCCTGAGCATCCTGTTCGTGACGCCATGTGGGGAGGAATTGGGAGGGGGCTTGACCCCCAACCGGACAGGATGGGGATGAAAGGATTCAGGAACGTGGTGCCCTGTTTCTTATTCTTTCCCATCCCACACGAGAGACTCCAAGCCAATATAGAAAATAAATATTTTACTTACAACTTAAATAGACCATAGACAAGCTGTGGGAAATCACACCATGAGACACCTAAATGCCTTGCTCTGCCATGAGGTACTTCAGCGCTGTGTACCTCACTCCGTGCTAGCAGTTCCCTTAAACTTTGCAGTTAACACCGCAACCAAAACAACTTTAACCATGGGAACTCGAGAGATCTTTAACCGTATCTGCTTGCAGACTATCCATTGGGAGCGCCCGGGGGGAGAGGGAAACCATGGGCGCAGGACCTCAGTGAGGGTGATCAGTCCTCCTGATGCTGTGTGTGGTCCCACCTTTCCTTTTCCAGGCTTTGCCTTTTATACTGCTCTATCAGCCAATTAGATCAGGTCTTTCATTCGTGTGCTTTTCAAGCAGCATGAGCTGGGGATTTTGCAGCATGCATGCTTTGCGTGGCTGATTGGGCTGCACCCGCTGCTTTGCCTTGCAGTGAGCACAGTTATGCTGGCATTTGGTTACTTTTTATTATCCACACCTGGGACTTGGCTAAAGTTGGTTGTGGGGAGGGGTCCCTTGAGCTCATAGGTGGGTTTATAGTTGTGGCTGGGGTGCTGGGAGGGAGGAGAGGGGCTGAGGGGACTGGGGCACCAGTGGCAGGGGCAATCCTCTTTCCAATGGGACTCACAGATGCCCTCCCTACCTGGCCCATGGGGCACTCATGATGCAAATGGCCCAGGGCACAGCACCAGAAGCACTGCAGGTCCACCAGTGTATAGAAAATCCTCACCTGGGCACCTGATAAGGAATTCCCAAGCACCCCTCAGCCTCCAGCCATGGTCTTTTCAGCAGCTGGATCATAACCTGGTGATAGGAAGAACACGTGCCAGAAGCTGGGGTCTCAGCACCCCAGCAAAAGGGCCACCAGCAGGGAGACAACTTTCCCCAGGGTTTGGAGCTTGGGGAGCAGGTCCCAATTGGGGATATATGAGGGATGAATCTGAGGACCACCCTGGTTCCCAGCTCTTCTAGAGGCTCAAGGGGATGTATTCACCCTCTACCCTGAGCACCCTCTCTGCCGCCTTTTGTGCAGCAGCCTTCGAGGCAAGGAAAAAGACCCCCTTGCCATGACAGCAGGAGGCTGCCACAATCTTGGCAGGCCCCACTACCCAAGCCGGGGCATGCACCCATGTCTTAAAGTACAAGTTATTCTGTTTGAGCAGTTGGTACTTCACCCTGTGCCTGTGGGTGAGTGCTGGAAAGGGGGCCTTGCGGCCTGAGCTAGAAGGGGCATTGGTGGAGTGTCCAGGCCACCTGGCTTCAGGTCTTCCCACAGCTGCCTGCGCATAGTTGTGGTTCCCCCCTGGCTGGTCAAGTTTCTGTGGTTGAGGCTAGAGCCAGGGACAGGCTGAGCGGGTATGTTGGCTGGAGTAGTGCACCTAGTCCCAACAAGCACTGGTAATCAAGGTTTGAGGGCAGAGCCTTTCCCTTTCACACCTCCAACTGTGGAGGAGCCTGAAGAGAAGCCCTTTCCACTGCCTTTACCCTTGGTCCCTTATGATGGGAAAGGAGGCCCCTCTGGGTGGGGCTAGCCAGAAGCATGCATCTGGAGGAGACCCCCTGGCCCTCTTGACTACCTACTGGAGTCCTGCCTGCCCCTGCACCAGAGATTGCAGGCTTCTCCATCCCTAAAGGAGGTTGATCAGACTCTTCCTCTGGGGTTGAGGCTGAAGGAGCATGCATCCCCATAGTTTGGGCTGCAGGAAGCTCTGCAGGGAGTCTGTCCCCCCAGAAGGTTCCTGCCTTGCCATTTTTTTTACATGAGGGCAGGGAAGACAATAAATATAAAACTAAATATACAGTGTGGCTGGTGAATCTAGTAGGGCAGGCTGGGGTTGTGGAGGAGAAGGGGGATAAGGAAGAAGGAGGCCAAAGCTCACTGAGCTACATTCCCAGAGGAAAAAAAAATGTGAGGGATATGCTTGGAGAATGTGGGGGAGGGGTAAATACACACACATACATACACACACAGGCTGGGAGATCTCGAGCTGGGTTATTCAGCAACACAACAAAGACCAGGGCACGGGGAGTGGACCATAGGACTTACCACATAAGGGCAAGAACACACAGGGAAGGCTTCTGAGGCAGATGCAAAAGATCGCTGGAGCAGTGGAGGGGCTCTGTTTCTTGAAGATCTGTCCAGGATCCCCACAGAGCTCTAGCAGGTGCTCAGCAGCAAAACAGTAGGCAGGAAGACAAAGAAGGATCAGATGCAGTGAGGTACCTGTGGGGGAGGGCAGGAGCAGTCAGTCACTTAGGGAGTAATCCAGTGCAGGTGTGGTGCCAGGTAGTGTAGCAGGAAATTTCCCTCTCTCCTGAGAGGGGGTAGCAGCAGAATCAAAAGCAGCAGTGATGGTAGGAGCTGTCCATTTCAGGCACTCAGGGTGTGCTTTTGGTGAAAGTGAAGGGGGTTTGTCCCGCTAAGACATCTGGGACAGGCAAAGCAACTTTAGGCTCCAGCAGTGATGGTGGGGAGGGGCCCACAGGCAGTGCAGGCAAGCTGTTCCCTGACTGCGGTTTGGCGGTGGGTTTGGCAGCAGACTGGAAGAGGGGTGCAGAAGCTGGGGTGTGGTTCTAGGGTGCAGTGCGATGCAGTGGTCCCCCTCGTGAGGTGGGGGGAAGCACTGTGCAGCAGAGGCTCCCCCATGGCAGAGGAGAAGCAGCAGCAGCAGCCCAAGGCAGGAAGCAGTGTGTCAACTTATTCCAAAAGCTCTGAGACCAAGCCAGCAGTTAACAGTGGTCAGAGGCAGGAAAAGGGCTGGCCATCTTCTCAACAGAAGCTCCTGAGAACAAGCCTGTACCAACAGCAGCAGTAGCCTGGGACAGAAAGCGGTGAGGCTAACTTCCTCCCAGAGGCTCCTTTCCCAGAAGCTCCTGCCTATTTTTATCTTCCAGAGGTTGTGAGCCTTAAGGCTCACCTAGTTATGTTATAGCCCCCTCTACTGTGTGGTGTGAAAGTTTGAAAGATACAACTATTATTTTTTTGTGGGACAACTAAGGAAGAAAAGGGTAGAAGTGATGTGGGGATTATAGGTTTAGAATGTGAAAAGAAGTTCACTGTAAGGGGGACACCAAGCAGAGCCCCCACCAAGCCACATCCATCATTCCTCAGAGGTATCAAAGGAGCTCGAGGATGCCACCCACTGGTGCTCTGCCTGAAAACATGCATGGATAAGGGAGAGAAAAGCAGCCTCACAGTCTACAGGCACCTTCCTGGCCAGAGCCTCCCTCATGGTCAAGTACAGGGCCCACTTGGCCAGGGCCAGGAGGAGGTTGAACAGGAGGTCCTAGGACTTGATGCCCCCCCCCCGTTTCTAGGGTAAATAGAGGCTTTTTCCCATATTTTTCCTGTTTGTTTTTTTTTAAGTGACGTTGCCTGGGATGGGGGGGACAGCTATGGGGGACTGAGGAGTGCAAGTGGGAGGTGGGGCTGGGTGGAGTAGCTACTGAGGAGCCTGGGACAGTGGGGCTGGGTGGGGTAGCAATCAGGGGACTGGGGTGGGGCATGTGGGCCTTGTGGAGGGCCAGGTGGTAGCCCCTGTGGGGTCCATTTGGCCCCTGTTGGGGGCTGTAGCCTCTGTGTGGCCACAGCCCCCCCAACAGCCAGTGCTTTAACACTGTAGATATATCAATAAAACATGGCCCAACTGATCGCTGTCTCTCTGTCTTACTCTCTATCTCTCTCTTTACAGTGGTCTTTTGTTTTAATTGTGGAGGAACATGGATTTGGGGATACTTTGCACAGTGACTTTGGGATTTTTTTTTATCAGAAATTTTTCAGTTTTCAGTTGCAGTGGGTAAAGAGTGCAGGGAGCTCCCAGGGCTGCTTCAACAGTCCAGCTGGCACAAGGGGTAATGGCCACAGGTACCAGTTGGCTAGGACCCAGAAGCTCCTGAGAGTGAGTAGCCCTGAGCTACTTGCCAGGACAGCTTTTTGTACTGCTGGGGCCAGGACAGGACAACTTTTTATATTTCTGGGGACAGCACAGGTGCTTGCCCTGGGCTTTAGCTTTCCCTGGCTGCAGATCCAGGAGGAGCCGGGTAGGGTTATTTTGCCCCAAGTGGTACAATTTGCTCTCAACAAAGTGCATGTCCTATTCCTGTGAGCTCTGTGTTCCTGAGGGAGCCCTGGCACCCAGCTTGCTGGACTTATAAAGGACTTCTTCTATTTCCCCCTCCTCCACCCCCCCATCTAACCAGAACTAAGCAGAAGAAAAATTTAATAGGCATCTTGAGCTGTACATTCCCTAGTCCCAGTATGGGAGCCCTATTTAAACTTTATTGACTAAAACTCAGTTGCTGGGTTAGGGAATGGTGAGGCAAGAGACTGAGTCATAATGGGTATGGGCAACAGTTGAACAATGGTTAAGGGTTCATCACAGCATCCAGCCTGTTGCAGTCAAGGCTCCAAATGCTGTCCTACTTTTCCTAGGATGACTGGTGGAAGTCTTCCCCTCAAAGTTTATGAACACCCCAAGTAATCCCCTTAAGTCTGTTAAAAGACTAGACTAAAATCTGAGTCATACTAAGCGGAGGTTTATTCACAACAGGTAAAATAAAAAAAAAACACTGATGATGACTTCACAGTGCAAGCATAGCTAGGCCATCTGAGAAGATCCCTTCCAGTATATTCATAGTAATCTCAAGCTGGATCCTAGGTGCCTGGTACTCCTTCAAACATGTTAGTCCTTGTTGTTAATCAGTTTCATGAGATGTTCCAAACCAGATAACCCTTTGTCACTGAAAAAGGTAATTCATTTAAATTTAAACTGTTTATAGAACAGGATTTTCCATGTCAATTATGGCTTGGGATCCTCTTGATTTACAGAATTAAAAGAATGCTTTGAAGAGGCTAGACTAAGGGTATAAGAAAGCTATAGCGCAGCAATGTGATTCAAGAGAGAAAAATCTCTCTGACACCATCCACTGTTGTTCTCAAGAAGCTGGGAGGAACAAATCATCTTCCTGCAAGGATCATGCTGAGAACTTTGCTTGTCGACAAATCACCTAAGTGCCTTGGAATGGTGAGATCCCAGCTCTCTCTCTCTTTTTCTCTCTAGGCATAGCTTTCTGACCCTGTATTTTATTAATTAAGCTTGATCTAGGTTGCCCCAATACTCAATGAAACCAGGGTAATATTGTTTATTTTTACTTGCATGTCTATTACTACTAGTACCATGATACATTTCATATACTTAGCAATAAATAACTTTTATAGTCAAACTGGTGGTAATAGGGTAAATTTTTCCTTCTCTACTTCCCTTT
This sequence comes from Caiman crocodilus, assembly GCA_030014935.1. NCBI lineage: Eukaryota > Metazoa > Chordata > Crocodylia > Alligatoridae > Caiman > Caiman crocodilus. Next base: position 139,054,904 of record JAGPOW010000261.1, read on the forward strand.
CCCACTTACTCTGCAGCAATGCTTTTTTTACCTAATCCAAAGAGCCCTGTGAAGCCCATAAATAATGTGGGGTATACTTACCAAGAGGCTATGACTACTAGGACAGTTAAGGCAAAAGATTGGGACATGCTGAGTTTGAGACACATAAGGAGATCACCTTGTTTAGGCTGATTGACCCAGTTTGGCTCAGACATGCCTAAATGAACTGAATTCTGGTCCATCAGGGTATCAGCTGGACATCCAGCTGGATTCAGAGGTCTTTTGTTCACCTGTGTGCTTGTCTGACTGCATTTTATTCTTACTTTAATGAAATGATTCCTGGCAGATGAGTATGCCAGCCTGTACATGCTGATCAACCCAGCTGGGTCAGGTGTGTCATGTGTGTGTGCATGTATGTGTGTATTTGACTGATTTGGTGGCTGGAGGAACCCAGCCCCTCTGAAACTGAGTCCTGCAAGATAGCTTCATGGGGGGTGAGGACTTGCAGAAGAGAAAGATACAACGCCATATAGAAACACAAGTAACACAAGCAGCATATTGATAGAATTACACAGAACCGAGACACATATCCCTAATAAATGAGCACACTTCAAAGTGATGGGCAAATCTAGTAACAGTCCAAACATATGCTCTAAGGCAAAAAGCCCTGGCTCAAATTTGCACCACTTCTATATGAGCTTCTGCAAGCACACATGCTTGGATGTGTAGATGTGCTCTAAGATCATTTGCTAAGATAGTAGCAATGGTGAAGGAAAAGGGCTATGTGTCAAATTGTCTGTCTGTCTCTATAATTTGAAACCTTGGATTATGGTATAAACAAATTAATGTAGTTAACATTATTTAAATGGGTGAAGAGGAGAAACAGGCTTATTGAATTTCATCTGTTGAACCGGCCACCAATTAGGCTAGTTTGCTAAAATATACATTCATTTTTCTGTATATTTTTCTGGTATTCAATTTTGAGGGCCAAAAATAAATGAGTAAGTATTTATACTGCAGTATTACTGCAAAGCACTCAAAATTCTAAACTGAATACACAATGGTAATGCACATCTTAGTCCAGTTATCATGTAGGAATGGAAATAGCCATGACTGCTGTGCTTTATGCTGAGCTCTGCTCTCAGGGTGTGTGTGGCAAAGTTTGACCCTGTCTCCTGGATGAGACCATTTAGGCACAGGGTACTGTGGCAGGGCACTGCTTGTGCCTGCCACTTTAAGGGCTTGGAGCTGGCAGCTGCCAGGTGCCTGATGAGGGCAGCCATTTTGAATCTGGCCTTGCTTGGCTGGAGGGCTGTTGGGATCATCTGGAGGTAAAGTAAAAGATGTAGGGGATGGTAAGGAGGCTCCTGGGCATGACCTAAAACTATACCCTGTCGAGAGTGGGTGTCCTGGTGGGGCTCTCAGTGGTGCAGGAGCCCCCAGGGAATGCTTGGCCAGTTACCACCTCAGTGAAAGGTGGGTTGGGGTGTCTTAACCCCTAGCCCCCACAACCAGGTAGGTTAACCCTTGTTGGAGGGTCTGGAAGGTAGACCCCATGGAGAATGAGTGAGGCCATAGAATCACACCTATCTGAACTTCCCCTGACTAGTCCATGTTGGGGCCAGGACTGGAAGTGTCAAAGGGCCAGGGGCTCACCACAAGGAACTCCCAAGAGCTGCATGCCTGGGATTCCAGCTAGCCTGGAGGTGGGCCAGGGTTAGTGAGCCGAAGGTCCCATGGGGGCGGCACCATACCCAAAGGGGAAGCAGTTCAGGGAGCTATGCTGTCTGGTATGAAGGTGGAAAAGACTGCCTGAGGAGACGAATCCAGGTGGGGTTCAATTAGAAGGATTCTGGGGCCCAGTGTGGGGGCCAGTGATAATGATTGAGCCGCCATCAGCAAGGCCTGGGCTGTGGTGTAGGGGAGAAATGGAGCCACAGATAGCATCTTCTGGCATCAGGGCAGGAAATGGGCAGCCTCCTGCTTAATTACATAGTTAATTAATTACCAAGAAGGCGTGGCAGGAGAGAAGGCAGGTGGTTAGCCCAGAAACAGGTTGGTGGGCCACAGTTAAATTGGCCCTGAGAAGGCCCCCAGTTACAGGTACCTACTGTAGTTTGTTAATCCCAAATGGATTTAGGTGTGAGGTGGGTACTGAGTTACTCCATTCTCCCAAGAGCATGGTAGTTTTGGGTTTTCCCATAGCAAAATTTAAGATGCCATATTTGTTTTGAGTTTTCCAAAATGTAGGTGTTTACACTCTCAGAGGTCTTAATTAGTAGGTGGGGATTCTGGTGATAACATGATCCTATTCAGTGCTTGTTGCAGCTGTAATGCTACGCCCAGATTTAACCATTACGTTACAAAATGTGCTTACAGAAGTTCAAGGATTGCAAGGTGAGTAATAGAGAAAATAAAGGAGCTGGAAGGCAAGTAGTATAAGAAAACAGAATAAATTAGGTAATATCTCATTTGGAGAAAAGAAATCAAAGAAGGGACAAAATAGCAGTTTTCGAATATTTGCAAATCTTCCATGTGCAAGACAGAGAAGGACTGTTCCAATGGATTTTTAAATGAAAGCAACAGAAAAACTTCCAAGGGGGAGTTCTCTGTGATTATCTGACTTAAGTGTCTAAATTCTACCTAAGGTGCACTTGAAGCAACTGGTCCTTGTCTGTTTTTGTCTGTTTCCCTACCTATCAAATGGAATTAATTTTTGTGTTCTTCACTAAGGCATATGTATATCATAGCATGTTTGGAACGTGCAGTGTTGAGCTTTTCTGGCTGAAGCATGTATTGGGGTAGAAGTGAAGGCAGGAATCTGATGCTTTGGGAAGACACACACTCCTACCTGTATAGCAGCTGAGGTGGAGCAGGTCTCTCCCCGCAACACCCCAGTAGGACAAGGTCCAGGAAGGAACACATGAGAGAACATAAAAAAATGAATATTCAATCAAAATGGGAGACATGATGGCGTTCAGTCAATTATTTTTAGTAGCTAAGTGAGAAATGAAAGTGGGTGTGTTGGGGCCCAACTCAGATAGTGAGGAGGTCCTCTTTGCTGGCATTTGTCTACATTATCTTTAGAAAGAGAGAACTTTTCTGTAGAAATCTGTTGTGTAGGGAATATAGGACTGGGTGTCATAGCTGTAATACAAGTGGAACTGCGGGGGGTTCTAGAGATAATCTTTCTGCTGAAGCAGAGAGAGAGTTGCTTTAGGAATAAAACAATATTTAGAACAAACAATAATTGTTTTCACTATTTTCTACTGTGAATAAAAATGGACAATAAATCAAATACTCACTGCAGGGAACAAAATACAGCAGAGGGGAGAGGAGAAGATGGAGGGAGAGTGACGCTTCCAGAGCAGATGCTCTGTTAAGTCAGAGCAGCCCCAGGAGGGGAGAGGCATAGAGAGAAAAGAACAGAGTGAAGGATATCTCTGAGACAGAGGCCTGAGAATGCTGGGGGGAAAGAAGGAAAAAAAATGGGCCTGGTTTCACGCAGGGAAGAGAGTTGACTGGATCCTGTTAAGCTGGGAGTCATTGGCAAAGCAAATTCTCCTAAACAAAACACCTGATTGACAAAAGAATTCCAGCAGAGACAGCCACGTGGTGAAGAAAGCAGTTATCATTCAGGTTATAGTGAAAGCTGGTTTTGTTGTTTTTTTCAGTTGCATTTGGACTTTAAATTGAACCAATCAGGCTCTGGAGAGCTTTTGAGTGAGAGAGACTGAGTGACAGTCACTCACTGAAAGCCTTAAAGAGGCAGGAGTACCCTGAGCACTCTGAGGCAGGAGACGGGGTGACCTGCAAGAAGCAGCTTGGGATGGGATGAAGTAGGAATTCCCTGTTTTCATTTGTAATGTTAATTTATTGTCCATTACTGTACACCTAATGAGACTGGATCTAACTGAATCCTCTCAAAGTTAAAATTAAGACTTAGCTGATGGGGTGTGAAGTAACAGCCGTCCGTCAAACTGTGGGTTGATTTTAGATGTAAAAATTCATTTCTCCATTTTTTTTCTTTACTTTTCAGGATTTATAATAAAGAAAATTGTTTAACCCAAATAAGATTGTGATTTCAATCAATGATATGAACTTTGGGGTGCCTCTTGGGTGTGATATATAGGGCAGGATGTAACCCGAGAAAATCCCTAAGTAGGTTGCTGGGGTCTCACTGCAGTAGGAAACAAGAAACACCTCCTGACTAATAACGTCATAAAACATTCGAGATGTGGCAGGCAAGAGTCGGAACATATCGCAGGGAGACCCAGACCAAGCAATCTCAGTAAGGAAGGGTTAGACTAAGACACGAGGCCAAAAGTGGAACCATCACAACTACAAAGCGTGTTTATTCAAGTTGACAGAATTATCACTAGCAATGAAAAGTATTTTCCCCATCCATTTATGATCTACTTAAACTAAATATTTTTTGTTCTTTTTAAGTTGAAAGTGAACTGAATGCCATTGGGTTTGTTTTTCATATAAATGATGTGATAAGAAGTGGAGAAGAAAACTAGTGTGGACAAAAACTGAGTGAAAAAGCAATAGAGAGAAAATTGTGTAAAACTTACTCCCATTTAACTTGGAGGGAATAAATAAATTTGGTGGTATGAAAGACAGTTAGGTGTATATACCAGGCTTAGTGATATATCTTTGTGTATTTATTTATTTATTTATTTATTTGAGAGGGTACTGTTAGAGTGACTGTATTTGGATCTTGGGGAGCATTGGATTTACATCTGAAAACATAGAAGTAACATTGCAAGATGCTTAGGCAAGCATGTTCCTGATAATGTGGTAGTGTGCAGGATATATGATTCATTATGTAGAAGGGAACAGGATGCAGCCTACCAGCTATCATCAGGAGATAAAGCAGAGGCAAGATCTTGGACATGGCACAATATGGGATTGAAAAAAGACTGGAATGTGAAAGACAACACGTAACTGGTAACAGAAGCTGAAATAAACGTACGTGAAAAGGTGACTGGTGATTGGTGAAGAGGCCGCCAGAAGCTTCCAAGTTTTGGTCGAAGTCCGCCTAGTGACTGAAGAAGTGGGGTCAGGGTCTTAGACATGCGCTCATAGCAAAAAGACATGTAAATCAGGGAAATGCATAGGTAATTCCATGCTAATGAAACAAGCAGTAAACAGAGGTGGAGAATATGGGTGGAACAAAGTAGGGACAAAGGTGGACTAAATGTTAATAAGTATAAACCAAGGTGTATAAATGTGGAAAGAACTAATGCTTGCTGCAGGTCCCCAGTTTGTTGGACCTTTGCCTGAAGCTGTTTCCATTTTGAATAAAACTGTTGGCTGGCAATGTGTGCTGGTGTTTGCTCCATGCTTGCTCCCTAAGCAATAGGATTCATGAGCAATTGGATCGTCAACTCCCTAGTTGTTGGGCACTGCATGGAGTCGGGATCTAACAGGTACAATCTCTTTAGTATGTAGAACAGCCTTCCATTAGAAAAGAAAAAATACTTGGTTTGTATCCCTTTGATCCAGAAAGTTAGCTTTTAATTTCAATCTTAAGCAAGTTTTAGTGTACGACCATCAAATATTTGAATATATTCTTGTGGTTATCAGTCCATAACATGACAGCTTAAACTGAAGTTCCCTGTTCTGCTACTCTGCTTATTCTTAGCACTACCAAACTGTGAGTTGTTCAACTGATGTCAAGATGGCTATTTTTCAGTGTAAGTTTTAATCTGGGTTAGTTTTAGACTACTGATCATAGGGAAAGCCCTTTTGGTTTTTGTCACTTTTCCTACTGTTATTAATGAAGTGGCAAACGCATAAAAACAATGGCATATTTCAGTCAAGTGAAGCAATTTGCATATGCTGAACAATTATAGCTTGTAATATTTGGCAGCCTATTTTGTCAGCCAGAGGGCAGCAGAATATAGATTATATGTTTCCTGTATATCAGAAATTTGATATGTAATAGACAGTAGAGCATATTAAAACACTAATTTTTAATTGAAGTGATTTAGACAAAATAAATCTTTACTTATTTAAGAAGTGTTTCCCACCTTAACATGCTTTAATGTGTAATCAGTAAAAGTAGAATTACAGTGGCGATACATCAAAATCCCTAGAGTTTCCCTTTTTATTAATGTGCATCATATTTCAGCTAAATTTAACTTATACTACACATGAACCACAGTAGAAAACTACTGATTAATATTTGTTATGTAAATTGTAATGTGCTGGTGAGGAATGAGCTAGGTTGATTGACTGTTTGAATAGAGTAAATAACAGTTCTATCTAGTAACTTATCAAAATGATGAGTGATTCTGTGGAGACTTTACCAGTGGAAATTAATCTCCATTAAACGAAAAAGGATTGGAGGAGCTCTGCTTCTGATCAGGGCCCAACAGCAGTTTGAAATGACAAAATAAAATATAGTGTGATGTCTTTGGTTCCAGCTTTTTTATCTCTGTCCTTTTGCCATTGAACAGGGCTTCTGTTATACTGCAGTAAAGGGGACAAACCTTCTAACACTGAAATTACCTGATTTCAATGCCTGGCCTACCCTCCTATCCATACTCATCTTTTTACTGTAGGAGTACACTACCTTTTATTGATACATATTTTTATTTATATTATTTCTCTATTTTTGTACTTCCTTTATACATCCTGTTTTTATGAACTCTGTAGGACAAATAAGTGTAATGTGATTTGTACTTTTGCCAAAAATATGCAATTTCATGGTTGCCAGGATTCAGTGAAGCTATTAAAATACAAGCAATGCCTACTGGTTCCTCTGATGCAATTTTTCTCTTGTATACTGACTTGGCATATATAAAATCAGTGCTATGGAGTTATCACCATGTTGCTTATCTCCAGACCAGGGACAATGGAAGCTTATCAAATCTGGGTGGTTGCCATTCAAGTGGTAGGACCTTTGGGCAATGAACTGACCACATCTTAGAGTTCTCTCCAAGTCTTTCTGCCTCTTTCTTGGGGTTCAGGTTCGGAGAAGAGAAAGTTCCCAAACAAAACACACAATCCGGAGTTAACTTGTTCTTGAAAACCATAGCGTCTGAAAGAAAGGTGAGAGAATATGTAGAGATTTCCAGAAGCACAGGAAGCTTGGTCAGGGGATGGGTCTATAGGAGTAACCTTTCACAGCTAAAGTGTTCTTTTTAGCAAGGGGATCAACTGAGGAAGGAAAAGACACTCCATGCTTCAAAGGAGAAGCCACGTGAAAGGTGAGTCCTTCTGTTTTAAAGGACTCTTTAACCCAAACAATGCTCAGCAGCATAAAGCAATGCTCAGCAGCATAAAGAAAGCAAATATATGTGGTTCTTACTTTGGTAGTGGTGGTTCATTTATAGTGCTCGCTGAACTAGAGTGCTTGTTTTTTGGAACTGTCACATCTGTGTAAGTGTACTTGTATCACCTGTCTTATCTTCACAGAAGTGAACTGTAACTTTGCAATGCTCTCTGGGCAGAACCTTTGGGAAAATCTCTCTCTCACATGTTGCATTCACTTGCATCTTAGGGTAGATACTGTAGGGACTTTAAACATTTCAAATTGTATATACACTGTTTTCTTAGAAAACATTAATAAAAGGATGGTCCAAGAAGTTCATATTGCACTTGGACCAGGTAGTAAAGTTTGCCATATTTCTTAGTAATTTTGGGAGTTTGCTGACCTAGAAACTGTCCCTTGTGATAACAAGGTTTACCTTTGTTAGAACAGAGAAAGTGTTGCCTGTGTTGTGTTTGTGTAAGCGTTGTAATTCCTATGGGTTCATTATTTACATTAAACTCTACAATTTTTCCATGGCTCTGCTGGAAAACTATGCCTTTGAGAAGTGAATTCTTCTTAACTCCTAAATGAAAATTCAGGGGTTTTTTTGTTTGTTTTTTCTTTTGTGTGGGATGGGTTGAGAAGGTCAAGCAGAAAACAGACTTGGTAAGGAACAAAAATCTACCAAGTACCTGCCCATCATTTAGATTTAATTAAAAGTACATAGGGGTCTGGATTCTGCTGATATACTGTAGTAATGAATTCTTAAACCTGAGAAGAAGGAGAAAGGTAGAAAAATCATAAACCCTTAAAATATGAACTTGAAATTAATAGATTACACCATAAAAAATCAGATAGTGAATTTGGCAATCTTAGATGGACTTTATTTATGCATAGCTGTTTTGCCTAGGTCTGATGCCTTTTTCCTAAGAACAACTTAAATGTTTATTTGGGTAATCATTTGACTCAACTTATTACAATTTACCATGAGAGTCCTCTTAGTTTTATTTAATAAATAGGCTGCCTTTCTTACAAAAGTCAGATAAGTAATAAAACTAATAGGTAAGATAACTGATTTCTTGGTAAAGAAGCCTAGGGTGGTAAAGTCCTTTAAGTGTTATGACGACAAATTCATCAAGTGCTTCATTTTTTTAAAAGAGTTCTTATGTTTTCAAATGTATATTTAACGGATATTAATTGCTGAGGAAGAAGTGGTGGTGTGGAAGCAGGTACTTGCTATTTGTAGAATAAAGAAACAAGTTTTATTTTACCAGTTGCAAACAAAAAAACAGTCTAATGTAGGAAGAATAAGGTCTCGCTCTGAAAAATAGATTGGAATATAAAATCCTTGCAGGAAATGTTAAGATGAGGCTTGGAAAAATTGCATTTATTGTTGCTTAGAAAATGCATGAATACAGTTATGTGGTAAAAATATTTTCATTTCCTTCAAGCTGGTATAATACTCTGTTTTTTGTAGTAATTCTGGGATGTTATGCCAGTCCTCTAACACCTTTTGGGCTTCCTGTTAGTTTCAGGATTGTTCAGAATTCAGTCCTTCAGTCCCTACGGTTCATCCACAAAGAGGACTTTTTATCTGTTCATCTCCTTTGGTCCACCTGGATGGTAGACCAATGTGAGTCAGTTACTATCCCTTTACCAGCCCGTACCTCCCTTTTTTTTTT
>JAGPOW010000261.1:139063928-139085611 GCA_030014935.1 Caiman crocodilus
GGAGGATCCAGCATTTATGTACCACAGCCTCATGAGGATGACAAAGGCAAAACAGACAACCAGAGTTGAACTATCTTGTTCTTACAGTCCTTCTGTGCCAGGCAACACCATTTTAATGGTGATTTTGCTCAGTTTGGGGACACTTATGCTGCAAGTGCCATTGAAACTGCTTGATACAGCACTGGGCTGAGAAGGCAGAAACAGTTGTGAGTCACAGGGACTCTGGGCTGGTTGACTTTGCCTCCTATGAATTGACCATAGTTTTGAGACTCTCAAAGGGTCCATCTATGGATTGATACCAAAGTATTGAGTTCCTCCTCTTTCTCATCCCCTTCCCATATTTTGAGAGTAACTGTAAATGAGTCTTGAGGAATTGGGTGGAAAAAGATTCTGGGACCTTGCCTATCAACTTGCTGCAGTAAAAGTTGCAAAAGTAATTTTATTCAAATAACTTTGCACCTACCCACTTTGTACCCCAAAGCTTCAGCACCATTTGGGTAAGTGCTGCTGCCTAAGTAAGAGTACTGCTGTTTCAGTTACTTACGTGGTCTATGGTTTATTAATACTCATTGCTTTTTTTCACTTAAGGATAAAAACAACAGCTTAATTTTTACCATTATATTAAGGTTTTAACCATATATGCTGTCCTTACTCTGGGGTACTGTTTTATTATAGCTTTAATATGGGTCAAGATATTTGATTTCTTCTTCTTTAAAACTCCTAACCTTTTAACTGACCCAAAAATTCCTAACCTTTTTTAACTCCCAAAAAGAGTCAGTTAATTGGGAATAAAAAAGAGTCAGTTAATTGGGAATATGTCTGTCACTGAAGGCAAAGTAGAGGGCATTTTTAAAAATCTGTAGTGTACGAACCAGAATAGTTCCCAGAAGAATTTGGTTAAAGTGATAATTATCTCACCTCCTTCCTCCACTCTTTTGCCTCTCCCTTCCCTGTCCTCCAGCCAAGGCTTGGAGCAACCATATACTTCATAGTTCCTTGCTGTATATTCTGATCTGTTGATCTGTGTAAGGGTGGATATTTCTCTATTCTCAGTTTGCCATTTTATCACAGCCTGTAGATCATAACTTTTTCACTTTGTTTAAAAAAATGATAAAAGCATCTATTACAGTTCGATAGCAATAGATGCCCTGAAGAATGAAGAGGGTAATCTTTCGTCATACATAAACTGTGTGTTTCCAGATCAAACTTGTTTCTTTTGTGAGATAAATTTTTAAGCAAATGTAATCACTTGAACAACTGGCCAAGTTGGATAATGCCAGCAGTATTGCTTTGCTGTGTTGTAGTAAGACCCTTGAAGGGATGAAACACTAATACACTTTAATAATCTAATTTTATTAGACCCACACTCCATTGCTAGAATACCAATTGAGGTGAGTAGGTATGCTTACTGGGGTGAATTATACTGCAAGAAAATAAGAAATTATATACAGCTCCCTCTCTCATAAGATTTAATTTGATCAAACTAAAACCCTTCATATTTTGGGTCTTTCCTTCAGTTTGAGTCTGTCTTTGGCTTTGGTCATGCTGGTGCAAACTAGGAGTAGGTCTATAAAAGTGATTGTAGCAACATATGAATCACTGTTTATCTCTAATATTTTTGAATCATTGATAGCTTGAGTGGCTCTTACAAGCTAAAGTTCAATAGTGCAAAAACCTAGATAAAAGAAAGCCATGAGATCAGGTTTTCGAAAGAACTGAATTTGGAGCCAAATGTCTCCATTGTGTAATGTCTTCAAACATTTTTCTACCCCATTTTTAAAGAATATGCTTGAGATTTGGCCAGCCAATGATTTGGAAAAATTGATTAATTTTTATGGTAGCAATGCTGAGGTTTGTGAGTATAGTTAATATGTGGGACTACATTTCATCAGCATTCTAGGAAATTGGTCTATTTATTCTTTTAACTGTTCTCTTGTTGACTGTGTTCCAAATTAACTTAGTTTAAAATTCCATATAAAATTTGGATTGCACATAACTCTGTCTCTATGATTTCTTAATTTGAAAGGGGACCCTCTTCAATGGACATGATAGTAGATTTGAACAAGGTCCCTTCCAGCCCTAAACTTCTATGCGGCAGAACAACTTTTCCTTTCAAAAGTTTGATTTCTAGTTTAGATGTTCCAGAATTTTGATTTTTTGAAGTGCTAAGATCCTTTCTTGTTTGAAAGTTTCAAATGTGAGTTTGGGACTAGATTTTCAAAATTGGGACGGCATAAGGGTTTTTTTTGTTGTTGTTTAAATTATATTTTATGTCATGAGGAATATGGATGTATGGAGTCATGGCGTATCTGATGTTAAGATTGTTAGGGTAACATTATGTGGATTTTTGGGGAGCATTGAATCTGCAGGTAGAAAAAGGCTTTAATCTGTGGTCTAGCCAAAGCTGCTAACCCCAAGTCAGAATGGTATCTAAGCCAGCCTTTTACTTATGTTAAGTAACCATCTTAACTATGTATGTCAACCATTTTTTGAGGAAAAAGCAGCAAGTAAATGTGTGAGTCTGCATGCTGTGAATGAGGTGACATTTTAGGAATGTGAAGGTGGTACAGCATGAGACAGAAAAACAGACTGGAACATGAAAAACAACATGTAATTGGTAACAGAATTTGAGATGAACATACACAAAAAGGGTGAATGGTGATTGGTGAAGAAACCTCCAGAAGCTTCCAGGTTTTGGTCAAAGTCCACCCATTGACTGAAGAAGAGAAGTCAAGGTTTTAATCATGTGTTCATAGCAAAAAGACATGTAAATGGGTAATGCATAGGCAATTCCATACTAATGAAGCAAACAGTAAACAGAGGCAGAGCGTGAGATGGGACAAGAAATGGGTGGAACATAAGAGGAGTGAGGGTAGAATAAATGTTAATGAGTATAAACCAAAATGTATAAATGTGGGGAAAAAAAAAATATTGTTCACTGCAGCTCCCCGCGTTGTTGGTTTTATGGGAGCTAGTCTGAAGCTGTCTCCATTTTGAACAAAGCTGTTACAAGCAATGTGTACTGGCATTTGCTCCCTTCTTGCTGGGGCTAATGAGTAACAGGACCCATGAGCAATTGGATCATCATCTCCCTAGTTGTTGGGCACAGCATGGAGTTGGGGTCTAACAAAGATATATTCATGTTGCATTATAATTGTTAACCACTAGAAATGGAGAGTTGAAATTAAAAGGAGACACAGTCTTATTACCCACTTCTAGTAGAGGCTTCTGCAACTGAACGTAGGAGGAAAGAAAATGGGAGTGGTCTTTGGGGACAAGAGTAAACTTTTTTTTTTTTTCATCAGCTGATGTCCTTTTTAAGATGTCATATACACTCTGATGAAGTCTTGATAGCATTAGTCATATTTTACAAGTATAAAATTATGATCATGCAAGTTTTTACTTCTGACATTCTGGGTGAAGTTAAACTCATCCTTGCAACATGGACCTTTGATTCAGAAAATCAAATTGCATAAATTATTTACTAAGTGAACCTCTTGCTATTGGCAAAATTTCACTTCTTTTCAGGGTTACCAAGGACAACAGTGGTAGTTTAAAAAAAACAAACAAACAAACAAACAGTGACATAATTTCTATATTTTTCTCCAGAAGCTACATGGTAGATTTAGCTTTAAATTTATGTCTCATCAGAATAGTCCCAGCCACTTCAGTTTTTAGCGTCTGAGTAAAGAAACCAGCTGAAGCACACAGAAGATAATTATTGGTATCAAATTTAACATAATAGTCTAACTTTGGATATAAAACTCATTAAAAACGTGACTTCAAAAATAGCATCCATAGCATGTCCTATTATATGAAAAGTGTAAGGGATATTAGAGATGAGACAGAATTAATTGTAGGCAAAGATGTCTTCAAAGTGTTTGACATTTCAAATTCCACATTTACATCACAGATCTGTTTGTTTAGGAAATCAATAGCCTTGTTAAACTTACTCTTGTGCAGTGCACCAATGCATTCTTGTGTTTACAAATTCTGCTAATAGGATATTGACACCATTTTTTTTGCCTTCTGGATCTTGCCTCCTTCAACTGTAAATAATGCATCAGTCTGAACCAAGCTTCCAAATTCAAGGTAGGTGAGAGAAATAATCCAACTCCCTATACCTTTTGTGGATAAAGGTGTGGGGGCAAGGAGGGGGAAATCAATTGGCTGATGTATTCCATCTTCTGCATTTGCACAATTATACTAGCAGTACTAAATAGTCATTCTATCATTGTATTTCATGTTTTATTTATATATTTATCTTTAAACAATACTTACAACAATGTATTTTTTAAAAGGTGGGTGAATAAGTGTAGGTATTTAATCTTTGGTTCTCTTGGCATAAATTTTGCTGAAATCTTTTTGTCAGGATTTGTTTAAAGGTGCCCTGTAGTGAAACTCAGGTTACTGAGTAACTCTCTTACTGCTCCAGGTAGGAGCTTTTACTGCTCAAGGTATTGTAAGACCAATATGAACAAATTTCGTTTTTTTTCTATTTTTTGAAGCATAATTTAACCTCAGAAATAAGATTTGTCCTAGCTTCTTTCCTTAGCATATCTTAAAGAACTAAAGTACAGGAATGCTGGCTTTGGTCCGTATTGGAACATAATGCACAGAGAGATTTTTTTCTTTCATGTACAAGTGGGGATTTCTAGTTAAGTTTCTTTTAAATAACACAAGCAGACGTTTAAAAACAAATAAGTAAAACTAATTTTCTCCCCACCCCCACTGATTTAATATCTATTTGGTCTCTGGCAATATAACATTTCCTTATTAGTTCAAGTGTTAATATTGTGGCAAATGCAGTCAACTAATCATTGTAATATGAAAGGCAAGATGTAATATATTCTTTAAAAAGCTTGAAATATTTTTCATCAGCAAATGAAAAATCTTTAGTTCTGAGGGCTCTCTTCATGGAAATGGTCTTTCTACTTTTTTCCCCTTTTTTTATATGATATTGGTACTAAATAACACAAGTACTATCCATTAAAATTCTCATCCTTAAATTAAAATAGATTATTGAAACACTACTTAGCTGGCATGTCCTTCTTTGAAATTCTATTCAGCTGCCTAGTTTTGACTGTGGAAATCACAAACCAGGCCTGTGTGAAGCAGCAAGTATTTGATTCAGCTTCGGATTTAGATGATTCAGAGGGACAGTGATTCAATTCAGTGACTCGAATCACTATCCTGATTTTGATTTGGCCAATTTGGATTTGGAGATTTGGCCACCAAATTGGGCTGAATCCCCACTAAATCGAATAGGCGGCGGCTGCAGTTTTGGTGGCGGGGGCATGGCAGCAGCAAGTGGACCCTCCTCCCATCCACTCCCTCAGGCCCCACCCCTGTGGCTGCCCCACCTAGCCACAGCATCCTAGCACTTAAAAAAACCAAAAAAAACAAATAAAAGCCCCCCATTGACCATCTGCAGAAGCAGTTCTCGAGGCCACTGGGAGCTCATGGAAGAGCCTCCCCATGTGGCACAGGACAACGGAGGGCAGCAGGGATTGCCCCCTCCCCCTCTGCCTGGCACCCGTGCAGCAGCTGTCGCATTGTGCAGGTGCAGAATGGCTCAGCAGGGCGTTGTGCACTGTCCCAGAGCTGGGGTGGCTCCAACAGTCACCCAGAGGCCAGGAGCAGCCAGCTTGAGTGGTCCCAGTTCCTGGACAGTGTGTGAAGCCCTCCAGTACCCTGCCAAAGCATGCTGTACCCTGCAACGCGACGCCTGCCACGCAGGTGCCAGGTGGGCAGGGGGGCTCTACAATGAGACCCCAGAGGCCTCAATTGCCACTGCTACAACTGGTGAGTGAGGGGCTTTTTTTAGTGCCTGGACCCTGGGGTTGGGGGGAGCAGTCATGGGGGGTGGGACTGGGGGAGTGGGCAGAGGGGCACTCAGGGGAGCTGGGGCAGTGGGGGATGAGGCTGGGCAGGGGTCTCCCTCATGGTCGCCTCCCCCCTCCTCCAGACTCTGCTCCCCCTACTTATCGGCACGGAGCCTGGGTCCAGCTCCCTGTGGCAGTGAGTGGGGACCACCTGAATCTCTGAATTGATTCAGAGGCTTCCAATTTGATTTGGACCTTTTAGTGGCTCTCCCAATTCAGTTTGGATTTGGAGATTCAGTTTCCAAATTGCACTGTATCTCCTTCGAATTGAATCGGCTACTGAATCTTCACACAGCTCTATCAGAAACATTATAATGCATTAATATTCTGTCATGGCCAAAGACCCTAAAGTGTTAGGATTCTCAGAGAATTGGGTCAAATTCAAATTACAAAGAGCTTAATATTTATGAGTCTTTTTTATTTTTCATATTTGTATGCATTACCTGTATTATGAATATATAGTTCAAACTCTTATTTTCTAGGAAATGTTCAGAAAGTCAGTGTCTGTCCCTTGAACTTACAAAATACAGAATTCTCTGGACTAGGTAATACTATATTTATTTGAATCTAAGATGACCCCAAATTTAAGCTCACCCCCCTAATAATTAGATTCTATACATGGAAAATTTATACATTTGTTATAATTATTCCATGTATAGAATCCAATTATTGAATGGTTGTCTTTTAATTCATACCTCCCACAGCTACAGCAGGGAAGTCAGTGAGGAAGTCAAGCTGCTTCTTACCTCCTGCTTGTGCCTACCCGCTTGTCGCCTATGTCCCCTGCATGACCTCCCTCCCCCATCTCTCTGCTTCCCCTTCTTACTTTCACTCCATGCTGGCAGGCTCTGTCCTCATTCTAGTATGAAGCACAAAGCATGGCCTTGGCCCAGCCCTTTAGCAGCCATGCAGGGTGCAAGCCACTGCCATGGACCCAGGCTTGGGGCTATGCTCAGTGCCTCAGGCTGCAGCATACACAGAGACTACGTTTGAATCATTCTGAGCTCATTCATGCACAACAGTTAGAACATACCAGCTGATGCCATTTTGAAAGGGCTCCAAACCTTCTTGTGTCCATACCTGAAGGTGTGGACATGTTCCAGCACTGTAATTTAGAGTACTCTTTATAGCACTATAAAGATACAGTGCTCTTAAACATGACAGAAATATCGTGTTTGGTGATGGGAGAGAAGACAAGAGTTGGGCACAGAACAGGAGAACAGCAGGGGCACAGCGAGGGAAACTCAATGTGCTAGTTTTAAGTATCCGTTGTGTGCTTTCTTTGCTTTGTATAGAGAACCCCAGCACTTAGCTTATGGGATTGGATTTCACAATGCTGGCTAGCCACCATGACCCTAAGTGCTGTTATTAAAGCTCCTTCTTGAATCTCAGTTTTAGCCTTTGTATCCTTCCTACTTCAGCTTTTTTCAGGCTCTGAGGATGTCAGTGATAATGTTTGATCTTATTCTGTCTCCAGGAATTTGGTTTTTAACACAAACTTTTTGTTTTTTTATCTACTGCTGCTTTTCTTTTTTGTGCTGGTGACCAATAAAGCTACTTATAATTAGCTCAGTGCTTAATTAATACAACAGAGTAATAGACTTGTTGAAATGCTCCCTAGGTCCTTGAGCAGATTTTTGGCAGAAGATGTTACAGGGATTTGACTGTGCCTTTGCCTACTAAAACTGTAAACGTATGCCCACACACATTATTTGTGACAGGTTGTGGTGAATGGTAAGAGTTGACAGAAAACGAGACATGCATGAACTCACTAAATAAGTTGCCTTAATGTTGCCTGTAACTTTCCATTAGAAGGCCCTAATTTCAGTTGCATACTTCTTTGCTTAAAACTTAACTTTTTGGGGGCTGATATTCTGCTTGTCTGCCTCAGGTTGAATTTTATTCATTATTTTGGCTAAATACACATTCTTAAGATTAGGGTTAGTGAAAAATACCTTGCTTGCCCATGCCCAAATCCAAAATATTCCTAGCAGTCCAGCAGTTCCATACTGGGGATCAGGGCTTAAAAGTTGGCAGGGTTGTGCTAGTGGTAAAATATAACTCTAATTTAGTGAAATACATTATCTGCATATGCTCTATAGAAGCTTGTTTGAATATGCAGTTAATCTTACCAAAATGTCAGTCCCTACCACTCAAGTGATAACTTTGGATATAGAGGCTGCCTAAAATTTTTCCTCCTGTTAATTTTCTGGTAGTGAGGTACAACTCTGCACTACATCTGAAAGGAGAGAGACTGTCTCCTCTGCAAACTTTGGCACCAGCGTGGAAAGAATGCAAGTGTCAAGCTTTTGCAAATATCACTACAGTCTATTAGAAACTATTTTGAAGATATTAAGTGCAATCTACTATGTGTGCTCAAAAATAAGAGCTTAAGGATCATGCCCTTGGCTCCCAGAATGGGTGAATTCTTGGCACTTTACGGCTTAATCTCTTTATATCTCAGTTTGAGTAAGGTGGGGACAATAAGAGCCCCTAGTCTTAGAAGTGCTACAAGAAAAAATGTACATATTATTGAAGCAATCTGATGTGATGAAAGCGCTGAAGAAATGTCAACAAGGGAGTCAATAATTTGTGTTTAGTACAGTGTTTAGATTGCATTCATTGAACAAGGCTTAGTACCACCTTTTGAAGGAGGAAAATAAAAAGAAATATGCAAGCACCATCCATGCAGTGAAAGAGTCAGAGCTTTATTGGAGGATATAATTGGCAATTAAGTTTAAACTATACTATAATGTCTATAAAGGGGGAACTAAATTATGGTTGTATGGGCAACCTTATCCTGAGCATCACTGTTCCTTGCTGTTTTATGATTTATTGTATAAAAATTCAGACTTTATATACAGCCACCACAGCAGTTTTTTTTCCAAGTCTTAGGACATAACCCTAACACAATTTCATTGAACAATGCTGATAAGGACATTGTGACAGGAGGCTGTCTCAAGGCCAGTCACAACATCAGCCTGCCCACCTGTCTAGAGTAGAGTGCTCAACTGACGTTCCTGCCACAACTTTGTTGGTATTAAATCAGTTATTTATAGGTGAGAGGGTGCCCATTTAATGCCCTGATGCTAAAGGCATAATATAAGGCTCTGACCTTCTCTTATACCATGTCCCATGCCTCACAGATGGCATCTAATCAGTTGACTCTCATGTAACCCTTCCTGGGGACAAACCCTGACCTTATGCTGGGCCTCTTTCATACCCCATACTTGGGTCCCTCTCACATAGCCCCTTGTACTGGCTTGTATCCATTCATGTCCCACTATGGTCCACACACACTCTGCCCTAATCTGTATGGCCCTTCAGGCACCCTTGGCCCTTCTCCATACAACCCTCCAGGCTTCCTCTCTCTCACTCTTGATTTTGACCCCTCACATACCTTCAGGCCACCCAATTTGGGCCCTACTTAAAGATGGGGCATCAGGCCTACTGCCCCACTCTCTGAGCTGACTCCCACCCTATATGTCTCTCTGGCCTTGGGAATCCAAACTCAGGCTGTGTCCCACTCAGGCCTCAGGTGCCTGTTGATGTGCCTGGACCCCAAACTTTTCCCCTCTATGGGGTAACTCACCAAGTCATGGGGGCTTAGGTTATATGGCACCCAATACTCACCATTCACTGGGGAGGCACAGGTGTGTCATTTCCTGGAGACTGCCCCACCACACCATTCAACCCCAGTAGGATGTAGTTTCAGGTTATGCCTGAGGACTAGGAACCTCCTCCATCCCCACAGTTCCTACCCTAACCTCAAGGTGGTTCAAGAACAGCACTACTCCACCCAGAAGATGTCCATCCTTCAACTCCCCAGTTGTAACTGCTGGATCTACTTCGTAGGCCTGGTCTTATACTCAAGCAGCCAAGCCCTCCTCCAATCAGGCAGTCTCCTGATTGCCATGTGACCCCCTGATTTGCACTGCTGTCACCTGCAGGATGCTCTGCTGCCTACTCAAGCCCTTAAAGTGGCAAGGACTAACGGTACCCTGCCACAGATATATAACAACACATTTCAGTTATTGCTATGCAGAATTCGTTGCAATGACACATACTCGCTAAATAAGACAGGAAAGGCTTCAAATGGGGAACTGGGACTTCAACTGTGTATGCTGCAGAAAAAAAATTGTGTGTGAATCATGTATTTATTTTTAGTAACGCAGCAACTAAGTGTTCTAGTCAGAATAGTAGCCTTGCTAATACTCTGTACAGTCTGCCTGTGCCTAGAAAAACTTAAAACTAAAATTTACCCTAGCTGTTTGTGCTGAGTTAGCTTTAATTTTTGGCAATCATGGTTCAGAGTAGTCTTGACTCAGAGAGATGATTTTGAAAATATTAAAGCCCCAATTTAAACTTCCAAGAACAAATCTCTTAGTGGTTCCCTTAAATCAATAGTCCCATTTTCCAGTCATGCATATCTCATATTCAACTATCCAGTCAAGGAATAGAAAACACCACATGGCCAATGTAACTAACAGCACAGTAGTTGTGCTGGGTTATTCTTGCACAAGCAATCATCAAACTGAAATTTCTCATGGTGTACTAATTCATCAGTAGCAAATTTTACATTTGAGAGAGTTAGTACGTCAAGATTCTTCATATAAAAATAATCAGTCAGAAGTTATCAAGTCATTTAGTTAGAATACTTGCTTCAATTCTGTTGGAACTTCTCTTAACCCTTTTATTGTTTAAAAATACCCCATAAAGTGAAGGGTTTATGCCTGTAGGGTGAAAGATGTCTATCTTTCATTTACCATGCACACAATGAATTCATTCTTGGTAATCAGGACACCTAAAGATTTAACAATTATTCTTTTTTACCAGGCTGCCAAGCTTGTGTTTTAGTTTTTAAGGACACTCCATAAGTATAGTGGTCTTCAGAAAGGTTCTCATAGTCCAAAACAGAGTAACAAAGAATATTTGCAGTGAGATAAAATAAAAACAAATGAGGAATGGATCCTTTTTATTTGTGTGTTGTAGAACATAACAGCTTCATTTTCAGTAGCCAAGGTGTTACATATATTTATTATGAATGAGTTATGTGGTCTAGCTATCTTTTTGAGAGACAGTATCTTGGAAATCAGTTAGTGGGTTTAGGTTCTTATTTAAAACATAATATCCACTAATATTAGAACAAGAAGGGGGGTTGCAGGAAAGAGAACCCTGTTTCACTAGAAATTAGCTAGATCAGAAGATAGGAATCGGAAACAAGTGGAAAGGGAAAAGGGTTGGGATAGAGAGTTCAGATAAAGAGTAGTTGGAAGGTACCTGGGATTTTCTAGGCAAGGAGACTTGGCTTTTTGTGTCCAGGTGAGTGCTTGTAATGTTTGGAAATAGGATCCTTGGCTTCATATTGAGCACATAGTTTTTTATTGCACATTCCTCATTTTCTATCTGAACAATCTGGCAAAGCATTGCCCAGCAATGTTCAAGTAATGGCCCAGCATTGCACAAGAAACTGTGGCAGAGTCAGGAATGTGATCCAATTCTACAAAACATCATAAAAGAATCATGCGATCCTCTTTTCTCATGCTGTAATCCTCTGCTTGATTCGTGAAATATCTTCTAACTTCTATACCAAATACTGCAGAAGGTCCACATAAAATAGCCTCTTTCAGTACACAACTCTGTGTACCTTCAGAGAATAATTAATCTTGTATATAGAGAGGCATTAGGAAAGAGAGTGAGTAAACAGTTCAGATCTCTCTGAATGGACAAAGAGGCTTCTGAGTTAAGGTTATATAAGCAATCTTAACTCTGAAATTCACTGACTTGTGAGTGCTTTGCAGGCTTAATATTTTTTTTAGTGTAGACTTTTATGGACAACATGTATATCGTGTATGTTGGCTAAGCAATGACTTCTAATGCATATGTAATTGTACCTATGCATAAATATTGTTCTTCAGAAAATCTAAATCTATCTTTCTATCCTAAACCTTCCTGCAAACAAATATGTTCACATATTATTGTAGGAAAGCAAGCAATGCCAAAACCAGTTCTAATTGCAGGATTTCAATCTCTTAATTTGCTTCAAATGAATGTAACTGGCATTCCTGATTATGCATTGTCTTACATATTCTGTACACCACTGCCCTAAACATGTTTATATTTTAATGTAACTTTGTGATTCTTTATCATTGAATTCCTATCAGCCTGCGGAGCAGGCTTGATCAGTCATTCATCTGTTCTGGTTGTGTCATGTTTCACATATGTAGAAAAAGAATTAGTGTTAATATTTTGCTAGCCATCTCCCATTTTCATTTTTTTTTATTCCACCAGTCATCACTACCATGACACCCACAACACACTCTTATAATGCTAACAATTTTCTGAAAACTGGGTCTTACACAGTTGAAGTACCTATATTTAATTCTCATCTTGTCACTGTAAGTGTATTACACAGCTTAAAGCTGCTATTGACAAAGGTTGTATCTCTTGCATGGATGCCAAAAGGAAAAATGGTTATAGGGAGCTCACCAGACTGGAACTCTGTTGTAGATAATATTTCCTGTTCTGTTGCTTGCTTCTTGTGCATGATGAGCCAAGTCACAGAGGGTTATATCCACAAAAGGAAGTAGCAGCCCCGTGCTCCTTGTTCTGGTGTCTTACTCATAAAAGCCTGGACACCATAGTATAATTTGTGACTAGGAAATGCAGACTGCAGGCATAGGGTGCTGCCTACCAGGAGCTTGTCTGTGACTTCTACCCAGATGTAGCCCATGTGGGGGCTGGCGTCCCCCTTCCCCTCTGGCCTGTGGGGGATGCCCAGCAGGGCTGGGGAGGGCAGCGAATGGGAGTCCCCACACCTGTCCTGCAGGTGCCAAGCTTAAGGCCCTGGAGGCACAGGTGAGGGAGCTCCAGAAGGAGGTTAGCATACTGAGGAGAATCGGGGAGGTGGAGGATGATATGGATGGATATTTTCTCTCCCTACAGGGCCATGCATAAAAGGAAGAAGCACCCCTGGAGGTGCTCTCCACAGAAGAGTGGCAGATGGTTCCCTCCAGAGCCAGGGCTGCTTATAGCAGAGCAGTGCCAGTTCCAGTTCCAGTTCCTCTGGTCTGGCTGGAGAACGGATATGAGGCCCTGGCAACACTTCAGGAGGAGGAAGGAGAGGAGGAAACCTCCGGAGAGGAGACAACTCCACACTCTGAACAGGCTGAAGGAGCTAAGCAGACCCAGAGGAAGAAACAGTGAGTGATCATCATAGATCTGTCACCAAGACCCCTCAACACACTAGGTCTACTGCCTGCCTGGAACAAAGATTCAGGATGTGACAGGGATGATCCAGACCATTATCCAGCCCCCTGATTACTACCCCATGGTTCTAATCCATGTGGGCACTAATGATGTGGCCAGGAGAAGCCCTGATCACCTGATGATGGCCTACCATGCTCTGGGGGGCATGCTGAAGGAGATAGAGGCACAGGTGGCATTCTCTTCTGTCCTACCAGTGAGCAGACATGGAAGATGACATAAGACTTGAATCAAAGAGGTCAATTTGTGGCTTTGGGAATGGTGTCTCGAGGTGAGCTTCAGCTTCCTAGACAATGACCCCCACATCAGGACTAGAGACATATTCAGGTGGCATGGGCTTCACCTTTCCGCCAAAGGTAAGTATGTGTTCTATTTTAGGCTGGTTGATCTCCTTCAGCGGGCTTTAATCTAGGCTCATCGAGAGAAGGGGAAGACGAGGGTGGAGGAAGCATTGGACCACTAGGCCAAGCATCGCCCACAAGAACAGCCCAGCCAAAATTGAGCAGAACAAATACCCAAGTAAGCAACAGGGTCCTGGGTAGTACTGAGATTAGGGGGCCAGTGCATGCATCTTCATGAGGCCTCAAATACCTCTACACTAATGCTCATAGTACGGGGAACAAGCAGGAGGAACTTGCCCTCCTGCTAGCTAACACTGACCTAGACATAGTGGGGATCACCAAAATGTGGTGGGACCCAAAACACGACTGGGCAGTGAATATAAAGTGCTATAGGCTGTACAGGAGGGATAGGATAGGGAGGAGTGGTGGGGGTGTGATGCTCTATATCAAGGAGAAATACACATCCTCAACAAGTGTCACTGGGTCAAAAGAAGGGCACACTGAAGTGCTGTGGGTTAGAATACAAGAAAGTTGAAGGGAAAGGGACTTAACAGTGGGGGTCTACTACAGACAACCCAACCAAGGGAAGAGTGAGAGTATAAATTCTTAAGTCAGCTCACAGAGGTAGTTAGGTCAAAGGACGTGGTCATCATGAGTGACCTGAACTTTCCAGACATCTGCTGGAAAGAGCAGTCAGCCAGGTCTGACTGCTCACGTAGGTTCCTAGCCCAGATACTGGACTTCTATCTAACCCAAGAGATGCACAGCCCCACCAGGGAAGACAACTTGTTGGATATGGTCCTGGCCACAGGTGATTGACCTAGTGAGAGGGCTGCTCAAACACCTGGGTGAGTGATCATCACCTGCTGGAATTCACCATCCAGCGCAAGGTGGCAAAGGCCTGCAGGAAGGAAACAGCCCTGGACTTCAGGACAATTCATTCAATGAGGTAAGGACAATAGTCGGGGGGAGGGGGGTCACTGAGGTCCTGGAGGGGAAGGGAGTCAGGTGTCCAGAAAGAGTGGTTGTTCTTTAAGGAGACGATCCTGCAAGCCCAAAGAGAGATAATCCCAATGCAGATCAAAGGGAGCAAGATGG
Organism: Caiman crocodilus; assembly: GCA_030014935.1. Taxonomy (NCBI): domain Eukaryota; kingdom Metazoa; phylum Chordata; order Crocodylia; family Alligatoridae; genus Caiman; species Caiman crocodilus. The sequence goes on from JAGPOW010000261.1 coordinate 139,078,519, forward strand.
TGCAAAAGCTCCCTCACCAAAAGCATATAGGAATGTCTTCTACCTAAAAATGAGGCGTACATCCAATGGAAGGGAGGAGCCATCACCAAGGAGGACTATACCTCGGTTGTTTGGGGCTGTAGTGCAGTGGTCAGGAAGGCTAAGGCAGAGATGGAACTGGGACTAGCTACCCAGATCAAGGACAACAAGAAGTACTTTTTTAATACATAGAGGGTAAAAAGAAGGTACCGGGTAATGTGCTGCCTCTGCAGAGCAAGCTAGGAAATCTGGTCTTTGCACCAGACAGCAAAGCTAACCTATTTAACAATGTCTTTACCTCCATTTTTCTGAGCAGGGACTGGGTCATCACCCTGCACTGGGACCTCTGTAGGTCCAAGGGGAGGCGCACCCAGACCTAGGGTCAGTAAGGACCTAGTCATGGAACTTCTGGAGAGACTAGATGTATATTTAAATCAGCAGATCCTGACAATCTCCCCCCCAGAGTGATGAGGGAATTAGTAGAGGACATTGCAGGATGCCTGGCATGGTTTTACGAACACTCGTGGTGCTCTGGCATGGTGCCAGAGGACTGGAAAAAGGCCCATGTAGTTCACATTTTTAAAAGAAAAAAGGAGAAAGGAGGACCCAGGAAGCTATAGGCCAGTCAGTCTTACCTCGGTCCTGAGTAAGCTTTTTGAGAGAGTTATCCTGGTGCATGTCTGTGAGGGGCCAGCAGGGGAGATTATACTTAGGGGCAACCACCATGGGTTCATTAGAGGCAGGTCCTGTCAGACCAACTTGGTGGCCTTCTATAACCTGGTCACCAAATCCTTAGATACAGGTGTAGCAATGGATGTAGTCTTTCTGGACTTTAGGAAGGCCTTCAACACTGTCTCTCATGCCATTGTCATTAAAATAGGGGACTGTGGCATTGACACCTACACAGTATACACTAGTTGGCTGGAGGGCTGCACCCAGAGAGTTGTGGTGGATGCGTCATTTTCAACTTGGAGGGGTGTGGGCAGTGGAGTTCTGCAGGGCTCAGTTCTTGGGCCCACACTGTTCAAAATCTTCATCAGCAACTTGGACGGGGGTGTAAAAAGCACCCAGTTCAAATTCACAGATGACACTAAGATGTGGGGAGAAGGGGGCATTCTAGAAAGGAGGAATAGGCTGTAGTCAGACTTAGACAGGTTACAGGGGTGGGCAGATGAGAACAGGATGGGTTTCAACACTGACAAGTGCAAGGTACTGCACCTGATGGGAAAGAACCAGCAGCATATCTGCAGGCTGGGGAGCTCCCTTCTCATCAGTGCAGAGGCAGAAAAGGATCTTGGAGTCGTCATTGATGCCAAAATGAACATGGGCCGACACTGTGGGGAACCAGTCAGGAAGGCCAACTGTACTTTGTCATGCCTCTACAGATGTATCTCAAGCAGGTCCAAGGAGGTGATCCTCCCACTTTATACAGCACTAGTTAGGCTGCAGTTGGAATACTGCATCCAGTTCTGGGCATCACACTTCAGGAAGGATGTGGAGAGCATTGAGAGGGTCCAGAGGAGGGATGCCTGCATGATCAGGGTTTAGCAGGGCAGGCCCTACGAGGAGAGGCTGAGGGACCTGAACCTGTTCAGCCTCCACAAGAGAAGGCTGAGGGGGGATTTAGTAGCCGTTTACAAACTATTCAGAGGGGATCCGCAGGCATTGGGGAAGTCCCTGTTCCCCTGAGCACTTCCAGGAGTGACAAGGAAGAACAGTCACAAGCTGGCAGAGGGTAGATTCAGGCTAGATATCAGGAGGTGCTACTTCACTGTCAGGGTGGCTAGGATCTGGAACCAACTTCCAAGGGAGGTGGTGCTGGCTCCTACCCTGGGGGTCTTTAGAGTGAGTACTCTTTCCTGCCATGACAGGGGGTCGGACTTGATGATCTGCTCAGGTCTCTTCCAACCCTACCAACTATGAAGCTATAAGAACCCAGTACGTTGCTAAACTATCATACAGAAAATGCGCTGCATTTCAAATTCTGCTCTTGTCAGGGACAAAGGTCTAATCCCAGGTGGAAGACAAGTGCCTCTTCCCTCAGGAATAGGAGCTATAAACTCTCTGCAGGAATTTTGATATCTTAGTTCTTTCTTTCCAAAAGCTGCTGCTGGAGGAGCAGAGGTGGTGTTGCCTTAGTGGCTTCAGTATTTGCAGAGTTCAGGCAGATAATGAGAGGTCCAGGTTTAATTCCTTACTCTGTATCACGGGACACAAACTAATGTATTCTCCTTTCTAGGAAATGTCTCTACAATTCTGTAACCTGTTCTAGAGAGTATGGGCTCAGTACAGCACTCACCTGCTCTCCTGTTGAACCTGTTCAATTTAGCATGGAATGTGATTGTGCGTTGATCCAGAGACAACAAGTCTGTGTGAACATTACTCTTTACATTAGTGGGTAGGGCATTCACCACAGGGAGAGCCCTGGGTCCTATATCTTCTCCAGAGAATATTTTTTATCCCAGAAATGTTCAGTATAAAATTATTAAGAAATTTTTGAAGCAAGAGCTGAGATATAGGCTTCTCACTCGCCCCAGGGGAATCACCAACCTCCTAAGCTAGAGAGTCCTCTTTTCTTTTGCTCTCTTTCCCTGAATTTTCAGGTGAATTAAATAAAGGCTGGCTATTAATCATGGGCTTTAGCAAAGTTTAACTTAATATAGAACAATATATCCTCACCTAGATTTACTGGCATAATCTGATGATGCTTTGCAGCTCTTGGAGCAGAACAAAATGTCACAATATACAAGTGAATCTGGTCTTTAATTTCTAACTCTCTTCTTTTATTATGAAATATTCAGTAAAAGGACTCACTGTAAACCTAGTGGAAATATTTATGCTAAATTTCAAAGTAGGAAGTGAGTTCATATTTCACTGCTGAAATTTGCTCATAATTATGCTTACAGGTCACCTGGAATTTTGATTTAGCCATTCAGTTGTAATATGCAGCACTGAATTTTAGAGGAAAGTTAGTCCTTCCTCCTTATTATCACCTAGCAATTATTAGTCTAATGGCTAGCTACATATGTATGCGCATTTTTAGTCAGAAGATAATAAGACATTTCAAATGCCAGATGATAAAAAAAAATGAAATGCTTGCTTAGCAGATCTTTGTGATGATTCTTCTGAGAAGAGAACTGTAACTGAAATATTTTTTAACAACTTTTTTACTGGTGCCTTAGTTGTAGGGAATTTCTAACAAGTCCTTAAGGAAGCCAGCATTAAGTGGGTCATCCCTCCTAAAATGTTTTGTTTTGTAGCTGTAAATAATGTAAGGATTAATTTATTGTTCATAATATGGAAGCACATTTAGGGAGAAGTGCACAGCTGTAGCAACCTAGTCTTCCAACTTTCTCCTCCACGCTACCCTCCCAGGAAACAGTTCATTGCTCCCTGGACTCTTCAGGGAGTAGGAAACTCCCTCTTCACAATCCCTACATTGTGCTGCATGGAAATGTGGGCTGACCATGGGCAGACTGGCTCAGTCAACCAGGACTGCCCTATTTATTGCTGCCATCTGTCACCAGGCAAAATAAGGGAGGCTGCAGAGCAATCTGAGATGTATGCACAGTCGTCCCCCAGCTGCATGGTGTCAGCACTACAAGCATTCCGCTTTTCACGGTCTTAGAATTTTAATATCTGTACATGGGTAATTTTTTCCACCAGGAGAACAACCCTGAGAGAATTTTCTCCAATTATATGAACATGCTTGCAACCTTAGTGTAAATACTGTTACAGAACAAAGTAGTTAAGAGGGGTATAGGGCATTCTGATTGTGTAACCTTTAAATTTAAACAGAGAAAAACCCTGTGTACTAGCAGGTCTCAAAGGCAATAGTTTCTGGTGATTCTAAATTCCAATTTAAACCCTACATGTTTTATAGATATTTGTTGTAGTCATCGGCATTGTAGTGATGTTTAGCCAGAGAGAAAATATGATTGTCAGTTCCTCAGATATTACTAATGATTTGTTAAATTGTAGCATAAACTCTACCTTTTTTAATCAATGACATAAAGAGGAGATAGATTTGCGTGTACCATTTCTGTGTTCTTGCTAACTTCTCTTTTTCTTAAGCTGTAAGAATGGTACTATTTCTCAGGATGTCTAGGGTAGTGTCTCCCGGAGTTGCTAGGTGAATATGCCCATTGTTTGGACTACAGTCTACATGTTTAAAGGGATTTGGCAGTGCATGAGTAGGCATTGCTGCACTGAAATTTTAGGCAAAAAAATAGTTACATCCACAGGTTAACACACCTAGACTCCCTACTTAATACTCTGGAGAGTATTGCTTTGGAAAGCCAGTATGTTCAGTGAGGAACCAGCTAATCTAACAAATGGAAAATACTGAGGACAAAGGTGTGTTTTAGACTTAGAGCTGATTTGGCACTATTAAGAGGTTCTTCCTCTATTTCAGACTTGAGAGCTAGAGACCTCTTCTGAAAGAAGGCACCTACCACCTTTCATTCAAAAGCTGAATAGGGATTTGCTTTTTTTTTTTTTCCCTTTTATAACATAACTGCTGATAGCCATCTCATTCTATCCAAGGACTTAGTTGATCAAGGACCCTTCTAGGGCATGGAGTTCAACTTTCCCTAGTTGGTATTAGGGTTCAGATTTTGTCAGTCATTCAGGTGAAGCTATTTCATTCTTCATTAAAGATCCTCAATGCATGTGGCCTATTAAGCTTACAAAACTGTTGCTTTTTTTTTTTAGTAGTTTAATCTTAAAGATGGTGGTTGGAACCTAACCTAGTTAACATTGGCACAACAAGTTTAGCAGATCTTGCTCTTGGGCAGAGGAACACGAAGTTGATGGATTCTGGTGAGAATCAGCTGATGAGATACTCAGTTCTATCAAGACTAAGATGTTTTGGGATGTCCTTGGAATACAGTTCTCAGATACCTGGCAGTTTTAACACTGAAAATATATGCAATTAGGCTTCAGGTGCCTCTGGAATATAGGGTGTTGATCTAATTTTTTTTATTTTTTACCTAGGCAAGATTTATGTTTTGAAGTCCTACTTCAGGTATCTAAGATACTTTCCTGTATAACTCAAAGGTCTCAAAATTATTATCCAGTTAATGCTACCTTAAATCTAATTCAGTGCATTTAGGTGGGTCTACTCCCACTCTAGCTGTTCCATTGGTTATAGCGTATCTACCACATTTACTCAAGTACAAGATGAGGATATTTTCTTCAATCAGCATGGGGAAAAAATCCTGTTGTCTTACACTTGCATACCAGGAAATTTCGTTAAATGCATTGTCTATAATGAAGCTGCTACAAAAAACATCATGTGGGTCGAACCTGGAATTGTGGCCGGGCTCCTGGAACTCCTGCTCAGCCTGCCCGAAGGATCGGGCCCCTTCCGGGACTCCGGGTTGATGTGGCACCATGGAGGCCTGCCCGGGCTTCCACCGCCTCAACCCTGGCAGTCCGCCCCTCGCTGGGATCCCTGGGCTCCATGTGCTCAGTAACAGAAACCAAGTATGAAGTTGATTAAATGTATCCAAAACTGAGCATAACGATAAAACACATGGTCTATATGAAGCAAACATGGTGATGGGCACTTATCAGAAGAATAGATTAGTACAACTCATCTGAAACAGATGTATGGTATTGTGCTCAGTGCCTCTCAGTGCTCACTCTTTTTCAAGTAATGGCGAGCCACTACACTGAATACATTTAAACTTTCTCTTCACTCTCACATCTGTGCTTTACCTTTCTTTCCTATTTCCAGTGATTCCTGTTTGTTTACCAGCCTTAACTGTCTGGCAAATATCACCAAATGGGGTTCCAAACAGTCACCCAAAATTCCTCCTCAGTCCCCACACCCGATCAGCCTGTCACATATAATTTGTGTGGCTTTGTTCCCCATGAGGTGGAGCCAAGCCAGATTGCCTTTCATCTGTATATAAATTTTTGAAGCATCCCAGGGCTCATGACATGCACACCCAGTTCCAGTCATGAGTGTGGGAAGAAAGAGGGAGGTGTAATTAGTAGACGGATCATTTGTGGAAGGTTTCTGAGTACACATACTTACTAAGCAGTGATGAGCTGTGGGGTCACCATGGCTTGAACTCTTTTGGGGCCCAACCAAATGAACTATATGGTAGATCTGGTGTCTTTCAGCTTTGGATCAATATTGTTCATAATTAGTGCTATAAATTTATGAGATTTATATTTACTGCTCAGAAGTTAGGAGCAGAGCAGGGAGACAAAAATACTCCTGATAGGGTTCAAGTGTGTTCTCGGCTACACGTGAGCCCTCACAGACTAGAAGGAGCAGCAGCAGTGGAGCAGCAGCAGCAGTGGCGGCGAAGTGGTGAGTGGGGTTGTGCCATCAGCTGAAGCTGATCTGGAGGAGAGCCTCCCGGATCGCTTATAGCTGAGCCGGCAGGGAGCTGCGCTCCCGAGCCGTGCACAAACAGAGTGAGCAAACAGAGTGTGCTTTGTAAGGGAGCACTGGCATTTGCACCAGTGTTCGAGCAAGTGGAGAGCAGGAGGAAGGGAAAAGCGACAACAGCGGGAAGACCACTTTTTCTAGTAACATGGTGAGTACACGCAGTGCCACTGCCAGGGGCCTGGCCCCTTCCCCTCCCTCTTCCCTGGTGCTGCCCCCCATCGCACTGCTGAGGTCGCCACCCAGACCGGGCCCCTGGGGGGCCTGCTGTCCGCCTCCCCCATCCTGGCTGGGGGTGGTGGCTGGGCAGGGCTCCCGGGGGTGGGGGTGATGCCTGGGGTGTCCCCTGGCTGCCCCTCCTGTGGCCATCTTCAGGCCCTGAAGGAGCAGCTGCTGGAGCTCCAGGCAGAGGTGAGCAGGCTACGGGTGATCCAGGAGGCAGAGGATGAAATTGACATGTACTTCTGTTCTCTGCAGGGCCAGAAACCTACTGAGGAGCCCCCCCAGACCCAGAAGAGTGACTCGTCGGTGGCAGCAAGTTCCCCCTGGACCCAGAGCAGCCCGTGCACCTGCAGAGCCTGTACCTGAGGTGCCACTTGGGAACAGGTATGCAGCCCTGGCCACCCTGGAGGAGATTCCTGAGGAGAACCCCTCTTGAGGGGCTGTTTGTGC
>JAGPOW010000261.1:139085711-139102339 GCA_030014935.1 Caiman crocodilus
GACCAATGGTCACAAGTTACTGGAGAGCAGGTTCAGGTTGGACATTAGGAGGCACTACTTCACAGTTAGGGTGGCTAGGACGTGGAACTGGCTTCCTAGCGATGTTGTTCTTGCTCCTACCTTGGGCATCTTTAAGAGTAGATTGGATAGGTCTTTGGGTGGGGTCCTGTGACCCCAGCACTCGTTCCTGCCATTGGCGAGGGTCAGACTAGATGGCCTGCTCTAGGCCCCTTCTGACCCTAGATACTGTGATACTATGATATTATGATATTGATGTGCAAGCTGGTGAAGGACACAGAATCCAAAACCACTTGCTTTGTAATATATTTTGCAGGGTGAATCCTAAAACACTGGGGAGTATTCATCTTAACCAACCATGTATCATGGGCTCACCTTGGTTCTATGAGATCCTGAACCAGTACCACAGCTTGTATGGCCTGCAGAGCACAGGTTTCATGAGCATGAGCAGCCACAAGAAGATTCAGGATATGGTGAGGTTGAGGGACACCAGGTTGTCCATGGAATGGACCTCCTCCTGGGTGATGTGTTAGAGGCCATTTGGGAATGCATTGATGAGAAAGACCTGTGCAAAGATTGGAAGGACATAAGCACATACCAGTGAGGGCTCAGAGGCATTGAGAGGGACAGCTGGGCTGACCCAGCTTCTGGCCCAACTGCCACAGAACCACTGAGATGATTGATCACATGCTCTGGCTCTACACCTACACCAGAGAGGTATGGAAAGAGGTGAAGCAGCTCTGTGAAGTGATGACTGGTGTCAGCCAGATAACCAGAGAAGTGGCACTGCATAAGCACCTCACCAAGCCCCAGGGGAACCTGTTACTCTCTTTTGACCACTTTGTCTCCTGCATCAGGAGTGCCCTGTGGAAGGCCAGGAACCTCCTGTTGTAAAGGCAAATGGATTTAGAGCTGTAGGCTGTGTGCAAATAGCTCTGAGCAAACTCCAGACCTACTACCAAACCTCAGTAGTTGAGGAAGAAAAGGATGTGGCCAAATCCACCTGACACAGCGATATTTTTCAGAGGACCTTCCAACTCCCACAAAGCAGAGAACAGAGCAGGGACAGTGAAGAAAAGGAGACAAGTGGAACTGAGGATAGCAACAGTGACAGCAGCAGTGGGTCCTCCAGTGGAGGTGTTCATTATTATATTATAATGTGTTCATAAGTATAACAATGTTGCTTAAAATGTGTTTGTAGAGTGCCGGTGTCAAAAGTTGCAGCAGTTTCAAAAAAGATATATTGCATCTATTCTGGATGAACTAAGTCTATTGGTAGTATGTGCAAATTATTATGGGCATGTTTTTTTCAAGCTATGTGTTTCCAAATTTGTTGCTTTACTGTCATATGCTTGGGGAGAATAGGGTCTGACAGTAAGAAGGGGGGATGTTGGGGAAAAAAGGCTTTAGGCAGAAGAGGCAGGGGAGAGGCAGTGGGCAAGTGTCAGCAACTGGTTTTACGTGGCCTTGTTTCACTATGAGACCTAGGTACTGCATTTTGTTTTTTCCTATTGTGCACTTCCAGGGATTGGTTGTTGACCCTGTCCGCCTGAGTTCTTCCATGACTTTTCATAAGTGTTGGTGGTGGGCCTTCCAATCCTGTAAGAAGACAACGTCATCAATGTATGCAGTCACATACTTTTGGTGAGGTGCTAGCACTTGCTCCATCAGTTGCTGGAAAGAAGCAGCTGCTCCATGGAACACAAAGGGCATTCACCTGAATTTGAACAGTCCCCTGGGGTTCCAAAGGCTGTTTTCTCCTTGTCTGCTGCCACTGTGGGGATCTGCCAAAAGCCCTTGGTCAGGTCCAGAGTGGATATATATCAAGCTTGACTGACTACTTCCAGCATGTCATCCACCTGTGGCATAGGGAAGGCATCAAAGGTTGCAATCTCATTCACCTTGTGATAATTAATGCACAGGTATATTGAACTGTCTGGCTTCCAGACTACCACCATTGGTCTCCTCCAGGGGCTCTGAGACCCTTCAATGATCCCCAGTTTCTTCATTTGATCTATTTCCTGCTTGATCACAGGCCAGAGGCATCAGGGCAGTCTTCTCCAGTGGTTGCATACTATTTGCCCTTGTGGGGCCGGACTTCCCCTGGCGTCTCCATAAATACATCCCAGAACTCATTTATCAAGGCCCTCAAGTCTCCCTGATGCTCAGGTCTTAAGTGATCACTGATCTCAGGTCCCATGTGGGGCTTGCCAGTTCTTGGGTCATCCCTGCATCTTCTCCTTCTTCTAGCCCATCACCCAGTCACCCACCTGAAGCTTTATCTCCACTGTCTGAGAATGATAATGTTGTTTTTGCTTCTCCCGACTGTGGCCCAAATTATTTTGAGATCTTCTGGGCCCTCCCTAGTCTTTCCCCAAAATCAATCATAGCTTGGGGCTGTGCCGGGTCTCCAGTCCCTTTTACATATTCTTCACATTTTATGGCTAGCAATCCTCTTGGGCTGTGACCATAAACTAACTTAAATCGTACATACCCAGTGGAGCCATGAGGTGCCTTCCTGATAGAGAAAAGAAGAGGGGGTATCATCACGTCCCAACCTCATGGGTCTCCTTGTATGCAGGTCCGTATCATCACCTTTAAGGTATGGTTAAAACGCTCTACTAAACTGTCCATCAGCGGATAATATTTAGATGTTTGAAACTGCTTGATCTTCAGTGTTTGGCATATCCCCTTCAGAACCTTGGACATAAAGTTCTTTCCCTGATAAGTAAGGATTTCCTGGGGAATTCCCACCTGTGCGATTCACTTCAGAAGGGCCCCGGCTATTGTGGTGGTGGTCACTGACCTGAGAGGGACAGCTTTGGGGAAGCGGGTGGCATAGTCAATAATCACCAAGATGAATTGATACCCCACCCGGCTTCAGGGAAATGACCCCAACACATCTAGCATGATTTGATCAAAATGTTTTCCTGCCAGAGGCATGGGCATCAAAGGGGCTTTAGCTGGCTTTGCCTCTCCCATCTTTTGAAACTCCAGACACTCAGCACAAATTTTCTCAAACATCTTATAGAAGCCAGGCCAGAAGACTTGCCACTTTGGGCATGCTTCGGTATTGTTCCAACCCAGATGTCCCTCCCATGGGAAGCGTGTGTGCTACCTGCAACAGGGGATCCCACTACCTCCAAGGAACCAGAATCTGGTGTCTCTCTTGCCCATCTTCCTTATCCTCCACCTGGTAGAGGATGCCCCATCTTACCTTGAAATAAGTATTCTCTTCTGCCCTTGAGGGGTCCATCACCCCTCCATCCTTGGCCAGTTGAGACCACCAGATTATCTGGAACAGGGACTCTTGTTGTTGTTCATCCTGGAAGTAGCCATCTCCTATAATTTCCTCAATATCTAGGTTTCCTCCCTCCTCCTCATCTGGGGTTTTGAAGCAAGACACCCCAGGTCTTTTCCCCACTCACCACCTCTCTGGTTTAGGATCCAGGTGACCACCTCCTCCAAGTGAGGCCAATCCACTCCTAGGAGTATGGGGCATGGAAGTATCTCAGCAAGGCCTACAATGATCTCTTCTGTATGACCCAATACTGTGAGCCTGATGCACCAGAGTTCATAGGTGTATGGGGCCCTGTGGATGCAGACGATGCTTACAGGGCTCTCAGAGGTCCCCAGGGGGGATAGGAATAGGTCTGCCTGGATCATCAATTGTGAGCAACCACTGTTGACCATGGTGGGAATAATGGTGTCCCCTACCTTAACCTCAACTGCAGACTTGTTTTGGTGACCTGGCCCCTTATGCCAACCGAAGCTGCAATCCATCTTCTCATCATGGTTATTCTTCATAGCCATCTCCACCTGGGATCTCCATGGGCAAAATTGGGATACATGGCCTTTCTCCCCACATTTGTAGCATATTACCTCTCTGAAGACCCAGGTCTGAGCTTCCCATCCAAGGTTCCATGCGTTCTCACCCCTTTAGTTCTGGCTGGGACCCTGGGTTGTTCCCTCTTGGAGCCATTTCCTTCTCCCTCCACAGCAGCATAATCCTCTTCAAGCTTATAGAGCCTCTTCTACTGTTTGGGGATGACGGTGTCAAACTCATCAGGTCCATCAGGAATTGTTCCAGTACTATGAGATCTACCACTTCCTGGAGTGTTCTGGTCTCAGCTTATAGCCACTGTTCCACCAGATCCCTAATCACCTGGGCCAGCAGGTTCCCGGCTGCCTCCACTCCCTTCTGGGCTCAGAATTGTTGATGATAGGTTTCAGGGGAGATCTCCAACCAGTACAGTATAGCCTCCTTCACCTTCTGATAATCTCTGACCTCAGTTCTGGTGAGGGTGTGGTAGGCGGCTTTTGCTGATCCAATGAGAAGAGGGCCAATCTGGACCGCCCAGCTGCTGGGATCCCACTTTGCAGCCATGACCGTCCTCTCAAAGGTTTCTAGGTAGGCTTCTACATCATCCTCTGGAAACATCCAAGGAATTCTTGCCCCTTCCCCTTCTCTCCCCATACACATTTGTTGGGCTTTGATTTTTATCACATAAATCTTGCTGGTGGGAAAAAAGTTGAATCTGGGATTCAGCCTCCTGGGTGTGCACCCTGACAATTTCCTCCGGCTGGGCTTGCTGCCCTTGTAGGAGACCTGGAGTAATATTATGTGCTTGCTGCCAGTCTGTTGGGACTTTGGGTGTCCATAGATTCCATGGCTCTTCGGGTGAATATCAGTCAGTTCCCAGCCAATGCACCAGTTTTGTTGGTTTTTTTGGGGGGGGGGCACTCCCAGCTCATTCTCCCTTTGAACTCACCTGCCATGACTTAGATAAAAAGAAAAGAAAGGGATTCAGTGATGATATCTGAGAAAGGAATCACTACAGCCACCTGGATAGTAAACTCTTACAGAGTAACCTTTATTTGCATAGCAGGAGTCTGTATTGTAACAATATCCTTGCTAATTACCTCATTAGCGAGGGTATCCCAAACTACAGATAATGACTCTAGGCAATAGGTGCCTGAGGGATACTTTTTAAACCCCAGAGACAGTGGTAATTACAAAGTCTTATAAGCAGAATATGGTCTCTGCATCTTTCCCGACTCATGCTGGGAGCTGCCCCTGCTGCTCCCTCCCTGTTTAAATCGCTGGCCTGGTATCTTGGCTGCCTCCATGAGTTGGTTGCTCTATAAGGAATGCCCTATAAACCTCTATCTAAATACAATAAAGAAAAAAAATGCTATGTAAAAAATGTTCATCTTTGATGATAAAAAGGAAACATCCGTACTAGGTGAGGGGGGCTCGGAAAAAAACCAAACAAAACCCCAGAGAACTGGGTTAAAGAGCTCATTATAATACTAAAAATCACACCCCTAGATAGAAAAAAAAGTATAATAATAAAACATACATATATATAAATGAGATACATGGCTAAAACACAGGTATAGAGACATGATCAGTAGAGAGCTGCTTGCATCATTTGCTTATAACCAATCACCGAACAACACACTTACAAAACCTTACAAACTTCTGTATAAAAGATACCTAGAGATAGTGATCCAGGTGCTTATTATGTGAATTATTCTGCTTGTACCATTTATTGCTAGCAATAATCTTCTCTTATGATTCCACCCCCTGTGTGTTTATTGGCATCTGCACACTGGGCACGATCCCAAACTTGAGCTGGGGCTCAATAGTTTTTGGCGACCCAGATGGGACTGTCTTAAATAAGGCTTTGCCTGGACTAGCTGACGATCAGCTGACCGCTCCTCCAAAATGAATGTCAGGCGTGCCCCGGGATCTCTTTTCCCGGTAAGACCTTTGCTTCAAGAAAAACTGTATTGCTATGGCGGCAGTAGCCTAACGGTGCAACGCCATAGAGTAGAAATACCAGTAACAGGCACCAGGATGAGAAGATAAAAAGGACATAAGGCCTACCATCAGTACACTTGCCTAGAATTATTTCTATAACTATTCTGTCTGGTCCAAGTCCAAGATCAGTAAATTTCCCCTGTAAGGGTGAGGACTAAAAACAAAATCCTGGATCCCAGATAAATTAGACAGTCAGAACCAGAAAGGCAGCTCGAGATAAGTACAATTAATAATAAGGTTAAAAAAAAATACCCACCTCTCTTATATACTGAGGTATTGGACAATGTTCGGTAGAGATCCTATGACCAAAAAAAAAAAGCTAAAATTTTTCTGTGAGACTGCGTGGCCACGCTATAAGCTAGATAATCAAAAACATTGGCTCCCAGAAAAAAGTGTTAATTATAATACCATCTTACAATTGATTTTGTTTTGCCAGCAGAATAATAAAAAAAATTGATATATGTGCCTCACCAGAAGCCTTGTTCTGGGAGGCCCCATACGCGAATTGGGTTAGATGCTAGCTTATCCTGTGCTAGCTTCGGGTTTCCCGTTATCTGGCCACTAGATCAATCAGATTTCGTGAGATCTCTTGAACGAAGGTACTTATGAGTTGTTGCTGTTAGTGGTTGTTTTTATTGAGATTGCATTACAGCAGATAGTTAATCACCGAAGGGAGGGGGAAGGTTCCGGGGGGTGGCAGGTGTTGCTGTGACCTCTCACTATGGCTTAGCAAGCGATTTCTAGCAAAACACCCGTGTCCTGCCTCTGCAAATGGCCTCTGTCCGTGGACCGTGAGAAGGAGAGCTCTGCCCACGGTGAGCACGAGCAGGGTTTTATAGCTGGCTTTAACCTATGGGATCTAATTTCCCGTTCCATTCCTTTTTTGGTATAGAGCTGGCTTGGGACACTTTGAGGGGTTTGGCTTGTTAAGTGGTGTCATGGGTCACTGCTTGCAATGTAGCTTGCACAATATGCACAGTCATTTATGTCTCTATAGAAATCAGAAGGTTAGATAAATATACATGGGGAGCGGGGGAAAGCTAGAGTATATAATATGGCAGTGGCCAAGACCAACTAAAAATCCAGTCCTGAAATGTCCAGAGCCAGAGGTTCACCTCCCCTTACCACCTCCACCTTATTCTCCTCCTTCTCCTCCCCCATCTGATTCTTTGTCAGTGTCCACCCCTTTGTCATCACCCCCTGAAGGGGAGTTTGAGAATACCCCCCGACCCAGGGATTCAAAACATAACCCACCAAGGCTGGTGGGTTCTTAACAGTCCCCAGGGTCCCTGAATTCTCCTGATATGACCCCGGGAGATACAGCTAAAGTACAGCTAAAGACAGACTGCAGGAATAAAAAAAAGACATCACAGGGAATCTGATCCTGGCCGTAAAAAAAGAAAATAGAACTTGAGAGAGCAAGCAGTGCCCCAGCCGCTTGATAAAAATAGAGTGCCAGCCTTCCATTGAACCTTTGTCCATGTTCCTTTTACTACCTCAGACTTATATAACTAGTGAAACAACACCCCCAGCTTAAAAAAAGATCCTAAAAAAAGTATGAAATCTGTTTAAAACAGTTTTCAAAACTCATAACCCAACTTGGGCAGATGTTCAGTCTTTTTTGAAGGTTTCCACAGCTGGCAGTCACCCTATTTTTGAGAGAGTTTTAGAAAAGATGAAACCTCTTTGTTCTCCTTTTAAGACATTTTTTTAATAAGCCCTAGTATATTTCATGAATCAAATTAAGTTTCTTAATAGAAAGATAGAAATTGCCCCATGATTTGTCACAAGAAAACTTATTAATGCATGGATGACCATGTTCAGTGTCTGAAAATAACTAAACAAGTTATTAGCATGAGTAAAATATGAAACAACATTTTTTTTTCAGTCTTCTATCATGCTTTGACTCTGAAATTCAAAACTGATAAATCTAATAAAAAAAATGACTTCTGGAAAATATCTACCAGCTTTATTTTAAATAAAAAAACATGGTTAAAGGATATGACCCTAGACACTATAATTTTTTTTGGCTTTGTTTAAATTCGCATTGACTTCAATGATTTTTGCATGTAGAATGATCTAAGGATGTTCTATTAGTACCAGTAGCTGTCAGTCCACCATCCAGCTTGTTCATGAGTAATTTGTTAGTATTGTGAGCTTTATTCAGTGATGATTGATTTCAGTGAATGTTGCTTTGGCCTTTATACAAAGTAAAATGAGCTGCTGTTTCTCATGCAGGGGTTACTGTTCTTTAAAACTAATATATTGTCTCCATGCATAGAAAAGAGAGCTGTCATGTGTTTTATATGACCTTTAATGTTATTTTTGAAACCATGATATACAAATAACTTGATTCCTCCAAAAGAAATAATTAGTAAGTGTTAGGGTGACAATAATTTGGATTTTGAGGAGCACTGAGTGTGCAGCTGAATGAAGGTTTTTTTCTGTCTCAGCAAAAGCTGCTGGTCACAAGGCAGGATAACATATTAAGACTAACCTTGTAAATGCTTAGGCAAGCAGTTTTCTAAACCAAGTTGTAGTGTTAGAGCCCATTGTGTAAGAATAACAAGATGCAGCCCACCAGCTACCATCAGGAGATAAAGCTGAAGTGAGACCTTGGAGATGAAAGAGTTGGCAAAAAACCAAAAAGAAGCAGCAAGTGACCGAAAGAAATGGAGGTCAAAGTCTTATGCATGTGCTCTTAGCACAGAGGCATGTAAATGAAGAAAATGCATAGGAAATTCCATGCTAATGAAGTAAATGGTAAACTGAGGAGGAGCTTGAGATGGGAGGAGAAATGGGTGAAAAAGGAGGAAGGACAAAGGTGGAGTGAATGTTAATGAACCTGAACTAAAGTGTATATGTGTGGGAAAGAACTGTTTTTCAGTGCAGGCCCTCTGTTGGTTTTCTAAGACCTGGCCTGAAGCTGTCTCCATTCTGAATAAAGCTATTGTGAGCAATGTGTGCTAGTGTTCGTTCCCCGCTTGCTCTGGCTAATGAGTAACAGGATACTTGAGCAATTGGATCAATGTCTCCCTATTGTTAGGTGCCGCATAGAGTTGGGGTCTAACAGTAAGTGATATCAATGAATAAAATGCCCAGTGAAAAGAACAGGCTGTAACTTTCTCATGGAATTGTTACTTTTGCTCAACAGGCTCCCCCCAGAGGCGGTCCAGATACTCATCCTGATAATCTTCAAAAAGCGCTTTGACATCCACCTTGCTAGGGTTGTCTAACCCCAGCAGTCTTTCCTGTCCAAGTGCGGTCGGGGGGGGGAGGGTGGACCCAATGATCTTGTAAGGTCTCTTCTAGCTCCCAACATCTATGAGATATTTATGAATATACACGAAGTACTAGCTGTACTTTTCACTGGCTAGGATGATAACGTGGGTCTTTAAAGTATACCTTGACCATGATGTAAGGTATTTTAGGAGGAAAAAACTTGTATTGCTTCACACCTGCTGTGGTGTGAATTATGAAGCTGATCCCAACATTGGGATCACTCTCTTGATAGTTTCTTTCTTTTAGGCATGACACCATAGACCACAACTGTGGGCAGAAGTAAGGATATGTTGTATTGAAACCTGTTAATGAATTTCCATCAGTCAATAGATACTTTGGGAGTAAGAAAAATCCAATAGAACAGATACAATCCTTAATCTTAGAAAATTTAGGTTCAAATCCCAGACATAGCACTGAAAGCTTATATGTCTTTTAGCAAATAACTTAGTTTCCCCTCTGTGAAACTCAGAGTGCCAAGTTCCCCTGAATTATTTGTAACCTGCAATTCTGTTAACACTAAAATATAGTGTTTGATGGATACTGAATGAATGATTTGTATCCAGAATAAATATACTCCCAAAGCCTGTCCCAGACATAGAAGAGACACAAACAGTCCTGACACAGGGGCTATATAACCAGGCAGTGGCATTCAGGTTTTAATAATGCCTGCAGAATTCTAATATCTCTGACAACCATGGAATCACAGAAAATGGTGTTTGAACGTGGTGTAAGTCAAAAGACTTATAAGGACCTCTCCACAAACCATCTGATCTAGATTGCCAACATAATCTGTCATAATAGGCTCCCAGTGTAGCAAAATACTTGATGTAGAATCATAGAAAATTAGAGTTGGCTGGGGTTCATCTAGTCCAATCCCCTGCTCAAAGCAGGATCATCCTGAGCTAGATCATCCAAGCCAAAGCTTGGTCTAGCCAGGTCTTAAAAACCTCCAAGAATGGAGATTCCACTATCTCTCTGTGTAACCTGTTCCAGTGTTTTACTACCCACTAAGAGGGAAAATTCTTCCAAATATCTAACCTAAATTTCCCTTGTTGCAAGTTGAGACAGTTGCTTCTTGTTCTATCATCTGCCACCACTGAGAATTGGCTATATCCATCCACTTTGGAATGCCCCTTCAGGTAGTTGAAGCCCCCCTCTTTCCCAATCTTCTCTTCTGCAGACTAAATAAGAGCAGTTCCCTCAGCTTCTCCTCAAAAGTCATGTTTCCCAGCCTCAGAACCATTTGTGTTGCCCTCCACTGAACTCTCTCCAAGTTTTTCACATCTTTTATCTAGTGGGGTCTCAGAACTAAACACAGTATTCCAGATGTGGCCTCACCAGTGCTGAACAGAGAGAAATAATCACTACCCTTGACCTGCTGAAAACACACCTACCAATGCAGTCCAATATGGCACTAGCCTTCTTTGAACCAAGGGTGCAACCAGGTTTGCTGGGAAAAGATAGGATCCACCTGATGAAGAAAGCGAAGAGCATATTCCTAAACAGGTGCTTAATAATCTAGTGAGAAAGGCTTTAAACTAGGTTTTCCAGGGTAAGAAGACCAAAGCCCTGAGGTAAGTGGGGAAGTGGAAGACCTGGAGTAAGAATAAGCAGGATGGGGCAACAGGGGAGGTACTCTCATACTTCTTGAGCAATCGGGGCAATTGATGAGTTTCCTCAGGGGCCTGTACATGAATGCACAGAGCCTGGGAAACAAGCATGAAGAATTGGAAGGCCTTATACAATGATAGAGGTATGATCTGAATGGAATAACAGAGACTTGGTGGGATAGTTGACATGACTAGAGTACTGTCATGTATTAGGTACAAACTGTTCAGGAAGGGAGAAGAAGAGAAGTTGCATTTTATATAAAACAGATGTATGATTGCTCAGGGCTCCAGTATGAAATTGGAGACATACCTCTTGAATGTCCCTGGATTAAGGTTAGATGGGGAGCAACAAGGGTGATTTTTGTAGTTGGGTGTCTGCTATAGACCATGATACCAGGGGGAAGTGATAGATGAGCTTTTTTTCAAACAGCTGTGGGAAGTTTCCTGATTACAAGCCCTGGTTCTCAATGGGACTTCAATCACTGTGGCATCTGCTGGAAGGGCAATATAGCAGTGAACAGGAAATCCAGGAATTTTTTGGAGATTGCTGGGGACAACTTCCTGGTGCAAGTGCTGGATCAGAAAACTAGAGGCCATGCCATGCTTTTCTTGACCTCCTGCTCACAAACAGGGAAGAATTGGTGGGGAATGTACTAGTAAATGGCAACTTGGGCAGCAGCAACCATGAGGTGATTGAGTTCAGGATCTTGAGGAAGGGAAGGATGGAGAATGGCGGAGTGAGGAGCCTGGATTTCAGAAAAGAAGACTTCGACTCACTCAGAGAACTCATGTGCAGGATCCCATGGGAAGCCAGTCTGAGAGGGAGAGAAGTCCAAGAGTGCTGACTGTTCTTTAAAGAAGCCTTCCTGAGAGTGCAGGAACAAACTATCCTGATATGCAGAAAGACTGGCAAGTATAGCAGAAGACCAGCTTGGCTTAGCAGAGAACTCTTCAGTAAACTAAATCACTCAAAGGAAGCTTATTATAAGTGCAAGCTTGGACAATAAACCCAGACAAATATAAGAATATTACTCAGGCATGCAGGGATGAAGTCAGGAAGGCCAAAGCACAATTACAGTTGCAGCTAGAAGTGGATGTGAAGGGGAACAAGAAGAGTTTCTACAAGTATGTCAGTAGCAAGGGAAGGATCAGGGAAAGTTTGGGTCCTTTACTGAATGGGAGAGGCAACTTAGTGACAGAGGATGAGGGAAAGGCTGAAATACTCAATGCCTTTTTTTACCTCAATTTTCACAGGTAAGGTTAGCTTCCAGACTACTGCACCTAGAACCAAAGTTTGGGGAAGAGGTAAGCAACCCTCAGTGGTAAAAGAACAGGTTAGAGACTACTTAGAAAAGCTGTATGTGTACATGGGGCTGGATAGGATATACCCAAGGGTGCTGAGGGAGTTGGTTGATCAGATTGCAGAGCCAACAGCCATTCTCTTTGAAAACCCATGCCTATTAGAAGAGGTCTGTGTGATTGGAAAAGGGAAAACACTGTGCCCATATTTCAGAAAAGAAAAAAGGAGGATCTAGGGAACTACAGACCAGTTAGCCTCATCTCAGTCCCTGGAAAAATCATGAAGGGAAATCCTCAAGTATCAAGCAAATCTTGGCTACCAGCAGCAGGAAGGAAAGGATCCTGCATGCATGTGTGCCCCCTTACTACGCACTGACTGGAGGCGGAAGCAGCAGCAGCAGCAGAGGAATCAGCAGTGGGGCAAAAACAGCTGACCTCCCGAAGGTAAGTGGGGTGGAGGGACCCGGCACAGCTGAGCTAGATCCGGAGGGGAAACCCCATGGGTCCCTTATAGCTGAGCCGGTAGGGAGCCGCGCTCCTGAGCCATGCAGCCTGAACAGAGCACACAAACAGGGTGGGCTATAGAGGGGACTTTCCCCCTAGGCCAGGGAGCACCCCTGGGGCTAACCCTTGGGAAGCAGACTCTGGCAGCACTGGATCTCCCCAGCAGGGGAGCATAGGGGGTGGAACTGCCAGCAGGCACTTCCGGGTAGACCAGGGTGCCTGATTGGCTGTTGGAGCAGGAGCAGGAAATTCAAACTGTGGGCTTTAAAAGCCGTGGGGTGACATAGTTTCCAGCACTTGGGAACCACCAGCGGGAAGGAGAGGATCCAGGCACATGTGCGTCCTGCATGCACATGTGCCACCTTAATACTCACTGACCGGAGGCAGAAGCAGCAGCAGCAGCAGAGCAATTAGCAGCGGGGGCAGCAATAGCTGACCCCCCCAAAGGTAAGTGGAGTGGAGGGACCTGGCACACCTGAGCCGGATCCGGAAGGGAAGCCCCCTGGGTCCCTTATACCTGAGCCAGTAGGGAGCCGTGCTCCCAAACTGCGCAGCGTGAAGAGAGCGCACAAACAGGTGCGCTCTGTAAGAGCGCGCCAGTGTTTGCGCAGACGTTCACACTATCAGGGGGGCAGGAAGGGCCAGGAGAGATACTCCTGTAAGAGTAGGGTGTAGACACCACGCAGATGTACAACCAGCAGCTTATAGAATGGTGTCAACGAGGAGTGCTGCTAGAACCTCTGCCCAGGGGGCCAAGCCTACCCAGGGCTGGTCTGAGGCCTCCACCTAGACCACGCCCATGGGGGAGCTGATGTCCCCCCGCCTCCTGGCCTGTGGGGGATCCCCAGCAGGGCTGGGGGGGCAGAGATTGGGGGTCCCCACACCTGTCCGGCCGCAGGTGAGGGAGCTCTGGGAGGAGGTTAGCAGGCTGAGGGGTATGAGGGAGGTGGAGGATGAAATTGACAGTTATTTCCTTTCCCTGCAGGACCAGACACCTAAGAAAGAAGATCCTGGGGAGTGCCCTCCACAGTAGAGTGGCAGACGGTCACATCCAGGACCGGAGCTGCTCACAGCAAACTGGTACCAGTTCCTCCAGTCCTACTGGAGAACAGGTACGTGGCCCTGGCAACCCTGCAGGAGATGGAAGGAGAGGAGGAAACCTTTGGGCAGGAAGCAACACCACATTCTCCACACTCTGAACAGGTCAAGAAATCCAAGCGGATCCAGAGGAGGAGGAGGCAATGAGTGTTCATCATAGGCAACTCCATCCTGAGAGGTACAGAAGGTCCCATCTGTCACCAGGACCCCTCAACACGAGAAGTTTACTGCCTGCCCAGAGCAAAGATTCGGGACGTGATGGAAGTAATTCAGGCCATAATTCAGCCCACCGATTTACTACCCCAATATCCTAGTCCATGTGGGTACTAATGATGCGGCCAGGAGAAGCCCCCATCACCTGATGATGGACTACAATGCTCTGGACAGTGTGCTGAGGAAGTTTGGTGCACAAGTGGCATTTTCTTCCATTCTACCAGTGAGCGGACATGGAAGATAGCATGAGAACCGCATTAGAGAGACCAACTGGAGGCTTCGGCAATGGTGTCTCGAGGCAGGCTTCAGCTTCCTGGACAATGACCCACACATCATGACAAGGGACATGGTCAGTTGGGATGGGCTTCACCTGCCCCCCAAAGGTAAACATGTGTTCTCTTCTAGATTGGTGGATCTCCTCTGGCGGGCTTAAAACTAGGCTCATCGGAATAGGGGAAGATGAAGGCGAGGGAAGCTGCGCACCACCAAACCATGTAGCACCCACAAGGACAGCCCAGCCTGAAGAAGAAGGACAGCCCAGCCTGAAGAAGGAGAACATTGGGAACCTGCAAGCCATGGGGCAGCCAGCAGTACAGCACAGGTAAGCAATAAGCAGGTAAGCAATAAGGGGCCCATTGGGAATCGGAGCTGGGGGGGCAGCAAAGGCACCAGTCACAGGGATCAAGTGCCTATATACTAATGCTAGGAGCATGGGGGACAAGCAGGATGAACTAGCACTCCTGCTTGCAGAAAACACCTATGACTTATTAGGGCTAACAGAAACCTGGTGGGATTCATCCCACGATTGGGCAGTACATATTGAGGGTTATAGGCTGTACAGAAAGGACAGGATGGGGAAGAAAGGGAGAGGGGTTGCACTCTATGTCGATGATCAATATACATCGACCCTCATCAAGATGGAATTGAAGGATGAGGAAGCAGAAGGATTGTGGGTTAAGTTACATGAGGGGCAAGAAGAAAGGGATTTGGTGGTAGGGGTCTGCTACAGATCCCCACACCAAGGGGAACAACTAGATTTGGGGCTCCTGAGGCAGCTCTCAGAGACCATAAAAGCTAAGGAGGCAGTAGTCATGGGGGGACCTAAACTACCCAGACACCTGCTGGGAGATGCAGACAGCAAAGTCCCACTGTTCACACAGGTTCCCATCCTGTGCACAGGACCTCCATCTGATGCAGGAGGTAAACAGTCCCACTAGGGGGAATGCTTTACTGGATCTGGCATTGGCAATGGGGGATGATATGGTAGGGGATCTACTGATCGGGGGTACAGTGATCACCTAATAATAGAATTCTTCATGTTGAGTGGGTAAGGTAACTAGTAGGGTGAAAGTGCTAGACTTTAGGAAAGCTGATTTCAATGAACTCAGGTGCTTAGTCAAGGACGCACTGCAGAGTAGGAGTTTTGAAGCGATGGGAGCCCAGGAAGGGTGGCTGTGCCTTAAGGAAATGATCCTTCGGGCACAAAGGGAGACGATCCCAATGTGAGGAAAAAGAGGGAAAGGGGCCAGGAGGCTTCCTTGGCTGATCAGAGAAATCCAGGGCAGCCTACGTGCCAAAAGGAGGACACATAAAAAGTGGAAAGAGGGAGAGATTAACAAAGAGGAGTATACCTCCTCTGCTCGCACTTGTAGGGAGGCAGTTAGATGGGCCAAAGCTACCATGGAGCTGAGGATGGTATCCCATGTAAAGGATAATAAGAAATTGTTTTCTAGACATACAGGGAGTAAAAGAAGGCCCAGGGAGGAATAGAACCCCTACTAAATGGGCAGAAACAATTGATGATAGACAGGGGGGACAAGGCTGAACTCCTCAATGAGTTCTTTGCCCCAGTGTTCCTAAGCAAGGGGCAAGATAAGTCTCTCACTGGGATTGTAGAGAGGCAGCAGCAAGGTGGCAGACTACCATGCATAGACCCTGAGATAGTGCAGAGTCACTTGGAGGAACCCGATGCCTTTAAGTCGGCAGGCCCAGATGAGCTCCATTCGAGGGTACTGAAGGCACTGGCTGACGTCGATGCGCAGCCACTGGCGGGAATATTTGAATGTTCATGATGCACAGGCCAAGTCCCGGAGGACTGGAAAAGGACCAATGTGGTCCCCATTTTCAAGTAGGGGAGGAAGGAGGACCCAGGCAACTATAGGCCAGTCAGTCTCACCTCCATTCTTGGCAAAGTCTTTGAAGAAATCAAGGCTCACATTTGCAAGATCCCAGCAGGAAAAATTATGCTGAGGGGAAACCAGCACAGGTTTGTAGCAGGCAGATCATGCTTGACTAAACTAGTCTCTTTTTATGACCAGGTTACAAAACTCCTGGACGCAGGGGTGGATGTCATATACTTAGACTTCAGGAAGGCCTTTGATATGGTATCTTACCCCATACTGGTGAATAAGTTAAGAGGCTGTGACTTGGATGACTACACAGTCCGTTGGGTGCTGAATTGGCTATAGGGTCACTCCCAGAGAATCATGGTGGATGGGTCAGTATCGACCTGGAAGGGTGTGGGCAGTGGGGTCCCACAGGGCTCGGTCCTTGGACCAATACTCTTCAATGTCTTCATCAGTGACTTGGACGAGGGGGTGAAGTGTACTGTGTCCAAGTTTGTGGATGACACAAAACTGTGGGGAGAAGTGGACACTCCGGAGGGCAGGAAACAACTACAAGCAGACCTGGACAGGTTGGAGAAGTGGGCAGAAAACAACAGAATGCAATTCAACAAGGAGAAATGCAAAGTGCTGCACCTAGGGAGGAAAAATGTC
>JAGPOW010000261.1:139102439-139121019 GCA_030014935.1 Caiman crocodilus
AGACCTGGACAGGTTGGAGAAGTGGGCAGAAAACAACAGAATGCAATTCAACAAGGAGAAATGCAAAGTGCTGCACCTAGGGAGGAAAAATGTCCAGCATACCTACTGCCTACGAAATGACCTGCTGGGTGGCATGGAAGTGGAGAGGGATCTTGGAGTCCTAGTGGACTCCACGATGAACATGAGTTGTCAGTGTGACGAAGCCATCAGAAAAGCTAATGGCACTTTATCATGCATCAGCAGATGCACGACAAATAGATCCAAAGAGGTGATACTTTCAGTCTATTGGGTGCTGGTCAGACCGTAGTTGGAGTACTGTGTGCAATTCTGGGCACTGCACTTCAAGAGGGATGTGGATAACCTGGAGAGGGTCCAGACAAGGGCCACTCATATGGTTAAGGGCTTGCAGGCCAAGCCCTATGGAGGAGAGACTAGAGAACCTGGACCTTTTCAGCCTCCGCAGGAGAAGGTTGAAAGGAGACCTTGTGGCTGCCTGTAACTTCATCACGGGGGCACAGAAGGGAATTGGTGAGGTTTAATTCACCAAAGCGCCCCTGAGGGTTACAAGAAATAATGGCCACAAGCTAGGAGACAGCAGATTTAGATTGAACATTAGGAAGAACTTCTTCACAGTTAGAGTGGCCAGGGTCTGGAATTGGGCTCCCAAGGGTGGTGGTGCTCTCCCCTATCCTAGGAGTCTTCAAGAGGAGGTTGGATATGCATCTAGCTGGGGTCATCTAGACCCAGCACTCTTTCCTGCTTATGCAGGGTGTCAGACTCGATGATCTATTGAGGTCCCTTCCGACCCTAACATCTATGAATCTATGAAAAGTACATGAGAAGTTCCAATGAGTTTAGTAAAACTGGGCTACTTAACTGGGAAAAACAAAGGGGAAAAAAAAAAGTTTGAATGGCAGCCATTTTTGAATGTCTGTCCTTAGGACTGCTATTTTCTTTTCATTGTGGTGTAACCTTTTGCAACAGGTTTTGATAGAATACCTGCTTTTGATAGAAATACTATTATATTTGCTTTCCTACAATGAGGGGTCTACTTCTGACTAGGGATAGGGATAGACATTGCACAAAACTAGTTTGAAAATGGTTGAAACTGATTTGATATAAACCTGGTTGAATGTAGTATCAGACTTAACAGATTTGGTTAAAATCAGGTTATGCAATGTCTGTCCCAAAACTCTTGCTGGTTTAAGATAAATCAGACTCCCCCAGCATCCTGGCATGCTCTTTGGGTGGGCAGGGCTCTCTGATCCACAGCAGGGCTGGCCCCTCCACTCTGCTCCCTGGCTGCAGCTCTGGCAGGGACTGCCAGCTGCTCACCCCCTCCCCTTCACCACTTCCTTCTAAGCAGGAATCCCCCTCTCCCCTCTGACTTGTAGAGAGGTGTCTGTGTATTAGCTAGCATACCACATGCTGGCTGTGGACCACTCTAAATCAACAAGCAGACTCAATGGGTAGCTGGTAATGTCCCTCTGTTGTTTTCTTAATAAGGTGAGAAACACTGAGTTAGGAGTGATAAACACTGTTATCAGTTCCCTGCTGGGCTAATCAGAGTGCCCTTCCACACCCACCTCAGCTTAGTTCTATAGAAGGAAGGGAGGGCTGCTCTAGCACCTCCCAGCTTCTAGTGTGAGCCACTGCAGGCATGTGCCTGCATTTCTGGGATGTCTGTCCAGTTAAAAAACTGATTTAGCCTAGCCAGGTTAGACTAACCTGCAAAGACTGAATCAATTTAGGCTCAGGCTTTTTGTCTGTCCCTAGCCTAGATGCTTATTTGTGGACATGTTAGTGTGGTTTCCTCCTTATATAGGGCTCCCAAACCTGGCCAGAGGAAAAAGCTGGGTGACGACTGTTAGGGTAGCAATAATTTGGATTATTAGGAAGCATTGAATCTGCAGCTGAATACAAAGGGTTTAACCTGTGGCCTAGCAGAGCTGCTGACCACAAGGCAGAATGATAGCTAAGCCAGCCATTTGCCTATGCTAAGTGACCATTTTAACTGTGTCAACCATTTCCTGAGGAAAAAGCATCAGGTAAATCTGTATGAGTCTGTGTGTTGTGAAGTAGCTGCAATAAGGAACGAGATAAAATACAGGGGCCCAAAAAGGGTGAAAGATGGTATAACCTGAAACAGAAAAAAACAGACTGAAGTGTGAAAAACAACATGTAATTGGTAAAAGAATCTGAGATGAACATATGCAAAAAGATGAATGGTGATTGGTGAAGAATCCTCCAGAAGCTTCCAGGATTTGGTCAAAGTCCACCCTTTGACCAAAGAAAAGGAGGCAAAGTTTTGACATGCGCTCATATTAAAAAAACATGTAAATGAATGAAATGCATAGGCAATTCCACACTAATGAAGCAAATGGTGGACAGAGGTGGAGCTTGAAATGGGAGGACAAATGGGTGGAATATAGGAGGGACGAGGGTAGAATAAATGTTAAGGAATATAAACCAAAGTGTATAAATATGGGGGAAAACTATTCATTGCTGCTCCCCAAAGCTGTCTCCATTCTCATAAAAATTTGTTGTGAGCCATGTGTACTGGTGTTTGCTCCCTGCTCTGCTCTGGCTAATGAGTAACAGGATCCATGGGTAATTGGACCATCATCTCCCTAATCATTGGGTGCTGCATGGAGTCAGGGTCTATCAAGGACCTTGGTTTACCTCATGGAAGCAATGGCAGAATGGATCAGGAAATGAGCACAGGAGAGTGATTTTTAGATATTTAAGATGTTCCTTTATTCTTTGACGAGCTAAACTAAGAATAATTTTATAGACTTTCATAGGCAAAAACTGCATTCTACTGTGATCTCTTATCTTTTTAAAATCTCATTTTTAATGAACTTGTGTGAAGGTGACTAAGCATTAACAGACAAATCCCAAAGAAACATGATCATACTAGATCAAAATTCTCCTTCCCAACCATTCCTGGTTAGAGAGGAAATGACCAGTGGTGTCCTTTCCCATGCATAAGTATTACAACGAATGGGGGTCATCTAATATGAAGAAGCTCTTAAAAAAGGGGGTGGGGAGTGTACAGGAGCTGCCAGACTTACAGGTGGTAAACATATTATTTGACTTGCCACTTTCACATATCTAATCTTCTCTGTTCAGACACCAGATAATTTTTCTGACACAGACTATCAGGACTGTATTGTGACCTCTGTGAAATAACTTTTTAATGGTTTGCTGCTTTGATTTTGCAGTTTGTAAGCAACATAGGTCATTTTAAGTTTGTAAAATATCTAGCCTATTTTAAATGCTCTAGGTGGGTTAATTATTCTGCTGAAAAAATGCTTTAAGGGTGAGAGGGGAAGCAGAGAAGCCATATTCTGTTGAGAAAGTATGAATTCTGAGTGCGGACCTTGAATGATATTTCCAGACTTTCCTGAAGAAATGCAGGCAGAAAAACCACCTGTTCTATTGTTCTTTTCCTTCAAAGAAGTACCAGAACAAGAAATTGATTTATTAATTTTGGTCACAATGAGGCAGTGGATCAGGCAATCAGTCAAAAAAAAATTTGCCCTCAAAAACATTGGAGCTACAGAAAGGTGTGTGCTATCTGGCCATTCTCCGGAGAGAATGCTCAGAAAGAAATGATATTACTTCATCATTTCCTACTGCCCCTACCCCGTTATCACTAAAGCTTGTACAAGAATCTGGGGGAAAGGGATATTTTTGATCTTTTCAGCTCTTAAACGATGGAAAGATTCTGTAAGTTTCAGATGAGTTTGAGGGTGATATTTTTGATGACCCAAAACTTCTCAAGATTTTTTCTTACTCTTCTTCAAGTGATCTTCTCTTTCCCTTGAAGTTGTGGAGATGCTATTGTGACATCCCTCCCTTTTTTTATGGAGTTGTTGTACTTGTCAATGATCACACCAAAAGAAGGTGCAGTTATATCACTCGATTTCCCCATAATAATAGTTTTGGTGGACAGGAGAATGGAAAATAGTTCTCCTGCAGCTGAATGATATGCTGTGCTTGTTTGATCTCATGCTTTTGTTTGACTTGGAGGAAATCAGTACTATATTTTATGACCATTTTACTTCCTATTTCCTGTAAAACTAAATGCTCTCTCACTTAAATCATAATTTCTTTTCTTTCACCTACTGTAAGCAGTTAGGGTCCTAAGGGATTTCAATTTCTGAATCACTGTCAAGTTCCCAAACATTTAAGGTGGAAGAAAAACTTAACCATAGAAATCATATATTTCCTAAAAGAACAAAATCATGGAAAAGGGCTGGAAGAGACCTCTGGGTGTCATATTGTCCAACCCTCTGCTCAAAGCAGGATTGTCCCTAACTAAACCATCCCAAACAAGCATCTTTTTAACCTATTCTTGAAAATTTCCAAGGATGGAGGTTTCACATACTCTCATAGTGAAAAAGTTCTGATATCCAGCCTAAATTTTACTTGCCCCACCACCACACAAGTCATCAGCACAGTATGTGTGAAGGGGATGTTGGTGGTGTGTATTGGGGGAGGAGGAGGTACATGCATGATGGGCAGATGTGCCCCTGCAGCTGCAGGTGGCAAGGGACCCTATGGGCTATCATTGGAAAGGATGTGTTTGCTTCCCCAAGATGCTGGTCTGGTGCTAGATGGCAGGGCCATGTGGTAGGGCTGGGTTAGGGGGTGCATAACATGGGGTGACAGGAAAGGCAGGTGGATGGGTAGCATTCAGGGATGTCTGCAGGAAGCCCGGCTCCAGTGGCAGGGCACTGCTGCCCAGCACTGCTCATCCACTTTTGCCTTTGCCCTCGACTGTGGTGATGGTGATGGCCAAGAACAGGCTGAGGTTTGGCCTCCAGCCCCAGTAGATCAGTGATGGCAAATCCCTTGGTGCACAAGCTGAGGCTGCCCAGGAATGTTGCCTTCTCACTGTGCACCACTGCCTTGCCTTTGGGCTGGCCCTTGGTATCCTCCTCTCAGTCTGTCATACTGCCTGACAGAATCCACCACTACTGGTCCTGCTACCCAGGAGCTACCTTTAATCAGCTCCGAGTGCAGCCAGGAGGGTTAGCCCTCACTGTCCAGCCCCCAGGATCCGGTGCCACCAAGTAATCCCACTGGCTCCCACACAGAATGAGTGACAGGGCAGGGCATGTGTGTGGCTCCTTTCCCTGACCATGGTGCCCTCAGTGGTCACCCACAATGCCCACCCCTAAGGCCAGCTCTGCCTGCAGTCACAGAGAATAGTCAATCTGTATCCTCTATACATATACATTTGATTTCAAAACAGTTTTTCTTATTAAAGTATACTGGGTAAGTTAGAGGAGACATATATAGACCCCACCTCAAGAAGCAATATTGACCCAAGGTGTAAGAAAACTAGTGCAGTATCAAAGGCAGGTGAAATTGACTCAAGGTGCTAGGCACTTGGCAGAGAGGAAAAATCTTATCTTCAAAATGTTTGACAGAGCTCAGTTTTAGCCACATTGCTGAGTCCAGATGAGCATAGCCATGAGGTATATGGTGCTGCAGACATGTCTGTGTTGTCACATACTGCACATTCAGCTGTTCTCCCTGCTACAAGGGAACAGTGAAGGGGTTTTTTTTTGACCTCTGGATATCCAGGGGTAAAAAAAAACATACAAAAAACCCCCAAAAACACTGAGTGCACACGGGAGCAGTAGGCACCACTCAAAACTGGAGCATGGCTGGCTGGAGCCACACTCTGGATGCTATTCAAGCTGCAAGCAGCAGGATCGCCAATGATGCATCCTCAGGAGGCCCCCAGGACTTCAGGTAAGACTGCTGAGACCAGCCCAGTGCTTGCCCCAGCCTCCCCTACCTCACCCAGGGTAACCTTCTATGCACCAGAGGGTGCATGGCACAGGCATTCACTGGAAAAAACTAGCAGTGACACAAGATGTGCCACTGATAGTTGTCCCCAGGGAACCAAATGCTCACACTCATGTGGACCCATCCATTAAATCATGGCAAGTTATCCAGGAGGAAGATCTAAGATGTGAGAGAAACTAGGGAATGGCACTGTAACAGGAAGCCTCCTTTTTTACATTTACCTTCTGGACATTGATATAACAGAAGCCCCTTTTTGCCTGCAGCTTCCCAACCCCATTTTGTGGATTTCTTTTTCCTTCTAAATATTGGCAGAGACCTAGAAGACTCATTGCATGGGTATGGCAAGGCTCAGAGTGAGCCATAAAGCTGAAATGGCTTTCTGTAGGAGAAACCTACAAACTACATCTACATACCAATTGAGCTAAGTGTCAGTAAAGAAAAAAAAAAGAACTAGAGTATCCACTTCAAAGCCTAAATACATCCTGGTGCTAACCTGACTGACTTACTGTCCCCACTAGCCTTTGATCCTCACTACCTCACATTGCATTTTTATATATTTCTCACAGTGCATTTTTATATTTCATCTGCCTCATCTTACCATGGCATTTTGTAGTTTATATTTTAAACTTTAAAATCCTTAAATTACATCCTGGACCATTGTTAAAAACTGCATTGAAATTGTAATTGTAAAGTGTTGAAATGAAGTGCTACATTGGGCAGTCCCGTGAATGAATGTGAGTATGAATGACAAAACAAGTACCTCTGGCTGTTAATTGACAATAGCCTAGCTAATTTCTAATCACGCCAAGGAACTGATTCCCAGAACTGAGCACCCACCCTATTGACTATTCCTGTAACCCATGACAGTACAGCCATTAAGTCAAGGATGGACTTCTGAAACTTCAGGTACCAGGAGGCAGAGACCCCTGTGTCTAACAGCTGTCATGTACTACTCAAAACTCACGTAGGACAGTGATCTCTGGATTGGGCATCCAAGATGATGCTGGGGGATCACACAAGTCTGCCAGAAAGGGATAAGAGGCAGTGAAGCAGGACCCTTAACGGCACCCCCTCATCCAGCACCTGACCTCCTGAGACAGAAGGACAAGCAGGTGACCTCTTTCTGGAGAAGACATCATCCTGGAGACAGTTGACCATTGACAGAGGACTCCAGTGCCCTGCATAGGTATAAACCAACATCAGTGCTACATTACTAGTGCATCAAGTGTGTGTGTGTGTGTGGTGTTAAGGTGGCCTGTACCCCTCATAACTCAAAGGGTGCATTTATGATTTTATTGGTAACTTCACACCTCATACAATAAATTTGAATGTATTATGATCCTGTGAGTTGGTCCTTTGTAGCCAACAACACAGTCAAGTTGAGAGATAAGTGCATAAAAATACTAGGTGAAGGTATAGGCATGGGGTGAAGGAGGAGATCCCTGTGGGATCCACAGAATAATGAGAAGATACAAAATCTACCCCCAAAAACATAGAAATAAGTGGAGAAATAGCTGGAGAATGGTCAACGCTAAATGGGGAAAAGGTGTTGAGAGGGAGATAGTGATCCATTCTAATGAAGTAGAGAGATTAAGGAGCATAAAGATGAAATCTCATCTCTGAAATTCTGAGGGATAACACTTTTAGTGGTATAATAAGGAGAGGCCAAACCAAAGAGGATTCTAATAGTGAGACTACTTTCAAGAAAGAGTCTTCAGTAAAACTATTGTCAAATAGTTTTTTAACAAACTAGTTATTATTGTCTGTTCTAAAGGTTAGTGAAAGGAAATATAAAAAGTCATCCTCCTCAATGATAGTAGGTGTTGTCACTGATAGAGCTGCTGCCCTTCTTTCAAGTGTTCATGCCCTTCTTTCAAGTGTTTTTAAAATGTAAAGAATGGCCAAAGCTGAATTAGAGCTCCAAGGGGACCAGTACAAAATCAGTTACTATAAAAACAACTTGAGAAATGTTAATACGTTCCAGGAACAATTATGTTAATGAAGCTTGAATAGAGACTTTACATCTCTGAGTCCCCTAAAAGTCCCCTTTTAAATGCTAGTACTATTGGAATCAATGTGCCTATAAACTGGGGGAAGATGTAGTGCTTCATATGAAACAAGAAGTGACCCTTCACTGAAACTGAAATGGATGTTCAGAAATTGAAATCACTTTCAGATTAGAAATCTATTAGGTTAGAAAGGCTTGATACATAATCTATAAATTTATATGTTTCTTTGTCCTCTGATGTCAAGTATGCCAGACCTGGCTATGTCAGATTATGTTGCTCGCCAATGACTGACCTACACATTTTTAAGAGCTAGTAAGATGCCCAAAAGTCCTGACCCCATGAATTTAACATCCATAATTGCATTGTGCACCTGATTTGGGACTAACATGTGTGGTTCACAGCAGAAGTCTATGCCTCCATCTCGGAATAAAAGCAAGTGTAATAACAGTCACTGGGTTTAATTTTGTCACTCGTTATAAAAACCAAAGAGACACTTCATCAAATACCCTGTAGTAGAACAAATATTCCTTTCCAACACTACTAGCTTTCTATTTATGGCTGTATGACTAGTGTGAATGCCTTTATACTAAAAATTGCATTCCCTTTGCTTTCAGCATGTATTATAAATTCTCTATCTATGCTTATAGAAGATTGCTATCTGAACTGTCACATACTTACTCTGCTATCACACAACCAAAAAATAATTTGTTTTCTGGAGATAATGATGTAAGCATCCTAAACACATGCAGTGCCTAATTAATCATGCTCCCTGATGGCACACAGAGCTTTACATAGACTGGCTTTCTTGAGTGCCTGTCTCAAATGTTGACAAATTGTTTTATAGCATCTTGTAGTTTTGACAGTGTGTCAGTATTTGCTTGCATTCCCTTTACCCTTTACCTGAATAACTGTATTATGGGTTACTTGATGGCTGACTCTTTAAAAACAGTGAGAAACCTCACAGAGATACCCAGGTGGTGTTTGGCCATTTTTACTAGTTCAAGATGAGGAGAGTTCCCTTCAGAATCCTGGTGAGGAAAAGAAAATCCTGACTTAATTACCATATAAAGGTCTCCCCAACTTCTGTAGGGAATAGTGTGCTAGACAGAGGTACATTGTGTGCAGAATGTTTATCTTCTAAGTGATTAGTATTTCTCACATTATTGTAGAGGGTGCAATAGAGTGCTCAAAAGCCCTTCAGAAAGCCAACCATAAGAGCTCAATATATAGCCTTGGAGTAAATGTACTTAAACTATTTAAGAAGTCAGAGTGATGCACTAGGTCCAGTCCCCAAGTATCTCCATAGGCAGTGTACTAGGAAGTGAGACTGAGGCCTCAGTTCTTGGGAGGAAGTACTAGACAGGAGATGTATCTCTATGCTGTTCAAACTTGCAGCTAGAAGCATAAGTGATTCAGTGGTCACACCCATTCCCAGCAGTCTTACAGAAGAGGGGAAGGGGCCAGACTGGATCTGAAACAACAACATGTTATATTTGCTTACTTGACTCATTTCTCTGACATGTTGATCACACTTACTAATTAATCAACACCCTCTCTGACACGTTGATCACATCCACTAATTAATCAACACCCTAGTATTCCATTTTTGTTTTGCCTGCCTAGACCACATGGAAGGAGAACAGCATGAGGGACAAACATGCTTTACAGACTGAGATAAATTTGTTCCCAGGGAAGAAGGTCCGGGTGGTGAAATGAGGAAACCCTTCTTAGGCATTAGAGTCTCTCTGGCAGTAGAGCTTAAACACAGAAGATGGAAAACAACTTCTAAAGAAAGAAGACTAATCTTGGAGAAAAGTCCTTCTCAATAACACTGGTTGTTTGGCAGAACAGTATGAAATAGAGTAAGTAGTAGTAGCAAATGGATAGTAACTTGCTAATATCAACCAGAGTTCATGACTTGCATATGGGTTACCTGAATCAGTCCAAATGCTAAGTGTCAGAGTCATGCAGCATTTGTAGATACAGGTGTCCTTTCTGCTTGATTACATTTATTCATATTCTTATAGCTCTGATTTTCTGCTCCTGAAAAAATTAGGAAATTAACCATAGCAATACATCAATTTTAGTGTAGTAATAAAGCACAAAGGGAGTGGGGAAAACTCTGAATGCAAAACCCAACTCTGTTTTTATGGCAGTGTCAGGTTGATTCTTTTGAATGATACACAAGAGAGAGTTTGCTTATTTGGAGATCTGAAAATTACTTTTTGAAGTATAACTTCTATGCAGAATTATTCTTTTCCTTGAAAAATCTTATCTTGTCTGGCAGATGTGCCTAATTTAACATTATAGCTTTCATTTGTCTTTTAAATAGAAAAGCAGAAGGGTTACCTGAAGTTCACCTCAGTTTCCTTGGCAGATTTGTCTAAGCTTGCATTAAGAACTATATAATCTGTGTGGATTTGGATTGAATTGGCACATCCAAGTACTCTAGAGCACCAAGTATTTTTTTAAATTAAATTATAGTGTTTAGTCTTGTCTTTTTAATGCCAAATCCTCTTCTGCTCCCTCCCAAAATGTTATCAAGAGCTATATATGCCTTCTCTCCTGCTTGTGCATGCTGAGAAAAACCAAAGGGATACATTGTGGGGCCTAGGAAAGAGATAAGTAAATTTGTATGGGAATTTACAAGAAAGAATGTCCTCCCTTATGCCTTCCCATGATCCATGACCTCTGACTAGTTTGTAGACTGAAACTACAGTAAAAAGCTCATGGTAAGTGGTTTCTTGAAAAGGTGGTCTGCCAGGGGACCTAGCTGGGCCAGGAGGCATCAGAGAGATGTAGAGTTTCATTGTGGGTGGTTGTTGTCTTTTTCTGGAATCCTAGACTTCGGTAGTCTTGGAGACTGGAACAGCTACTTATTTTTAAATAAGTACAGTGATGCAAGGGCATGTCTGCTGGTAAATCTGTTAATCCATATTCAGATGACTGGCTGTCCCCAGTACCTCTTTCTTCGCTATTTTAAATTTCTCTTAAGCAGACAAAACACTGCCCTACTATTCATTGTAATGAACATGGTTGGAAATACCAATCCAGTTTTTTCTGCTGGTGCCTAAAAGATATTTTTCTTGCAGCTTTCTTGAATTAGTCAGGTTTAATTGTTGGAATCACGAATAGTAATGGAACAGAAGTGGCTGGTACAACAAATCTCCTCAGCTTTACCATAGAGTGTCACTTATATGCCAGAAAACAGACACATTTAGAAAGCAAGCAAGAGGTTTAATTGCCCTGGTGAGTCAAATTCAATTTGTTCTCACTGTCAAATGGCATACGCAGCAGATGGATTAGAAATTGACACAGAGGTAGGTTTGGGCTCAAAATGCTAGTATCTTTTATCGGTTTGTTTTGATAAATATATTACACATGTATAATCTCATCAAATTCAAAGTCATCTGGTCAGGACCCAGTCTTTACCCTGAGGCTCATTCTCTTATGTGTCAGATGTCAGCAGTCTAGAGATGGGATGCTGAGGCCCACAGCCCTGCTCCAGTGAGATGCATGAGATGGGCTGCTGGTATGCCCTAGGTCCATGGTGGTTTCAGGGACCTTTTCCAGGGGATGGGGATCCCTCTCAGGGAAGAGAAGAAGGAGGACCCCAGGTGAGACAGGGAAGGACAGAAAGAAAGAGAAGGAGGAACCCTTTGTTATTCTCAAATCTCTGCTGTTTATTCTCCCTCCCTCCTGATGACTCTTCATCCATGGCTATCTCTGGTTGGTTGTCTCTCTGTAGTCACACATCCATGTAGCTTTCCAGTCCTTCTCCTAATTTGGTCTGTTCCCTCAAATCCAGGACTCAGACTCCCCTGTTCTCTGGGGCCTTGTAGCTGGTGTCACTGATCTTGTGTTATGGACAATGTGTTATGGGAAGTGTTACATATTTCCTTAGTTCTCAGTCTATGTGTCCTTGTTGTGTCAGACAACCTGACTGCCTTGAAGGCTGTGATCTTGTGTTATGGCATGCCACCCTCAAGTCTCAGCCTGTGTCCATCCATTAGTCTTTTCATGCTAGACAGCCTTTCTGCTTCCAGGGGCTATGAGAAACTGTGTGTGAAATCCAGGCTTTTACAAATAAACTAACTCTTGCTGCCCATCTTAAACCAGCCTAATGCATATATCTATACCTATAAGCCAATTCCCAAAATGAAACTTTTAAATGCCATTTCCAAGACAACAGATAATATCCAGATATTTTTTTCCATCTGTTGTATGTGCACTGTGTTGTTTTCTTGCTGCTATTTGTGTTTATGTGCAATTGTATCTTTTAAATCATGGAACTAGTTCTTAACTGCCCCAACTTTCCTGAGATAGGTTTCCCTAGTAAGACAGTAAAAAGAACACAACTAATCTTATATAATTGTTTTTTTCTGTGTCCATTGTAGAGACAGATCACCTGTAAAAACATTTCTCTTCATTTACCCCCTCCCACCCTGGGGATA
This sequence comes from Caiman crocodilus, assembly GCA_030014935.1. Classification (NCBI taxonomy): domain Eukaryota; kingdom Metazoa; phylum Chordata; order Crocodylia; family Alligatoridae; genus Caiman; species Caiman crocodilus. The sequence goes on from JAGPOW010000261.1 coordinate 139,114,729, forward strand.
TATAGATATCTCTCTTTCTGTCTCATTTATATAAAGCCATGGTCTCCAACCCTTTTATGGTGATCACTATTTGAATGTAAAGGGCACCCCAGGAAATCCTCCACTCCCATTCTTCACCTTGCCCCACCAGCCTGCCTCCCACCTCACCCCCCTGGCAGTGAGATATTTCCAAGGGAACAGCAATAGAGAACTTGTTTAAGGTAAGAATTTCCCTTCCTTCCCCTCCCTGCTCAGGAGCACAACCCCTCCCCACTTGCCACTGCCCCCACTGTTCCAGCGGGAAGATCTCCACTGGTGTTTTAGGCAGGCTTAACCAGGACAGCGGCAGCAGGCAGGCAGGATCCCCAACCCTGCATCCACTTCCAGAATCTGATCCCTGTGCTCCACCCCTGTGCATCTGGACAAGTTGCCTTGGCTCTGACCCCACACACCCAGCGGCAGGGGGCATGGTATGGCACAGGGGGGTGTGGTTTGTTCTACTCACCCAGCCTGGCCCAGGTGGTGGGAAGCATGGCTCAGCCTAGCCATGTGCATCCTGCTGAGGCCCTGTGGGATCAGGCCAACTCTCAGGATCTCACTGTTGCATTGTGAGACAGGAGTGTGTGACACAACTGCACATATACAAACACACAAATCATAGATTCATAGAAGTAGGTTCTGAAGGGACCTTGTAGTTCATTGAGTCTGACCTCCTGCCCTAGGCAGGAGAAAAAACCGGGCTCAGATGAGCCCAGCCAGGTAGACAGCAAGCCTCCTCTTAAAGACCTCCAGGGTAGGAGCCATCACCACTTCCCTTGGAAGTTGGTTCCAGATCCTAGCTATCCTAACTGTGAAGTAGAGCCTTTGGGTGTCTAGTCTAAACCTACTGTCTAACAATTTGTGGCCATTATTCCTTATTACCTCGGTGGTCTTTAAGGAGAACAAGGTCTCTCCCAAACCCTGCTGGTCCCCCCTGGTGAGTTTATAGATGGCCACCAGGTCCCCCCTCAGCCTTCTCTTGCAAAGGCTGAACAGGTTAAGGTTCTGTAGCCTCTCTTCATAGGGTCTGCCTTGCTGTCCCCGGATCATGTGGGTGGCCCTCCTCTGCACCCTCTCAATGCTGTACACATCCCTCTTGAAGTGCAGTGCCCAGAACAGAAGACAGTAGTCTAGCTGCCGCCAGACCAGTGTCACAGAGGGGGAGGATCACCTCCTTGGCCCTGCTTGATATGCATCTGTGGATGCACGACAAGGTACGCTTAGCCCTACTGACCATGACCTCACATTATCAGCCCATGTTCATCTTGGAGTCAATAATGACTGCAGTCTGTAATCTGCAGATTACTGCTGTGATCTGTTCTTCCCTACTACCTGCTGTAATCTGTTGTAATCTGTCCTTCCTAACTACCCTGCCTACCTCACCCCAAATTTTGGTATCATCAGCAAATTTAAACAGGCTGCTTTTTACTCCATTGTCCAAGTCACTAATAAAGAAATTGAACAGTACGGACCCAAGGACCGATCCCTGGGGAACTCCACTGTCCACTTCCCTCCGGGTCAAAAAAGACCTGTCCACTACTACCCTCTGAGTATGACCTTTCAGACAATTTGCAATCCATCTGACTCTCTAGGCATCAATGCCACAGTCACTTAGTTTTTGGATGAAAATGGGGTGGGAGACAGTGTCAAAGGCCTTGCTGAAGTCCAGAAAGACTATATCCACTGTAACACCTGCATCCAGTGCTTTTGTGACCTGATCATAGAAAGCAATCAGGTTGGTCTGATAGGACCTGCCCCTAATGAAACCATGCTGGTTGTCCTTAAGCATCATCTTTGCTGCTGGCCTGTCATAGATGTGTTCTTTAATGATCTCCTCAAAGAGTTTCCCCAGGATTGAAGTAAGACTAATTGGCCTATAGTTGCCTGGGTCCTCCCTCTTCCCTTTTTTGAAGATGGTGACCACATTGGCTTTCTTCCAGGCATCTGGCACCTGGCCAGAGCACCATGAGTGCTCATAAAGCCATGCCAGGGGCCCCACAATAACCCCTGCCAATTCCCTCAACACCTTGGGGTGGAGAGCGCCTGGACCTACTGATCTGAACATGTCCAGCACCTCCAGAAGTTCTCTAACCTGGTCCTCCCTGACTTTAGGCCTAGCAGCATTTCTCCTGAGTCCATCTGGAATCCTGGTCAGGGATTCCCAGTTCCTGCACAGGAAAATGGAGAATTTGTTAAAGAGGTCTGCTTTCTCCTCTGATGCAACCACCAGATTGCCAAGCATATACTGCAGGGGCCCCAAATTACCTGGTGCCTTCTTCATTCTCCCTATATATTTAAAAAAGGACTTTTTATTATCTTTGTTCCTTGACAGTAGCCTTAGCTCTGTATCTGCCTTAGCTTTTCTAACAGCCCCCCTACAATCCTGAGTGGTGGAGTTATACTCCTCTTTGGTGATAGCCTCTCCCTTCCACCAGGTGTATAACTCCTTTTTGATAATCAGGCACTCACAAATGCCCTTGGTGATCCAGGGGGACTTTTGGGCACTCTTGCCCCCTTGCTTCTTGTTGTGATTGTCACCCCTTGGGTTCTGAGTATCATGTCCTTAAGAAACAACCACTCATCTTGGGCATTGAGTTCCCATACTCTTGAGGACCTCTCCCACTAATTTCTTAAAGTCTAGGGATACTGCCTTGCTGCAGGCCATTGACACCCTGTGCTGGATAGTGAATTCCAGCAAGCGATAATTGCTATAGTGGTCAAGGACCTACAGCCATCTTACCAGATCATTGCTTGTGGCCAGGACCAGGTCCAGCAGGGCATTCCCTCTGGTAGGCCTGTGCACCTTCTGAGTTAAGTGGAGGACCTGTATCTTAGCCAGGAACCTTCATGAGTGGTCTGACCTGGCTGACTGCTCCTCCCAGCAGATGTCTGGGTAATTTAGATATCCCATGACAACTACATCCCTTGCCTTAAGTGCCTTCGCAAGCTGACCCAAGAATTCACAGCCCAGCTCTTCCCCTTGGTTGGGAGGTCAATTAGGTGCATACACACACACACTCCCCACTTAGGCACAGACATATCCAAACTAGCCTAGGCACATACATACCTGTTACCAATTCAAGCACATACACTATATACCCCAAAAGTCAGACACAGATTACTAAATTGTATATTATACACATAATGACATATATATATACACACAAACACACACATACACACACTCACCAGTATGCGCGCGCGCGCACACACACACACACACACACACACACACACAACCAGTTTAGGCACATACACATCCTTGTCAGGATGGGTTTAACATGGGAAGATGGGTGAACAAGAAAAAGGGTCAGAGGAGAAAACTCAGTGGAGACTTCCTTGCCCCTTGTTAAATATAAGAAAGAGAAGGTTGACGTTTGTAGATTTTGGTTCAAAGGTCTCTGTCCCTCATTGGTTATTGAATGAATCCATCTGTAAGAGTTAAAAAAAATTGGGTTTTTATTTCTTGGATTAATGTCCAACAGCCGTAAAAATTACCAGTTTGATAGGAGGTTTGCTGCCATTTGGATTGGGCAGCAAGATGTTCTTGTGAAGTGTTGCAGGACAAGCCCTGAGGCAGCCATGGCACCCGTTTGGGACTACACTAATCCTGCCCACACTCCCAGTCATCTGTATAAGCCCCCCCCCTCCAGTTTATCTTGCTGCCATGCCTGCTTTTGATAGTTTAGGAGGTTTCCCCATGTCCTGGAGTGCTCTTACTAATGTCTCACTGACCTAACTGACCTCTTACGGTCTCTGGAACCGCTGCCCACTAGTCAAAACTTCAAAATTATTCACAGGTGTCTTTTATGTCCTGGTGGGCCTACTGTTGCCTGCCTGTGTCACCATCTTGCAGCTCAGGCCATCTCTGTCACCACTCTGGGTTTAGGCTCTGGCCTTCTCAGCCTCAGACCTTTGTGGTCTGACCTTTGGGGTCTCACGTTCTTGTCCTCAGTCTTCCCCTGTCTCCCTCTGTCTTGTGCCCCTGCCTCTGGCAGGGCTCAAAACTTGGTGCACCTCTCAGGCACCACTGCATGGCCTCCTTATCATCTGTACAGCCACTCTTTCATCTTCTGATATATAGCTAAAACAAAAATGCAAGCAACCACTTTAAACTCAAACACTTAAATTTGCCCTTTGGGTCATCATACCATTGCCAACCACCTCTCCTATCACTGGCTCTTTCAGCTATATGTGACATATCCCACAGCCTGCATGCCTCCCCAGCCTGAGCTGGCAGGAACTCTTCATCTTGCAGAGTTCAGAGCTGCATTGCCACTCTGCCTCAGGGACCCAGGTGTATATCCCCTGGGCTCCTGCTCTTTTGGTCAGGTGTTCTGCTTCTGACTGGATTCAGGCATGTCCTTTCAGCCTCTAGAGCAGCCTACTGCTGTTTCTTTGAGCAAGCTGCAGTAGTGCCTTTGCTTCCTAACCATGACTCTTCCCTATTGTCCCATTGCTAGGAAGCTGTCCATGCAATAGGCACTTACATCCTAGGGCTTTCCTGCAGCTAGCCCAGAGTCAGCTGTCTTCCCTACCTGGGGACACACTTGCTGCAGTTTCTCCCTTAAAGTAACAGGATCCTTGGGCTCCCTGTTACAGGGAGAAAGGGCAAAGCAGAATTCCTTAATTCTTCCTGAGTGGGTGAGGGCTTTTTGGAAATGTTATTAGTCATTATATATGTTAGTTTATCTGTTTCTACATGCAATTATTGCATAAGGCTTAGCCTCAAATGTAAGGTACTTGTATTTGCAGTGTTTCCCCAAAACATTTTCACAGAGGACCTCTACACAAGACATTCACTGCAGAGATACCTAATTAGCTTTACAGTAAAGTCACAGGGTCTACACATGCTGCTCTATTAGACCTCAGTAAACTAGTTAACTCCCCATAGGTTAGCACTTGTAAACATAAGAGCAGGGAGACAAAAAGACTCCTGATAAGGTTCAAGTATGGTCTCGGCCACACGTGAGCCCTCGCAGAGCAGAAGGAGCAGCAGCAGCGGAGCAGCAGCAGCAGTGGCGAAGTGGTGATTGGGGTTGTGCCATCAGCTGAAGCCGATCCGGAGGGGAGCCTCCCAGAACGCTTATAGCTGAGCCGGCAGGGAGCCACGTGCAAACAGAGCACGCAAACAGGCACACTCTGTCAGGGCGTACCAGCATTCGCACAGGCGGAGAGCAGGAGGAAGGGAAGAGTGACGACAGCGGGAAGACCACTTTTTCTAGTAACATGGTGAGTACACGCAGTGCCACTGCCAGGGGCCTGGTACCTCCTTCCTCCCTGGTGCTGCCCCCCATCGCAATGCTGCTTCCGCCACCCAGACCGGGCCCCTGGGGGGCCCGCTGTCCGCCTCCCCCTTCCTGACTGGGGGTGGTGGCGGGGCGGGGCTCCGGGGGGTGGGGGTGATGCCTGGGGTATCCCCTGGCTGCCCCTCTTGTGGCCATCTTCAGGCCCTGGAGGAGCGGCTGCGGGAGCTCCAGGCAGAGGTGAGCAGGCTACGGGCGATCCGGGAGGCAGAGGATGAAATTGACACGTACTTCTGTTCTCTGCAGGGCCAGAAACCTACTGAGGAGCCCCCTAGACCCAGAAAGCGACTCAGTGGCAGCAAGTTCCCCCTGGACCCAGGGCAGCCCGTGCTTCTGCAGAGCCTGTACCTGAGGTGGCACTTGGGAACAGGTATGCAGCCCTGGCCACACTGGAGGAGATTCCTGAGGAGAACCCCTCTTGAGGGGCTGTTTGTGCACCATCAACGCAGGTGGAAAAGAAGAAGAGATCCCAAAGAAGGAGCAAGCGTCGAGTCTTGGTCATTGGGGACTCTATCCTGAGGGGCATGGAGCGTCCCATCTGCCGTCCTGACCCCTTGGGCTGAGAAGTCTGCTGCCTGCCTGAAGAACGGTTCAGGACATCACGGAGTGCGTCCAGAAGATTATTAGGCCCACAGATTACTATCTGTTAATGGTAGTCCCCGTGGGGACCAACGATGCTTCAAGAGGCTGGCCAGAGGACATCACTGAAGATTTCAAGGCTCTTGGAGGGCAATTCAAGATGATTGGAGCGCAGGTGGTGTTTTCTTCCATTCTACCGGTGAGTCAACAGGGAAGGCAACATGACGCGTGTATCGAGGCTGTAAACCAGCGCCTTCGGGGTTGGTCCTATGATGTGGGCTTCAGATTCTTCAATCACAGCCCACATTTCTCTACGCAGAGCATGCTGGTGGAGGATGGACTTCACCTATCGCCTAAGGGTAAGCGTTTCTTTTCTTCCAGGTTGGCT
>JAGPOW010000261.1:139126559-139139938 GCA_030014935.1 Caiman crocodilus
AAGTAGAGCTTAAGAAAAAAAGCAATTATCTTCAACTATAGTAAAAAGGGAAAGTCAGAAAATCAGGAACTCTCCCACTTACTCACTCCTTTTTTTATGTCTCTTATGGGTCTGTTTCATGCGAAGCCTCTATAGTCTGCTTATTTTCGCTCCAGGCATTAAACTGATGTCTCTCTTAAATGCAGAATTCTTTGTCAGGGTCTTCACCTCCAAATATACAATGTTACTTCACTTTTAGTGGAGCAATCAACTTGTAAAATGTGTTGGACATGGCCCTTGAGGCCCAATTACTTACATGCATTAAAACAACTTTTTAGTCATGTGACTTAGCAGAAGGGGAATAGAACTAGGAGACATTACAGAATCTTCCAGTGACTCACTGTTAAAACAATTTTTGCTGTGCCTCAGTTTCTCTATCAGCTAGGTGGAAAAAAACAAACTTTAAAACTAAAAATGAAGTTTGCTGACTCATTTTGAAACTTTGCCATTAATGTGGAAGATGTTTTTCAGTCCTTGGTGTGTGGTTTGTTATTTACATGTAAGGTAACTTAAAGGTGGGGCCTCTAATACACTTGACATATTCTATACACTCTTTTGCCAGCAGCTTAGTTTTGCCAAAGGCAGAATTAAGATCATAGAAGTATCATATTCCTATAGCTATGTCTCTAGAATGAGTGAGTTTGGGAGCAATAGTGTTGATGTCCAAGCATAATGAATAGCATTTGGGAGAAAAGCTATTGGCTTTTAGGAAAGAGAGAAAGCTACAATAGAGCAGAAAGTAGACTAGAACAGAAAGGTAGATGGACAAGACTGTAGTCTATTGGCTGTATACACACAAAGCTATTCTGCCAAGGAGTAAACCAGTAGGATTTGCATCTCTTAAACCATAGTATAACTAGGAGTAGGCCTTGGCTTTAAACTGAAGATTAAACCTAAATGGCTGAAATGTTAACTTTGGCCCATATTGTTCTTTGTAAAAGATGAACATGCTAAGAATTTAGTCACAAATCAAAGTTATTCAAGTGTATTTTTAGTAAGTATGTTGTTTAACTGCCAAGCACATCTATAAGCCACAATTATGCAATTATGAATGTCAATAATATAAGGTGGAAGTTGAAATTAACATAAAAATGAAAACCCCATAATAAATGGGAGATAGTTGACTAAATAAGGAGAAGAGGATGCTCCCAAATAAAAGTACATATAGGACAAAGTAATATAGTACCTTACAAATATCTTACAGTGCTCCCCAATATAAAACTGTTGAACTGAAGAAAAAATATTGGAATTGTAACTCTTTGCCATGTTACCTCCTTTGGATCTCTTCTCTCTCTCTTTTCTCAAAATAGCAGGTGACTTATATGAATATTGACTGTATTGTATTGTTCTCCTCCCAAATAAAAGATCAATTGTGCTGTTTTGTTTACCTTTGTAAGTAAAGTTATCCTATATCCACTTTGTATGCATGTGTCAATCTAATAATATCTTTTGTTGCTGCCAGGAGACAAATTTTATCATATAATCATTTGTAAAATAACTTAATAATCTGAATGAGAAAAAGGCAACTGGATTGTTAACGAAAGGAAGGGAGGGAAGACAGAATATGGTCCAAAATGTTACTGCAAGCAATATGCCACAGGATGCTCTGTATTATAAAGGAGACAGTAAATTTGGTAGCTTTCTCTGCTACAGAGTAATCCATGTTAAGAGATGTCCCTGTAAAAAAGAAACAAACAAACAAACAATCAAGTATATATATATATAAACAGCTTAAGGAAAAACACAAATGGAGAGGAAAACTAGCAATGAAAGGACAAATAACCAATTTACCCTTCTGTTCTGCCCACTGCCCTGCATAGCATGTAATAGGCATACTGGACTTTTCCCTGACTGGAGATATGCTAGTGCTAGCCTCCACATGCTGTGGGATAGATTCACAGCTAATGTAGACCAGCATGCTGAGGCAATGCTGAATGGCACCCCTTGTCTTTCTCTGACAATTTGCATGTTGGATATTTTTCCTTGGCTGTGGTAATGTGATAGAGGGAGAACTTGGTTGTTCCTATCAAATTGCTTGTTAAAATTCTTCCACTAAATTGAATGAACTCTGAGGAATTTCTCTGCTTCTGTTAGATGTGACCCTTCTCTCTATATTTCTGATCTCAAATGATTTTTCTCTGTGGCTGATGCAGGTTTTCAGTGCTTCTGAAGAAAACTTGAATTGCATCTCACTTCTGGCCTTTGGAATAACATTTTCATGGAGATGTTATCCTTTGATCCTCAATCCATTTTATTCATCTTGTATTATTTAAGCCCTGTGCCATGCTATCAATATATTTTGCAAGAACAAATAACAAACCACTTTCTGCAGGTGCCTTTTAAAATCATGTTGTTTTTTCCTCCTGGTTAAATAATAGTGTAGTCTGAAGAAATAGATTTCTAGTCTCCTCTCTTCCTATCTTTTCCTTTGGGAAACTTGTGTAAAATATCTTTTTTTAGAAACAGAAATTCCTTCAAACCATGCACATGTGAAGTGTTTTCCATATGGAAAGTGAACTGCTGTATTGTATGCAGCTTTCCATCTCAAGGGCTAAGTACAGACATCAAAAAGCCAGAGGCTAAACCGATTCAATTTTCACAGGTTAGTCTAAATTGTGTAGATTAAACCAATAACCAAGTGAACACATTCACTTTTGGTTTCAGAAATGCAGCCACATGTCTGCAGTAGTCCAGGCCAGAAGCTGGAGGGTACTAAAGCACACCTCTCTGCTCAGCTAAAGCAGACAAGTTTGGGCCAAGGCTAACCTCTTATCCCTGTGGGAGGTGGGGATGTTTAAGGGGAGGTGTAAAGCATCCTGGGATGCTGGAGGATGGTGAATTAAACTGATTCTGGAGGGGATCTGGGACAGCAGTTCAATAAACTGCTCTAACCTTCAGACCAATTAAGTCTGATACTACATCCATTCAGGTTTATCTTAACCTGCTTTCAGTCATTTTCACAGTGGTTTATGCATACTGAACTTCTGTCGTGTTACCGATTTGTATAATTTGTGTCTGTAGCCCAAATGGTTTTAAGTTCTAGCCTCACCTAAAGTGAATTTTGGTAGTCTAATTTTGATGTAATAAAAACATTTGTAGCAGTGGTAAGGACTGCAACTGAAAATAGTGATCTTAATCTCCCAGCTAGATGCAGGCAATAAAAAAACTTATGGGTTTAGCACAGTAATATAATTGCGCAAGAGCATCTGGGAGTCTGCAGTGACCCCAAAGTAATGACACCTAGGAACTAATGGTTGACATATCCCATCAGGCCAAAAGACTGACGTAACTTCCAGCCGTTCCTTGACTGCTTCCTTCAGGTCATCAAAGTTACCGTAGTGGAGTCTTGAAAGAAGATTTGTTTTTGTTACTGTGACACTGTAACAAGGAGCTGGAGGTTCCTGTGACGAAACAAAAGCAGGCTTTGGGTAAGGGCCACAGGGTAAGTAAACAAGAAGGTGAGATAAGATGCAGCAGGGAGCTGGGCAAGTTGGAGAGACAGTGTACCCTTTTGATGCCTGAGATAAGATGCATTGTATTGAAGCAGGAGCCAGATCTTCACTGTGTTTTCTAACTGGTGGTTTAGGTTTGGAACCGTGAGGTGTTGGTGGAGGTCCCAGTAGTGCCTGAGGGCACACAGGTATCCTGAGATTGTCAGAGGCTACAGGCTCAAGACACAGCATGGGCTTTGGCACACAAGCAGGCTCACTAGTCAGAACAGGGCTGGGACCTGGTCCAAGGGCCCAAGTAAAAGATACAGGGCTGGAGGCCCAGAGATATTATCAACTAAGGGGACCTGGTGTAGTGGGCCAGGAATAAAGGCTTACAGGCAGAGAAAAAGGGTGGAGGCCAAAAGGACTGAGGCCCCGAAAATTGTGCAATGATATTTGTGAGGTGTGGGTGTGGTATAAAGGGAGGTTGGAACCATGTAATAAAGCATTGTGTAGTGAGACAGAAGCTTCGAAGCAGAGGATATCTCACTCAGGGATCTGCAAGGCAGGCTGCCTAAGTACTTATTTACATCAAGGTGTGGCAGAGGTGGAGGAGGGGGAGAGTGCTTAAAGGACTGACAGGGATAGGGTGACCATCAGGGGGCATCGCGGCCACTTGCGGGGCCTTATCCTGTTAGAGACACATTGATCATGGAACCAGTCAGGTGTACCTATGAGACATACTCTTGGGGCATTACCACATCTTCAGGAGTGCCTTTCAGCCCCCAGATGTTCTCTGCATCTCCACTGAGAAAAGACAGAGATGCTCCAAAGATCAACTGTTTCTATAGTGCCTCAGCTTTACTAGTCTCATAAGGACTCAAAAAGGAGTGTGCTCTTGTCCAGTCATGCTCTCACAAAATAGATCCCCTTTCCTTGGAAGAGGTCTGTCTGTCTGGTCAAACACTCTGGAATCACAATTATCATTGACAATGTACATTATACAAGATAATAACAGGTTTATTATAAAAACAAGAGCCAACAAAAGAAATAAGGAACTGTATGTGGAGACACAGAGAGATACAAGCATAAAGCAAAAAGTAATATCAGAACAATAGCCAATTCTTACCCTGCATCTTAAATCTAAGAATGTAATTTCTACTTATCCCACTAGCTAAAGGATACTGGTGTTTCCCTATGCCAAGGAAAACTAAGACCATGGCCTGCTCTTCTGGCAGGGTTTTAAGTATCTGGACACTTACATGCATCACCTATAGGATTCCTGGGAAGACCACACTATGTATATAACTTCCTGCTCTCTCTAGACCTTGCCAAGATGCATGTTTTATAGACTAAAAGTATTTCCTGATCTAATTATTACCTGGAGAATATTTGTATCCTTTCAGACATGAAGATTACTTAAGAGTATCTTAAAGATACTGTCTCTTACATAATTTCCCCACTGTGAGAAATGTCCTTCCAGGCAACATTTTATAGGTCTCGTCCTTTGGCTTGTAAATTCATCATGGTCTGGAAGAATCTGTGGGAATTTATAGAAGACATGGGGGTTTAAATTAAAGGTGTGTTTTGGTTTTGGTTGTTTTTTTTTAATTTAGGGAAAAGTAACCCCCATGACGTGCACACCCATGTCTTTACCTGCCTCTCCTGTGGTGGGGAGGGGAGAGTGATCTGCCTCTGGGCCGAGCAGCTCCTGAGATGTGGGTGAAGGGGGGATAGTGCTGCCCTCTGTTGCAGCAGCACACACCCCCAGGCAGCACCCACTCACAGGCACTCAGCTTGGGTGGTCCCAGGGGGCAGCACAGCTGGAGAGGAAAGCACCAGGCCCTTGTGCAGGTCAGCCAGGCAGGCAGGCTAGGGATTAAGAAAAAAAAAAAAAGATCAGGCTAACTGTTTTGTTTTTTATTTTATTTTATTTTATTCAGTGCAGCCTGCCTTCCTGGGATGCTGCTGGGCTGCCTGCTGGGGCTGTCTACACAGCTCCTGAGCTACACAGAACCTGGTGATTCCCTCCATAGTTGTAAGGTAGCAAACTAAAACTCCTCAGATGTTTTAGTTTGCTGCACCCTGAAGTCATTTGCTGAGCCCCAAAGTCATTTAAGGCACATTCAGCCACCAAATTTGCTACAGCTTCTGGAATTATTATGCAATATGCTGCTGAATTTGCAAACTCAGGCAACCAGCAACATGATTAGAGCAGTGCAAAAGGGAATTTCAACCTCTTTAATGTGCCATCTATAGATGCCCTATATGAGTAAACAAATTCATGTCAGATGCTAATTCTCAGCAATTACTTCTCTTTAGCCATTTAGGCTTTGAGCCTCTTTCAGGCATGAAACAGACTCTTGCTGAGAGAAAGGACCTTGAAAGTCATTATCATATTGCACAAGCCTGACCTTTTTAATAACATATTCAAAATATATTTTATATCAAAACCCACAAAGCGTATGCACAGAAGGATGATACAGTTGAATGCACCTCCCTAACAATTAAGACCACACACATCATATCAGTAAAACAGATTCAAGAAAAATATGACACATCAACACCTCAGAACATAGTGGGGTTTGTGACGGTCACAAGAACAATTTCTCTCATAAGCTCCTGTCTGTGATGTGTGAAAAAGGTGTATATGACTTTAGTATAGCCCAGGTATACTCGGGTATATACTCCCCTTCTCCTGTTGAAGGGAATTGTTAGCTAGCAGGTGTGCTGTGGGGGGAACTGAAGACTGCTCAGTTTCCTTCCTTCCCTTTAGAACCAGGCCATGACAGTCAGGGGACTTAAGTATTAAGCCTGTGCAAGTCAGCAGTGATCTGATCCGGCTTCAGATCTGGCCACTTCAGATACCAGGAATCTGATCTGGAGCTCTGGACTGGGTTCCTGCTTCGATCTGGCCAAAGCACAACTCTGAAGTTTCAGAGCTGCCTCAGAGATCCAGCCATTGCGTATAGAGGGGAATCAATGAAACACCTATAGCTTTGTTGTTTTATGTCTGATTTGGATAATACCTGCAGGGATTGTAGCCCCTGCAGAGAGTATGAAGTCTGCTAAGCTTCAAGGTGATTGCCACAGGGGTTTGGGGGGAACTGTACGCCAAATTCTTGAAAGGAAAACTCATGTCACGCTTATGTGTTACAACACAGGGGAGTCAAAACTGCAGGGGTAGTAGCTCCTGGTGAGGCCAAAAAGCCTGTCAAGTTTCAAGAATATTGGTGCAGGGACTTGGGGGGAAGTGCACCTCAAGCTGTGGACAAGCAAAACTTGTGACATGGGTGACAATGTTAAGGTGCAGCAGGGTGAAAACTGCAGGGATTGTAGCCCCTGCTGAGGCCATGAAGCTGTCAAGGAGATGGGTGCTGGGGTTCTGGGGCCCTGCACCTCTGACTGCTGACAGACAAAACTTGTGACATGGGTGGTTGTGCAACTGATTGTCTGTCTTGGGTCAGTTGATTGTTTGTATGGATTATTTCCTCTCCTTAGTCTCTGCATTTGTAGGTGTTAATTGATGGTAAATAACTGGTTACATTAGTTAGGTACTGAGTACTGAGCTGGTCCCTGAGTGGTAACTGGTAACACAGTAGCTTAGCAGCTAGGACTGCAGTAGTGTCTCCTAAGCCCCAAGATAGAGACAGTCAGTTGTACAAGCACCCAAGTCATGAGTTATGTCTGTCAGCAGCTAGGGGTGCAGGGCCCCAGAACCCCTGCACTCATCTCCTCAACAGCTGGCAGGCATGGTGGGGTACAGTTCCCCCTGAACCCCTGCACTGATCTTCTCTAAACTTGGTAGGCTTTGTGGCCACACCAGGGGCTGCTAGGTCTGTGGTTTTTACTCTCTGTGGTGTAACACACTGACATGACATGAGTTTCGCTTTCAAGAATTTGTGGTGCAATACCCCCAACCCCCTGCACCAATATGCTTGAAACTAGGCAGGCTTTCTGTCTTCAGCAGGGACCACCAACTCTGCAGTTTTCACCCCCCTGTGTTTTAACACATGCACGTGACATGAGTTCTGCTTTCAAGAATTTGGGGTAAAGTTCCTTCTGAACCCTTGCACTGATCTTCTTGAAACTTGGCAGGTTTTGTGGCCTCATCAGGGGACACTATGCCGTCAGTTTTCACCCTCCTGTGGTGTGACACACAGACGTGACATGAGTTTTGGTTTCAAGAATTTGGGGTGCAGTTCCCAGAACACGTGCACTGAAACTTGACAGAATTCATGCTCTCAGCAGGGACTACAATCCCTGAACATTTCATCCAAATCAGACAAAAAATAACAACGTCGTAGATATTTCATTGTTTCCCCATTATACCCTATGGACAGATCAACAAAGTGGCTCCAAAGCTTTTTCAAAGTGCTTCAGAACCTCTGAACCAGTTTAGAAAGTCTAACAAAGCCAGTGCTTCGATCTGGACATGCTGCTTCAAACACTGGAGCATCCAAAGCTTCTTCAGATCCAAAGCTCTGTCCAAAGTCTCTCACAGCCCTATTAAGTATATACACATTTATTTACATTAACATATCACAAGAAAAAAAATTGATATATATATACATAAATATGTATTCACATACATAAATATATACAAATGGATTTACATTAACACAAGAAAATATATATATATACACCCCCCATATGTACATAAACATCTATCTATCTATCTATCTATGTAGATTTCTTTTTCTTGTGATAAGTTAATGTAAATAATGTGTGTGTGTGTGTGTGTGTGTGTGTGTGTGTGTGTGTGTGTGTGTGTGTGTGTGTGTGTGTGTGTGTGTGTGAGATATACAAGCAAATAACATAATTGGTAACCTTTGGGCAAATGCTATATAACCTTATACAAGGGATCCAGATACAGGAAAGTCACAGGTAAGTAGTAATGGAAGGCTCCAACCAGGGTCTCACTAGGGGGATCATATAATAGTAATAACACTATAGCAATGAACCAACTCATAAATCAAGGCACTCAAAAGAACACAATATGAGGCACTGTTTACACAATATCAGGTACATAGACACGTGTCATTTGGCATCTTATGATTAGGTGTGGGGCACCTCAGAATGTCCTAGGTATCCAGGCCCTGACAACACTTCCGAGGAGAGAAAGGATCCCTAGTGCTCCCAGCCATTGGGCGGCCCTAGCATGGATGCTTTCCAAAGTAGCCCACCTGGAAGGCTTGTCCAGGGTATTCCCTCCCCAGTGGGAACCCCTTTCCCTGGTAACTCACAACTCCAGGACCATGTGAATGGTCAGCATCCCCTCAGCTGAGCTGCTTCTCACTGCAGGGGCCTTTGGAGCCTCTGGCTCCATCTGAGCCATCTGCCTGCTAGTAGCCCTGAGCACCATTGCATGCTCCCAGAGGCTCTCCCTTCTGCTCAGGGTTGGGGGCCTAGGCCAGCTTGCATGGTCCTAAGGCCTCGGTTCATCTTGGACCTGTCATGTAGTGAAGTCTGCACTGAGCCCTGGGTGCATGCCAGGAGTTGAAGACACCTCAAGCAGCTCCCAGCATCTTGGTCCCTCAAGGACCTTCTACACAGTGCCCCCTGCACTGAGTTCCCAGCCTCATGCTGGGGTTAGGGACCCAAGCTGCCTTGAGCATCTCCCAGGGTCTTGGTCCTTCTGGGACCCTCTGTACAGTGCTGTGTGCACTGAGTGGGAGTGGGGGTGGAGACTCTAGTCACCTCATGAAGCTCCCAAGGTCTCACCACTATGCACCACTTGTGAACTGAATGGAGGTTCTGACCATTTGCCACTCTCATCACACCAAGGGGGTCTTCAGGCTGTTCAGGGCAATGGCATCTGCTACACCGCTTTCTTGCCCCCCTCCCTCAGCTGGCCAGCTCTAACCAGCTCTTCTTTTGTCCTGTCCTCTTCTTTATCCCTTGATGCTGACAACTCTCTCTCATGTGCTGGGCATGCTGCTCTTTTTATAGCCTTTGGAGGCTCTGGGTAGTCCCCAACCAGGTTCAGACTTTGCCTCACCCTAGGTAGGGTTGGGGCGGGGGTGGGGCAAGCCTCTCACAGCCAGCTTCTGATTGGTGGGAATGCCCCACTAATTGCTGGAAGCCTTTTCTGAGCCATCAGCCAGGCTGCTAGTGCCAAGCTCTCCACAACAGTGAAGACTAATTTTAGGTACCACTCTTAAGTAGATATCTGTAGTTTCCATTGTGATAACAAAAAGCCAAACTTTGCTATATTTAATTTCAAGGAAATCTGTTTGTAAGAGTAAAATCTTGCCAGATGACATGGAGACCAGTTGGGCAGTGGCTTGACACCTTGATAAGTCCCAGCTGATTGGCCATGACCATGAACCAATTTGCCTGATTAGCCAAGACACAAACTTTAAGGATAGCTGAAGCAGCCGCTTAATATGCCTCTTTTTTGATTTAGCTTCTTGATTCCATACGTCTACAGCAATGACCCTCACTTCTGGTGTGAGACTTGCATCTCTTTTCTTCTTTGGATAGTTTCCTTACACTTGTTCTGAAATTTCTGCCTGCTTTCCTGACCCTCTTGCTGTAGCCTGATTTCTTTCCTTTCCTTGTTGTTTTCAGTATCTCGGATTTCCTAGCTGCTGGTCACTAGCTTTGCTGTGAACATAATCTGGGACCTGGGCTAGATATCTGTCTTGGAGTCTCTGTTTTTTGAAGACTGGAGCCCAGAACTGAGCTAGGAGATCAGACGTTCCTGGGGTTTGACTAGAGATTTCTATACTCTAGCACTATTTCTGCATCATTCACTTGGGATGCTGAAGGAGTCTCAGAACTTGGCCTGGCTCTTGAAGCTTCACAATGAAGATCCCAAACTTTAATAGTAACGCAGACTAAGAAGACCAGAGCTTAATATTGCCTTTTCCCAGAAAATAGCTTTTCACTAAAACCAGTGTCAAAAGGAATTTGACATCCTTGGATGAGGAAGAATGGCTGAAAGATCATTAAAAACAAAGGAATTAGTAACAGTAGAACAGAGTAAGGAAAGTGATCCTAGTGGCAAACCTCCTAGAGTAGTAAGCGGACAAATGAAGCAGGTCCCTTGGGTATCTATAATTAGTGGTGAGGAAGCTAATGGAAGCACTTGGGGGATGACTCAGGCCATTATGTAAAGTGTTGCCTGTGAACTATTTCATTGTTAAAAGGACAAGGAATCTTTTATCATAGAAATATGTTTTTGATTTGAGATTCCTTCTCCCTTGATCAAACGGTCAGAAGAATTGCTTTTTATTTTTTGTGCAAAAGTATCATTAAACTTTAAGCAACATAATCACCCGGGAGTACTGTTCTTGAAGAAATACTTGAAAAAGAACTATGAATTAGCATAGAAGAATCATTTTTAACACCCTAAGGAATAGCAGACCTCTGCTCTCATGCCATTAGCTGACAGGCCACTTTAAGAAACAGCAGTGTATTTCACATGCCGCATATGTTCAGAGAGCAACCCAATGTGGATTAGGCAAAATTCCTTCTCTAAGTCTTGCATTTATTTCTCCATTACCCACTCTGTAAGGGAAGCCCATAAATTTGAATTCAACAACAACAAACAAATGTCAAATTGCCACTTATTTTAGGACTGACTATTTCAAGAAAAGCATCTTGAAAGGTGAGAAAAACCTCAGACCCATGCTCAAGATGAGTGTAAAAAGGGCAAATGAAGTAGTTTCATTTTTCAGAACTAGCCATTGTTCTTGCATTATTTCAAAACTAGCTGGTCCTAGAGGTACTGGACTGCTGTCTTTCTTTAGCATATCTGATGAAAATTTTGATGGAATAAAGAAGTTCAGCTACATTTTGGTGAGCATAAGAGAGATGGATTACCTTGAGGACATCCCTACACAGGGCAGATTTCCCCATTACTGGTTCCAGCTAAACTGATGTCCTAGAATTTCTATTTCAGGCTTTAAGTGTTGGGTTTTAGCTTTGTTTTCATTGCCTTAATTAATTTATATTGTGATTAAATATTTTTTTATTCTTGATGCAAACTTCCTATCTGATGCGTATGACATTGGATTTTGGAAAATGTCATGATTGTATTTTACACTGACCCTCACTTAAATATTCCCAGTTGAAAATGGTGTGCTTAGGATAAGGTTAGGAAAGAATTCTATCCTCCACAACCCACCTCTTGCATAACATATTGGCTTCACTAGTGGATGTGGTGTAAGACAGTTCATATCTCCTGGGAACAATTTGCAAAGATTTTTAGGTAGAGTAAGAATGCCTAAGAACAAGGTCTTCAGTGTCTGCAATTTGAGAACTCCTGTCCCACCACTGGGGATGCATAGCGGGTACACGTGGGTACAAATGCACCCCCAGAGACTGGCTGTGCCCCCAGTTCAAGATTGGGCACCATTACCTCTGCTGCTTGTCCTGCCCCCCAGTCGCCAACACTGCTAGAGGTGTCTGTGGTGGTCACCGATTGCTGCTTGGCACTCACCATGCCCCCCCATGCCACCGCGGCAGCCACCTGTGGGTGGTCCCTGTTCAGAAAGCCCCTGTCACTGTCACCACAGCCACCTACAGGAGGTCCCCACTCACTGCTGCCACAACGTCACCACTAACACCGCTGCTGCAACTGCCTGCGGACAATTGCTGTGCCACGCCAGCCTCAGAAGGCACAAGGAGTTCATGTGACCCACAGTATTATTTTGGAGAGGTGGGAATTTTAGGCCTCATTTCCTTGTATCGAGTGCACATGGTTAACTACCCTTGTGCTTTGATTACTTTTTTAATGACTGCCAAGTAGCCCAGCACTTAATTTTCATATTTAAATACAAGCTGTTGCTTTTGATTTGTGATCCAGTTTCACTTCACTCTTAGGATAACAATAATTTGTATTATTAGGGAGTACTGGATTTGCAGCTGAATATGTAGCAAAACCCCCAGTTTGTTTGTTTTTTACTTTATTTATTTTAAAATGCATTCCCTCCCCGTCCCCAACCATTGCTGACTTTTTCTCTCCTCTCTATTCCCTATAGATAAGTATAAGTCAGCTAAGCTGTAGGATAAAAGTTAACATTTTATTCTAGTTAGTAAGTTTTATTTTTCTCTCCCCTCTTTGCAAATAAGTTCTCTGCTATTTTGATATTGATACCACTGTTTTATAAGTGATAATTATTATGCTTGTACAGCTTTTATATTGTGTGATTACTGTTTTACGCCTATATATGTAAGTTAGCGTAAGTCACTTTAAATTTCCATTTTGTATGTCAAGCCTCCATCTTGTCCACTGCCCGGGCATCCCATGTATTGCAACTGTATGATTCATGTAACCTCCCATGTAAATTGGTCCCTGGATGAATGAGAGTGATTGGGAATGATTGAAATACAATGGTAGCAGGCCTCTACTGAATGGCCTGTAACGACCAGGCTATCACCTCACATTGATTCATCCAGGAACCACAGACCTCACCCAGGAACAGAGATAAGAACCCAGCATTTGAAAGACAAAAGACCCTGCAGAACCAGCAACTCTATCATTGTACCCCACGATTACAGACACCCGAAACTGCACATCCCTGCATGGAGTACACATGCTCAGTATGCCAGGGGCGACCCCTGCCTGGGCATGCCTCCTGTCACTAAGGTCACACAAGTTCTGTCCTTTTAAAAAGGGACAGGGAAGACAGGCCCACCCAGAGATGCCCTCTCCATCTTGACCAGCGTCACGCCACACCACCTACCCACCCAGAGGCCCTACTGGCAATCCCACTCTGGACAACACCTACTGGACAAGGACCCCTTTCCAGCCTGGATAGGTAGCTATAGCTCCCCACCCCCTTTTCAACCAAGGACTTGGACTCTGCTCTTCTTCCCTACCTGGACTCCAGCCCTTCCACTGAGTCTGTTTTTCCTGCTGTCATTGTGAGTGTTTGTGTGTGTATGTGTGTGTGTGTG
>JAGPOW010000261.1:139158064-139171532 GCA_030014935.1 Caiman crocodilus
AGAGGAAGTTAGATGAGCACCTTGCCGGGGTCATCTGACCCCGGTGCTCTTTTCTGCCAAGGCAGGGGGTCGGACTAGATGATCTGCCCAGGTCCCTTCTGACTCTAGACACTATGATACTATGATACTATGACAGTATGAGTTAGGGATACGGTGTCTAAATCAGAACTTTCTAGAGCTTAAATGCTGGAGGCTTCTAGTGAAAGAGGAACAGTGGAAAAAACCTGGTCATTCCCTGTTCACTCTACTTTTCAGTATTCACCCAGTGCCACTATGTGACATGATACTGGGGAAGATGGTCTGACCCAGTAAATGGCAATAATTATGTTCTTATAAAAAATCTGCCAGGCCAAGACAGTTGCGTGGATATTGAATCCTCTAATTGTTCAGAGAAAAAATAAAGAAGACAGACAGAAGACATTTCAGAGCATTAGCCTTACTGTGTGCCTCAACTTTTGTTGCTTGATACTCTTAGCTTTACTGTTATAGCATTTTCTTCTGCTAAGGTAATTGATCTCCCTTATCTGCAGTTGTAGGGTGGGGAGGCAGGAATTTAAAATAAGTGATTATAATGATAATCATAATATTTCAAGATGAAAACAACAATTTTGTATTTCTACAAACTAAAGTGAATGCCAGATGTAACATTTTATCCAGTACATTATGTGTACTGAAACCAAATAAACAATCAGAAAACATGTGCAATTTGGCTCATTAAAGAGGGCTTCTGTATTATTAACAATATTTTTATATTGACAATTTTGAAGTTAAAGCTTTCTCCTAAGGAAATTTGGAATCTTCAAGTAAGGAGAATAAGTTAATTAATACTTTAAAAACATAAATAAACTTTCACTGGTAAACATTTAAGTTTTTGGAAAACCGTATCAAGAGAACATACAAGTGAAATGATGTATTAACAGGAAATGTTTTTTAAACAGTGCCAGTTCAGAAATGTCTTGGTTTCAAGGTTTTTGTCATGTATCTTAATGACGACAGTAGATGATCTCTTTGGAGCAAGGTTTCATAGCGCTCTTATCCCTCGAATCCCTTGTTTCCAGATGGAAATGAATGAAAAATACAAATTGTTTTGGACTGTGATGTATTAGTATGGCTTTGTTATGAATAATATGCATTCATACATTCACAGGACTACTTTAACAAAAAACCAAACAAACACCTATTCATCCTGCAGTCTTTCTTAGAATGATCCCTTCATACAGAGTGATAATAGGAAACTAATGTCATAACAACACTGTAATAATGGTATTTATAATATTTTCAAAGTACAAATAATTATGAGGACCAAAAAGAACTCTTTTTTTTATAGTTCATGCATTTTCTCCTAAGTACAAATTGTAATTACTTATAGGAGTGACAAATCCATTACTATTTGTGCAATTATTTTATTATGTACAACTGGTATAATATTGAAGCCTTAAATGCATTAAGTTAGCAATGATTTCCATTCATAATTTTGACTTATTTACTGAAAACTAGAAAGTGCTGAGAAGTCAAATAATCTTTTATTAGCTTCACATGATACTGTAACTGACTGCAATTTACACACATTTTTAAGTGCAAAATATATATCTCAATCCTTCTTCCCATTTACTTTCTAGAGGAGTAATGATCAGATCTAGAGATGGCACTCTACTACACTTAAGTTAATCCTTTCTTCCTTTGTCAGAACCCCATTATAATGTAAAATGTAAATAAAATATAATTATCCTTCCTGTTAAAATGGAATTTATAAAATGGGAAACTAAAACTTGAACAAAAAAAAAGAGAAAAAAAAAAAAAAAGAGAAGCAAAGTGAATATTGGGGAGTGGAAAGAGAGAGATAAATGAGTTTTAAACAAGCTGTTCTATCAATTTGTAACGTACTCTATAGCTGTAACATGGAATACACATTTTTCTGGGACTTTCTCCCATACAAAGCATGAGGACTCAGACCAGAATTTAGGTTCTGAAAGAAAACAAATGCAAGTCATAAGTTTTACCCTTCATTCTCTCCCTTCAGAAAACAAACAAACAAACAAGAATTTAATATGAGCACCATTTAGTTTTGGGTTTTTTTAAGTTTTGGGTTCATTTCTTTAGAGATACTTTGGTAAATAGCAGGAAAGTTAGCATTCTGCTCTAATCTGTCTAGTTAGTTTGTTCTTAGTATACCTTGACTCTTGGAAACATAATATTGATGTTGTATAGAGAATAATGAAAGAGGGATCATTTGCATACCTTTTTGCCACCTCTGTTGAAGAACCAAAGATTAAAAGTAACCGATTACATTAACAAAATACCAATATGCCAGGGCCTTTTTTCTTCCCCACCCAATTTTTTTTTTACATTGGAATCCAGCTTGAGAGGCTCCATCATTTACTCTCTGTGAGTGATTGTATGTATGTAGTACCATAGGATTTGTAGGAATGACCTGAACTATTTTGGAATTAGCATAATTCACAAGGTATTTGAGGTATCTGGGAATTACCAGTTGGTTCTATCTGTTGGCTCTGTCAAACTCATGAAAAATGAACGGATGCTAAAGCAAAGAAGAAGGGTGCAGTGATAGAGATTTTGGGGGCTGATACTGATGGCCAGTTTTTAAGGAGCCATATTGGCTGATACTGATCCAATTCTGATATGTGTCTCTACAGCCTGGAGAGTGGTGTCCAGCTGGTAAGTCTGTTGTGGGGGGAAGGGGTTGGGAGGATGAAAGGGGTTTCGGGGGGCAGATCAAGGCCCCTGCAGCAAGGAAGAGGGAGAGAGTGGGGGTGGTGCTGGGGCAGGGGTAGGTGCTGCACACCCGGGGTGGCATGAGGCATGGGACGGACCTGTCGCTTGTCCACGGGGTGTGAGGAGTGGTGGTGGCAACTCCTGCCACTACATGCATTCCAGGAGGACATGGGGGAGGTGTGTGCTCCCAGATCTGTGCGTGTGGTGAGGGCAGGCTGCTGCTGTGGGCTGGGGCCAGGGCTGTGCCAGACTCTTCCTGGAAGGGTACTGGGCCAGATTGTGCTTGGGGTGGGTGACAGTGGCACTGGGAGAGGGAAAAAAGGGGGGGCTATAGCAATTTTGGGGAGGCTACAGCCCCTACCCCCACCAAACCCTCCTCCCAGTGCTGCCCACCCCTTGTGCATCTGGGCACAGCGCCCCGACCAGGAAGAGCCTGGCACAGCCCTGGCCCCAGCCCACAGTGGCATCCCACCTTGCCTGATGCACAGATCCAGGGTGCACGCCCCCATGCCCTCATGGGTTGTATGCACTGGTGGGAGCCACCCCTCCCTCCCCACAGTCCCCAGAACAGTAGCAGCTTTGTCCTGTGCCCTGCCCTTCCCTATCTGTGCAGCCCTTGTCCCTGCCCCACTCCCACTCCCTCCCTCACTGCAGGGACCTTGACCTGCCCCCACACACACCATCTCCCTTTCCCCTTACTCCTTCCCCCACAACAAACTTACCATCTGGATCCACCTTTTCTCCACACTGCCTAGCTGTGCTTCTGGCTGCATGAATGCTGCAGCTGTAGCTGTGAACAAGCTCATGGCATTTATTTGCCACATTATTGGCCACATCAGACAAAAAAAGCTGGCTGCTGGTACTCCCAATTTTCCTTGTATTGGTGCCAATCTTATATAGGACCGATGTATCAGTGCACCTCTAGTAAAGAACAGACACTCACACAGAGCTAATTGATTCTCTGTAGGTGTGACTACACATGCAATTATGGGTGTGTCAGCACATGCCATTAATGAACATGTAGATGCTCTGGAGTTTCTTGCTCCCAGGCACAGCATTTGCACACATGCCCTGGGACCACAGCATGTGGAGTCAGGATGGACCTCCCAGGGCAGCCCCAGCTGGCAGGAGGCCCCAGGGATTAGTCTGCCAGTCCAGGGCTGCTCCAACACAGCTGAATATCCTGCAAAGGGCACAAAGGTGTTTCAGTGTGGAGCCAGCCAGCAGGTAACCCCTGCACTGAAGCACCTTTGTGCCCCAGCCAGTTCCATCAGTGTCTACACATAAATTGTGATCGAATAAATAACTATACCATAAGATAGTACCTGTGTCTAGCAGTATTATCCTATGACAAAGTTAATTAGTTTACTTCATCCTAATATCACTGCATGAGTAGATGGAGTTAATCAGTCAATTCTGCAGTAAACATCTTGTGTAGATACACCCTGTGAGTATTTGTTTCCACCACCTTGGTGCTATGCCCAGTAGTGCCTCCTTCAAGCATACTATGCACACTTGCTCCTTCATTTCAAAAGTCAGTGCCCACTTGCTCCTTCTTTTCAGAAGTTGATGGAGTGGGAAGAAATGAAGGGTTTGTTCACAGCAGCAGTGGCAGGGGACATGAGGTGTAGACATACACTGCATTCACACAACCTGAAGCAGCCAAATCTGGATGTCCGCCTTCTATCCATGGTCACTTATAATTAAGGAATGATGCATTTATCTCAGTTAAAATAACCTACAGTAACTGTGCACAGTCATAGAACTAAATAGGACATTTGCTCTTCATTGAACATATGGATTTGGAGGCTAACACACCATTTTCACAACAAGTACAAAAATCAGTATTCCACAAAAGACAATAAGCCAGGTAGAGGTTGCCCACTCTTCTTTGATCATGAAAGTGACAGTGAAGGAAAAAATATCACCAAAGAAGCAATAAAATTTTGGATAATCTTTCAGACTAGATAATACAGCTTATTCTGTTGCACCTGTGAACAACAGAGAACTTTCAGTTTTCAGCATTGTGAAAGCCGAGCCACAGTTCTGAATGTTTATATTGCCCAATGACAAATTCTCCTTTAAGCTTTGGAAACCTAACAGTTAAAGTTTCTAGTGATTTTGTTGTATACTTTTTGTAACTTCAGCAAAGACTTCAACACCTGAGGTAGCACTTTTATTCTGCACAATACACTTTCAGGAGCTTCTTGTATTACAAGTCAGTCTATGGGAGTGTCACTTTTACTTGTTGACTGGTGTCAAATCCATCTCTGTGTTGAAATACAAAGGCATACCACAGCCTTTCATCTGGAAAATCCTTGATAAGTAGTGACAAAGCCTTGCAGGTGACAACACTTTGTTTTTGAATATACAGTGTTTTGTTTGCACAGTTATATGAGCCTTACAACAACACTGATCACAGTACTTGAAAGGTGAAACCACCCGCATTAGTGAAGGGTGTGATGAAATTTTGAGAACAAGTACAAATTCATGGGTGGAATAGTTTTATTTATTTATTATACATGTATTTATTTAATTTTTCCATTTGTCAGTAATACTAAGCAGCCAAAAAGTGTTGGCGAAAACTAAGTTTCCCAAACACAGAAGTATGTGGGAAAGTTATAGTTTGGGGGACAATGCTTTAAATTTCACTTTTTTCCAAACCTTTTCAGTTCTTGACACAGCAATGTCTTCAGAGTAACCTAGTGTGTAATACCATTTTGAGGCAAAGAACATTGTTATGCATCATGTCTGCATCTTCATCTTCTTTTCTAATCCCTAATCAACAAAAGAAACTCACACATCCCATAATATGTCCAGCCTAATAGGCCTCATATGAAACACTTTCTTCACTTCAGTAAGAAAATTAATTTTGCTTTAAATGCGTAGAATCATAGAAATTAAGGGCTGGAAGGGACCTCAAATGATCATTGAGTCCAAACCACCTGCTCTGCGCAGGAATACTGCTGGGAATCAAATTATCCCAAAAAGATGTCTGTCCAGCCCCCTCTTGAAGACTTCCAAGGTTGTGGATTGCACCACCTCTTTGGGAAGTCTATTCAAGATTCTGGTCATTCTTACTGTAAAGAAGTTCTTCCTTACATCCAACCTGAAGCCATCCTCTAACAGGTTATGGCCATTCCTCCTTGTCCTCCCCTGGGGTGCCCTAGTGAACAGTTTTTCTCCCTGTTTCTGATATTCACCCCTTACATACTTATAGATGACCACCAAGTCCCCCCTCAGTATTCTCTTCCCCAAGCTGAACCGTCCTAGATTCGTTAGATTTTCATCATAAAGTTTTTTCCCCAGGCCCTTAATCATTCTCATGGCCCTTCTCTGGACCCTTTCAAGATTCTCCATATCCTTTTTGAAGTGTGACACCCAGAACACCCAGTACTCCAGGTGGGGTCTCACCAGCACCAACTAGAGAGGGAGTATCACTTCCTTAGCTCTGCTCATGACACATCGGCTAATGTATCCCAATATGCTATTAGTTCTGTTGACTACAGAGTTGCACTGGCAGTTCATGTTCATCCTGTGATCAACCATAACCTCAAGGTCTCTTTCAGCCATTGTGATGGCCAGGAAGTCTCCTCTTAACCTATATTCAGTTTCCTGGTTACCTCTCCCCAGAAGAAGCCCTCTGAATTTATCCATATTGAACTGCATCCGGCTTTGCTTTGCCCACCTTTCCAGCTTGTCCAGGTCTGCTTGAATCTGCTTCCTATCCCCTAGTGTGACTGCTTTTTCCGATAACCTAGTGTCATCCACAAAGTTGGCCAGCATGCTTTCCGTATCCTCACCTAAATTGATAAAGATGTTGAACAGCATGAAGCTACGAACAGAACCCTGTGAGACACCACTGGCCACCTCCCACCCAGATGATACAGGCCTATCCACTAAGTCTCCACCTTCAACCCTTTAGCTAGTTCCCAACCCACCTGACTTGACTCTGTCAGCCCACAATCCCCAAGCTTTTTTTTAATAAGAGCATCATGGAAAACTGTATTGAAGGCCTTTTAAAAATCCAAGTATATGACATTAGCTGCATCTCCCACATCTAAGTGGTTTACTACTTGATGATAGAAGGATATGAAATTCATCAGATGTACTTGGCTTCAACAAAACCATATTGGCTATCCTTCAGCATCATGTCTTCTGCCAATCTGTCACAAATGAACTTGATTGTTTTTTTCCAGAATGTTACCTGGTTTTGAGGTCAAACTGATCACTATACTTTCCGAGATCCTCCTCCTCCCCCTCTTAAAGACTGGCACCACATTGGCCTTTTTCCAGTCTTCTAGGACCTCTCTTGAGCATCAGGTGTCTTCAAATAGCTTCACCAACAGTTCCACAATGACTTCAGCCAATGCCCTCAGAACTCTTGGATGTAGTTTATCTGGTCCTGCTGACTTGAAGATATTCAGCTACTCTGTGCTCCTTCACCAGTCCAACAGCAACCATTGCTTGGCAATCATCTCCTCCACCATGGTCCAGTCTCCAACCAGGCAAGTAACCACCATTTGCATGCAGGAACACTGACACAAAATATTCATTAAAGAGTTCAGCTTTCTCCTGACTGTTTGTTATCAGCTGTCCCGTCTCATTCTGTAAGGGCCCCACATTTCCATTGGTCTTCCTCCTGCTTCCTATATATCTAAAGGAGGACTTCTTATTGTTCATGATTTCAGTTGCCACCCTTGCCTTCCTTATCCTTTCCTTACAAATATGGCTTATACTTGTGTTTTTCTCATTGGTGACTACCTCTTATTTCCTCTGTCCATAAGCCTCCTTTTTTCTTTTTTAAGCATTCCTTGACTCCTCCAGTAAGGCAAGAGGGCTTCCTAAGCCCTTTACCACCTTTCCTGCATACAGGAATAAACCTTTTCTATGCTCTAAGGATAGCTCCTTTGAGGAATGACTATCCTTCCTGAACTTCCTTCCCCTCAAGTCCCTCTCCCCATAGGGACTTTCCTAGCATTTTTCTAAGCTTATTGAAGTCAGTTTTCCTGAAGTCAAACACCTCTTCAAGCATGTGAGCAGACTGCACAGTTAAGATCTAGGATGTCCTCAGAAGGGCTTAGCGGAACTTGTTTCAGAGCCCTGAAAATTTACCATCTGTTTTGGATTTATGTCATTCTTCCCATTCACCTCTCATCATGAAAACAGCTCCTCCGACCATCCTAATGTTTTAATTTAATGTCCTTTTGTTTCCTTCTAAAATAACTTGCTTGTTCTGAACCCACTAAATCTGCATTATGCAACATCGACTTCTATTCCTTCTGTTCTGTTACAGGCTTGGACCAGTTTCCAATCACTTTTACAAGTTTAAGTATAATTTTTATAACTAGCTACTTAGGGCAACTTCACACTTAGGTGTGAACTTAAAATTTCTGCCTCTATATGGATTCATCTACTTTCCATGAGAGAGAATTTTAAATGGAGCAACAGAAAATAAAAGAAGAGAAAAACTTAAAATATTTTGTGTACATGAAGGTGTTGTATCAACTGAACTGAATTCTTGAAGAAACTGATGCAGCTAAATGAGTTAATGCCATTTGGTTGACGTTCTTTCATTGGTTTGTCTCTCTTTTATATTAGTTTAGTTAATTCTTTATGAATGTAAGCTAAATTAATACAAAACCCTTCTACATGATTTTAAGAATCCACATAAGGATTGCATCAATTTAACTGGACTGATTTCTAAATTGGTAGTAATGTATCACTTAGACAAAAGGTAGAAAATGAATGGAATATTAAGAGTCTACAAGCTATTTTTGGAACCAGGCAAATGTGCAATTATTTATTAAAAGTAAAAGATTTGCGTATCCATTTACATTTTTAAAACTAAGTAGAAATCTTGCCTGCCCAACTTTTCCTTTAACTCTTCTGCATCCAAAAGTGCTGAGTAGTGTCCTTTGAAAATCTGAGCACTTTATTTGCTGTAAATTTGGCATGCAAAAGTCTTTAGTCACTCAAATGAATTAGACCATTATGACAATTTATTACCCACTGCAGGAAGCCCTGGGGGCAGCCTGGGGGCAGCCCTGGAAAGCAGCTCCACCCAAGAAAAGTAGTGAGCCTTTTCTTCGCTCCCCCTCCAACCCTGGAGCCAACCTCTTCCTGCCTGAGCTGCACGGTCCAGCTTTCAATTGTAGAGTTTCTTGATAAGCAGAAAAACTTTCCTTATTTTTTTTTTTTAAAGGAAGGAGCGGAGATGAGAACATCTAAGTCTTGTATTCAGATGGGCTTTTGTTACCCTATTGATAGGATCCTCTATGAGAGGTGTGCTCAACCTGTGGCCTGTTCATAGGGCCAGATTGGGGCTGCACCATGCCCTCCCACCCTGTGCGGCCTGGCCATACTCCCTCTCCTTTTCCACACCTGTGGTCCAGGTTGGACCCAGGCTGCCCCTTTTCCCCCTCCATGCAGCTGGATAGGGCCATGCTGTGACTGCCTTTTGCCGGATCTAGCCTGCAGGCAGCCTGGGCCCTGTCCATCTGTCCCAGCAGTCAAAAAAGTTGAGTACTACTGCTCTATGAGGAATAGAATATAAATATTTCAGCATGATTGTTATTTTTAAGGAACATTGATTGTAACTGTTTCCATATTCACTTATGTATCTGGAGACTTCAACTCTGTTTTACACAATAGTTCTCAAATAGAGCCTTTCAGTTAAAGTGAAGCACTGTTTGGTTCAGTGAAGTTAATAAAATGAAGCATGCAAGAACTCAACCTAATTGATTTTTTGAGGCAAACAAACCTGAACATAAAGCAATTTGCTTCTTATTTTCATAAGCATAATTCCTACACAAGATTTGGCTGTTCTGTGTTTTCACAGCATTGAATATACATTTAAAACAATGGAAGGTAATACACTTAAACTTCTAACCATGCCTTGATTAATATCCAAATTAGAGACCAAGCATTAAAAATCAGAGTGTCACAAAGATATGCCTTTATTGTAACATGTTGGTAAAAAAGCCTTCAAACTTGATAGAGGAGCTAAGGCTGAAATGTATTTTGAATTGGCTAGAACACTTTTTAATGATTCTTCAATTTATCATGGCACACTTGAAAATCATTTATTAGGAAAACTGAGTTTGTAAGCTGCTGAAGTAATAAAGTAAATTACGAAAGCAATAAATTTATTTCAATCATATTTCTTATCTAAATGTTTTTAAAATGAATTGAGCAATATAAACAAAGGCATAAGAAAATGAAAGAGGTATTAAAATATGACACACTTTTTTTCTGGCATGCTAAATAGGTTGCAAAAGAAAAATAAAATATTGGCTAAGTACAGCTGTTATACTTAATGCTCTGTAAGCATGTAGTAAATGCTCTACAGCCATAACAGAACAATGTTCATGGAACATAACTGTGGTTTAAAAATGATGGACCCCACTCTAAGTTAATTTAGAGTTGCCCACTGTCAAAAGGCTTGGGAAGTGAGGAAGGGAACCACCCAAACCATGTACACCCACCCTGCCCCACTCCCACACAGACCCCAGCTAGCAAGCTATGGAGGAGCCCTTGCAGCAGAGGATCTCCCTTTCCCCTAGATCCAGCTTCTTGACAGCAGCATCCAGCAGCTAAAGGAGGGGCAGTCTGACCTGGCATTTTCCCACACCAGGAACCGGGGCTGTGGGGGAGGGACCCCCCCAATTCAGGACCCCAGACTAGCCCCGCCCCCCAGGCTTTAGCTAGCAAGCTGGGGGCAGGGACTCATGGTGTTGGGGCTTCGTTTCCACACCACAACCCCTAGCCACTGCTGACAGTCACCAGATAGCAGGAGGTGGGGCACTAGGGAGGTGATCCATCAGCCTCCTGGAAGGCCAGTGCTCCCAATCTGCTGGCCTTGGTCAGTGCAGGTAGGTACAATGCCCCAATCTCTGTTTGGTTGGAATGTGCTGTAACTTATAGCACTTTAAGTAAAATGCGATACTTAGAACACTTTCTGCCAGGGGCTTTTTGAATGTCTGTACTTAGCCATTAGTGTTGGAAACTATGACCAGATAAGTAATAATATATTTAGTCAGTCTAAATGATTGTACTGTTATTAAATAACCATATAACATAGGCCAGTCTTTATGTGTGCAATGGAAAAAAAAAACAATATGGTCCTGACTAGTGTCCTTAAGTTTGGCTAGATTTCAAGTAATAGCACATCTCAGTTTTGTTAATAGGACTTACACATGTTCTTTTCTTACTTCCAGATGATCTAAACATCTCATGGGAGAAGAGGCACAAGGGAGTGGCACAAGAGTTAGATTCCTTGGCCCAACTACATTTAAACTTAGGGTGAGTGTTCACTGTGCCCCACAAAGCAGTTCTGCATTCTATGCTGCATCTCTTCTTACCCATCTTATTCACAGGGTCCAAAACCAGAAATACACACCAGTAAGACCACTTTGGAGCTATACTCAAGACCTCCAGTGTGACGGGTTAGCCAGTGGTGGCTTGTCCCAGGGGTTTTGAAAAGTTTAAAAATTATTGGTAGGGGGCGATTTCCTTTTCCCCACAAATAAGGACCTAGGAAAGGAGAATGCTCCCCGCCCCAGAGGCAAGGTAGGGACCTGAGAATAGACTCATCTCTCATGTCACCTGATTGGTCCTGCCAACCACCTGGGGGGGGCAGGTAAAAGGGACAGCGAACCTGTCTCTAAGAGAAAGGACAACAAGGGATGAAGGACAGGAGTCCCAAAGAGCTGTTGAGAGGTGGTCAGTAGGGCAGAGTGGTTGCTCCAGAATCGCTGTGGAGCCTGGCTTGGCTCAGCTGAGGATCGGAGCTGCAGGTGGGAGCTGAGGTTCCAGCTGCTCAGTGCAAAGGTGATGAATAGAGGATGCCCTGCTGGGACCCAAGCCCCAAGTCACATGTGGTGACTTGGGCACCCAGCCCCCTAGCAGGGAGGCCAGGAACTCAGGGCACAGGAGGCACATAGCAGGGACCCAAGTCCCAAACTGCAGTTGGTGGCTTGGGCATCCAACCCCTCAGCAGGGAGGGCAGGAGCTCAATGCATAGCCAGCATACAGTGGGGACCCAAGGTCCCAGCCACAGGTGGTGGCACGGGATTTGATCCCTGGTAGGGAGGTCAGAAGCTTGGCACACAGAGGCAGTGTACAGTGGGTCCCAGAAGAACCAGTGCCCTGAGTTGCAAGTGGCATCTTGGGTTATCTGACCCCCAGCATAAGGCCAGGCCCCTTGATGTGCACATGGCACATGGAGGATTCTGGAGGGACTATGGCCTGGAGCTGCCAGCAGCAGCCCAGGTGTTGATAGCTCAGTGGTAGAGTTCTCATCTGCCATGTGGGACCTGCATTCAATCCCTGGTCAAGACATCGGAGGGATGAGTTGCTAGGAAGAGGGAATTCCCACTGCTTAGAAGGGTTCTCCCCACTTCCCCTCTGTGGTGCCTCTGCCTTATTTTTTGAGTAACACTTCACCTCCAACTTCATTGTTAATTTACCTTTGCTAGATGTATATGTGTACCCTACTTTACTTAATCCCCTCTTGCTCTTTTGCACCCATATATTTCTGGATTTGGAGCAGACAGTTGGGGTATGATCCGGGATGTCCCACATTCAGTTGGGCACATTGCTGCAACAATGTAGGCTTAAGTTTCTAGACTACAGCTTCTGTGTTTATTAACTGTCTAACACATTTAAGATCTTAACCCTGCTCAGTGACTGACCAAAGTGATGCAGAGATGATCATTTTCAGTAAAAAAAATCTTATTTATTTACCAATGGTGTTTGCATATCCAGTAAGGGGAGTAAGAGTAAAAGCATCAAAAAGGTTGTTTTGATCTTAGATATAGTTTATTCTTTCCATAAAAGTCCCAAGTATGTTTTCGTAAACTGAGATGTTTCTAAACAAGACCTGTGAATGATAGGAAGCCACTGTAATATGCCATATTTTCTCTTATATACACTAAAAAAAGTCTTAAATTAGATTGTGTATTGTAAGACGATAAAAATGAAATCTGCATGTAGTCCATGGGGAGCAGAACACAAAAAGCAGGATTAGCTCCGTAGCTGCTGCTACTTTTTTACTACAAGGAACCATCTTTCTTTCTTCATTCTTTCTTTCAGAAACAAGATACATATCTTATTCCATGTTGTGCTGTATGTGGAACAATACAATATTTTTCCTTTTTCTTCCAGACTCATTTCCAGTCGTAACTTCTGCTTTGGTCTCAGTCCTTGGTTTAGTATTTTCTGTCATTCTTGACTTGGACATGAGAAGGGTCAACCTTGCTACTATGATTGGAGCCAAGCAAGGACATTTCACAGTTAAAGGCTTCCAACAGTGCTCCCCTAAAGTACTTTACCTTTATCATACTCACGTCTTGCTTTCTTAAGTCCCCTTTTTGTTTAAATCCATGCAACTAGGTGACATATCACATTCTAAGATGGAGAAGTACATAATACTTATTTAAACAATGCACATAATTCCCTTGTTTTCCTGTGGTTTTTTTATGGGTAATATTTGTATTTGTCACTACGTACCCCGTAATGCAGATCTTTGCAACTGCAGAACTGCTAAGCAACTTCATACAGCATTTTCAGTTTAAAAAAATATAGATTGATTTAAACCATTACCCTTCCTTCCTGCCTTCCTTCCGCTTTGGACGCTTTGGACCAGGCTCGCTTGGAGCTGCGTGGGGCGATCCCGAGCGTAAGACTCCCCGGCTTCCTAGCTCTTTTCTTTCTTCACTCCCACCTGTCTAAA
>JAGPOW010000261.1:139173748-139185860 GCA_030014935.1 Caiman crocodilus
AAAAATTTGCCATTGCTTAAGTGGTGTTTATCTCCCTTTTTTTTTAGGTAAAGTATCATTGATGGCAGCAGACCTCCCAAGAAGATGTTACAGTATTGATGTGTTAATGTTTTATATACGGTATGTGACCTATCTAAGCAATTTCAAGTACTTAACAGGGGATGTTAAGCATCCAGTGGGTGCATCTACAAGTGATGCTACATTTCTATAGCAACGTGTTATAGTGACGTAGCATCCTCAGCCAAAAATGATGCTGCTGCAGCTACATTGCCTTAGCCATGTGCTCTGTCAATATAGCTCATCACTATGGTGACATAGCTGCTAAAAATAATCATGAACAATGCACATGGTGCACTACAGGCTGTTACTGTGCTGACATTTAGTACTTCCAAAAGGTGTAGTAGCAATGGCACTGTAGGGGCATGTGTAGATGCACCAAGTGTGTCCAACCAGCACTTTCTTTTCCTGATGCTGTTTTCAGAAAATAATTTAAACATGGAGAAGCCAACAGAGGAAGTCTTCTTTGCTTTAAAAATACTCCTTCTTGCCTGTCTGCTACATTCTTTTGCTCTTCTCAGAAATGTTGCTTTAAATATCAGTGTATAGCTATCTTACCTTACATACAACATACACTCAAGGATGTATACAGAAAGCAGAGTTCTTTCTCTCAGCAGCAATTTTCAAAATGCATCAACAAGCAGAACTCCTGTAGAGCAAAAGGTTTCTGTTTATAAAAATATTCTTTGGTTAGATGGTTTAAAGACTATGTGCTGATTAGAGATGTAACAGAGCAGCCTGCATCCAGTGTAACCACTGTGAATAAGAAAAAATATCTTTGCTTGGCCTATGACTAAATGTCACGCCTACTTATTTTTGGAGTTGGTTGACTACTGTTGATGCTAGATTATCAATTCCCACCCAGTATTTAAGTCTGGTCTATCTTAAGGTAGTTTGCATCTGCCTTGTAACAAATTTGATTTAGTTATTACAGTGGTGCAAATATTCTTACAGACAAGACCTTAGAGGGACTAAACTTTCCCCAAGGTTCCAATTATAACTGTGAAATATTCAGATATTAAACTTCTTCATTGGGGTGCTTGTAAACATTTTTTACAGTTTCAGTCTGGTGGTTTCCACTGGCCTTACGAACAAATTCTCCCAGTGAAAATCCCAAACTTTGTAAAATAATCTAGGCTTTGTTCACTGTTTAAAAATGCATAACTCAGACAATGGACCCAATTTGTGTCTCACACCATGCGTTGCCAAGTTGAGGGTCTGAATCTCAATGCTAAATATGTTCTGAAGGAAGTGGTGAGGGAGGGAATGAAACGTTAGATTTAATTTTTAGTTTGTGATGGGTTAGCCCAATGGTTATTTGTTTCCATGATATTGTTAGCTGTGAAGACTTCCTTGAGTAGCAATATATCTGCAGGGACCACTGTCCATGGTCTGATGATTTTCTTTGCTCCAAGAGCAATCCCAAGAGAATGTGAAACTTAGCTGGAAGTAGTGGGCCATGGAGCGACACCGGAACCCTGAGAGAAGGCTACCATTGAATAAACTCTATGTATAAAGTTGGGACCCAAGAATGTTAGTGGTAGCTGAGGCTGCAGCCTTGTTTCAGGTGTGGTAGACTACCAATTATAGTCTACAGAAAAATGCTTCTTGGTACTTTATTTCTTCCTGGATCTGTGAAAAGATAATGCTTAAACTTAAAAACCAAGGTGTTATTATTGACAATACCAAACTGCATTTAACCAGTTATTAAAAAGTGAGAGACAAAAAGAAGTTGGAAAATGTACGGGTTCGTCTTAATCCACGTGAGCCATTAACAGTTCCTTATATGAAGCACAAGAGAAAATGGGTCAGGAAAAATCTAAGAAGGATAAAAAATGGGTAACAAGGAATACAGAGGCAAATCTCTCCTCAGCAGTCTTAGGACTGGGAGCATGCAGAAGAGGTCCCTAGGGAAAGCCATGGTAGACATTGCATCTGTTGCAAATAGAAAACCAAGGCTGAATCTAAAGTAATACCTGAGCCTGAATGAGCAGAGCCTGTGCTTAACTTTACTAATTAATATTTATATCACTACTAGCAGTACCATGGGGCCATCTTGATAACTTTATTAATGAGAACAGGGAACTGAAAACATATTGCTTGAATATTCCTTCATAGAGCTCTCAAGGAGCCATATGTATGATAAGAAATTTGAATTTTGGAAATGTTTCTTTGGAATATTTATAAATCAACTAGATTCAGTATCTCAGACAGATGTTTCTTTATTGATACAATAGCTACAGCCATTGGTACTTAAAGAGAAAAATAGGAATCAGAAAACATTTAGCTACAGGAGGTTTGCAATTACTTTTGGCATTTTGTTTTAGCATATAGGCTGTACTGTTGACTTAGTTGTGTTAGGCTAGCATCTTTTACAAAGGAAGTAACTGTGCAAGATGAAAAATAAATCCTTAATGTTCCACAACATATAGACTTTTGCAGGGTGAAACTCAGGAGATCTAAAAACTCTTTTACTATATTACTATGGGGTTTTTTTAATAAAGAAAAAATATATTAGTGTTCTTAGAATATATACATAAAACTGAGTTATAAGAAATGTTTGTTTAAGAACAAATTCCCCTGTCAGGACATTTTTAACAAAGCAAAAATGTCAATTTGCAAAATTAGAAATGTAATCTGTTCTTGTCATGAAAGAAAAAAAACATTGCAACTTACCCATGCTGTTAACATGAGCCTGCATATTGGTATGTTGCTTCAGAAGTTGTTTGTTGGTAACTTTGTAGACATAAATTGCATATGAGTCTTAGCTTCTCTATTTAGAGCATGTAGAAGCTTTACATTTCTGCTGGGAGAAATGCCTGTCTCCTGTTTGAAACTAGGAGAATTTATTCATTTTTTCCTGGAGGAGAAATAGCCCCTCCAGGAAAAAGATTTTCAAGGCAAAACCTGGAAGATCTCCCCTTGTGAGGCAAGGTCTTTTTTTCACAAGAATCATTGCCTATATGTTGCTGACTGCTTGATCGTTTGTGATCAGGAGGAGCTGGATAACAGGTCCACCTGTACTTTCCCCAGACCAGAGAATTCTGGCCTGGGGGATGTGAAGAAGCATTTCCTCACAGCTCAACTTTTCCCAATTAGGTATGAACTGATCTATCATTCCCCACCAGCTTTTCTGAGATAAGACTGTGGTGTCCTTGATCTAGAGAACAAGATGGGGCCTTGCCTTACTGCTCCCTCTGCTCCACTCATGGAGTCTTGCCCCATCACTTTACATCCCCTTTCCCTGCCATTTCCCTGCTGGGGACTGTGAGGAGTGGGGCATCTGTTGCTTCCTATGCCTTCCCTGTACTGGGATCACCCTGGTCTAGGGAACGTCAGAGACCTGGAGTGGGAGGAGGGGGGAGGGGAGCCATATGCTGAATGCCTATACTGCTTGTTCTCTTAGAAAGATTTCTAATAGTGAGAATTTCTCATAAATGTCCACCTCTAGAAATAAATATCTGTTCATATCCTTAGTCTCTCCGTAAAAAGCTGTAACACACAATTGCTAAATAAAATGTATGTAGAGAAGTGCTCGGTCCCTCAAAGACTCAGAATCAGCTGTATGTGTTTAGCAGAAAATAGCCTCTGGGGCTGGGAGGATGGAAACCAGCTTGAATGGATGACCAGTTGATGAGGGTGAAGCCAAAAAGAATATTAAATACAGGGAGAGAGCAGGACACCTAGTGTCAGGGAGAGAAATCCCAACCTAAAATTGCCTCTTTCCTAATGTCCAGAAAACAGAGAGGGTTTTGCCTTGCTTTATTTGTTATGATCAAGGATATTTCTGTGAAAATTAATACTGTCTTTCAGAGCTTACTTGTCTATTTAAAATGGCAGGATAAGCAATCCACTTGCATGTGTGGTTGCAAGATGGTAACATTTTCCATTGGGAATGGTAATCTGAAGGTGAGGACTTGAACCATTTCAAGAATGTCACTGATTGGGAACTAGCTCACAATTGTCCCTGGACAGAAGTGTCCACACAGGCATTGTCCAAAACACAACCAGGGGGCCATAGACCTCCCAGATCATCATGCCTTCCACTTGACAGTGCCTGGAATTTCCACAGCATTCCCCTAGATGGGACGGAAGACCTGGATTGGGGAAGGGCTTTAGAGTGGAGGGGTTGCCAGGTGCTGAGGGGATTTGCAGTTCCCACCCCAAGAATTCCCTGGCTTTCCCAGCCCCTGCCCTGGGAAGTCAACTTGTCAGCATCCCTTCCCTGCTACAGATCCTGGACAGTGGGGTTCCAGGCTTAGTTTGAGGCAGAGGTTGGAAGGGTCACCAGGTGTTTCTTTTCCATTGCTCTCCATTCAACATAGAGTCTATGCCTCAGTTTCCCTGAATACCTAGCCTGCACTGCCTATACCTGTACTTGCTTGCACACTACCATGCTCTATGTGGTGGTACCCAGACAGAGGGTGGACCAGGCATGTGTGTGCCAGAGGTGGGAAAGGGAAATGGTTGTGGGAGACACTTCTTCATTCCAGGGACTGGTACCTTGGGGAGTTTTCACAGTTTGTCTCACACCACAGCTTGAACAAGACTTTCCCTAGAAATCCACTAAGTGCTTTGCATTGTCAGCAATTGCATTAAAAATTGTTAAGGATGCAACTGCCCAAATACATCTTGGAATCCCACCAGTGGTCCCTAGCCAGGAAGTGATACTGACAGAGACTTTGTGCTTTACAACCCCTGCAGACTGGGATCTTTATAGATACCAGATCTTTGGGCAGTAGAGTCCCCGTTGTATCCCAGAGCAGCCCCTTCTCCTGCATGGGTTTGTGGGACAGAGGTGAATAAGAGTGTATTTTGGGATGCCTAGATGACTGAACAGACACTAGACATGAAATGCTCTGTGTCTACACATAACACTAAACCAGTTCAAGTAGGACTGGCTCAAAATAGTACCACACAATGTCTCCCCCTACTGAACATGGGGGAAAAAAAATCAAGCCTTGTTTTATAAACAAACTTGAAATCATAAGATGAAGACTTATTTTGGACAAATCTATAAGAAGGTCTAGAGAAATGGGGAGTGGCCTGCCCGGACTGCCAGAGAGCCCAGGAATGGAGACAACAGACGGCACCCTTGGTACCCATGCCTATAATTGGTTCTCCCATGTAGCACTCGTCATTGTGGGTCCCTACCAAAGTCTCATGGAGAATCCCAATATGTGCTAGTCCTAGTGGATTATGCCACAAGTTTCCTGGATGCAGTTCCACTCAGGTCTATTATAGCTACTTGTGTGGCTGAAAAGCTCCTAAAATGGATCACTAGGGTAGGAAACTCATGTAAAATACTCACTGACCAGGGGACAAATTTTATGTTGGGCATGATGAAGGCTCTCTGTGGCACCTGAAAACATCACTTTATCACCCCCAGATGAACAACTTAATCGAAAGGCTAAATGGGACCATCAAAATGATGTTCAGGACATGTTCATCCCGCATAGATGGGGTACCATAATGACTCTACTGCTTGCCCTAAGAGATATGCCCCAAGAGTCAACTCAGTTCTCACCTTTCCAGCTGGTATATGGGCACCATTCCAGAAGTCTGTTACAGATCATCCAGGAAGAATGGGAGAGGCTGGTGAGGCCTTGAATAGTAGCTGACAGATACCAACAGGAGCTACAAGACTGGATCAACAAGGCCCAGCAGATTGCTTGTCAGAATCTGTGAGTCATGCAGGAACAGTAGGAGACCCAGTATAATAGAAGAATGAAATCCAGAACATTCCAACCAGGGGGCATGGTCTTAGTCTCATTTCCAGCATTGACAAGTAAACACCTTGTGAAGTGGCAAGACCCATTTAAGGTGATCTTCCAAGTAGGCCCAGTAGATAATGAAGTGGTGAAGACCATCACAAGGATCAAATTTTCCATGTAAACCTCCTTAAGGAAAGGAATGCTCCACAAGGCCGGCTGGCACAAAAAGAGGAGACGGTTGAGGAATTGTAACCCCCTGCCTAGAGTTAGGAGGATCCTACTAAAGGATCAAGTGCAACTAGGGGAAGATTTGAATACCAATCAATGATGGGAACTGGAGAAGGCAATAGAAGCCTTCTGGGTTGTGTTCCAAGAAACCCCAGGGTGAGCATGGGGAATCAACCACAAGATCAGGACCCTGCCTGGCACACTAGTACCAGAAACATGGAGGCCTATAGCCCAACAATGACAACAGGAAGTATGACAGGAAATTGAGAAGATGCAGAAGCAGGGAATTATCCAACTGTCCTGAAGCTCATGGGGCAGTCCAGTCATACCAGTGGCTAAACCTGATGGATCACTCCGCTTGTTCATTGACTTTCAAAAGTTAAATGCATTAGTGACTATTGATGCATTCCCCATGCCTCATATTGCCCACCTCATTGGGAGAATCAGCAAAGCCAGATACATATCCACCATCAGTCTAGCCAAAGGGTACTGGCAAATCCTGATTGCAGGCTATGCCAAAACCACTTTCAGAACCCCATGGGGCCTGTTCAAAGTTGTACAGATGCCCTTCAGGCTGAATGGAGTGGTGGCCACCTTTCAGAGGCTTATGGACACTCTGTTGGCACCACACGTGGCATATGCAGGGGCTTATGTTGATGACCTTCACCTCAGATTGGCCCCAGCATCTCGAGGCCCACCAAGCCTTTCATGAAAAAATTAAAATAGGGAGGTTGCCTTTAACTCCTCTTGGACACAGTTTGATGGACTTAATAAACTCCATGGGTTCCCAGAACAGTTGTGGGTCTTGTTTTGCACCAGGTGTTTCGGGGACATCCTAGCCTTAAGGGCTATATGCATGGCTTGGCTCCAACCTTCCCTTTATCATGCCCCTAGCCTCACAGATGACACTGGCATTGTCTTGTCTCAGCTTCATTATAATTCGGCCCTTTATCTTCACTGGGATCTCCACAGCCCTGTCTCTGTGCCCTCACTGGCACCAGGATCGCTGCATCCCAAAACACTGTGCCCTCCCTGGCACTGGGGTCACTGTGCCCCAAAACGCTGCGCCCTCCCTGGCACCAGGGTCTCTGCGCCCCACCAAATAATGCACCTTCTCTGGTGCCAGGGTCTCTGCGCCCTAAATGCTGTGGCCTGTCTGCCACTGGGGCCTCCAGTCTGTAGTGGGCCCCAATGAGGGCTCCTCCTTCTCCAAATAGCTTCACCCAAACCACCAGTGTTATGAAACAATGAACAAAATACAGGCCCCTGGACTGTAACATAATAGAGAAAACAAGGGTGTGCTCTGTCCCCTTAAAAGCATAAAACTTCCTCTATGGCCCTTAAACATCTTAAAAGCAAGGGTACCTGTATAGCTCATGGAGCCCCTTTAGCCCTGGGTGAAGCATATTAAGCAGTTGCTGCATCACTGGGCACTTCTTCCCTTCCAGGAATGTGATCTAGTTATGCTGAGCTAAATGTAATGTTTGTACATACTACAAGACAGAAAACCTGCAGAGACTCATTCACAGTGTTGAAGAGAATGTTTAGACGTGTAACTAGGAAATAAAGGCTTTCTGCACTTACTTGAATTGAACCCTTGATGATTTAGATTTTTAAAATGTAAAATAGTAAATGTATACTTATGTATCTGGTTTTATAAATGTGGAAGATTTGTGAGTTTTACTACATGTTTCAGGTGCCTATAGACTCTGAACATTGGGTTACATAAACTAATTTCAGAAGCTTCATTTCAAACAGAAATATTTGAAAGTTTTGGTTAATGGGAAGTGCTCTGAATATGAAAAGTGCTATAGTAGTACAGGTATTACTGAAATTACTGTTGTTTCCAATGCTGAAAAAAATGGAAGTCTTTGAATTCATAAGTCAATCCAAGGTAAATTTGACTTAGCATATGCTTGTTTTTTTCTGGTTGATTGTTTTGAGTATGGATTGCAACATCATACTGTCATATTGTGTCCTGAATTTAAAAATAAATGTTCCAGCAGAGAAATTATCTAGAGTATGAGAATTAACCACATTACTCAGGGACTGATGGCTTTGGCATACTCTGGGACATCTGAATTTCCAGAGCAATGTTTGTCACTCTAGTCATGAACAGAGGCATTTATATTCTTATTCAGGCTCTGCAGCCTGCTTTAAAATTTCTGATAATACAAGGCAACACACACAACTATTTTTGCATTGTATGCCCATAAGCAAATCTATTATCCACGTTGTGAAAACAGCAAGTTAGCATTTTTGTTGTAATTATTTGAGCTGATTATGTATTATGTTTCTACTCAGATGCATTTTCTTCCAAGGCAGTTACGCAATTACTAGCTGAAAACAGATAAAGAGACACTCCAGTGGAATCTGCCTTAAGATAGTCTGATACAGATTTTCCCTCTGATAGCGTTGCCATCTGTTAATATTAAGACAAACAAAAAGAAAAAAAATCACAAGAGGCTTATTTTGTAATTCTATACAGTCTTATTAACATTCATGGTACATCAGAAATGCATTTTAAGGTCAGGTAATTCTTTTATTGATGCTGAACTCTCTGTGTGAACACTAAGGGTGACTATGGTGCTGCTATTTTTCCAAGATGGAAAAGCAATTTTTTCAGAAGTTTCACCCAAGTGATGCTTTCATAATATGTCTCTTGCAAAATGAGTCTCCCACAACAGTGGTATTCATATAGAAATGTTC
Source organism: Caiman crocodilus (assembly GCA_030014935.1). NCBI lineage: Eukaryota > Metazoa > Chordata > Crocodylia > Alligatoridae > Caiman > Caiman crocodilus. Next base: position 139,182,457 of record JAGPOW010000261.1, read on the forward strand.
AAGTGCACTACAGATCCTGTTGGAGCCCCCAAGTCCCTTTTATCCTCCCATGTGTTTGGTCCACTTACATGACTGGTTCCCTTTATGTCATTCAGTGACTGGAAGCATCTAGGTCGGTGGTCTCCAACCTTTTTATGGTAAAGATCACTTTTTGTACCCCAGGATGTACCATGCCCCCCCACCTACCCTGCCTCTGCCCCACAGTCCTGTGTGCCCAGATCTTACTATTCAACAGGGACATTGCAGCTAGGGTTATCAGGTGTCCCTGCCTGTCTTTCACTGGGGAGGTAACTGGCCTGGCATTTCTGGATGACTTTCCCACCCTGAACACTCCCATCAGGCCAACCTTCCCCAGCAGGGTGCAGTTTCCACTCATGCTCAGTACCAGGAGCCTCCTGCCACCCCAATAGTTCCTCCTTTATCTCCAAGTTGTACTGAGCAACAGCTCAGCCAGTGGTGTCTCTCCCACTTCTGGCAGCAGACTGCTGCCACTGTTGTTCAGCCCTAAAAAACAGCTGGACCCTGTTCCCCAATCAGGTAGCCCTGTCTAACTGGAGCTGTGAGGAGCTTCAGACTGCCTTGCTGCCACTGCTTAGGCCTCTGAAAGTAACAGAGCTCCCTGTGCTCTGTTACAATAATATCAAGAAGAAAAACTCTAAATAGTATAAACTACCAGTTCCATGGTTGTCATTACAACTATAATTACTATAATAGTCTATTCCCAAAAATCACTATAGGTGGGAACTCAGTAACATGTCATAAATAAAAGTAGTCCATAACATCTTAAAGCTGCTGTTACTTCTTAATGCATGCAAAACTGTTGGCTCCCAAAGGAGCAGTCAACTCTGTGGCATGATAGTAGCAAATTGTTCAACATTCCATGCATCTTCCTAACCATTTGTAGGGGCTATCATATTAAAGAAATCAATTCCTTGCACATTTGCCAAGAGGAAAAAATGCATATAAGACAAACTTTCAGATGCTAGAAAGCTGAAACAATTAAAAATCCTGTGCAAAAAGTCATCTAAGATGAAAATAATGACCCAAAAGATGGTGAATAGATTTAAGCATTTACTGTAGCAGAAAGCCCCTTTTTCCTCTTGCCTGCCTTTGCTCTCCCCACTTTGGATATGTTTCTCTTTTTCTACCTTTTCTTCCTTCCTTTCTCTTTCACTTTAAGATAAGGAAATGTGTTTTAAAATTTGTATGTGTGCATTTTGTATCTCCCTTTGTATTTTGGTATTTTTATCTATTTGTGTGCCACGGCATTTGTAGCTTATATTTTATACGCTTGACCTTTTGTGACAGGGTGCCTCGGGGCTGCCCTCAATATGGCCCCCGCACCGGTCTCTGGGCAATCTCCTGCCGTGTCTCGCCTGCCACATCTTTGATGTTGATTTATTGATTAATTAATTAGCAGGAGGCTACCCTTGTCCTTGTACTGTCCCCTCCACTAGGGGACACTATCTGTGGCTCCCTCCTCCCCAATACCACAGCCCAAGCCTCGCGGATATTGCGGCCCCTCTCTCATTCTTTCTGGACCGTCTCATGTTTGTCCCTTTCCTGGACTCTATGTGCCCACCCTGGGCGCCTCAATCCGGTGCTCCCCACTCTGGGCTTGCCACGCCCACACTGGGCTCCTAGATATGGTGCTCCCCTCTCTGGGCTCGCCTTGCCCCCACAGGGCTTCTCAGTGTGCTGCACCCTGTCTAGGGCCTCAATACTGCCCCCTTCTTGGGGCTGACCTTGCCCAACCTGGGCTCCTTAAAAAATGCTGCCCTCTTCCTTGGGCTGACTGTGTCCAACCTGGGCTCCCAAATGCTGCCCCCTTCCTGGGACTGACTATGTGGCGCTTTCCTCTCTGGGCTTGCCTGTCCCCACAGGGCTTCTTGATATGGCATTCCTCACTCCAGGCTCACCTCGCCCATGCTGGGCTTCTCGATATGTTGCCTCTTGTCAAGGCCTCAATATGGCCCCCTGTCCTGGGACTGACTGTGCCCAACTTGGGCTCTTTACTTTATGTGGCCCCCTATCGGGGACTCCCAATGCCTGAACTTGGGCTTCTCAATAAAATGGACCCCTTTCTAGGGCTACTCATTGCTGGCCCCTTCCCAGGGCTCACCGAGTCCAACTTGGACCGCTTCTCAGTGCTGTCCCCTCTCTGGGGCTTGCTGTGCCCAACTTGGGCTTACCCCCCCTTCCAGGGGCCTGCTGTGCCCAACTTGGGCTCCTTATCAAATGCCCCCTCTCTGGGGCTGGGGTCTACACACCCCTGTGCTGCTACGCCGTCACTGGTGCTCTGCTGTGCCTTCTCTGGCGCTATGGCCCCACAACATGTGGGCCCCTATGAGGCCTCCTCCATCCCCTTGTAGCCTCACCCAAACCACCGATCATACATAACAGCAACAACATAAACGTAAGGCACCCGGCCACAACAACATAAGTCCCCGTCCCCGTCCCCGTCCCCGTCCCCGTCCCCTGCCCCTGCCCCTGCCCCTGCCCCTGCCCCTGCCCCTGCCCCTCTGGCTGCTGGCAGGAAACTGTCTGCCTGACCTTGGCTCTGGGCTTTATAAGAGGCAGGCCCTGCCCCTTTGGGTCAGCTGACCTTCATTAGTTGCCTAGGCAACCCACAGCTGTGCAGCCTAATCACTGCAAGGGTGCCCTCTCTGGCAGTTCTTCTCCTCTTCAGGCACAGGGCAACCTGAGTGCCCTGTGACACCTTTCAACTTTCAACAGAAGGTATTTAGTTTCATAAATAAGTAATACATTGTAACAATGTTAACAAGGGCAGGAATCAAACTGCCCTTCCCTGTATTAGGCTGGCCCCTGAAAGAGCGAGTGAATCAGTGATTGAATGTGTAACACTGTAGCAGCAGGCAGCAATTAACACCTGGGAAGCTGCAGATCAGTCAACAGAAGAACTCAATAGAAGACAATGTAACAACTGGGAAATCTCTAAACATCACTGATCAAGGGCTAGAAGCCCTGGCCTGAGTTAATCAATGCCGGGTACCAAATTTTGGGCTGAGTATCTCCAGATCAACCACTCCCAGAGCCCTATTCAAAATTCATCAACAGAATTCCAAACCTGCAAGCACATGTGGACAATCCCTGGGACTGACAGATGCCGTCCAGTAGCCACCGAGGGGGGGAAGTCCCACGAGGGTCAATATCCCCTGGATTGGGCAAACCTGAAAACTGGGGAGTCACCAAAGTCTGCCAAGGACAGATAAAAGGCAGTGAAAAGTGACCCTCATTGGCATCCTCTTGATCTCCAAGTCGACCAGACCTGTCCACCCAGAAGGACCAGCTGGCTACCCCCTTCTGGAAGATAACACCACGCTTAAAGGAACCTCAACAACAGACTCCAGCACTTGTAGGATAGGTATACCTGACTCTGTAGC
>JAGPOW010000261.1:139195500-139229881 GCA_030014935.1 Caiman crocodilus
CCCCCCCCCACATCCATGAGGTCATTTCAGATCATGACCATCAACATCCATGGCTCCAGGAAAGGTCTTCAGAGGTGCCGGGTGCTCTCCTTCCTTCAGGAGGGGGTGTACCCAATGGTATTCTTGCAGGAGACCCTGATGACTCCAGTCAGTGAACCAAATTAGTAGCTGGAGTGGGGAGGCAGTCTTTTTTAGTCTCTTCTCAGCCACCTCATGTGGGGTGGCCACCCTGTTCTCCCTGGGCCCGCACCTGAAGGTTCTCCAGGATGTCGAGTTGGTGCCAGGCTGTCTGCCGCATCTCCTGGTCCAGGCATGGGGGCTAGTCCTGAACCTTCTGAACGTGTACACCCATGCAAGGCACTCAGAGTTGCTGAATTTCTTCCGTGAAGTGGCCATATACATCGGCACCCTCAACCCTCGCAAGTGCCAGGTCCTTGGCAGGGACTTTAATGTCACGTTAGATGCATGAGACCGGTCAGGCAAGGAGTGGAACTAAGCTGCCATGGGCTTCCTCAGTGATATCCTGTTGGAGTACTCCCTGGTGGATGTCTGGAATGCCTGCCACCCCACTGAACCCCCTGCCTTCACCTATGTAAGGATGGGGGAGGAGGAGGCATGCCACTCCTGGTTAGATTGGATTTATATCTCATTGCCACACTTTGCCTGAGCTGATTCCTCTGGCATCTAGCTGACCCCTTTCAGCAATCATGACTTTGTCTGGGCCCAAGCCACACTGGGGCCTTGATGTCTGGGGTCAGCCTACTGGCATTTTAATGCCAGCCTACTGGAGTATACATGCTTCAGGTAAGCTTTCCAGGAGTTCTGGCTGGCCTGGTGGGAGCAACAGGAAGCTTTCCGCTCTGCTTAGAGGTGGTGGGAAATGAGGAAGGTGCACATCCAGCTTTTATGCCATAGCTACACTTGGTGACACACGTGGCAGAGGGAGGCAATCTGGGATCAGCTCGAGCAGGAAGTGGTCCCCATCTCAACCAACCTGTCCCTCTATGGAGAGTGTCAGGAGAAGTGGGAAGAGCTTCATTCTCTGGACAACCACCATTCCCAAGGTGCATTTGTCTGCTTACGCATCCATCTCCTTCAGCAGATGGACCATGGCTCCTGTTTCTTCTGTGCCCTGGAGATGAGGTGGGGGACCAAGAAGTACATCACCTGCCTTCTGGTAGGTGATGGTACCCCTTCATGGATCCAGACTAGATGCACCAGCATGTGAGGGCTTTCTATGAAGAGCTCTTCTCCCTGGATCCAACCAATGCCAAGGCCTGGCAGACCCTGCAGGAGGGACTCCCACAGTTCAGTGTGGGTGACCAGGACCAGATAGAAGCTCCTCTCATTCTGGCTGAGTTTTCAGCTTCCCTCCACCTGATTACTAGCAACAAGGCACTGGGCATCAATGGGCTAACCTTGGAGTACTACTAGGGTTTCTGGTATGTCCTCAGCCTGGACCTTGCTGTGGTCTGAGCCAAATATGAGGGAAGTGGGGAGCTCCCCCTGTCATGCTGGAGGGTCATGCTGACCCTTCTGCCATCTCCCATGACCTAGATCCCCATGACCTAATGAATTGACATCTTGTGTCCCTCCTCTGCATGGACTACAAGGTGGTAGCAAAGGCCATTTTGCTGCACCTTTGGGCCATGCTGATGGACATGATCCATCCCAACCAGACATAAACAGTGCCTGGATGTTCCATCTTTGCCAACATGTACCAGGCTTGATACTTCAAAGCTGGCCTGGACCTAACACACCAGAAGGGCCTGTCATTTGCCCTCATATTCCTGGACCAGGAGAAGGTTTTGACAGAGTGGATCATGGGTACCTCACAGACATGCTGAGGGCCTTTGGCTTTGGACCCTGCTTCATGCAGACCCTCCAGGTGCTGAACACCTCTGCAGAATGTTTGATCAAGCTCAGCTGGACCCTGATGGAACCCATCCTATTCAGGAGAGGCATGTACCAAGGCTGCCCGCTGTCAGGCCAGCTGTACTCCATGCTGCAAGGGAGCAGTGCAAGGATTTTTATTTATTTATTTATTTGATCTCTGGATAGCCAGGAGGTGAGAAAATCCATTCCCTCCTCCAAAAAATAGTGGGGCATTGCAAAAGGGGGCAGCATACACTTTTCTCAAAAATTAAGCCTGGTTGGCCAAAGTCACACTGGCTGATGGCCAGGTTCTGAGCAGCAGGATCACTGCTACTTCAGCCCCAGGGGGCCCACTGGATCTCAGGTAAGGCTGTTGGGGTCTCTATCCCACCCAGGGTAACCTGCCACATGCCAGAGGGTGCATGGAATAGGCATTCCCCAGAAACAACTAGCAGCAGCACAAGTTGTCCTACTGCTAGTTGTCTCTGGGAAGCCAAATATCCTTGCTTATGGGGATGTGACCTATGACTACAATATCACTCCAATATTTCTGTTTTTTTCTTTTTCTTGACATTTCAAAATGAAGCACGTGAATTTTCTCTCCATTTTAAAGCAATTCTCTATTTTAAAATTAGCTAATTAAAAATACACACACATCCCCAAGAAACCTGCAGATGAAATTAAATATTTAGGTTGACCTGAAATATCTTATCATTTTCATTTGGGTCACCAAGTTTGGGGCTGAAAGAAAACCATAATCATTTGCATAGATCTGCCCAAGATTACATTCATGTTGGTTTTGATATGAAGTACCTGTCAAGCAGATGGAATAGGATGCAGAAATTATTTTAATTAAAAAGAAGCTATTTGAAAAAAAATCACAACAAATATTTTTTTTTTCATTCTTGTCACACTATTTTTATTTTTTAAGACAGAACCAGAATGATTTTTGGTGTAGGAAACTTGTGAGATGGTTGTTAGTTTTTGTTTTAAATGAATAATAGAATTGGTGCAAAATGCACACAATAAAAAAAAAAAAAATCCACATCTCATAATGTGAAAAGATCCTGTTATTTCAACATGTTGGCTCTGCTTCATCCCATTTATATCATAGAATACTTCCTGTGGATTCCTTAATGGTTGCTAAAGCAATTAACATTAGTAATTTTGCACAGATTTGACATGTCTACATATGCAAGCACGTGCACTTGCAGCAGCTCAAATAAAAGTGGTGCAAATTTGAGCCAGGGCATTTTGCCTCAGCGCCCATTCCTGTGCATGCATTTTGGTGTGGGGCAAATTGTGCCACTTAGAGCAAAATAACCTTGCCTGGCTTCTCCTGGATCTGCAGCCAGGGGCAGCTAGAGCCTGAGGCCAGTGCCTGTGCTGTCCCCAGAAGTATAAAAAGCCACCCTGGCAAGTAGGTGAGGGCTACTACTTTTCAGGAGCTTCTGGGACCCAGCCAATTGGTACCTGGGAACACTAATCCTTATGTCAGCTGGACTGTTGAAGCAGCCCTGAGAGTGCCCTGCACCCTTTACCCACTGCAGCAGTTTGGCAGTGGGGGCTGCTGCCTGGCTGTGACCTGTTGCACACCTGCCAGACCCAGATGAGGACTGAATAGAAAGTAAAGGCATCTGTCCCTCTGGGCCAGCTGCCAATGGTCTGTAGCCTCAAAGCTGGCCTTTGTGCAGCACTACTGCCATGTGTTCCCCATGCCCAACCATCTGGACAGCTATCGCCTGGAAGATGTTCTGGATGTGGTGGTCTGCTTTGAACTGTCAAAGCATATCCTTCTAGCCTGAACTGGCCAGGAGGTCCGGCACCTCCAGCTGGGTCCAAGGTGCCAGCTCTGGGCAAACAGGGTCATAAAATCATAGAAGAATCATAGAAGTAGCAGTCGGAAGGGATTTTGTAGATCTTCAAGTCCGATCCTTTGCCTGGGCAGGAGGAAAACTGGGCTCAAATGACCCCAGCCAGATAGGCATCAAGCCTCTTCTTAAAGACTCTCAGGGTAGGAGACAGCACCACTTACCTTGGAAGTTGGTTCCAGATCCTAGCCGCCCTATCTATGAAGTAGTTCTTATGGATGTCTAAACTAAACCTACTCTCCAACAACTTGTGGCTTTTATTCCTTGTTTTTCCGAGGGGCGTAGGGGAAATAAGGTCTCCACCAAACCCTTCTGGTCCCTTCCTTCTTTTGTGAAGTCTGAATAAGTTCAGGTCCCATAGCCTCTCATTGTAGGGTCTGCCCTGCTGTCCCTGGATCATGTGGGTGGCCCTCCTCTGGACCCTTTCAATGTTATCCACATCCCTCTTGAAGTGGGCCCAGAACTGAACACAGTACACCAGCTGTGGCCAGACCAGTGTTGCACGGAGCAGAAGGATCACCTCCTTGGCCCTACTTGAGATGCAACTGTGGATGCACGATAGGGTCTGGTTGGCCCTGCTGACCGTGACATTGCATTGTTAGCCCATGTTCATTTTGGAGTCAATGATGACTCCAAGATCCCTTTCTGCCTCCATGCTCTGAAGAAGGGAGTTTCCCATCTTATAAGTGTGCTGCTGGTTACTACTACCCAAGTGCAGCACCCTGCACTTGTTCATATTGAAACGTATCCTGTTTTTGTTAGCCCACCCTTGCAACTTACCCAGGTCTTTCTGTAGTCTTTCCCTCCATACTAGCATGCCCATCTCACCCCAAATTTTGGTATCATCAGCACATTTAAACAGGTTGCTTTTCACCCCATTGTCCAAATTGCTGATAAAGAAATTGAACAGTGCAGGCTCAAGTACAGAGGCCTGGGGAACTCTACTGCCCGCTTCCCCACAAGTCGAATATGACCCATCCACCACCATCCTCTAAGTATGACCCTTTAGCCACTTAGCCAGTCAGCCCTGCCTGTTCCCCCACGCTGTATATTTGCAGTGTGGGGAATATTTTCTTATTCCTGAAGTGTCTCTTGCAGCATCTGAAAGGAGTTTGAAATGCTGCAAGAGGCATGTGCAATCTCATCTGGACGTGCCCATTAAGTGTAATCAATCTAGGAGAGTTCTACTTAGCTACCTTCCAAGCTTTCCATTCACGTAGAATTACAGTTTAAATCCTGAAATACTCCCATCCCTAATAGAATGATTTTTGTACTGAATGGCTGGGAGGGAGGTTGGTTTTTTTTATTTTTATTTTGCTTAGTATCCATTTTAATTCTTAAATATTAATGGCAGAGGGAAGTGTTTGGTGTTGTAGACTGGATAACAGGGGATTCATAATAAGACAATGGAACCTTTAATATTGGGTTCACAACACCAAATTTAGCCAACGCTAGTACCAAGCAGTGCTAATCAAGTCAATGAGATTGTTTAGATTAGTGATTCTTAACATTTTTAGAGGGAGAGCACCCCTGGTTGAAAACCATTGAGCTTAGTTTACCTCAGTGTTGCTGCCTCCAGGTAAACCTGCCCCATGCACCTGCTGTACAGCTAACCCAGGAAGGGTTATGGCTTGTGGGCATGTTTCTCTAACATTAAGGTTCTCTGATCAGCCTGAATCAGGCAGAAAAGCAAACTCAGGCTCTACCCCTTTCTAATCCAACCCTGTATAACATCTCCTGGAAACAAAAGTTTATAGATAGGTACAACTGTCCTGTATGCCTCTGTTTCTCAAAGGAGCAGAGTGGGGGAGTGGGTATTGGATCAAAAAGACCTGCAGCATGAAGCAGCTCTCCTGTCTGCTTTAGGCTTATCAGAGAGCCTTAATGCAGAAGGAATATGCCAGGGGAGGGGAGAGAGATGTGGTCATAGCACCCTTGTAGAGGACTTCTGACTTAGATTCTTCCATGCTCTGCCAAACTGAGGCCTGCAAGCAGAGTCACATGTTCTATGACATAACGTTTTAAATTTAAATGCCTTTCTGAAATAAGTATGGTTTTCCACATATCATCTGTTTCGCCGTTATTGAGGGTTGCAAATGTACTCAACAATCTATGTGTTTTAATCCCCAAAAGTAGGTTTGTGTCATCTGCTCTCTTATAGTATCCAAAATTGCTTCAGTCTTTCAATAACTGATTTCCAGACTTCAGGAGTCATTTTAAGAATCCTCAAATCCCATAAGCACAAGTCATTATGTCTCATCACAGAAAAGTGTTAAGTGTAAAAACCCCCACAACTTTACAGTATTTTTGCTTTCTATTGTTCTCTTCACTTACTGAACAGAGAAGCGTTAACACAAGATTATTCTGAAGAGAAAATAAAACATGAAAGATAGCACAATCCCTGATGGGGTTTTTTTCAACATGCTAAGTCTCTGTGGAGATTTAGAGCATCTTCCCTGGTATTTTAAATGGACAACCAGCAAAGCATTTACTTTCTGCCCCTTAAAAATATATTAAAATAAGTTATACTGGTCTGCAAAGCACTATTAAAGTTCAGTCTTGAATCACTACAGTTCTTGAGGTATGTTTTAATTGTGAGCTGGAAAAGAAGATCCTCAGCATCTCTGGAATATATAATGCAGATGTCTGATACCAAGACTTCACACTGAATTGTGAATGTATATGATAAAGTTATTAATGCCATTTTAAGAGGTTTCTAACCTTGATTCATTATAACAGACTTCTGCTTCAGAAGCCTGGTAATTTGAACTTGCAGTATAAATGAAGACTGGATTTAAGATTTTAGGGGCATATAGGATAAATAAGAAATTGTATTGGTTTTAACAGTTTCCCTGTAAAGTATGTGGTATAGGCAGAATACACGATAGTTTGGTGTGGTATAAAGGTTTTATTGGCACTCAGTTGGGATGACCTGCATAACTTATTCATGTCTTCACCACTCATGAGTAATGCAGCTCTCACAAATGCATGGTAATAAAAGCTTTTTATCACATAATACCGTTAATCATGCATCCAGTGTTTCCACTTCCCCTTCAATCACTAAGCTCGCATTTGAAAAGCAAAAGCTCTAAACTCCAAATATCGTCTGATGAAAGATGCTATATAATTGCAAAGCATTACACAACTGATAACATAGTATAGCTATGTATATGCACAAGGTGATTACTTCCATCATCACCAACTCAAAGGGAAAATATTCACAACAGCTCTGTGCTCAGATCATCACATTATACCAGCAGGTTGCTGAAATAAAATAAGTTCCGGGCTGTGGCGATTTCATAACCTATACATATTTTAAACCAATGCCTATTTGGACATTTCATTAACAAATTATAGCTACTAAAATTATGTAGAGTGTTAAAAGTTTATGACTAGACTCCTATGTATAGAAAAAATTGGCAACAGTTTGGATGCTATAGCAACCTGGCTTTCAAAACTAAGATAAAATAAACTCCCTCTCATTATCATAGTGGGTCAAGAATTCTTATTTTTGACTCACACAAATTCAAGGTTTTAATGTACTTCATCTAGCAAAGGTCAGTATTTCCCTCCTAAATCTTAAAATATACATTCTTTTGTTTTAGTAACAGAAAAAGTAATGGGTGAGTGAGAGAGAGCAGTGACTTAAGAAAATGCTTGTATTTACAATCACACAAAGGCGTCTTGTTTTCACTGAATTATATTCTGCAGAACTTACTTGTTTTTACAATCTGGCCAGCTGAGTTTAAATAGCCTAAAATGCTAGAGATGCTTATGATATCTTTAAGCATGTGAGCATGCAGAACAGTTAAGGTCAAGGATGTCCGCAGAAGAGTTTAGTAGCCCTGGTTTCAGAGCCCTGAAAATTTCTCATTTTTCTGGAGTTATGTCATTCTTCCCGTTCACTCTTCATCATTAAAACAGATTCTTCATATACCCTAATGTTTTAATTTAATGTACATTTGCTTCCTTCAAAAATAAACCTGCTTGTTATGAATTTTAAATTGGATTGTGATATCTTGTTATTTTAATTAGCATGGTGCATGAGTAACCACTAAATCTGTGTTATATAAGATCAACTTAAATTCCTTCCAATTATTAGGACACTGACAAATAAAAAGACTGTATTTGTGCTGCTTAGCAAAGCAATGCAATGTTGGGCTGTCTTCTGGACTAGGTGACATAAAAAGCTTATTAGCTCATATCTGTCTGTATTGTTTTAGCACTTCTTTTGATTGTTGGCAGTGCCTTAGCTAATTAAAAACTTTACACTGCCAAAAGTAGTGGAACAAGCTGAATATCAGCCAGTTCATTTTGGAAAGAGGAAAATCATGTTTCATCAAAATGGGGTCTTTCAGTAAACATAGATTTTCAATGTTCAGGTTCTTTTATATAAGAGAAAGCTAAATGATGACTTCCCATGACAAGATTAAAGTCACAACCCTTCCCAAAAAAACTGATTTGGGAAAGCCTAACTAACATTTAGGCAGCAAAATCTCAAAAGAAACCATAAAAATGCTGTGACAGATATTTTAAAAGACTCAAAGCAATTAAACCTGCCTACTACCATGAATTTCTCAGTAATTTTCTGAAAGACAATGCAGATGTACATGAACTACTCCCACTCTCCTTTTCATGTTGCCCAGTTTCTTCACTGATCCTGTCCCCCTATCTTCCCTGACTCTACTAAAGTATGCTGAAGTGAGAGTCTGATATTTCTTAAGCCAATTTATATTATTTTTTACTGAGGTCAGTATGTGCACTCCATTGTTCTATTAACATTCAAAAGACTGAGGTCCTCCATCAACAAGCACTTAGTGAGAAATCCTCAGTTATGGTAACTCAGATTCATGGATAGTGTCTTTAGAACCTTGAATATTTCCTATACCTCATAAACCATGTGTTGCATGAACTATGGATTCACTATTATTATGTTCAAGAAAGCAATGTGCAATTAGTAATCTTTTTCTCTCAAGCTTGGAGAACTTCATATAGATAGAACATCTTTGTACTAGCATAATACAAAGAGCAATATGAGCTTGTCCACGTTACTTCAAAATGGTGCTTCAACTCTAATATGGGAAAACCGCTTGCCACTAGTGAATAAAGAACTGTTGTCTCTCATAATCTGTCTGGTCTTTGCTTTCTACTTTATTAGCAACACGGATGTCCATTAATATTAGTTGGAATGCTGGTTTACATTGAAGGTGGGTGAATACAAAATATATTACTATATAGATAGCTATATAGATAGATATAGATATAGTCACTGGTTATATTATTCAATTATTTGTTGAGTAATAGTAACATATTCCAATTACTGTTTTTTCAGTAAGTTCACCATATATCTAGTTAACCATCATTTCTAAATAAAGCAGCATAACTAATATGGTCCATATTAAACATCAAATCTATGTTGGGGGAAATTTCCAAAAGCACCTGAGTTACCTGAGTTATTTTCTCTAACCTTGTGCTTGATGAATAGATAGATTCAACCAGCCACAAGATTGAAAATCAATTGAACATTCAAAGGCAGGCAAGGTTATTTGAGTAGATGCGATATCATTTATTAGACCAACTGAGTAGTTGGAAAAAAAAACTTCTTAGCAAGCTTTCAGGCACAATCACCCTTCTTCAGGCATAAGAAGTCTCTGATGTTTTGAGACTCCAAGGAATGAGAGAAGCTAAAATTGTGACAAGATGTCAGTGAGAATGTAAATAGGTAGAAATTAGGAAAATAAAAGGTAAAGAGGGGAGGAGGGGAAACAGCAGGGGAGGGGTGGGAGGAGGCAAAGGTGAGTAAAGGAGAATCTACAATCCTAGTAATTCGAGGTAGAAAAGAGGCTGGCTGTGAAAAAGGAGATAGGAAGACAAATGACAGAAAATTATGGGAGGGAAGAGGAGAAAGTGGAGGGAGGGGAAGAAAAATAGTATAAGAGGTCAGGGCTGACTAGCAGGTACCTGTTGAGTCAGATATCAGGTAGGTTGTAATGTGTCACAAATCCAGTGTCTATATTGAACTTTGAATCCAGTTGATTTATGAAGTGAAGTTCATAGGCTCATCTATGAAAGTTGTTTTGTAAGTTCCCTTTGAAGATTAGAACTGAGAGATCAGAGGGAGAGGGATTGTCTTATGAAATGTGTGCCCCCACAATTCGTTGGTTATTTCTGGGTTTGATAAATTTTCAGTGTGAATTCATTCTTAGAACAGCAGAGACCTCCTGAAGAAGGGTGATTGAACCTGAAATCTTGCTAAAAAATTTTTTCCAACTACTCAGTTGGTCTAATAAAATATATTACAACCACGCAAAGAACCTTGCCTGCATATCTCCTTAGACCAACACAGCTACAACCAAAAACCCTTGAACTTCCAAAGGTATTTAAGCACTTTTGAAAATATTACCTTTAGGTAATTTAAAGTATACCTCAGAGGTATAACAAACTTGGTGCCCTTGGCAAACCCCCGGGGAGAGTGGTAGATGAGGTGGAGGCGGAAGTTATTGTATGGTTCTAAGAGCAGGAAGAAGGGGACACATGAGTTCATGGGGTGTGGGTTTCAAGAGCAAGGACCATAGGACCTGGGCTCTGAGAGCATGGTTACAGGGGCAGAAGCTTTACCACTGCTAGGACTCCTACACAGTCCCTCCTACGCTATGGCTGCTGTTATCACACATGCTCTGTCCACCTTGGCTGTTACTTTTAAAGCAGCAGCAGCTGGGAACTGTTTTGGAATTTCTGGAATAGCAATGTTGCCAGAACACAGACTCTGAGGGACTAAGGGATGATTTTTGCACCCCTCCTAACTTGGCATCTAGGGCAGGTGCCTCTCTTGCCCACCTTGAGTTATACTACAGGTAAATCTGTAACTCAATCACATGGGCAGCAAAATAGCTTCAGATAAGTCACCCAATTAAAATAAATATATAAGTAAAGCTACAAGTAATCAATATTTGTGGATGAATTTATATTTAATGCTATGACAGAACTGAAGCAGCTAATCATGAAAAGACTTGAATTTCTAGAATGTAGATCAGTGGCAGGCAATGTTTTTTGGCTGGAGTGCTGAAAAACCACAATGTCTAACTTGGAAGGTGCCTGAGTGCCGGTATGCCAGAAAAAAATGAAAACAAAATAAAGGCAAGGGGCAGGAGGAAGTGGGGGGTGTTGTACATGGCAGGATGCTTTGCATATTGGTATATTTAATTATCACAAATGTTGTCTTTGTTGTGTATTCCTTTTTCATTAAGAATGTTGCAATGAGAGAGAGGGAAAAGAGAGAAATAAAAGAATGAGGATAGAGAGATAGAGAAAAAAGAAAGGGAAAGAAAAAGGAGAGCAGAGAGAGAACCAGACACATACACACACACACAGAGAACCACACACACTCACACACATACACACACAGAACCACATGTGCACAGACACAGAGAACAAGAACACACCCAGGACAGACATGCACACACACATCCAACACCAGACACATGTTCACACACAAAAACACACAACTGGAGGCAGACAAACATGCAGAACCAGGTGCATGGGTGCACAGAACTGGCCTGTTGGGCCACTGGACAGAGTTAAACCCAACAATGCCTTGGGCCATCCAGAGCACCTGTGATGCCCTGGGGAGCCAGCTTCCAGGCTGCAGCACAGCCAGTCATGACCCTGGACCAGAGCCTGCCAATCACCCAACCACTTACCCACCCTGCACAGCTAAGCCCACAAAAGTTCAGCATTCCTGGCAAGGGGCAGTGCTAGCCTCATCCCAGTGATGGGGCTGGACTCAGAGTGGGTGGCAGTCAGGAAGGCTCAGCTGCATGACCTGCTGCAAGCAGCCTGAGCTCTGTGGTTGGCAGCAGCTACCCAGAGCCAGGACTGGCTGCAGCTGGCCAGTATCTGTGTCTCTGAGATCTGTTCCAGTTCCAGTGCTGTGGGGAAGGAATGGAGAAACAGCATATAAGGCTCTGTGTGAAACCTTTCTCCCAGTGGTGATGCATAGGGGTGCATGTGCACCCCCTGAGAGTCCCGGTGCACCCCCTGACTGGTTGCACCCCTATTTAGGCAACAGGCAGGATGGGCATGTGGGAGCTCGTGGAAGTAGCCGCAGTGATCCACCACCTTGCAATCAGCCTCCTGGTCAGTGGAATCAGACACAGGGGGACCTCCCCCCACCTGGTCACTGACTGCTCACTGCAGGGGGGCTACCCCTGACTAAGGAGGCACCATTTGCCCCATGCTTTCTCTTCCTTTTGTGAGCTGTCCACCCAGAATCAACAGCATGTAAAAGATACCAGCTGGATGTAGTGACTGGCTTCCTAGTCAGTCTCCTGCTAGTCTCTCTTTTTGGAAAGGATTGGATACACCTTTCCAATATATTACAGATCAAATATATAGAAAACAGATAGAAGAAGATATATTACACAGAGAAGATATATCACATACACATATATTAAATGCATACAAGATATATTATACAAAAGCACAACAAACATTATGAAGTGTCCTGGAAAGGCAAGTGACAGATCTTATGGCAGGGGAATGTGGGGGGATAGAAGGGGTAGAGGGAGAACTGCAAGCCCTCCCTCAAAACTTAGATGCACCCTCTTGCATGGGACGTCCCCTTCTTGCACAGAGTGTGATACTATCTCCCAGATCTTGGTGGTCCGCAGGTAATTCCTTGAGGCCACTGAGAGCCTCACCACTGGCAATGGCCTCCTTATCCAGGTGATCCCCATAGTGAGGGAGTTTCTTCAAATGAAGAAGTTCCAAAGGAATGATGTTCTTGCCTGGGGCAAGTCACTGTCACCAGAGGTACAGGCACTGGTGAAGCAGCTGAAGGAGAGCACCAAGAAATGGCTGAATCTGTTGCAGTCCAGTATGGTCCATGTGCTGGTGGCTATGTGTGACCCAAGGGTGAAGGGGAGTATGTGCACCAGCAAAACCCTGCATCATTGGACAGAAGTGCTGGTGAACAGAGTCAGGGATGCAGAAGGGCAGAGGCAGGGGGACATGGAAGAGGGGGATTCACTGTTCCATGCCACCACTCCATTCATCAACCATTCTCCTCCAAGACAGGTGCTGCCAATGTGGGCCAAGGGCATAGCTTTCATGTTAGGGTCCAGAAGCACTAGACCCCAGCATAAGGAAGGTAGCACTCAGACCTCAATGCCTACCTATCTCACCGAGGACATGGAGTCACTGCTCTGTGATCCCTTAGCATGCTGTGCAAGCTGCAACCAGATGTGGCAGGATCAGGCCACAGTTGCCTGGGAACACCTGTCCTGTCCACTAAACAGTGTTCCAAGTGAAAGGGTGTTCAGTATTGCTGGGGATGTTCTGTTACCCCACCGCACCTGCTTGGATCCTGCTTTGGTGAAGCAGCTGGTGTTACTCAAGGTGAACCTCCCACTGCTGGACATACCCAAGGTCCACATGCAGATGAAGTGAGTCCCACCTTCCTCACTCCTATTTCCTTTTTAAGTTATTTTCTAAACCATTTAATAACCTGCTCTCATAGCTGGAGGTGGCACTCACTGTATCACCAACCAATAAGGGAAGAACATCTCTCTGCTGATCTCCTGTGCCGGGATAAACTTGGAGGTATGGCCTCAGGTCATGGGAAAGGAGGAGGTCCCAGGACCTGAGCATGACCACTAAAACTTCACTCTGCCAGGGTCAGGAAGCCTAGTGTGACTGCCATCAGAGTGGCAGCCCCATAAAATGCCAGGAACGAGGATCTCCCTGGTGAAAAGCAGGTAAGAAATCCCATAAGCTTCAGTCACCACACACACACACACACACACAGTCCTGGCTGGAGAGGGCCCAGACCCATCATTTCTTTGACAGGCCTGAGGCTTGCTGATTGTAGTGGAGTTGTGAGGCTCCAGATGAGCTCAGCTTAACTGCTTGGGTTGCCAGCGTTTGGGTTGAAAAATCCTTCATCAGGCTGAGGAAGTTATTGCAGTTGCTGTGGGTGCTGTTCCTGGATGGAAGGAATAGTAAGGAAGCCAGAGGCTGGCATACAATGCAGGCAAGAAAGCCAGTCAGTAAAAAAGGAAATAGCATCAAGGGGTAAGAAACAGGCTGGGGGTAGGGGGCAGAGAAGGGGGATGTTGCGGCTCAGGTAAAAGTGGAGAGGTACCTGGGGAGTCAGATGTCCAGCAGGTTGTAGTGTGTCAGAATTCCAACGTTTATGTTGAATCCATGAGTTTCTGCACCTACTACCTAGGAGGTTGATGAAGTGCAGTTCGTAGGCTTATCTGTGAAAAGTGGTTTGTGAAACAGAACGGTGCTTTGAAAATGAAATGAAACATAGATATGAAACATTGTCCCTTCAAAATGGTGAAATGGAAGTTGAAACAAAATGGTGCTGTTTCAAATAGCCCAAGTTCCTATTTATCTATCTTCTTGAAATCAGCAAGCTTCATGATCTGTAGAGTGGAAAAAAATACACATTCCATGTTTGACCTCTCATTTAGAAGGCATCTTACAGTTTTTGTTAGCTAAGCTTAAAGAATTCCAGCTAGTCCTGCTTGGGGGTCTCCTACTCATAGTTATTCTGTAGGTCTTAACATGTTCTGTTTGATATATTGTAAGCCTTGTAAAATAATTGAGCTCCTAATGAGAGTATATTCTCAGTTGTGAATATGGCTTGTTTTAATTAGTCAAAGTTAAGTATGATAGATGTTGAGGAAATACAAGAATCACTGAAGGAGAGAGATTAGTTGAAAGAGGGTATATATATATGCACTCCAAGACATCTGGAAGATACAACCCTGCAGAGTAGAGAAATGAAGGGAGGTATGTGGTATTAAGATATTGAACAGAAAAAAGTGTGGTAGTAGATAACAGGAGGGAATGAGACACAAGATCCAAGGGAGAAAATAGAACCATAGGGAAACAAAAGTTGTTGCAGAGGTTACTACTGAAGAGATGCTACTAATGGCTCTCAGGGCAAGAGATCCTTAAATGTAACTGTGAAGAGATTTTTTCTACATACCTCATAATAATATTATGTTTATTATCTTCTTTCATTATATTGTAGCAGCTTTTACAAATATTTAATATTGTCAATTTTCAAGAAGATTAAGTTTATATTTTTCAAGTGTATATGCTGTAGCAATTTTACAGAACATTTTACTACAGAAATGATTGTAAGAAGTTTTATGTATTAATGAGTGAGAAATTTGAAAGGAAACATTGTTGGGGAATATTTAAAAAAATCTAACAAGTAAAATAAGGCATTTAAAGTTTGTCATTACAGACTAACATTTATGAAACTAAATGCTTCCAGCTTTTAAATGTTGTTGGACTAGTTCTATGCAGATAAAATGGTCATTTATAAAAATATTAAGATTAAGCTATTATTGCTACATTATCAGGACAAAATACATTAGACTATTTTATTTAAACTTGTACATTCATACAGATTTTTCATAATTAGTTGACAGGCTTTCCCTCACTCAGCTTTTGGGTCCTTGATCCCACTGGTTACCTATGTTCTATTTCAGAGTGACCTTTTGGATCAGCTCCTGAGAAAGGGACATTTACCTCTTTAAGGGGATGGAGTGCACACAGTCATATACAGTAAAGCAGGAAGCTCTCTTTAAAATAACCCCCGTCTACTAGAAAACAGCAGTACTGCAGGGGGGACTTACACTCCTGCTTGCAAACAAAGATGTCTACCTGTTTGGTCTAATAGAAACTTTGCGGGACTTACCCATGACTGGGCAGTGGGCATTGAAGGCTACAGGCTATACAGGCAGGATAGATTGGGGGAAGGGGGGGAGGAGTTACTCTATATGTTAAGGAATGATATAATCCTCTGTAATAAAGATAGGCACAGAGAGTGGGCAAATTGAAGTTCTATGGGTCAGATTACAAGGGGGGAGGGATGAAAGGGACTTGGTATTGGGGGTCTACTACAGACCCCCACACCAGGGGAAAGATTTAGACCTAGAATTCTAAAAACAGCTCTTAAAGGCAGCATGCTCAAAAGACCTAGTTGTCATGGGTGACCTAAATTACCAGACATCTGCTGGGAGGAGCAGTTGGCCAGGTTTGCCCATTCATGTAGGTTCTTAACCTGCATACAGGACCTGCATCTAACACAGAAAACATCCAACTAGGGGAGATGCTTTACTTTACTTGATACTGGCCTCAGGGAAGGACTTGGTGGGGAAGCTACAGGTACAAGGTAACCTAGGGGGTAGTGACCACCAGCTGATAGGATTCACTATTGGGCATAAGGTGGGAAAGACATATAGTAAGGCATTAGTGCTCAACTTCCAGAAGGACAACTTCAACAAATTCAGGAGATTGTTTGGGGTGGGTCTGAGACATAATCACATTTGTGAGATGGGAGTCCAAGAAGGGTGAGAGTTCCTCAAGGGACTTATCCCACAGGCACAGAGGGACACCATCCCAGTACACACAAAGAGTGACAAAAGAGCCAAACAACCTTCTTGGCTCAGTAGGGAAATCCAGGGGAGCCTTCAGAGGAAAAAAGAGGGCTACAGGCTGTGGAAGTAGGGGCAGCTATCAAAGAGGAGTATACCAACTTGGCTTGCACTTGCAGGGAAGCAGTGAGAAAGGCCAGAGCAGATACAGAACTCAAGTTGGCAACAAAGATTAAGGATAACAAGAAGTCCTTTAAGTACATAGGGAGCAGGAAGAAGGTGAAGGGTAACATAGGGCTGCTACAGAATGGATTAGGGCAACTCATAACTAATAGGATGGTAAAAGTGGAGCTCTTAAATAATTTCTTTGCTTCTTTTTCCTGGACACAGATACAAATGCATCTCTCAATGAGTCTTTAGGCTGGAGTGAGAGTAGTACCAATCCACCAATGATTAGCACTCACCTAGTGAAAGAGTACTTGGAAGGGTTGGACATATTTACATCAGTGGGCCCTGATGATCTTCACCCAAGTGTACTAAAGGAATTGGCTGATGACATAGTAGAACCACTGGTGTAGCTGTCCCAATGGACTGGAAAAGGGTCAGCAAGGTCCCTATCTTCAAGAAGGGGAGGAAGGATGACTTGGGTAATTATAGGTCGGTTAGCCCCACCTCTATTCTCGGCAGGACCTTAGAAAAGATCATTATGGATCACATTTGCAGGGGGCCAGTGGGTAGTACAATGGTAAGGGTCAACCAGCATAAGCTTAAAACAGGCAGATCCTGCCTGACTAAGCCGATCACTATTTATGACCAGGTCACAAAGTACTTAGATGCAGGGGAGGAAGTAACATTATTTACTTAGATTTTAAAAAGGCTTTTGACACAGTGTCAGACCCAATTCTAATGCATAAATTGAGTAGCTGTGATGTGTTTTTTTTCATAGTAAGGTGGCTGAGAAATTGGCTTATGGGACATACCTAGAGAATGGTAGTGGGTGGGGCAGTTTGTCCCTGGAGGGATGTGGGAAGTGATGTCCCCCAAGGCTCTGTCCTTAGACCAATACTGTTTAATTTCTTCATCTGTGATTTGGATAAGTGTTGAAAGCACCTTGTCAGGTGTTCAGGAAGATTTGGACAGACTGGGGAAGTGGGCAGATCAGAATAGGATGCAATTCAACAAGGATATATAAAAGATGCTACACCTGGAGAGAAAGTATCTCCAACACACCTATAGACTGGGGGAGGGGAAGGGGGGTACTATTCTGTGTACCACAACAGTGGAAAGAAATCTTGGAGTCATGGTTGATGGAAAAATGAACATGAGTCATCAGTGTGATGAGGTAATAAGCAAAGCTAACTGCACACATTCTTGCATCAGGTAGTGATAATTCCCCTCCTATGTGGCATTGGTGAAGCTGCATATGGAGTACTGCATCCTGTTTTGGGTGCCACATTTCAGGAGGGATGTGGATAACCTTGAGAGTGTTCAGAGAAGGGTTGAGGGCCTTCAGGTAAGATCCTATGAAGACAGACTGATATCTGAATATCTTCAGCCTCCTCAAGAGAAGGCTGAGAGGCAATCTTGTGGATGCCTACAAACTCATTGTGGGTGGGGGAGAATAGATTTAGCTTGGACATAAGGAAGAAATTCTTTATGGTAAGGGTTGCCAAAATATGGAATGGGCTTCAAAGGGAGGTGGTGCTGTCCCCTACCCTGGAGATGTTCAAGAGGAGATTAGGCAAGCATCTAGCTGGGGTTACTTAACCCCAGTTCTCTTTCCTGCCTAGAGCAGGGGGTCAGACCTAATGATCTACCAGGTCCCTTCGAACTCTAGAAATCTATGAAATCTATGAACATTGTAAATATAACAATAAAGCATTGCTCATCTGATCAATCCCCCTTTTTCTAGCTCTCTCTTATTCTAATTGTAGAACAGTGTGGATTTTCAGGTATTTAAAAGTGAATTTGGGATGCTGCTTCAGCAGTCTAGCTGAAACAAGAGGCCTGTGTTCCCAGATACCAATTGTCTGTGCCCCAGAAGCTCCTGAGTTCAAGTAACCCTGAGCTGCTGGCCAGGGTAGGTTTTTGTACTGCTGGGGCCAGGACAGTGCAGCTTTTTATACTGCTGGGGACTGTTACATCTCAGTTCTGTGTTCGTGGGAACTCTGATACAGGATGCAGTCTGTCTGACTCAAAAATAATTCCCCTTCCCTCCCCTCTTCTACCTAAATGAAACTGATTAAGATGCAGTGAGAGACACAGCTAGAGACCCTCCAGATAAGGATGACAAGAGTGAAATAACTGCCCTAGGTCTCATTTGCATACGAGATGGAATCAAATGACCATTAATTTACAAGAAAGGTAAAAAACAGAAAGCCTGAAGCAGAGACTGTAGTGAATTCTGGGACCACAGAAGCAGGGGAGCATGGCATCATGGGGAATCTGTGCTCCAAATGTTAATCAATCCATGTTCACACACATCCGGCTCAGCCCTTATCAGACCAGTTCTAATCCGGATTTACAAAGGACTTTACCCACGCACACGCACACGCACACTCACTTCTAAGTTTAATAGGCATCTCGGGCTGTACATTCCCCAGTCCCACTATGGGAGGCATATTTAAACTTGATTGACTAAAACTCAGTTGCCAGGTTAGGGAATGCTGAGGAAAAGAGACTGAGTCAGAGGGGGTATGGGCAACATTTGAACAATGGTTAAAGGTTCATCACAGAATCATGCCCATTGGATCCCTAACCACAGGCATTGTCATATTTTTCCTGGGACAACTTGTGAAAATCCTCCTGCCCAAAGGTTATAAACACCCTAATAATTGCCTTAAGTCTGTTAAAAGACTATAATCAGATCTGGAAAAGTCATGCTAAGCTGACTTGTTCACAACAAGTAAAAATCCAAAACCCTGATGCTGCAAGCTACCTGTTGTTTCTGAAGAAACCATGAGATATCCCATCAGTATATCTGCTATCCATAGGAATTTCAAGTTGGCTCCCAAGTGTCTGGGTGCTCCCTAACCTTACGTGTTTCCAGATTATCAATCAATTTATTGAGATGTTCAAACCAGATAACCCCTTGTCAAGAGAAAAGACAATAGTTTAGACTATTGAGAATGCTTTGAAGCAACTGAACTGAGGGCATAAAAATCTGTAAAAAGCAGCAACATGGGTACTTCAAAAAGAAAAATCGTGTGCTGACACCACCTGCTGTTGTTCTCGGGACACTGAAAAAACATATTGTCTCCCTTCAAGGTTTGTGCTAGGAACTTTACCTGGCAGCTTTGAGACCCAAGTGCCTCGGACTGGTGAGATCTCAGCACTCTCTCTCTCCTTTCTGTCTAGGCATAAATTTCTGAACCTGAACTGTACTAGTTAAGCTTGAGCTAAGTTTCCCCAAATACTTAGGGAAACCAGAGTAGTACTGTAATTGTTTGGGTTTGTTTTTCCTTTGCATGTCTATTACTATTAGTATCATTAGTACTATTAGTACAAGGGGTCCAACCCCCCAACAGAGGATTCAGCCTCACGCAAGGGATTCAGGCCCCCAACAGGAGGATCACCCCCCAATAGGGGTTTCAGCCTAGGGGTTTGCCTCCCCAAAAGGAGTTTGGTCCCCACACATGGTGTTCAGCCCCCACAGAAGGGGTTTGGACCCCCAACAGGGGACTTCTCCCTCACACAACTGGTATGGTCCAATGGTACAGTGGGAAGGTAGGGGGGCCCGGGCTATGGCCACTGGGGCTATCACCCTGCCCAGCACTGTGTGGGTGGGGCCCAGCCAGGCAAATGGAAGCCAGATAGCAGGTAAGTGCTGGGGGGGTTGTTTTGTTTTTTAAAACTATGGGGTAGGAGGTCAGGGATCAGGTAGCTTTGGAGGATGTGGCCAGCCATAGTGAGACAGAGACAGCAATCAGTTAGACACTATTATTGATATACCTACAGTGTTAAAGTAAATCTCTTATCAGAATAATAAAGTGAACTCTAATTCATGTATTCATGAATTCATGAATTCATATTTTACTGCCCTCCCACAGGGGTGATGGCTCCCAGCAGGGGTTTGGTTCCCACAGAAGGCCTATGCTCCCCCCACACTGGGGGTTAAGCCCCTATACAAAGGATTTGACCCTCCAACAGGGGTTCAGCCCCTCAAAAGAGGGTACAGCCCCCACAGGGGTTACCCACATTCCCCTCCCTGGCCCCCTGATTGCTGCCTCACCTGGTCTCATCCCTCACCAGATACTGTAGCCCCGCCAATGGCTGCCTCAGCCCACCCCACCTCCCAACTTACACCCCCAGGCCCAGAAGGCTACTCCCACAACCCAAGGCACTGTCGCTTAAAAAAAAAAACTCAGAAAAAGAACAGAAAAAATGGGGAAAAAAGCCTTTGCTTACCATAAAAGTGGTCGGGAGGACGGGTCCAGGGCCTCCTTGCAGATCCCCCCAGGCAGCACAAGGCAGCTGGAGCTGTCACCCTGCTCTCACTGTGTGGGCAGGGCCCCAGTGAGCCAGACAGCAACTGCCGGTAAGTGTCATTTTTTGGGGGGGGGTTTACAAGTATGGTGGGGGGGTAGGGATTGAAGAGGGGCTTTGGGGAGAATGGGTCTAGCCAAGGCAGGGGTTGGGGCGTCAGGGCATCTGGCAGGGGAGGGACCTGCCAGGGCAGGGGTTGGGGGCCTTAGGGGACTGGAGGGGGGAGAGGCTGGCAGCAGCAAGGGGAGGGGACTTCATGGGGTGGCAGGGGGAAGGGCCAGCCAGGGCAGGGGTTGTGGGGCTTTGGGGGGCACTGGTTGGGGAAGGGGCCAGCCGTGGCAGGAGTTGGGGGCCTCGGGGGGACTGGTTAGGGGACAGCCAGAGCAGGGGTCACAGGGGCAGGGGGAGTGGGTGGGGCCATTGTGGGTCCCCCCATGGTCCCCTCCCCCCTCATTGAGCCCTTACTCACCGACAGCGGAGCTGTGGTGCTGAATCATGGGGCCAGATATTGTAGGTGTCGGGGGCCTCGCTGGGGCTGATGAGGGACGGGTTGGCCACAGCAGGAGTTGGGGGAGCTGGGGGAGTGGGCTGGACTGTTGGGGTCACCTCATGGCCCCCTCCCCCTCCTCGTCCAACCTCCCCAACCCCTGACTCACCAGCACTGAAATCCTGGTACTGAAACATGTGGCCTGACCTGCAGTGCATTTCAGCACCAGGGAGAGGGGCCAACCCTTTGCTCTGGTAGCCAGAGCATTTCCATGGAAGACCCAGCCTCTGGCTGGCTCAGGACATTGTCCAGAACCATACCCTGCTCTGGTTTTTTAACGTTGAGTTTTTTAGCCCCATGAATATACAGGGGTTTATTTTTTCCCTGAGCTGCAAACTTGCAGCCCGAAGAGCATTTTTTTGTTTCTGCACATGCCTGTTGCCTCACCTCAAAGGGGTTTGACATGTAGCAAGAGGCACATACACACTTATATGGATGTGCCCCATGTGTCTAGAAAAAACAGCCTCACCTGCTTTCTCTTCCAAGCTGCTTTCCTCTTGACAATCTCTCTCTCTTCCCCCTGTGTATCTGTCTCTTTTTCAAGACTCTGTCTTTATGCTGTCCTTCTCGAAACGGTCTTCCTGTTACTAGAAACAGCAGGGAATCATTTCAGGCTCTTAAGGGACATTTAATGTTTTAACACAGGCAAGTTAGCTCCTTGTTGGATGCCTTATTACTCACTAAGAGCACTCTAGGCCACTCTAGGTGGCTCCAGCACAATTAACAGTTTTATTGGAATTTTTCCTAGTCCCTGGTTAGCTCAGTGTAACTGTAATAAAGAAATGGGGGAGAATAATCAAATTGCTGGAACAGCAAAATTAGTGAAAGTATTTCTGTTAACTGTACATTTATTGTTTCTGGGACACTCAGTCTTATTGTGTTTGAAACAGTACTAGAAATTACCACTGTTCTCAAGTGGGATTATCTTCTATGCACCTTAATTTCTCTCTGTCAAGATCTCTCTCTCTCTCTTTCTTTGCCTCCTATCTGGATTTGTTAGAACTATATATAATAAACTTGTTATCCCTGATAGCTGGTGGGAAAGGGAAATGCCTGTGATGGAGAGAAGTTAGGAGCAAGCATATATTTGCAAAACTGGACCAGTAACAAGGGAAATCAATGTTTGCAAAAAATACCATTAATAAAGGAATTTAAAGTCTTTCTTCCATTTATTAACTCACAGAAAATTAATTTGGGTACTATGTTTCCAAAATCTCCTTTTAAACTAGATACATCGAGTTAAATTTTTCCCTCTCTTGACTGATTTATTTAGAACACTGACATGTATATTAGCCCTAAGAAAAGGAATATTTAAACCAGAGACTCTCTCCTTGAAGTGCTTTAAGGATGTCAGACTAGATGGCCTGCTCTAGGCCCCTTCTGACCCTAGATACTATGATATAACTATGACAAAACTTGTATTATGTGCGGGTAAAGCAACATCAAGTTTTTCCTTCTTGAGACATTACAGTCATAGTCTGCTGTCATATTACAATGTAGAGCTCCAACAAAAAAAGTCACAGGTATTTTTTGAAGTCTAGAAAATTCTGAAGATGAATGCAAATAAAGAAACTTCCAGAGCTCATATCTTAATAGCAAGTGAAATCTTTGGATGAGAAGAAATGAACTGATAGCAGCCAATTCCTCACTGTGATAATCTTGTCTTTATGAAGTATCAGAACTTTGTGCTTTACGTGTTGTATTTCCTGGCTGTGTGTGGATGGTTGTCACATAATGGTTATTTAGTCATGGAGACATAACCAGCAAAAATGAGACCACAGCCTGGTCCTTTGTTTATCTAGTGATTTACATGGTCTGAAGTATGTGCATCTTCCTCTGTCCCACCCAGGAATCTTTCATCCTTGATATATTTCATACAGCTTCACCTTACCTTCACCATCTTGTAAGCAAACAAAGGAAGTACAGGTTGGATGGACTGTTAGGTAGATACAAAGCTGTCTGGCTCATCAGGATCAAAGAATCAATGGCTTGATGTATGGATGGCAGACAGTATCAAGTACAGTTCCCCAGGTGTCAGTCCTGAGACCGATTTTGTTCAATATCTTCATCAAGAATTTGGAAGATGTGATGGAGTGCACTCTCAGCAACTTTGCAGATAACATCAAGCTGGGTGTAGTAGTAGATACACTGGAGGGTAGGGCTAAGAGTCAAGAAGACCTGGAAAAATTGAAGAGTGAGGTAAAAAAAAATATCTCATGGGGTGTGTGCAGATGAGCACACATGTGTCTCTTGCCCCACCTCAAACCCTTTTGAGGTGGGGCAAGAGGCTTGTGCAGGAATGAAAAAAATGTTCCCTACACTGCAAGCTTATCCAGATATCCAGTTTATCAAGAAATACAGCAGGCTAAAAAACCCAGCACTGTTGCGGGGGGGGGGGCATATCTCCTGTGTGGGGATTGTACCCAATGTCAGGGGGGCTGTAGCCCCTGTTGTGGGATTTTAGGCTCTGTGTAGGGACCATTGCCCTGTGGGAGGGCATCAAAATATATATTCATGAATTCATGAAACTTGTCTTTAGAGTTCAGGGGGTGGGGTTTATGATGATAAGAGACATACTTTGACACCGTAGATATATCAATAATATATTGTCCAAAAAACTGCTCGCTTGCTCGCTCTTGCGCTCTCTCTCACGTTCTCTAGTGGTCTTTTGTGTTACTTGTAGAGGAACATGGATTGGGGGTGTATTTTACAGAGTGACTTAGGGATTTTTTTAGCAGAGATTTTTTTCAGTTTTCCAATAGGGAGCACCAGAATTCCTGCTAGGATGCTGCCTGCTCAGAGCTGGCATCTTAGACCCCGCTAGCTGTGGCTGACCTCCTGGCCAAATGGGGCCAGGGGGACATTCTTTGACAGTACAAAGCAGGCCACCACACCTGGAACACCTGGACAGTAGTTACTTAGTTGGCCAGGCAAGGGGCACACATGGCGGTAGTGCCACACAGAGGCCAGCCCCGCAACCAAAGCCCACTGGCAGCCAGCCCAGAGGAGCAGATGCCTCTACTGGCTGTACAGTCCCCATTTAGTTCTGGCAGATGCACAGCAGATCACAGCAAGGCAGCAGCATCCACTGCTAGATCATTGCACTGAGTAGAGGGTGCAGGGAACTCTCAGTACTGCTTCAGCAGTCCAGCTGACAGAAAGGGTAGTGTCCCCAGGTACCAATTGGCTGGGTCCCATAAGCTCCTGTTTATTTGTGTCCTTCATGTATCATGGGCTTTAAGGCCCACCTGGCTAACTAATAGCCCCTATCATGTGGGGCCAATGGGTGAAAGATACAACAGAATTATTGGGATAAAAAAGGCAAAAAAACCATGATAGGAGTGTTGTGTGGGTGAAAGGGTCAAAACATGAAAACAATTTAGAGGGCCAGGGTGAAATAGGACCCCTACTAAATGGGCAGAAGCAATTGGTGACAGACAGGGAGGACAAGGCTGATCTCCTCAAGGAGTTATTTGCCTCAGTGTTCTTAAGTAAGGGTCAAGACAAGTCTCCCACTGAGATTGTAGAGAGGCAGCTGCAAGGCACCAGACTACCATACATAGACCCTGAGATAGTGCAGAGTGACTTGGAGGAAGTGCCTTTAAGTTGACAAACCCGGATGAGCTCCATCCAAGAGTACTGAATGCACTGGCTGATGTCATTGCACAGCCACTGGCGGGAATATTTGAACACTCGTGGTGCACAGGCCAGGTCCCTGAGGACTGGAAAAGGACCAATGTGGTCCCCATTTTCAAGAAGGGGAGGAAGGAGGACCCAGGCAACTATAGGCCAGTCAGTCTCACCTCCTTTCTTAGCAAAGTCTTTGAAAAAATGATCAAGGCTCACATTTGTGAGAGCCCGGCAGGACAAATTATGCTGAGGGGAAACCAGCATGGATTTGTAGCAGGTAGATCATGCCTGCCTAAGCTAGTCTCTTTTTATGACCAGGTTACAGAACGCCTGGATGTGGGAGTAGGTGTTGATGTTGTATACTTAGACTTCAGGAAGGCCTTTGATACGGTATCCCACACCTTACTGGTGAACAAGTTAAGAGGCTGTGACTTGGATGACTATATGTTCCAGTGGGTGGTGAATTGGCTAGAGGGTCACACCCAGAGAGTCATAGTCGATGGGTCAGTATCGACCTGGAAGGGTGTGGGCAGTGGGGTCCCACAGGGCTCGGTCCTAGGACCGATACTCTCCAATGTCTTAATCAGTGACTTGGATGAGGGAGTGAAGTGTACCCTGTCCAAGTCTGCGGATGACACAAAACTGTGTGGAGAAGTGGACATGCCGGAGGGCAGGGAACAGCTGCAAGCAGACCTGGACAGGTTGGACAAATGGGCAGAAAACAGAATGCAATTCAACAAGAAGAAATACAAAGTGCTGCACCTAGGGAGGAAAAATGTCCAGCACACCTACTGTCTAGGAAATGAACTGCTTGGAGGAATGGAAGTAGAAAGGGATGTTGGAGTCCAAGTGGACTTCAAGATGAACATGAGTTGTCAGTGTGATGAAACCATCAGAAAAGCTAATGGCCCTTTATCATGCATCAGCAGGTGCATGACGAACAGACCCAAAGGAGCTGGTCAGACCGCAGTTGGAGTACTGCATGCAATTTTGGGCGCTGCACTTCAAGAGGGATGTGGATAACCTGGAGAGGGTTGAGAAGGGACACTAGTATGGCCAAGCCCTGTGAGGAGAGAGTGGGGCATCTAAACCTCTTCAGCCTCCACAAGAGAATGTTGACATGTGACCCTGTGGTTGCCTATAAGTTCATCACGGGGACACAGGAGGAAATCGGTGAGGTTTTATTTACCAAGGCGCCCCCGGGGGTTACAAGAAATAATGGCCACAAGCTGGCAGACAGCAGATTTAGACTAGATATTAGGAAGAAATTCTTCACAATTAGATTGGACAAGGTCTAGAATGGACTCCCAAGGGAGGTGGTGCTCCTCCCTACCCTGGGGGTCTTCAAGAGGAGGTTGTATAGGTGTCTAGCTGAGGTCATCTAAACCCAGCACTCTTTCCTACTTGTGCAGGGGATTGGACATGATAATCTATTGAGGTCCCTTCCGACCCTAGCATCTATGAATCTATGACTTTATGAATTGTGCCTGAGGGGGACACTAATCAGAGCCCACCAGGCTGCACCCACCTGTCCTCAACGGCATCCTAGGAACTGGTGGATGCTATTTACTGGTGCTCCACCCGGAGACGTGCATGGACCAGAGAGAGGAAAGCACCCCCACAGTCTCTGGGTACCTTCCCAGCCACAGTCTCCTTTCTGGTCAAATAGAGGGCCCACTTGGCCAGGGCCAGAAGAAGGTTGACCAAGTGGTCCCAGAACTTGGTGGGGCTGTAGATGTGGAGATCAAAAACAAGAAGTTTGGGGGGTGTTCAAACCAGAACCTCAAGAGGTGGCTCTGGAGCTAGAGGTGGGGGAGGGAGCTGCAGCCTGGTGCATGTGAGGGAGGATCTCCCTGAAGACACCCACGGCAGCCTGGTTCCACTTTGGCCTGACTGGTCTCATCCATCTAGGGTGACATAGAAGTCCTCACCAAGGACCAGGCACTCGCAAGGGTTGAGGATTCCGAGTTATGTGACTGCCTGGCAGAAGAAATCCACTGACTCCAGGTCCTTTGCTGGGACATACATGTTCAGAAGGTTCAGAGCCAGCCCCCACATCTGGATCCAGAGGTGCAGCAGGTGGTCTGGCACCACCTCAATGTCCTGGAGACCCTCCAGATGCAAGCCTGGGGAGAACAGGGTGGCCACCCCAGATGAGGTGGCTGATAGGTGACTAAAGAGGACCCTGCCTCCCCCTTTGTACACCAAGTTGGTTTGTTGGCTGGAGTCATCACGGTCTCCTGCAAGAATACCATGGGGTACCCCTCCTCCTGGAGGAAGGAGAGCACCAGGCATCCCCAAAAGACACTTCCTGCAGCCATGGACATTGAGGGTCATGATCTTAGATGATCTCATGGTGGGGGGCGAGTGGAGTAGATGGTTCAGCCAGGGCCTCACACATCACAACACCCGGTGTGGGGCCCACCAGTTCACATAGCACCCTCCCATATTCATAGATGGCATCTATGAAACTGCAGGCCCTCCTATAGATCTGGGCGTTGCAGCTTTTGGACCCCTTGTCTTCCCCTGCCAGCACCCTCACAGTGGTGAGGATGCAGTCAAAATCTCCCCAGAGGTTGAAGGCTAGTTGTACTTTGCTGGCAGACAGGTAGGTGTAGTCATGGTCAAGAAATTCAAATAGCTCATCCCTGAGGACTGCTGGGACTGAGAGGTCAGCAGTGTCCATGGAGCATGTTGGTTTTGGGTGTCCTCCTCCTGGAGCTCAGAGGACTCTTCTGGCATCATCTGAACCCTGTGGTCTGCTGAGACCCCAGACTCCAGTTGGGACTGGGAGAGCTCTGCAGCCCCCTGGGACTGGGGTGCAGGGTAAGGGTCAGGGTGGGGATCCTTCACAAAGTGGTGGGGTAGAGCTGGAGCCCAGCAGGGTGGGGGGGGACAGTTTGTGCAAGGTCCCTGATGATATTGTAGCAAAACCCCCAGTTTTTCTTTTTTGTTTGTTTTAAAATTCATTCCCTCCCCTTCCCCAACCATTTCTGACTTTTCACTTCCTATCTATTCCCTATAGATAAGTATAAGTGAACTCAAATTTAGGATAAGCTTTAAACATTTTTATTTTGGTACCAAGTTTTTGGTATTGGATATCCATTGTATTATATTGTATAATTATTAGGTCTGTATTAATTTTTACTGTTTTATATTGAATATGAAAATAATAATAATACATTTTTATTATTTCACATGGATATTATATGGTTTAGGACTATGTTTTTAAGTGAACCAAAGCCATGTCAAGTTTCCATTTTATATGACAAGCCTCCATCTTGTGTCCTCTGCCTGGGCACTCCATGTTCCAATAATATAGTTCATTGTACCCCTCCTATGTAAACTGGTTCCCAGATGAATGAGAATGATTGAGAATGACTGAAATACAATGGTAGCAGGCTTCTACTGAATGGCCTGTAATGACTGGGCCATCACCTCACATTGATTCACCCAGGAACCACAGACCTCACCCAGGACCAGAGACAAGATCAGTATTTGAAAAACAAAAGACACTGCAGAACCAGCAACTCTACCATTGTACCCCACCATTACAGACACCCAAAACTGCACATTCCTGCATGAAGCACACATGTTCAGTACATCGGGGCTGACCCTTGCCTGGGCATGCCTCCTGTCACTGGTGTCACACACAGTCTGCCCCTATAAAAAGGAGCAGTGAAGACAGACCCAGTGGAAACATCATTTCTATCTGGACTAGACAAGTTTCACATCACCTATCCACCCCAAAGACCGTACCAGCGACCCCCTCTGGACAACACTGACCTGAGGGAGACTCCAACTGGCCATCGAGGATCAACTTCTAGCCTGGGATAGGTAGATATTACCTGCACACCTCCTCCTACAATAAACTTTCTCTCTTTCTTTCTGTGTCTCTCTCTTCCTGAACTTCAGTGGACTTTAGCCCCTGCACCAAGCCTCTCTAACCCTTGCTGCCATTGTGCATGCGTGCATGTATACATGCAAGGGAGCCAATTCAGCATTGTGTCACCATCTCCCCTGTTCAATAAAACCACTGTCATTTACAACCCCGAATTGGGTCATGTTTTACTGAATCCCAGTCCCTTTCTTATCTTAAATATCAGCCTCATTCTCTCTCTCTCTCAATTCCAGCCCCCACCGCTCTCCACTGGTTTCCTGATCTCCTCTCAATTCCTACTGACTTTTCCCTGTGAGTTTCTGCTCCCTCACAGTCTCTTCTGCTGTTGTTCCTGTAATTTTCTGCTGCCCCCCTGCTTCCCACACTCCTACTGCCTTTTTCCTGTGACTTTCTGCTGCATTTCTCTGCTTTTCTGCTGCCCTTGCCACCTTTCAGTCTCTCCTGATGCTTCTTCTGTGATTTTCTGTTGTCTCTCTCTCTATGTTTTCAGGCTTCCCCCCTGACTGCAGGTTCTCAGAATTCTCTAGCTTCCCTGGAGCCATCCTCTGGCTTCCCCACACCCAGAGTCCCTCTTTAACACCCACATTTTCCCTTAGTCACATTTTTCCCTCTCCCCAAATAGCTTTTCAGCTTCCCCGTAGCTCTGGCTCCAAACCCAGCCTCTGTGCTGGCATGCTTCCCTATTCTGTAGGTTTTGGGTGTTGTCTTTTAATCAATTAAGATCAATTAACCTAAAGTTATCCGAGAGCCTCAATTCTTGAGCCCAGGTCCCTCTAGTATACCAGTTCTAATCCCAGTCCCCGTGACTCTCATTTCTAATAACTTTAACTCCTTACACTTCTACTTTCTTACCTTAACCTTTCCCCAGGTATCCCAGTATACCAAGCATATACATACATACATACATACACATCACAACACTCAACTTAAGAACTCACTTGTGTGTACGTATAGGTGGGTGGTATGTGTGTGAATTAGTGTACATACACACACACACACACGTATAGAGATAGATATCATTGTGTGTGTGTGTGGTATATATGAATTTGTAATAAATGTATGTGTATTGGATGTACAGGTGGTGGTCACTGGTAAGTGATTCTGTCTAAATTTGGTGTATGTGTAGCATGTATGGGCTTTAACTAGTGATAGATGTGCATGAATCTAGACTAAATATTTTGAAAGTGTGTGTCCCAGGGGAGTGGGGACACTGGGAGACCTCCATGGTGGCAAAGGGTTCCACTTACCTCCCACAGGGCCAGAGAAGCCAAGGGAAGTCCACACTTTGGGACTGTCAGCATGAGTCATCAACCGGGCATTTATCCAGCTGTGGCTGAGTGGCGGGGGCAGGGCATGCCTGCTGGGAGAAACAAAAGAATGCCCTGCTGAGGCAACAGGGTGGCTGAGAGGAGACAGCTAGAGTGTGGGGCCCCAGCAAGTGGGGAATCAGCCACCACCTGCTGAGGGCAGGACAGAGGAAGAAGGAGCCAAGGATGGCTGCAAGTGATATGGTGGAGCAGCTGGGAGCAGCACGGGGGGGAAGAGCAAACTCTGTGAGTAAGGATGCAGCCGGCAGCAGCACCAAGGGAGGAACTGGCAAGTCCCTGGTCAGTGGAGAGGGGAAAGGGGCCAGCAGCAGCTCTGGTGATAGAGCCCAAGAGCAGGCCAAGAGGATTGGGGGAGGGGCTGACTGGACCCCACACCATGGAGCCGACGGTGAGGGTAACCACAGTGTAACCTATAGGAGCAGCAGAGAGGCCAACCTCATCCCAGGGAAGGAGGGACTAAGCTGGAGTCTCTGTTGGGGGCATGCCCAGTCCGAAGACCACTGTTGATGGCCAGCAGATTGGGGTGAGAGGGGGCGAGGCAAGAATGGAGTAGAGGCCATAATAGGAAGACACTAAGGTGGTGAATGGCAGGAGTCCCGAGATTACCAGAGGAACGTGCCAGCACCGGGGGAAACCCCAAGGGTAGACCCCCCACTGAAGGCATCATCAAAGTTGTGGCAGATGAGTTCAGGGGTCCCCCTTGATACCAGTTAGGGTAAACATTGGGGTGCATTAACAAAGCCAGGGTGTACGAGATCTTGGGACAGGGCGAAGGTGGCATGTGAACTCCTGATCAAGCAGAGGCGGGTACAGTGTGCGTATCTGAGCTGCGAGTATGAGTGTGTGTGCCTAGTAGGGATGTACGCATCTAGTGAGTTTATGTGTGCAAGTGCAATTGTACATCACACCCTCCTATCTAACAGTGCAATATTGAGATCCTGAGCATTGGTCTGACCCCTCAGGGCAACAATATCACCCCATTGGTTAGGGGATGATCCCACAACCCATTCTGGTGCAGGACTAGGGAGCAGGCTGCAGATGAGTTTTTTTCCTGGGAGTTGGTTCCACCAGGCACTGGGCTGTCTCTGGCATCTGTCTCTGAGTTCTGGGAAAGGGGACCTCCTCACTCAGAACTCATGAGGGTGAGCGCCAGGGCCTCTATCTCCTAGATCAGAGGGAGGAGGCTCTGCTGCCAGGCCTTCCTTTGGGCAGCCCTCAGCCTCAGCACCCATGGTTTCAGGAGGCAGGTCTTGGTCAGCAGAATGAAAGGCTTCCCCCATGGGCTCCTATTTGGGACTACCTAGCAGCCACAAAACCTCCTTCATGGGGATCACCCATTTGATCTTTCCTTGGAGTGGGGTGTCATGCACAGGAGAGGCCCCTGGAGGCTGTGCCTGGGCTTTCCTCTTGCCTTCACACCCAGAAGAGACCTTCACCCACACAGCCATGGGGTTGTCCTCAGGTGGACAGGCTCCAGCAAGAGTAGGTGAGGTTTGGGGGGTATGGCTAGGGGAAGGGGGGCCCTGCTCCCTCTTTCCCCCAGTTGCTGGTGCCCTTCCTTGGATTCCACTCAACTTGATTGGGGGGCAGGGTTCCTTGAGCTCATATGTGGGCTCATAGTTGTGACTGGGGTGCCAGGGGAGCCTGAGGGGGGGTTGGGCACCAGTGTTAGTGGCATCCCTTTTTCTGGTGGAAACCACAGATGCCCTCCCCGCCTGGCCCATAGGGCACTCATGATGCAAATGTCCTGGGGCATGGCACCGGAAGCACTGCAGATCCCCCAGCATATAGAAAATCCTCATCAGAGCCATCTGATAAGGAATTACCAGGCACCCCTCAGCCTCCAACTATGTTCCCACTGCCAGCTGGATCATGACCTGGTGATGGAAAGAGCATATGTGGCAGGGGCCAGGGTCTCAGCATCCCAGTGAGAGGGCCACCTTTGGGGAGAACTCTCCCTAGGGTTTGGAGTGCAGGGAGCAGAGTCCATTTGGGGATATAGGGAGGAATGGAGCTGAGGACCACCCTGGTCCCCAGCTCTTCTAGAAGCTTGAGGGAGATGTACTCTACCCTCCACCATGAACCCTCCACCATGAAGCTGGAGATCCACTCTCCACTCCCTCTCTCCCTTTTGTGCAGAGGCCTCCAAAACAAGGAAGAAGACCCCCTTGCCATGAAAGTGGGAGGCTACCACAATTTTGGGGGGTCCCCTTACCAGAGACAGGCCCTGCAACCAGGTCTCAAAATGCAGGTTTGTCCACTTACACAGCTGGCACTTCACCCAATGCCTGTGGGCGAGTACCAGAAAGGGGGCCCTGCTGCATGAGCTAGAAGGGCCAATGATGAAGGTTTCAGACCCCCCAGCCCTAGGCCTCCCAGCGGCTGCCTATGCATAGCTTCAGTTCCCCCCCGGGGGCCCTCTTGGGGATGTGCTGACTGGTGTAATGCACCTGGTCCCCTCAGGCACTGGTAGTCCAGGCTTCAGGGCAGGGTCCTTTGTTTTCCCACCCTCAGTTGTGGAGGAGGTGGAAGAGGAGTCCTTCCCACTACTCTGGCCCTTGGTTCTTGGTTATGGGAGAGGAGACTTGGGGACCCCTCTAGTAGAGGCCTGGCCAGGTGTGACCCCCTGGCCCTGTTAGCTCCCTACTGAAGTCCTACCTGCCTCTGCAGCAGAGGTTGCAGGCTTCTCTACCCTTGGAGGAGGTTGGTTTGACTCTCCCTCTGGGGTGGAGGCTGCAAGGGGCATGCATCCTCTTGGGGCTTGGCTAGGATCCACCCTCAAAGTGGTGGCTGAAGGAAGCTCTGTGGAGGCACCTGCCCCTTCCCTCCTGAAGGTTCCTGCCCTAACATTGTTTCACATGAGGGCAGGAAAGACAATAAAGAAAAACAAAATATTCCACATGGCTGGTGGATCTAGTGGGGGCAGGCTGAGGCTGTGGGGCAGAAGTGGAATAGAGAGGAAGGAGGCTGAATCTCACAGAACCACAGTCTCACAGGAAAAAAATGGGAAGCCTATGCTTGTGTGGTGGGGAGGTGGAAGTACACATATAAGATCTTGGAAAACTTGAGCTAGCCACACAACAGGCACCAGGTCAAGGGTAGTGGACGACAGGACTTACCACTCAAGTGCAAAAATGTACACAGGGAAGGCTGCTGAAGCAGGAGTAAAATATGGCTGGAGCAGTGAAGGGGCTTCGTTTGTGGAAGATCTGTTCAGAAGCTCCTAAGGCCTCCAGCCAGTCACTCAGCAGCAGAGCAGTGGACAGGACAAATCAGGATCAAATGCAGTTATGCAGGCGTGGGGAAGGGTGGGAGCATTCTGTCAATTAGGAAGGGATCCAGTGCAGGTATGGTGTCAGGTTGTGCAACAGAGAATCTTCTTTTCTCCTGAAAGGGAACAACAACCACCACTATCCAGTTCAGCCACTCAGGGTATGCTTCTGGTGTAAGTGGAGGTGTAGCTGAGAGTGACCTGTCAAGGCAGCTGGGGCATGCAAGGGTTCCTTTAGCCTCCAGCAGTGATGGTTGGGGAGGGGCCCTCATGCAGTGCAGGCTTCCTCCCCAGGCTGTCCCTCAACCACAGCAGGCCAGAACAGGGGTGCAGAAGCTGGGGTGCAGTGCTGTGGTACAGTGCAGTACAGTGGATTCCTCCCTGAGGGGGGAAGCAGTGTGCAGCAGAGGACTCCCCCGGGGCGGGGGGGCAGTAAACAGCAGCAGCAGAAGCTGCACAAGGCAGGAAGGGGTGCAGCCAACTTACTCCAAAATCTGAGACCAAGCCAGCATCTAATAGTAGCCAGAGGCAGGAAAGGGCCTGGCCATCTTCCCCCTAGAAGCTCCTGAGACCAAGCTTGCAGCAACTAGCCACAGCAGCAGCAGCCTGGGACATGGCTAACTTCCTCCCAGAGGCTCCTACCCCAGAAGCTCCTGAGGACAAGTAGCCCTGAGCTACTTTCCAGGGCAGCTTTTTATACAGCTGGGCTTTAGCTCCCCCTAGCTGCAGATCCAGGAGGAGCCAGGAAGAGTTATTTTGCCCCAAGTGGCACAATTTTCTCGACAACAAAATGCATTTCCAAGTGTATGTGCTGAGGCATAAAGCCCTGGCTCAGATTTGCACTGCTTTTATTTGAGCTGCTGCAAGCACACATGTTTCCATGTGTGGATGCGCCTATGAAGTTCAATAAGGACAAGTGCAAAGATCAGCCAACAACTAGTGCAATGGTCTGCACTTAGGACAAAACAATCCCAAGTATTAGTATATTCTGTGGACTGACTAGCTAAGCAGGAACTCTGACTAAAAGGACCTGAGACTTACAATTCCCAATAAGCTGAATATAAGCCATCAATAC
>JAGPOW010000261.1:139229981-139248665 GCA_030014935.1 Caiman crocodilus
CCTTTTTCACAACATACTGAGTTGTGTTAGTAGGAGTGTTGCCAACACATAGAAGAAAGAAATTATTCCCTTCTTTTCAGTACTGGTGATGTCACATCTAGAGTAGTACATCCATTTTGGGCCTCCTCCACTACAGAAAGGCTGTGGGCAAATTGGAAAGAGTCAACAAAAATCATGAGCGGGCTGCAGAACATGACTTATGAGGAGAGGCTGAGGGTTATTTAGTTGGAGAAGAGAAAACTGATAAGAGATTTAATAGCAGCCTTTGACTACCTGAAAGGTAGTAACAAAGAATATGGATATAGATTGTTCTCAGTTGTGGCAGATAACAGAAGGAGCAATGATCTCAAATTGCAGCAAGTAAAGGTTAGGTGAGATAGTAGGAAGAACTTTCTCACTGGGAAATTAGAGAAGCACTGGAACGGGCTACTCAGAGCTACTTAGGTTTGCTTTTTTTTTTTAAGACCGAGGTAGACAAAGCCTGGGCTGGGGATGGTCACACTTTGAGCAGGGGGTTGGACTAAATGATCTCCTGAGGTCCCTTCTAACCCTAATTTTGTAAGATTCTATAAGTGGCCATAGCACCACCATAAGCATATGCATGATCTGTATAAAATCTATTTGGTACAACTTTCTTTTAAAGAATCTATTAAAGGAAGTGATTAGTTAATAAGCAAAAAAAGAAAAAAAACCCTTAAATTATGCAGTTGTTTAATCCAAAGTTTTAAATACTGTTTATGCTGTATTGTACACTACCAGCCAGAACACATGGATTTCCTTTTAACTTTCAGTGATTTGTTTATTTACTGAATTTCAAATCTTTCTGAATTACAATTTTTGGAGAAAATGTAGAAGATGTCAAAGTTATTTGTTGTTCTTTCAAATAAAAGACTAAATCAGATCTCTGGGAACTTGGAGAAAAAAATGGCCAGTATACAATGCCAGTTACTTTGATTTCTTGACTTTTTCTGTATTATAGTGTAACCTAGCCTCTAACACTAACCTTTAACCTGTGTGCTAGTTAGTGATTTTGCTGTTACTGAAGGGCTATAATTTTAGTGCAGGTTTTAACTTGTCTTTGTAGTTCTAGTGACTTCCCCAGAAAAACTGTACTTAGTATATGATACCGCTGAGTTGTTTTTGTCTTTGACTTTGGTTGGTCAGCAGCTCCTGCAGATGATTAACTGTAGATTAATTAGTCCTCAGGTAATTTGAATAGTAATAACTGAGTATTTGGAGATATTGTTTCTGGGTTAGTCAAGTGAAATAAAATAATTTGAGTCCCTAGATCTGCTCTTTTTGGGTGCTTATACACATGACAGGGTTTTATTCTATGCCCCCTACATTTAAATGGTAGGACATAGAATAAAAGCCTGAGGCGTAAACCATTCCTATTTTTCCATCATGTTATGGTAAGGAGCCTAATCTTTTTGTCTTTTCTTTTCTTTTTTTTTTGTCAGACCTGGAGCCTGCCTGTGGCCAGGGGGTAAGCTGCCAGCAATCTGAGTGACCACTGAGCTGTGGGGGCCCAGGTCCACCAGGGCTTCCAATGCCCTATGCACTGTTCCTTTTGCCTGTGTAGGCTGCTAGTGGGCCAGATGCTGTCTGAGCTTGGAGGCACCTGACCAGATCCTACTCTTCCTTGGGCCCACTGGGGCTTCCAGTGCCCCATGCACTATCTCTGCCAACTTACTGCCACCTGGGACTGCCCAGGAACAGGTTGGTTTGTCCCTGGGGAAGTGGAAGGAGATGGCAGGAGGGCATTGGGGGAGCTGGTGGCCTAAGGTGGTAGGGACAGTACATGGGGCACTGGAAGCCTGCTGAGCTTGAGCTTCCCTGAGCCCTTTGGGATTCCAGCACCCCATGCACCATCCCTGTCACCTTGCCCAAACACCAGCACACCCAGCTGCTCTCCTCCCACCTCTCTGTGCTGCCCAGGTAACCCCAGGTTGTGGGAAAGTGGTGGGGCTGGAAGCCTTAGTGGACTTGGGAAAGGCTTGGATCTGGCTTGGTGCTGCCTCCAAGCTGGGACAGCATCCAGCCTGCTAAGCAGCCTTCCCGGGTGGACCCAGGGGATGCTGGCACTGTGGAGGGAAGAAAGCAATGCCCCACAACTCAAGGACCACTAAGCCCTCTGGCAGCTTGCCCACTGGCAGATAGGCTCCACTGGGGGGGAAAAAAAAAAAGTATCAGGTCCCTCACCTCTTCTGCCTGCTGAAGGCAGAAGCAGCAAGGAGCCCAAAACTTTGTTTTTTGGGGGGGGGGTTGGGTTTTTCTGTTTGTTTTTTTTTTTTGGTGGAGCCTTCCCATCTCCATCATGGAGGTAAGCTGCTGGTGGACCAAGCAGCCTCTGAGCTGAAGGGGGCCCCAGTACTTCCCTCTTCAGTGACAGCACCCTCCAGGGCCTCCTGGGTGGGCTGCTAGCAGGCTGTGCGCTGCCCCAGGTCTCAGGCAGCAGTCAGCCTGATCCAACTCTTTCCTGAGCTGTGGCAGCATCTAGCCCACTAGCAGCCCAGCCAGGTGGCTCTGAGGCAGCACCACCACTGTGGAGGGAAGGAGAAGGACCCCCTGCAGCTTAGAGGCTACTCAGCCCACCAGCAGCTGGTACTCTTCCCCCCCCCCATCTGTGGGACAGGAAGGCAGGCTCTACTGGAAAAAAAAAAAAGATTGGACCCCCCCTGACTGCTTCTGCCTCCAGCAGGGACCTGCTAGAGGCAGAAGCAGTGAGAGAACTGATCCTTTTTTTCTGTGGGGCCTGGCCACCTCTCCCACAGCTGGGGCGCAAGCTGGGGGGCAGCTTCATCATTGTAATTTGCAAAGTTTGTAATGATGGAAAGTCATTTAAAACATCCCAAAAGCCTTGCACTGTGATGCCATTAGGCCAAACAAATTAACATTTTCATCATGTGTACATGTCAATGGTGTCATGTGTACAAGTGCCCATAAGTGACAAATATCTAAAGACAAAGACTGCCTTGTGTTTATTCATATATTTGTTCTGTAGCAACCCAAATCAGGAGCTATCAAATCATTAACCAGAGTTTCTGATGGATACATGTCCCATTTCCTCTTGCAGTTATGTATTGGTACTGGCGTACTTTGCATCAGATAGGAAACTCACTGTGATTCTTACCACTGTGGTTCTTTGTCTTACTTTGTAAGCAAGCTGTTAAGGAAGTAGATTTGGTCATGGAGAATCCCTTAGTATTTCCTAATGGTATTATCAGGTGTCTTAGTCTTTATTAATGCCTAACAGGGCAGGGGATATGGCCACAGGTAAGAGGACATAACCAAGTATGCCTTACCCAATATTTCTTATGTCTGGCCGATCACTAGCATGTAGAAAAAAAATTATTGGAGCCACTGGCATTTGGGGTAGTTCCAAAGTAGCCTTCAACTTTGATTTGTGTTATTTTATGTCTTAAGCCACTATTTGAATTGGTATATGGCTTAAACCTTCCTTTACATACATACATAAGCCAGGCTTGCACCAAGTGCTCTTAGGTCAATCTAAAACATCTTGTACTTTTACTTTTTTTTCCCCCTATATCCAATACATAGTTTTCAAGCAAATCATTTTTGTGTAATTCAGTTTTGCATAATTCCAGTAAAATATTTTGAATCCCTGCAGCAACAACAGCCATTTTGCAATGGCTCTCCAGAGTCTATGCATCTTTGAAGAGTACAACCAGGGTTCAGAAATTGTCTGTGCCATGATTCACAGAAAGGTATGTTGTTTCTCCCAGGGAGTTTCTGCTATTGTGCATGTCATGATATTTTTGTCTGCATTGAAACACAGTAAGGAATAGTCATGAGTCCAAAAACTTGAAAAATGTTGTTTAGAGTTGTTTTAGTCATGCAGCACCCTCACTGAGAAAAGAAGTAGCTAATGGTGGCATGATAAGCAGTTTGAAGAAATATTAACTCCTGTAACACATCTAGGGACCACCACTATCGACCCCTGCCTTTGTGGATGGACATAAAATACGGACATTCATAGTTTGCCATTTCAGGGAAAGAAGTGGAAAAAATTTATTACATTGCCATATGAATGTTTCTATCATCAGGACTTCATAGATGCTGTTGGAAAGAAAGTGTGAAGATACTGGAGCTTACTTATCCTGAAAAAAGAATTTATAAGCAGCAAGCATACATTTTCTGAGTTGTGTAAGGTTTTGTTAAGCAGCAGGAATTCTATCTTCATCACGTTGTAAGGAGGTCAGTGGACAGGACATATGATGTCACAGTCAGAAAAAGAAGAATGGGACGAGAAGAGGTAACAGGACTGAGAAAATTTAAAGAAGAAATAAATAATTTCTAGGAGATTCTAGATTTTAGTGGAAGAGGATTTATAGAGATTGTTGATTAAAATAGCATTAAGTTAGAGAGTGAAGTAAACCAAGAGAGGCAATCGTTTTGGTCTATATAGTCCCATTCCTGAAACTTCTGTTATTGTTAACATAAATGTTAACGCATTGTTTATGTTGCTACAAAATGTCTGTTCTACAGTGCTGCCATATGGTTCACTTCGTAAGAAAAAAACACCACCTTGTCTTCATTTTCCAAGACTCTGCATTGGGGTTAACTTAAAGAAGTTTTGTTTCTCTTTGAAGTCTACAAAAAGGAACTGCTTCAATTATTTCTTCTTTCCTTACAATAAAAAGACCAAGTATACTGTAGAGCACAAAGACAAGAAATGGAAAACTTAAATATGTACTATAACATGTAATATAGCATGGAATCAGATCACTAATATAATCACAATTACACAATGTCAAAAAGGAAAAATCAGAATAAAGGATTATCACCTACAGCAAAGGTCAAGGAGTTATCAAATTAGAAGAATAACATTTAGAAGGTCAAACCTGCTGCCCATTAATTAGTTTAAATATTTCAGGTATGGAGAACATTTTAATGGATAGTAAAGACCAGACTTGAGACACTTGCATGAATCACCTGTTGCTGTTCTTAAAGTATAAAAGAAGACTTTGTGGGACAAATATATAAAGTAAGACAAAGAACTAATAATTTCAGAAGAAAAATTAATATCTTGCACACAAGTTTCATAGTAGCTAGGGTCAGGAGGGACCTGAACAGATCATTGCTGTTGATTCCCCCTTGATGAGCTTGTAGGCAGCCAACAGGTCCCCCCTCAGCCTCCCTTTGCTGAGGCTGAACAGGTTCAGGTCCTTCAGTCTCTCCTCATAGGCCCTGACCTGCTGCTTTCTCACCAAGTGGGTGGCCCTCCTCTGAACCCTCTCCAGGCTGGCCACATCCCTTTTGAAGTGCAGCGCCCAGTACTGGATGACAAAGAGCACAACGCCCCCACCTTTCCTCTCTGTCCTGTCTCTTCTATATAGTGTGTATCCCCGAATGCCCACCGGCCATTCGTAGATAGGGTCCCACCAGGTTTCTGTGAGCCCTACTAAGTCTGGGTTTTTACTTGCCATCAGAAGGCAAAGTTCTTCCTGCTTACACCCCATACTACAAGCATTAGTGTACAGGCACCTGGGGCCTCCTGAGGGTGCTCGTGCCTTTCTCTCAATCCCAGGATGTTGATACTTACCTGGTAAGTCTTGGTGGGCAGTTGCTCAGTGGATCAGTTGCTGTTTCATTGCTGCTGGGAGTATGATTACCAAGATGCTCTGGAGACAAAAATAATTAATAATTCAGTTAAGTAACCATAAGAATTAGCAATATACATTTTTTTTTATTTAAAAGCTGCTTTTGAAAGGTTCTGTATCCATTTCAATTTTAGTATAATTGTAATTTTAATTTAATGATTTAATTCTTCTCACATAACTTCTTAGGACCCATTGTACTTCCTCCTCTTTTGACCGCCATTCTCTGTGCTGCTGTATTTTGTATACAGTTTGTCTTGCTTCTCTATTTTGTAGAAAACTCTCTTTAAAAAACACGGACATGAGCATTTACTGAAATATACTGGCTCATCCCTAGTTCATGCTCTTAAACTGAACACCAGGTTTAAACTCAAACTTTATATTGCAATAAATAGCCACATTTGTTCATATTTTCATATGTAAACTGATAGAACCAGCTAATAAAGCAGCATGTCACACAGATACATTTTTATTCATATGGTGGCTCAGAATTTTTGGCAACAAAAGGCTTAAATAATTTTCTACCTGTGCCTTCAA
The DNA here is from genome assembly GCA_030014935.1 of Caiman crocodilus. NCBI lineage: Eukaryota > Metazoa > Chordata > Crocodylia > Alligatoridae > Caiman > Caiman crocodilus. Next base: position 139,236,140 of record JAGPOW010000261.1, read on the forward strand.
GAACACAGAAGAGTCTACCTGGCACTTTTCTTAGATATGCAAGTACTTTTGCATTTTTTTGGTCCAATATTAGTTTTATTCCCCACTAAATATTATCCAGTCTATCAGAACTGAATGGCGTTCATCCAGGCGGGCACATATGTGGTTTGTAGCACTTCAAAGCTGTTTGAGGCTCTGCAAACTGCACATGCTGCACTGTGCTGCTAATTTGCATGACAGCACCAAAGTTTGACACTGGAAGATCCCAGTGACAGAAAAGAATGCTGCTAAAAATGTGGCATTGCACATGTGTTCAGTTGTGTGCGCAGGCAAAAATAGAGCATCTGGCTAGACTCCAAGAGGCCAGATCAGTGCTACTGCTGCCCCAGGAGGATTCCAGGACCCCAAGTAAGGTTGCTAGAGCCAGCACAGATGCTGGGTCAAGTCTCCCCTATCCCACCTGGGTCAATTTGCCCCACACTGGAGTGCACATTCAGAGGCATGCCCTTGGACAAAAGCAGTGACACAAATATATACCATTGCTATTTATGCTACAGAAAATGCATGTGTAGGATATGCACACTTGTCTGAATGTGCCCATGGTTTCGTTATATGTTCCAGGGCAGAGAACTGGTATGATCCTTAGGCAATGAGAACACAGTAAATAATGGTTATTGGTGAAACTCCACTTGGTTCTGGACACAGCTGCAAGGGCTCTGTTGTAAATATTAATGTTATATTATGGATGAAATACTGGATGATGGTAAGAAATGCTCTGCTGGCATTGCTTGGCATGATAACTCAGTAACTGAATTCTTTTGGTGCAGGCAGGTTACTTCTTTAGGCTTATGTACATTCTGCTTTTCTTAAATTATTCCTTTAGAAATTAAGATTGAATGACATTTTCATATTAATGGTGATCATTGTGAAAGTAAGGAAACATGACAGCCACACTTGAGGAGCTCATTAACTAGCTTGTTTTGTACCTTGTTGATCCTATGCATGAAGATTACAGAAAGTCTTTGGCATTGTGTTTGTATGCTGTGGCCCTTTCATTGTACTCATACTTGAATTCACAAGGAAGAAAATATATTGCTATAATGCCACTGCAATATGTCCATCACCTGTACTGTTTCATAGTTAGCTTTTCCTTCATGCCTCCCTCCCTTTCTGATCTTGTCTCTGGAGATTTAAGAGATGGTACCTAGAGCACAGAACTACCTCCATTGATTTTCTAGACATATGAAATAAAGATCTCATCGAAACAACTGATTAGACTGTCTCATCAGCTTGCACACCTTAGTTCAAGGTTATGCCTGTAGAATGTCCTGTTTCAATGGAGACAGTATGCAAGTTTCTCAGGGAAAGAGGGCAGGAGTGAATTAAAGCACACATTCTCCATTTTCTGTCTTCATCTTGCAACTGTAGCACTGCATTGACTGGGAAAACTGAAGGCAAGACATGTTTTGTTTGGAGATGCAAACACACTACCACCAGGACCATGTCTGAACCTTCTGTTAAAGGCTGAGTTCAAATGCTTGTAGGAGGCAGATTTTTATTCAGTTAGAACTGAGTGAATACAATTAATGAATCATTCAGGAATACAACTTTATCTTCCAAATGAAAATGGTGCTTGGAGTATAGGAACCTTTCAGATATTGCCCTAAAAACAAAACAAAAAGTAAAACAAGGCAGAACTACCTGCCATCTGGCTGACTGGGGCCCCACCCACACAGTGCTGGGCAGGGTGATAGCCCCAGTGGCCACAGCCCAAGATCCCCTGCCCTCCCACTGTACCATTGGACCATACCCCTTGTGTGAGGGCTAAATCCCCTGTTGGGGGTCCAAACCTCTTCTGTGGGGGCTGAACACCTTGTGTGGGAGCCAAACTCCTTTTTGGGGGATGAACCCCCTGTTGGGGGGCCAATCCCCTTGTATCAAGGCTGAAACCCCTGTTGGGGAGGTCATCCTCCTGTTGGGGGCCTGAATCCCTTGTGTGGGGCTGAATCCCATTGGGGAGCTGGACCCCTTGTGTGGGAGCCATCACCCCTGTGGGAGGGCAGTAAAATATGTATTCATGAATTCATGAATACATGAATTAGAGTCCATTTTATTATTGTGATAAGAGACTTGCTTTAACACTGTAAGAGATATCAATAAAACATCACCCAACTGATCACTGTCTCTGTCTCGCTCTCTCTCTTTATAGTGGTCTTTTGTTTTACTTGTGGAGGAAGATGGATTTGGGGGTATTTTACAGAGTGACTATGGGATTTTTTTTGTGAGGGATTTTTCAGCTTTCCAATAGGGAACACCAGAATTCCTGCTAGGGAGGCCAGTGGCAGGACTTCGTTTGCTCAGAGATGGCACCTTGGACCCAGCTGGCTGTGGCTGACCTTCTGGCTAAATGGGGCCAGGAGGACAGGCTTTGACAGTTCAAAGCAGGCCACCACACTCGGGACATCTTCCAGATGATAGTTGCCCAGAGGGCCAGGCAGGGGGCACAGATGGCTGTAGTGCTGCATAGAGGCCAACCCTGCAACCACAGTCCACTGGCAGCTGGCCCAGAGAGGCTGATGCCTTTACCGGCTGTGCAGTTCCCATCAATGGCTGGCAGATGTGGAGCTGGTCACAGCCAGGCAGCAGTTCCACTGCCAGACTGCTGCAGTGGGTAGAGGAGACAGGGAACTCTCAGGGCTCCTTAAGCAGTCCAACTGGCATACGGGGTAGTGTCCCCAGGTACCAATTGGCTGGGTCCGAGAAGCTGCTGAGAGCTAGTAGCACTGAGCTACCTTCCAAGGCAGCTTTTTATACTGCTGGTGCCAGGACAGGGTAACTTTTTATACTGCTGGGGAAAGCACAAGTACTGGCCCCAGGCTTTAGCTCCTTCTGACTGCAGGTTTGGGAGGAGCCAGACAGGGTTATTTTACTCCAGGTGGCACAATTTCCTTCACACCAAAATGCATGTCTGAACATGTATGCTGAAGCAAAAAGCCCTGGGTCAAATTTGCACTGCTTTTATTTGAGCTGTTGCAAGCATGCATGTTTGCATGTGTGGACATGCCCATGCAGAGCATCTGACAGTAAATGTTGCAATCATTGGGCACAGTTCAAGTTACCTTATTTTGTCATATTCAACACACAACCAAATATAATATTCACAGAGTTATGACTTCAGAAATCATGGACAGAGCCTAATCTTCATCTGATTCAACCTTCTTTTCATACCTAACTAAAGTATAGCTCCTGCTGAAGACTGGTCTCTAAGGGTGAACCTATGTTTTGGGAGGCTAGGGACAGAATGTAAACCAGTGTTAGTAATCAGAAACTAGTACAAATCTGTAACATAACAGAAGTTCAGTGCATGTCACCTACTTTCAAACTGGCCAAAACTGGTTTAAGATGCATGGATGTAGTATTAAACATAACTGATTTAAGTTATATCTGTGCATTGAACTTCTGTCCCAGATCACCTCCAGATTCAAGTTAACTCACAGTCACCCACAATCCTAGAATGTTTTTCATCTCTCCTGCAATGCTTCTCCCTTGCCCCCACCTCCTGGGTAGATGGACTAGCCTTGACCCAAACTGTCTGCTCCAGCTGAATGGAGAGGTGTGCTCTAGTGCCCTTTGGCCTCTGGCCTAGGCCACTGTAGCCACGTGGCTGAATTTCTGGAATCAAAAGTGAATGTATTTTCACTTGCTTATTGGTTCAATATCTGTAGCTTAGACTAACCTGCAAAGATTGAATTGATTCAGCCTCAGTCTTTTTGACTATCTGATCTGTAATTAGACCAGAAGTTCAGTGCTTGTCAACTGCTTTCAAGTAGGCCAAAACTGGTTTAAGATAAACATGGATGGATGTAGTATCACACTTAATTGATTTAGGTTAAATCAGTTTATTGAACTTCTGTCTTAGATCTCTTCCAGATTCAAGTTAACTCACAGTTCCAAAGCATGCCAGGATGCTTTGAACCTCCCCCACAAACCCCACCTTGCAGGCTGGTTGGGCTAGCCTTAGCCCAAGTTGTCTGCTCCAGCCAAGCAGGGAAGCATGCTCTAGCAATCCCTGGCTTGTAGCTTGGGTCAATGCAGGGATGTGGCTGCATTTCTGGAATCAAAAGTGAATGTCTGTTCACTTGTTTATTGGTTCAATCTATGCACTTTAGACTAATTTGCAAAAATGAATCAATTGAGCCTTAGGCTTATTCACTGCCTGTACTTAGCAGAAAAGAGCTTAAGAGTTCTGAAATAGAAGGCGAGACCAGAAGCCATAGTAGACAGCAAAACTGCCCTAAGAAAAGTTAGCTTAATTAGTGGAATGACCATTAAAAAGAAAAAATGCTTGTTAACACCTGTGAAGTAAAGTACAATTGGCCATTAACTCAGTGGCTCATTAATGGGCCACTGATTCCAACAGCTCCTGAATAATAATACTGGATCTGCTGCACTGTAGAGTAGGAATCAAGGCAAGGTGTTTTTATCTCAGGCCAAAAAATCAGCTTCCTTTTCTATTACACACACTCGACTTTTGGAGGGGTTTGTTTTTTCTTTGGGGGGGGCACACTAGATGCAAGAAAATATGGTATTTGCCGAAATTTCATAAAAACATCAGCATCAGCTCTCCTCCATTAAAGTCATGTTTAAACAGATGGCAAATTAGCAGAGCGGTACTAAAAGTTGATTTTGGTTTTGTGCCCTTTCACTTTCAAGTAGTACTAATACAGTTATTTTTTTTTAGTCAACCCAAGAGACTCAAAAGTAAAAAAAATAAACAGATTAGGTAAAATTTAATGATTATTTCAATAAATATTAAACTTTTAACTTCAAGATATAATACTGCTTTTGTATTTTTTTAAGGAATAATTGAACAAAATGTTGTTTGAAATGAAAAATCACATTTTATTTTTAATAAAATTTTTGTTTGAATGATTTTGTCTAAGGTTTTTTAATCATCTACACAACTTGACAAAACAGAAATTCATTAAACATTTTCCTGCCATCAAACCTACTACTCTTCCCTCTCCCTACTCTCTCAAAAAAAATTCCAGATTGTTCTAAGGGGACCTCAAGATACTGTTTTTAGTGTTAAATACTGCATTGGTATAGGCATATATTTTTTTAAAGTCTGCTAATCCTTGACATGTCAGAGGCTAGAATATTCTTTAGGTATCTATATAAATGTCCAAAAATTAACAGTGTACTTGAAGGGAATAATTTAATATTATGGCAGGTGGTGGAGACAGAGTGCCACCACCCCATGCTGCTGCTGCTCTATATCTGGCTGCATGCAACCCCTCCCCCTGCTGCTCTGTGTTTGGTCCCATGTGCCTCCCCACATCTCAGACGTACACCCACTCACAGACGTCCAGCCACATGCCACACCCACCTATCCATCCACACCCACTCACCCCCACACACACACACACACACACACACACACACACACACACAGCCACCCCATCACCCAGCCAGCCAGACACTACACACAGACACCCACCTAGCCAGACACCACACATACACACACAGGCCATTCACAGCCTCCCAGGCACATTCCACACCTAGCTATAGGACATATCCACCCAGCTACAACCACTCAGACACATGCCACACTCAACTAGCTATACATCACATACACACAGACACACACACCTGCATGCCCCACCCCCTGCACACCCTTCCACCTGCAGTCAGTTGATGATCCCCGTGTGGGGAGGGTCATCATGCATGACTGCAGTGTGATGCATGAGGAACATACATGGGGGACATGCCCGACCCTGCAATCATGTGCTGAATTCAGTGGGTGCTGCCCCCACCCCCCTGCTGGCTCCCCTCATGGCAACACTTGCCTACCCCCCGCATGGCTGCACACTATGCCTCCCCGCAATTGCCCCTCATGGTGGCGAGCCATGCCCCCACATGCCTGATTTCCCCAGTGGGGATCACACGCTGGCCCCACCTGCTTTAGCCCTCACTTCTGCCTCTGCCTGTCATTTTGTCTGTCCTAAGGCTCTGGGCTGCACATGCACAGTTGGCCCAGAGCATTACGGACAGACAGACTGAAATGGTAAGCCTTTATTATATTAGAACTTTTGTTACTCCCTGTTAATATGTTTTCAGCAATATGATTTGTATTGACCATCTGGATTTCATTTTTTCTGACCTTATGCCCTTAATCTGATACATTTGCTGTTCTTAATATTGTACCTATCTTTTATGATTCATTTGTCATAACTCCTTTTACTTATTTTTTTCTACATTTGTGCTCTGCCATTTTGACATTTAATACCCAGAAGTGACAGTGACTCCAAATCTTGTTTGTGCATCTCTCCTGCACCTTACAGACTATTGTGTCATGTTCTCCCAAACTAGTAAGATGACAAGGCTAGTTTGATGTTGGTATATGATTCCTGCTGTGATTTGGCTTAAATGGTTTCTTTATCCTTATACTTCGGCTAGCCTTCCAAAATAATTTAGGGTAAGGTGAAAAGTCTAAAGCTTTCATCTTTGAAAGTTGTAAATGGCAGAAGGACTTAATTAGCTAATTATTGTCACCATGCTGATGAATATATAATAGCAGATAGTGGTATCTACAAGTTAGCATGCTGTTTCCTTCAATAGGAGTGATTTAAAGTTTATGGTTCCCTTTCCTTTCCCTTCCCTTTTTAATTTGTAAATGGTACTGAGTGAGCTTTTCTCTATGGTTAATTTAATCTGCTTCTTTGTCCATTCTGTTTTAATTGAAATGTTTAAATACAATTCCATCTTTCTATTGGAATATATTTTCTGGCACAGAATATATCGAGGCCAGATTCTTCAAGTTAAGCATGCACAGTTACATGTGTATGCTTAACTTAGTCAAAACAGCACCAGGTGTCAAAACCTTATGCTCGTACTCAGGTAAATTTCCTTTGGAAATCAGGAGCACTAGGTTTAGCAAATATTCAGTGAGGACCTGAAGACATTTCCTAGATATACATGCATTAATGCTTTTACTCATGTGCACCTATGGCTTTTTAGGCCCCTATTTTCATGCCCACATCTGGTCTGTTTCATGTGGCAAAATGCATGTTCACAATCCCCCAGCCTCATTCAAAACTGAACTTTGAAACTCTGGCTCTGAAAAATCCTTTTTGATCCTTAAAGCAAAGTTTCTTTCCCTACAGTTATATATGCAAGTAGTAGGCAGAATGAGTGGAGTCCCAGCTGTGGATGTCACCAGTGTAGCTACTGATTCACCAGTATTTTTGCATCTGCTTAACTTTATAAATGCAAGTATTTCTACTCAGTTCAGCAAAGTTGCTTGCATGTTTAAAGAGAAGCCCATGTAGCTAAATATTAATATAAAAAGGAACATATTTTTGCATGTCTTGCCACAGCAATGCAATGCTTTATTTTCAGTGGCATGTTTGCCTTACTGTGACAGATAGCTGCTTACAGTGTGTCTCAGCTTGAACTCTGAAGTCCTGATTGAGCAAGGTACTCTAGGTGGGTACTTTTTGGATGTAAATAATTTCATTTGAGCCCCCTAGAACTACTGAGGGATTTAAAGGTACTCATTCTCCTGAATACTTTACTTAATTGGGTCTTAATTTTTTTTCTGTTGAAAACAGGACATAACATGCCTTCCACTCGACTAAATGGCTTAGCTCATGTTTCATTTCTTGTGTGTTTTGTATATTCAGTTCTAATTATGTTAACTGTGCATTTTAGAGAGTAGTTTAACCAGTTTTAATTGAGATCAACAAACAAAATGAGATAGCTTTCTAACATATCGCATTATACTTAATTATGCTTGAAGAGTTTATTAAATTTAGTTTGTGCAGGTTGAAGGCAACAAATTACAGGATTTATTCTCTTTTTAAACATATCGATGTTAATGGTACAGTAGAGAATAGACATATTCATATTATTTAGAGGAAAAAAAGTAAAAGAAAAAAAAAAGAATAACTTCAGAGGATTAAAAGTTTGGATTAGAAACCTGAGCTCACTGTCTACTCAGCTACTTAAGCCTGACTTTTCTTTCCCCCTCAGGCTTGTTTAAACCTTTCCTAGGCACTATGGGCCAGGAAGCACAGAAAGTTTTCCAGCAGCAATTCCACAACAACCTGTTCCTAACTTCTGGCCCTTCTGCAGACAGGTTGCTCTAATTAGTTTCCTTTAGCTAATAAAGCCAGGCACAGAAGGAGAGTCACGATGTGTGTGAACTGACTCTGTGAAGGGTTCCCCTGAAGGAACAAAGAGCATAATATGTAACAGCTGTAAGGTAAGATGTAGACAGGGAACTTGATATAGACTTGGCATAGAGTAGATGAGGAGCAATCCTCATGTCTACACTTCTGTTTAGGGTAGAGCTACTGTAAGCATCTCTTACTCCTCTAGAAAAAAAAAAACTATGAATTAGTGTCCTTCTCCCTGTTCTTCAAGGATAAATAGTCTGCATCTCTGCCAGGCCTTAAAAAAACAACATACTTCCAAAGTGGAGGATTTTTAATGAGGATCTGTCACCACTCCTAGCTGCTAAAATCCAAGGACAGTTCAGTCTGAAGTCACCTCACAATTACATGAGAGAAGGAGCAGACTATTAGGCAGGACCCCAAACAAGTAGGATTTCATGATGTGTTGTCAATATTTTGGATTGTATCCGTGAGTCTGGTCGAATGTTCCCCAAAAGGTTTTAGAAACCCATGTAATGTCCTCGAGAAGTGAATTTTACACTAGATTTTATCTGAATGATATAAATTTACAGTCCACAAAGGTGTTCTGCCCTGCTGACTACATGTAGGAGAAGGGTTATGTGTATTGCAGAATATATTTTGCTCATGAAATATGTTCTTAATAAGGCATATTCAGAAAGAAGTATATGAATTGTGAATTGCTGGTGTGTAGGACCAAAACCTGTGTAGTGATATCTGAGGTAGTTCACTTAGATGTAACTTGGATACTGGAAGTAGTTTTGATATAATAATGCAGAGCTACATCAGAGCTAATTTCCTTTGCTTCTCATCACTGTGATGTATAGATGTGCCTAGCTATCAACCCTTTACCTGTTGTTTCACTGGAACTGCTCTTTTCTAAAAAATGTTTTGCCAGTGTGCACAAAGAATGCTATAAACTACGATTCTATTTTACACATAATACACTAGTTGATGAAGATGAAGACTTGGAATTGGCGCATTATAGTAATATTTTATTTGACAGTATACTATTCAAGTTCCTTATGTCATATGGGCACCCAATATGACTCTTTAACTGACAATACAATGCAATACATTAGGCAAACATTATTTAAAAAATTTCTATTAGACACTAATGTGATGTATCTTTGTGAGATGTACAAAAAAAATGATTGAAATAAGTGGCCTAATACTCTATTGGCTGGCTTGTTCTACTGTAAATATTTGCTTCAGTGCCAAATGGAATCTTCAAATTCACTAGTGTTTTACAGTCCTTTGTGCAAGTATAAATGACTGCAAGGGAGTGTGGCAGTTAAATTCCCAAAATATCATAATTACTGCATGTACAGCACATCCCTCCATCCCCGCTCCCAGAATTAAAAGCCTCCAATTTTATTTCTCTTTTCAAAGAGTGTGGAGGGAGAAGGAGGCTTCATTTCACTCATTGCCATGGAGAATCAAAGATGGTTCCAAAGTATTGCTGTTGTCAGAGCTAGACTGGCCATTTAACGTTCAAAACATCTTGTGCTTAATTTCATTACATTGACTTCCTCTTTCAGCTTGAAAATCTATATCTCATAGTAAGTTCCAAAATGCAATCAATAAAGATTGTCCTTGGTTACTTCCAATGCAGATGTACTAGAGAAAGAAGTACTTACCACATACCAATGAGAAAGAAGTACTAGATTAATCAATAGTTGAGAGAGATTGGTTTGAGTAGATTATATGTAACATACCTATAAGGGAATAAAAATATTTCTAAACTGAACAGGCAAAGTTTAATTAATTGGATTTTGTCAGCTTTTTTGAAGTAAACCATTTGGTCAATAAGAATTGTGACTTTCCCATATACAAGAGATGGGATATTCCTTGCCTCTAACTTGGCTTGGTTCCAAAGGTTGTGACACGAGATTTAATCTAGTTCAATCATAATGATAGTTTTACATGTAAATTATGCATGTACTCAAATGGAATTACAGAATTAAGGAGTCATTAACAAAACCAATGATAGGTATTCCCTCCAGAATATGGGATCCCTAATGAGCTTAAGCTTAGATTTTAAAGGAGAATAAATTACCATACCAATAGTTCTTTGAACATGGGTTGATTTACATATGTTTTCACTGACTAGAGTATAAGTAACTGTGAACTAAAATTTTAAATGCAGAAAATCTGTTGAAACTAAAAAAAAACTAATTCTTTAGGTATTGAGATGAACTATTTACTGATGCTTTGATATTGCAAGCTACTCTTTGTAGATAGACCAACAGAGTTGATTGTTGATAAGCCACCAGGCTTACTTGCAGATGTATTATTTTTTTAATTTGCTAAGATGCTTTTGATAGGAATAATTAGCATGGCTATTCATCTTGAATGATACTTTTTCACATTTAATAAGTGAAATTGTGTGTGTGTGTGTGTGTAAAAACACTAAATATATGGAAGAGCTGAATCAACTCAAGCCTGACTTCCTGTATATAGAAATGTGTCTCATGGGCCTAGTAAAATAGAGCCCTGCCTATAAATGAGCTTAAAATGCACCAATGAGGATCAGTTAAAGAAACAAACTACAGTAGATGACTGAGTAAGTGTGGGTTCACAGTTGGGTTTGTGTTTGTTTGCTTGTTTTTTAAATTACCCAGCCATTGCCCCAAGAAAACAATATTTTTGTAAGGTCTCACTGTGTGTGCTTTCTTGCCCTTCTGTCACCAACCTAAGGTTATGAAAGAGAAGATGGTTGCATTTTGTGATTTTTATGGAGGAAGCAGACCTGTTTTATTTAGGAGAAGACCTAAGGATTAAGGCTGTGTGAATTTTGCCATCTGTTTCATTTCAACTTATTTTGAACTTAAAACAGTTAAGTCAAAATGAAACAAAGGGCTTCGAAACAACCTCGAAACAAAATGAAGCAGTTGAAATGTTTCAAAAATTTTGAAACATGTCAAGTTTTGAAGCAGTGCTAGGATTGGACTGGGGAAGGGAACTCAGCTCAACTCAGCTGGGGAAGGGAACTCAGGCCCAAGGAAGGGAACTCGGGTCTCTTCCCCAGCCTGACCGAAACATCAAAACAGAGTCGAAACAGTGAAATGAATGGAACAGTGTTTTCAAATCAAAACAAAACTCAAAATGAAACACTGTTCCATCAAACCAGATGTCAAGGCACAACACTGCGCTTTCATACAGTTCTACTAAGCATATGGAAAGACAAAACAGCTATGCATGAATGAGGCCAGAGAGTTTTGAGGAGTGGATGAACTCTGGGGCTAAGTGCAGATATTCAGGAGGGTTAGGGGGTGGTAAAATTGGGTTCAGAATGGCCACCTGATGTTATTTAGTTCACCCCAATGTGGACCTTACACTCAGTGATCAGAAACCAAGTTAAGCCCATACCTGTACAGAAGTTTCACACATACCAGCCTGTCTAAAATCTGTGGAACCTGATCTAAGATAGACCTGAATCAGATTTACTCGATATAGTTCAGAATGGAGCCTGGACCTTCTGTACACTTATCTGTGCAGCCCTGAGGCTGGCCCCAGCCCCAGCCCCAGCGGTGAACTTTTTGCACCCCCCTCACCTGACACCAGGCTATCTTTAGTCCCTCAGCTTCTCATCCTCCCCATGGACCAGCCAGCCCATGCCAACCCCCCATTCAATGGCATGCTGTGGGGTACTGCCAGATTTATCAGTGTTAGCTGAAGCTGGGAACCAAGCAAGTAAGTTCCAGTGACAAGAGGGGTGGGAGGGATGGTGTGTAGGTTAACTGAGGAGGTCAGGGGGCTAAAAAAAAAGTAAATATATAATTGAGATCCTGGCAGTTTGGATTTCAGAGTTCTCATGACACTCTTCTCAAATAGCTTTAGCATTGGATACTTGGGGAAATTGGCAAATATAGATATTGCAGAATCCACTTTTCTTGAGTGTAATTTCTCTGTGATGACACAATCTCTTCTGGAATAAAAGTGATTTTGCTTTGGGATATTTGCTCATTTCATAAGAATAATTATTCCAAAGCAAAGTCCCTTTTCATTCCAAACTTTCATTCCACAGGAAAGTTAATTCAGAACATCTAAATTACTCTGAACTATGTATGCCACTTAGGTTTTTCCCCATGAATGAGGTTTTCGTTTCATTGTCTTGGGCTATGCACTAATATATGTTCACTTCTTGAAAACTTAAATGCCCTGCAAATTAAACTGGACATAGCATTTTTCCCTTTTTTATCCCAAACTGTTGAACAGAACCTGTGATACTCTCAGTGGTATTTTCTGAATTTAGTAAAACACTTTTTGTGTCTCTAGGCAAATCTTGCTTGACTTGCTAAAGCCTCTGTATCTGGCAGAAGAGGCCTCTTGGGTGATTTTTTTTTTTT